>CM076579.1:1623133819-1624333819 GCA_034641835.2 Pinus albicaulis
TTGGAGCCACGAGTACCAGGAGCAGTTTGATTGCCCCTTCTCCTTCTTTGAGAAGGAGGAAAATTAGGGGCCCCCTGCTGTGCAAATACTTGCCCTGGAGGGGGTAGTAAGTGTGGTTGCGGGGGTGGAAAAGGTAAGGGAGTGGGAGGTCCAAATTTTGGAGGAGATGGGACACCAGGTTGCGGATGTGGATAAGGGGTAGGGGGGGTAGCAGTAAGGTAAGCAGGAGGGTGGGAAAAAGGAGGAGGCATGCCGTATCCTGAATACATGCTACCTAGAGGGGAAAAAGTGTCGGAGGGGCTGGCCGCTGGAGGGAAACCATGTCCTGGAAGAGGTTTGGCAGAGGTATGTGACAGGGCTCCAACGATACCGTCGGCAGAGTGAGATGCCCCCGGGGCATTAGAGCCACCGGGCTTGGGAAGGTCAGGAAGGATGGTATAAACATAACCAGATTGGGCGTAGATAAGGTCATATTTCAAGGCTATTTGGAGGGCGGCTTCTTCGGTTTGGGCAAAATGGGATGCGACATCTTTTCCAATGGGAGGTAAGAGAGAGCGAAGGAACCGGTCCATGTAAACCCAATCTTCAAAGGGGGGGAGTGTGACACAAGCTCCGTCTTCGCCGCCATTCCTGGACATGAGCAGAAAAGCGGGTCGAAGAGGATTCGTGCAAAATATCTTTAAGTCTGCTGCAAAAATTCAGATCTAAGTACAAAAAGACATTAAGCTGATAAAATATAATATGGCTCCATGCATCCAATAGACAAGACAAGAACAAAGTATTTAAAAGAATGATTTGTATTATATTAAAGAATGGGGCACCTGAGAGGAAAACAAGAAAGGTGTTTTCCGGTTCTCCTCAGTGGGATGGGTTCTTGGAAGTCCTCAGTGTTTTAGATCTAAAATTCCTCTCTCTTATTGGTGTAGAAAAACAAACATGGAACTCAATGGGAGTTCATAAAGCAAAATGGAAAATGGTGACCAAGAGTAGATCCAGAGTGATCTAATGCAATGAAGGTGACTAATGAATGGGGAAAACCCTTCTATTTATAACAAAATATTGGGGTGTTCTAGAACTCGGTGCATGAATAAAATATTATTAATCAATTTCTAGAATCACCCTTTAGGAATATTTTATTATATTTGTTGGAGGGAAAAGGGTTTTTGACTTGGGTCAATTCCTTTATTTGTAAATAACAAATAAATAAATGATTTATTTATTATTTAAGAGGGAAATGAGGGGAATATAATTAAATAAATAATGGTTTGTTATTATTTTGTATGTGATTTAGTCAAATTTAACTAAGAATATTGTTTAAATAATGATTTAAATAACTTATTCTTAGGAAATAATAAATAAATAAGAATTTATTTAATTAATTTCCTTGTTTTGGGTTAAATATGACCGGGGAATATAGGCTCAATAAATTGTTGCACATAGTGAAGGAAATTTTACTTAGGGTAAAATATTCTTACATGGTGTACTTAGTTCATCTAATGATAATAGGTTAGATGACCTTCAAAATGGTATAACAACTCAGCAACATGTACACTCCCTCCACCAATAAATCCACCTCAATTGCAACTTCCATCTAACCGATATATAATTTCTGAGATTCCACACTGACTGTACATCCAAATAATAGAGCAGATAGACCAGCTTACAGTGTAGATGAGGGAACATCTTACCCCACTCTACCTTTACAAAATATCAAGCTTACGTCTGGTAGGATACTTCAAAAAGAACCTCCAGTAGTTGACAAACAAAAATAAAACAAAAAGAATGAATATGAAACTCCAACTCAAAAGAAACAAAATGATGACATCCAAAATAAACAAATGCAACCAATGCATCCACCACCTTTTCCGGATAGATTGATCCAAGCAAAACTCCCTATGTATTTACCTTAGTTTAATGTTTTAGATGAGCTAAAGAATGTCTATATAAAAATTCCACTACTTCAAGCCATAAAAGACATTCCGATATATACTAAGGCAATCAAAGAACTATGCCTCAAGAAGCCTACAAAGAAAAGACTTGACCCACAAACTATTCATGTTATTGGACATCTAGCCGACCTTATGACAAACACCATTTCAATGGAAAAGTATGTTGATCTTGGTATTCCCAGAGTCACTACAATCATTAACAACATACCTATTCCAAACACTTTGATTGACCTTGGGGCTGCAATAAATGTGATGACCCTTGAAACAATGAAAACACTGCAGCTCACAAACTTGCAATACACACCAATTGTCCTAGAACTAGCTGATAGGTCTAAAGTCATTCTTGAAGGGATTTTGGAGGACATAATTGTTTCAATGGACTCTTGGGAGTATCTAGTTGAATTTTTAGTCCTTCAGCCAAAATATAATTTAGGAGGACACCCTATCATCCTTGGTAGACTATGGTTAGCAACTGTTGATGCATTCATAGGGTGTAGATCAAGTAATATGATTATTTCACGAGGAACTGAAAGAAAACAACTCACTCTATACCCATCAGCACAATCACCAGCAGTAGCAAACAACTTATGGCTTGATGAAAAATACAATGATAAAGAAGAAGTTCAATATGTTTTCAGCATCAATCAAATCTATGATTTTCAAGAACATAATAATGATGATTTGGTAGAATTATTCCTTTCTCAACCTGATATTTCTGAAGAATTAAGAAATGAACAATACAATGTTGCAGATCAACTTTTAGCACAAAGTTTTCAAGAAACATGTACCATTCATTCTTTGCAAACATTATTTGAAAACATTTTTCCCATTCAATCTATCACAAACACACAGAGTAACACCATAGAGATTAGTCCAGGAAAAACATTGAATATTGGCACACACCTAGACTTATCTCAGGAAGAAAAATTGATTCAATTATTGAGAAAATATCAAAAGGCATTTTCTTGGGACTACACCGATATCCAGGGAATCTACCCAGAAACATGCACTCACCATATTTACACAGATAGTAATATAAGACCAGTGAGGCAACCACAGAGAATAATGAATCCCATGCTTCAGGATATTGTTAGAGATGAATTACAAAAACTACTGAAAGTCAATTTTATTTATCCCATCTTTGACAGTCAGTGGGTATCTCCATTGGTAGTAGTGCCCAAGAAAAATGGTAAGTGGAGGATTTGTGTTGACTACAGACAATTGAACAAAGCGACCCTCAAAGATTATTTTCCACTACCATTTATTGACCAAGTTTTGGATACATTAGCTAGTAAATCATCATTTTCTTTTCTTGATGGTTTCAGTGGCTATAACTAGATTAGGATAGCCTTAGAGGACCAGGAAAAAACCACTTTTACTTGTCCCTGGGGCACTTATGCCTATAATTGTTTACCATTTGGACTCTGTAATTCTCTAGCTACATTTCAGAGAGCTGTATTAGCTATTTTTGCTGATTTAGTTCATGAGTGTGTTGAAGTTTATATGGATGATTTTTCAGTGTATGGTAATTCATTTGAGCATTCATTAGAAAATCTTGAGAAAGTTTTGAAGAGATGTATTGAAGCCAATTTATCTTTGAGTAATGAAAAATGTTTTATGATGCTAAATGAAGGGGTAGTATTGGGTCATTATATTTCTTCAGAAGGCATTAAAGTAGATCCATCAAAAATCCAAATCATTGTCAATTTTCCAATTCCGAAGACTCAAAAAGAGGTAAGAATTTTTCTTGGGTATGAAAGATATTATAGAAGGTTTATTGAACATTTTAGTAAGATAGCTTTACCTCTGTTTAAGCTTCTTGCAAAAGATGCACCTTTCAACTGGAATGAAAATTGTCAACAAGCTTTTGAAACACTCAAAGAAAAGTATCAACAACACCAGTTTTAAAAGGACCTAATTGGACCCTACCCTTTCACATCTTTGCAGATGCATATGATACTGCAGTAGGTGCCTCATTAGGCCAAAAAGAAGAGTCTTTGAATTATGCCATCTATTTTATTAGTAAAAATCTGACCCCTGCAAAACTAAACTACACAGTTACTGAAAAAGAAATGATTGCAATCATACATGCTGTGAATAAATTCCGACATTATATAAATGGTTATGAGGTTATTGTATATACTGACCACTCTGCCATTAAGTATTTAATGAACAAACCAATAACTAAAGGCAGAGTTACCAGATGGTTTTTATTGCTACATGAATTTAATATTACAGTGTTAGATAGACCAAGTAAAGAGAACCAGGTGGCAGATTTTCTTTCTAGACTCCAGAATCCAGGTGAGGTTGTTCCAGTTGAAGATTCTTTTCCCAATGAAAATTTATTTTCAATTTCAGTAGTGGATCCATGTTATGCTGATTTAGCTAATTATTTGTCCATAGGAAAGACACCTCCATATTTTACTACAAAGGAGAAGAAAAGACTCATCAAGCAAAGTGCTAGATATTCATGGGTTAATGGAGATTTATTTTACACTGGTTATGATATGATTATTAGAATATGTGTAAGAAATGATGAAATAATTGATATTTTAAAATCTTATCATGATGAACCTTGTGGTGGGCATTTTGTAGCTAAAAGGACAGCATTCAAGATCCTCAGTCTTGGCTACTATTGGCCATCAATTTTTAAGGATTCCAAGAAGTATGTGAGAAGTTGTGACAGTTGCCAAAGAATGGGTAGACCGACTGCTTCAGATGAAATGCCACTTCAGCCTCAAGTACATTTAGAGCCATTTGAAAAATGGGCTCTAGATTTTGTAGGACCTATCAATCCACCTTCAAAGGGTAAAAATTACATTTTAGTATGTATTGACTACGTGAATAAATGGGTTGAAGCAAAAGCATTTGTCAGGGCAACTGAACAAACAATGGTAAAATTCCTTTTTGAAGAAATTTTTGTAAGGTATGGAGTGCCTAGAGAGATAGTAATAGACCAAGGTACTCAGTTTACTTCAAGGCTGGTTCAAGACATCAGAAAAATATAAAATCAAGCACAGGAAAAGTACACCTTACCATCCACAGGCCAATAGCCAAGTGGAATCTACAAATAAAACTTTGGAAGGAATTATCACTAAAATGGTGGCAATGAACAGAAATAATTGGGAGGAAAAGCTCAAGGATGCTCTCTAGGCTTACAGAATCACGTGGAAAGACACTACAGGATTTACACCATATTAGCTGGTGTATGGAAAAGAGGTAATGCTTCCTATTGAATTTCAGATACATACTTATAAAATGGCTGCAGATTTAGGGATTGATCTCAATGAAGCACAAAAAGAGAGAATTATGCAATTGAATCAGTTAGATGAAATGAGGCAGCAAGAAGATGAGAGAACAATCCTAATGCAGAAACAAAGGAAGCAGTGGCATGATTCACACATAAAGAAGAAAGAGTTTAAATAAGGAGACTGGGCTTTACTCTTTGAATCCAAATTCAGAGATCATAAAGCCAAGTTCACAACACATTGGATGGGCCCATATGAAATAGTTCAAGTATATGGAAATGGATCAGTCAAACTTACTACAATTGATGGAGAAGGCAACACCTTTATTGTCAATGGACATAGGTTGAAACTCTATCATAAGCCCATCAGTAGAGAAGATTTTATTCAAACTATATCTCAGCAAAAGGAGGTTGAGATATCACAGCCTTCAGCTGTGATATCTCTACCTTAGTCATTTCAATTTCTTAAAATTAAAAAGAAGTAAAAAATAAAAAATAAAATATAAAAAAAGGAATAAAAAAGAATAATAAAAAATAATGGTTTAGATGTGAAAACCAGACTCTGGCACACTCTAAACCCGAATTCTTACTAGAAAACCAATCATTTGGTTGGTAATAATTCGTTGTTCTACTTGTATCCCGTTTTTCACAAATTCAATAATGACTTGAGGACAAGTCAAAGACTTAGTGGGGGAGAAGAAACATTGGTTTTTCCCTATCTCATCTCCTCATTTTCAATTTTTCAAGGAATTTGTTTCAATAATTCAATATTTCAATAAAAAAGTTGTTTTGTTCTAATCAGTAAAGGGACCTATTCAAGCAACAAAATATGCAGTGGGACCTATTTCAACATGATTATACAGAGGGACCTGTTCAAAGGCTATGTCAATACTACAAACACCAGAGGGACCTGTTCAAAGACTGCATCAAAGGTACACAAGGCTACTTCAATAATTTTTCAAAGGTTTCCTATCAAAATTCTAAGCAAGGCTGCATCAACACCAAACATGAAAGAAGCTTCACAAACATGGCTCTTCAGATTTTAAGGGACCTGTTATATTCAATTTCAAAGGGACCTGTTTTAGAAGACAAGGATCAGACAATCGGATCAATCACACCTGTACAAGCGGATCAGTCACACCTGTACAAGCAGATCAGTCACACCTGTACAAGCAAAATCAGAATTTTATTAGCCAACAAGTGTAATGTATTGAAAAAATTTTGTTTTTAGCATTTAAATTCGTAGATTATTTTAGTGTTAAAAAAATAATAATTATGATTGCTTATTATCAATTTCAAAAGCCTTTTTATAACCCTCATACCCATATTCCTCATAATATTCCTATATGCTCACTTCATTACCACTCTACCTATTTCTATACGTTCATTTCTATTTCCATATCACACATAACACCATTATAAACCTTAGCTATTCCTACCTATACCCTTAAAACCTTTTCATAAACTCATCATTCTTTCAAATTGACCTCTGCCAACAAAGTACCAACAAGTAGCGGCCTTATTAGACGCCCAATGTAAAGATCTGTCCAATGGGAAGACATTTGTTAAAATGCCTGTCCTTAATCGATTTCTTTCATTTCAACTGCCAGAAGTACAAAAACGATATTCTGGCCCAAATCCGCTTATGAATGTATCCGCCATGATTTCATTACCAACACAATTTGCATACTATGCTACCATGATTATGCTTCTGCAAATCACTATTATTCCTCTGTATCTATGATTTGAACTCTTTGGGACACGTCTTCTGACTCTGCAAACGAGCTCATGGTCTCTGACAGTAAAACCCTATTCTCTGCGCCATCATCATAGAAATTTCATCTTATGACATCAGGAAAAATCAAGGTCGGGCGCTGAGTTTTCATTTTATAAAAATCTGAGTTCATAAAGTCAGTTAATATTCGGGCCCTAATTTTTTTTAAAATAGGAAGGCCAAGATAATAGGTGTTGAAAAAGGGAGAAAACATAGCAGTCGGGGTTATCCAAAATCTTGACTTCCGTCCAGAATTTGAAGAGCAGCTCAGACATTTGAAGAAGTAAGCTCATAAAATTGAGGAAGTTAGCCCAGAAATTTAAGGTCAGCTCAGTGGAACGCGACAAGAGAGGTAACAAGTTGAAAAACCCTAGTTAAATTTTTGTTTCACAAAGCATAAAAAAAATGGGTTAGAACAGATATTTTTAAAATGACAAATAGAGCAGAGCCTGAGAAATTTGATAGTTCAAAATACCATGAAGACCGTGTTAAAATTTTGAGGGAAAAACACTGTTTGTCTTTTCTAGAGAAATTCAATGGAAACAATGAAGAAGTTACAAAACAATTTGCATTTTCATTTAATGGAGAAAAAGCTTTGATAGGAAATTTCTCTTTCAGAATCTCAGAGGATACAATATCTCAGTCATTAGACATCAGTCCAGAAGGGGAAAAGTATTTCAAAACCAAGCAATTTAGAGAAAATCATGGACTCAGTTTATGTCTAGGTCAAGAGTTTCTTCTGTCAATTGGAAAAAGGGTGTTCCTAGAAGTTGGTTAATCCACCCATGGGACGAAATGGTATACATTCTTCAAAAATTTGTCACGTGTGAAGGGCGTTACAGCATAGTATATCTGTATCACATAAAAATCTTACTGCACTTAAAGGGTCAATGCACTATCAGTCTGCCCTACTTTCTTTTACAGAGTTTGACTAAAATGTCAAAGACCATCCAGAAACAAAAGGGTAATGAAGATAGAAGCTTGTATCATTTTGGTTTGATCAAAATTCTAATTGAATTTGAATTGCAGAAGAGAGGAATAACATGGGAAGGATTTTTAATTGCCAATCAAATCAAAACCAAAGAAGATGAACAGGAGAAACAAGGAAGCACAGAGTTTATGGTTGATGTTGATTAGGAAACCCCTGAATTTAAGTCAAGCATTGTTGCTCAACCCAGTAGTAGTGTGAAAACAAGGAGAATGAGGCAAGAAGATGCCAAGAAAATTGCAAAAGACAAAATTTTCACTACTTACACAAGAAGATCAAGAAGAATAAAAAGAAATCAAATACAAGATGACCAACCAGAGAAAAATGTAAATACACCAATGGAAATTGAAAGCAGTGCTAATTCACAGCCAGAACAAGAAGCAGAAATGGAGAATGAATGTAACAAGGGAGAAAGAAAAGAGCCAGTACCTACAAACAAGAAACAGAGAAAGCTAGAGAAAAAAATCGAAGAGCTAAAAGAGGAACTTATGGAAGAAAATATGTTAGAAAAAGTTATAAAGAAAGAAAATGAAATGTTAAGACCCCAGAGCAAGAAGATTCAACAGAAAATTGAGAAATTGAAGAGGAAAGTCAAAGAACTTAAAACTGATCAAATTGAAATATGCAAATGGGCAACAAAATGGTACACACAAAAAAAGGCTCTCAAAGAAAAATATAAGAACATGAAGCATGAGTTTCAAGTCCATAAGAATGTAGATGTATTGCTACAAGCAGCATAAGTAGGAGCAGAAGCAGAACATAAAGGGAGCACATCAGGTTAGCATGAGGACATGCTAAATCATTGAGTTTGGGGGAAATGTTGGTATTATTTTATGGTTATCTTTTTCTCATAAAATTCCATCATTTATCCACCATTTTCTTCCATAAATCCCTTATAGTTTATTGAAATTGATTAATGTAGCATTATAATTGTTATTTTTACATTAAATTTAATTTATGGAATTTTTGTGTTAAAAATTGAAATTTTTCAAGAAAATTACAGGATGTGATAACTTCCTGTAAATGGTTCATGTTCTGACACGTGGCATAGCAGGTAGATCAAAACGAATGACAAGGACGTGATCTAGAATGTACACACATGATGAAAAATCTATCCAGCATCAGATTTGAAGCTCCTAAATAGCCGGTCAACGCTGGTCAAACCCAGCCAATCTAACAAAAAAATCTGAAGTCATAATGAATGAGCTTGATATTTTGCCTATGATTAGGAACTCCAAACTAATTCGATCTATTTTGGAGATCAGTTAGGATTAGAAGGAACGAAAATAGCCTCTTTTGATTGTAATTTTGATAAATAAGTGAATGGAAGCATGTAATAGACTAATGATGCTAGTGATAATATTGAATGTAAGAGAAGACTTGAGACTGTATACGTGCTTCAGAACTCTGTTTTTAATGTAACTCATTCCCGGATCTTAATCAGAGACAGAATTTCATCATTTATGGTGTTTTTGAGTTAGCATTCTCATCATTTGAATTTTCTCAAGTGTGCCTTCAAAGCGTGGAAGGGCCCCCATGTGAAGTTGGTACACTTTTCTTTACATTTCTATTAGATTTAGTATTCAGATCTGATTAGTATTTTATTTCATTTTCATGCTTTTGAGTTCATCGATTTTGACTAGAAGTGCTTGTGATTTTATTCATCATTTTTTTATTTCATGATTCATAGTTATAATTTGAGAATTCAATTGCAAAATTAATGAATAGTCCTTGTAAGAGGTTTAATTGAGTATTGAATCTCAAATCATTTCTGTGATATCTGTTTTAATGAATTAAATTTTTAGTATGCTTTAGTGTGTTACTTTGAAAGAGTTTTTGTGAACTATAACCTTGTAAAAGGATTAAAAACTCAGACTAGTGGCACTCTATTTTTAGAACAGTAGATCAAATTTTGTTACATAAGTGTTTAAAGTGTGAGAGGAACCACATTCCAATCTCTTGTAAAAGAGTGTTGGAGCCTACCACAATAAACATTTACTTAGGCAAACAGATCCTTTTAGGTCTATAAACATTAGACACGTGCCTCTAAGATTACCTACCTTGGTTGACAATAAATTGAGCCTAATCTAGAGCCCTAGATTGGTCTATACAATGTGATTTTTGTAGATGATTTTTCACGCAAGTGTTGGATATTATTCATTCAGAAGAAAGATCACGCATTCTCAATTTTTTTCAAGTTCAAAGCACTTGTCAAGAAATATACATCTAAGAAGGTGAAGGATCTCAAGAGTGATAATGATGGATAATATGTCTCGAACGAATTCAATAAATTCTGTGCTCTAGAAGGAATTAGACAGGAATTTATATCACCTCATAACCCACAACTGAATAGGGTTTCAGAAAGGAAGAACATAACTATTATGGGAGCAACACGAGCAGTGTTACATGATCAGGGCCTACCGTTGCACTTGTCGGCTGAAGCATGCAACAAAACAATTTTTTTGCAAAACAAAAGTCCTCATCATATTTTCGGGATGAGTACACCATAGGAAGATTTTTCAAGTAAGAAACCATATGTGATGCATTTTAATTTTTTTGGTTCATCAGTTTATTTCAATGTAACTAAAGATACCAGGAAGAAGCTAGAGCCAACAACTGAGTTTTGAATATTTGTGGGGTACACCGATACACCTCGCAACTATCGGGTGTACTTGCAAGCACATAGGATGAAAATGTTCAGAAGAGATGTGAAATTCGATGAAGAGAATTCCATGCAAATTTCCCTTGAGAGGGAGCTTCAGTTGCATGAAGTTGAGGAGCTCTTAGCTCATAAATAATAACCACAAGCAGAGGAATAGAGCGTGGAAGCACCCAATCATGCAGAGACTTTCAATGATGGAAGTAAGTCACCAGAGAGGTTGACAGGTTGGTGCTTGATGCTAGAGAGAATGTGGGAGCACCCACATCACAGTTTAGGCAGAGAAGGTTCTGTTGAACTATTACAACAACCCCCCATTTTTTTAAGTAAACTAGTATAGAAAGAATAATTGGGACCCTTTTAAAAAAATTATGATTAAATTAATTTTAGAAATAAAACTTAGAATTGGAATCAATTAGATTAAATTTTGTTTTTCTTAAAAAACATAAGAAAATCATAAAAAAGCACTCTAAAGGAACCCATAAAGGCTAAAATTATAAAAAGCAGGAATTAAATCACCGAAACGAAAATCGCCGAAATGAAAAATTGTTGAAACAAGCGAATCACCGATATGTGAAACTGTGAATCACCGTTCTGCGAAATTGTGAAATACGTCATGTAATGGATACCGATATCGCAATCTGTCATTTGACATATACCGATATTGCATTCTGTCATCCAACAGAAAAACCATCGTAATATCACATTTTCACATGTCGTACATTGCTACGAAATGCTGAAATTCGTTAATCATGAAAAGGCCGATTTATGGATCCCAATAAGATAAAAACTATAAAACTCACACGAACCCATACTATCAATTTAATGAGAATTCAAGTATCTTATGATCTCTAGGTTTGCAATCGATTTTATAATTATTTCATAGTTAATTCCAAGGATTCCCATTATGCATGAGTTAAATTGATATGACAGTTAATAGCATTTGATGTGATCTCAACTTAAGCTATTTGGTTTTCTTTCAACAGGGTAATTCCATAAACTTAGGCATAAAAGGATTTCAAGGCTGATTAAAGCACGAAGGAAGTCCGCCACCCCATCTCAGTTAGTTATTCAACAAGAGGAAAACAATGAGATGAATCCTTTAATCTCAGACATAATATGCAACCTAGAAATTGGTTCCTAAAGCTGGGAAGGGATCTATAAGTTGTTTGAGAATGAAAATCCACAAGTAGTTTTGAAGAGAAAAGTTGTAGCTGACGATTCTGCATCCATGGATTCATACTCATGGTATGACACAGCTAACTCTATTCTTCACAGAATTGCTGCCCGTCCTAAAATGCTGCCATACACTGACTTAGTAAAATGGGTGTTGGATCATGTGGACATTCGAGATAGACAATTTGTTAACAGAAACATAACAGTCATTGGTTCTCTCAGGCCTTCAAATTTTAAAGATATGTATAAATTGTCTGAGCCCCATAAAAGATATGACAACCAATTTGTTCAAGAATTCATGCGAGAGAATGAACACCTTGCAAATGTAATAGAGGATTGGAGAAATGATCCTAATTTCCATAAATGTGACTATAAGGGTATGTACTTAGTAGTTTCTCTTAAAATCCCTTTCTCGCAAATTGCTGCAATCATGTTTCATCTTTTTGGGTTTGTAAATACAACCAAGTTTAAGGAAAACTGAACACCCTTGATAGAAGCAGCCTCTGATGGATATATTCTTGATTGGGCTAATATTTTGACTGATAGTTTGATTAGATGTATCACTGTCTATGGAGAAAATCGTAATCTCCCGTCCAGTACAGTCACTCCTTTTTATACGAGTTCTTTTATCCTAGATGTCTGTTTTTCTATTGAATTTCTGTCATTAGGATGGAAATGGACCAGAGAAGTCAAAAACCCCATATTTGTACAGTTAGAATTCCCGTGGGAATCAAAATACCACTCTCATATGTTTAAAATATGTAATGATATAATGCTCCCAATTTTTCAAGTCATTTTCAAAAGAAAAATCCCTAGAGTCACCCATGAAGCCAATAGAAGTCTCAAGCCTATAGGAAGGTGGTTCGGCGAAGAATTTTACACATACATCTGAATTTTCGAAAGTCATGCTTGCCCTCATGTCCTACCCTTATATATACCAGACAAATTATTGGCTAAGGAAATTGCTTATCAGACCGTAGGGAATGGGTTGACTAAATTTCTGAAAGATGCCAAAAAGACAATTTGGCCAACTTTTCCTATTTCATGTGGGTCATATACTCTCGACAATTTCAAGCATGGCTGTCTTGAAATTGATCGATTAAAACCCTTCAATTTTCCAATTCTAACCAACAGAAGTTATGATTCATATGGCGTTGCTAGAGAAATAACGAATCAAGTTAAGCTGCGGGCATTTCTAAGTGAGCCTGATAAATTTGACTATGTGTTTGAGTCAATCCCAGAATTCTCAAGAGTTAAGAAAATAGAAACCATAAGGTTCAGTCTAGAAGAGTTGATACAATTCAATGAATATCGAGAGCAGAGGAATTCTCATTTGCGAGACTACATGTTCCACATGCCAATGCCAGAACAAATTCTGATTCCTACAGTTCAAGTGCCAAAAGCGGAAAAAATTCTGGTTCTGATTCCTCCAGTTCAGGTACCAGTACCAGTAGCAGAACTAGAAATCATGGATATTCCATAGGAAGAGAAGTTTAATCAAGATTGGGAAAGTTTTGAGAAAGCATTATTTGATACTAATATTCTTGCTGATCAGAATGCTATTTTGACAGAAACTCTTCCTACTGAATATTCTCTAAAAACAAAAATTCATATCGGTGAATTAAGTGTTAAACAAGTTTGCTCTAATCTAAATGACTCTAAATATCAAGGAGAAATTCAAGAAATCCCATTTACTACAGAGGTTTACGAAATTTCTCTTGAGAAAATTCAGATATTAAAGATCAATGATACAGAGGAAAAACAAGGAGAAACATCGACCCAAGATATGGAGATCATCCCTGCTTTTCCAACAACATAAGTAATACTGAAGATTGAGGAAATACCTCCATTGGATTTATTTTACAGTCCAGGCATAAAGCTATTTTATCCAGGTCAAAGAAGAAACAAAAGATTGAAGATTCTACAGAAATGCCTATGGACACAACATCAGTGCAAGTTCTCTGGAAAGGAACTCAGTCAACTTCAGGAAAATAACTTAGCAGATTATCTCAGTTTGCAGGTGCTTATGAAGATGAAACTATTCATAAGGTAGTAGAGATTGAGTTATTAATTACAGAGAAGGATAAAAAAATTACTCAAATGGAGCAAAGTTTATTTAATGAAAAACAAAAGATCGAGCAGGAGTTGCAATCAAGTATTAATAATCTGCAACAACAGTTTGAAGGTCTCAAACTCAAACTCAAAAATGAAATTAAAGAGACAGATCTAATAGTTCATCAATTACAACAAAACATTCAAAAGCTCCAGGAGAATCCAAAATTTAATGAAGTAAAGAAAGAAGCAACAAAACTAGAAACATCACTGGTAAATCAATAGACAATTTTCTATCAGAAGTACAAACAGATTCAACAACAGATTAAAACAAGTGATCAGTTAGTCACTGATATTTATAATTTGAGGATTTATTATGAAGAAATTAATGATAAGATGTCAAAGCATATATATTGGCAAGACACTCTACAGGGAGGAGTGACCGATCTTCCTCATCTTGAAGAATCAATAAAAGATATAATATTTGGAGATTGGGACATGAAAATGAAAAGTGCTAAATTATCTATCATCGGAGCTAAAAATATGTCCTCTACTATCTCCGAGTATATAAAAGATTCTCTTCTACAATCCAATATTATCCAGGACATACCAAAAGACACTATGCTAGAAGTCATATTTTTAAAACAACATTGGCAAGAAACATCAAGCAAAAAAGCTCTTGACATAGAAAACTTGACAAAGGTAAATATGGAGATTTACTGGTATTTATTGATCAAGCCTCACAGTTGATTGGGAGTGCTGAGGTGTCTTTCCAACGTTGTAGTTAAACTTTTTCCATCACTCAATGATGCAATATTCACGGTCCAGATGAGAATGCAGCCAATGCACTCCCCCCCCCCCCACCCCCACCAACAAACTCGAATATATGATTAAAGCATGCCAGCTCAAGGAAAAGTAGAGAGTGGATCTGAGAAATAGTCATGAGACTGTTATAACTTGTGCATTTTAATTTCCTAGTTTTTGGTTTATAGTTTAGATTAGATTAAGAATACTTCTTTCACAAGTCTTATATTTTTGTAATATTAATTAGTATTTAAACCCCTTTCATGCATTTAGAAAGAGGTCCAGATTTTTGAGAAGGAGGGTTTTGGAACTTACTCTATTTTTTGAATAGAAGTATCTAATTGAAAGTCTGAGCCTAAAGGTTATCTTTTCAGAACTAAGCTATGATGCAGCAGGTACTATTATCTATGTATTGATCATTTTATGTTTCTGAGATTATAACAAACTTGTTTCTATCTATTTGTTTCTCTCTCTGAAAAGCATTGAAATGACATATATTCTTATTACTATTGATAAAATGTATTGAATGATATGCTTTTAGATGAGTGACTTAGAGATTTGTTATATGATTAATGCTCTTCATCAACTAAATCAATTACATAGATTTAGTTTCTTCAATGTGCTTATATTCATTTAGTATGAGATGATCTATATTGTTTCATGCTTATGAAATCTTATTCCATAATCATATAAATCAGTCCAATCTAGGGAAGTAGTTAGAGTTAGTTTTATTTATGTTATCATCAGAATAAATCATTCCATCTGTGTTGATTTCATTCCATTTTCACTATAAATTCTTTCTTATACGGGGAACTCGTCCCTATATCCCCAGTCCGACCCACCATTTCAACGGAAAAGGAGTTGCTTTAAGCTCCCGACTGGGTGGAATCCCTAATGTTGAGGAAGTCACTCTCCAGCCTTCAACATTTTTTGCGCTATAAGGACGGCATCCGACTATGTATGGAATATAAAGCTAAATCTCAATTGAAAAGCCAACATAACATTCAAAATCCCTCCAAAGTTTCTACGACTTCTAGATCTCATTCACTATCTCCTAGTCATAAGTCTAAAGTTGTAGAACCATTTCTTACAACTCCTGAAACATTACCTCGTAGAACTTCTTCAGAACATATTCCTGAAGCTCCCGAAGTTTAGCCTTTGATTGAAAGGTGAGAAAAGATATCTATATCTATGGATAAGACAACCAATCCAGAAATTTCTAAAAAAAAAGTATTACATCTAAGTTTCGAGGTACTGGTGTGTTAACCCGATCACAAAGTGAAAAAATTGGGATATCTCCTTTTGAGTTTCCTATTTTATCTCATCGTAAGAAAGCAACCACATCAACATATCAATTAGGTACCAGTAAGATTACCTCATCTTCATCCTAATTTACTCCCACCATCTCCTCTTATCAACCCATTTCTATTCATCAAACCATTTCTACTCAAACAATCAATGCTACTATAAGTAGTACTAGTCCAGTAGTAAGTTTTTCTCCATCCACATCTGCTTCTAGACCCATGATCTCATCTTCATAAGCAACAAGTCAAACAATGGCCAACCTACCATGGGTTAATCCGGGAGTTGTTCAAATGGAAAATTTACATCCTCTCCAGGATCTTCCTGAAAAATGGTTACCAAAATATAATCCTGATGATGGCCTTCCTGCTGAATAACATCTCAATAATTTTATGTTGGCCATGAATCTCCATGGTATGCAACATGAAGATGTTGTAGTAATATTGTTTCCATATACTTTTCAAGGATCTATAGGAACCTGGTATTTTTTCCTCCCTTCCGGTTCAATAGGAGACTGGAATACTTTTCAAGAACTATTTCTTGCTAAATTTGGTGATGATAGGACAATTGCCTCATTAATCAATGATATTTCTAATTTAAATTCTAATTCAAATGAAAATATCAAACACTTCAACTCCATATTTAACAAGTTATTGAATAAAATTCCAGTTGCCTCTCGACCGGGATTGGATGTACAAATAGAGTGGTACAAATCTTCCCTTCCTTATAATATAGCAACTTTTTAGATAGATCTAATAATCCTACCCTTGTAGAAAATATGAAATAAGCCTTGTTCATTGAGAGAGGAATTGTAGCTTTAGAGAAGAAGACTAAGTTGGAAGATAAAAAAATCTAAAAAAAGTAACATTTAAATATAAGCAAAAGAAGAAAACTCCCAAAGATCTGTTTGATCTTGAAGGATTGCAAAAGGTCCTGAAGACCATGTCCAATGAAATGGTTGAAATCAAAAAATAGGTTTTTGAGACTTCTACTAGAAAACCCTTTAGATCATTTAGAAAAAATCATTCATCTATATCACAGCCCCCCAATATTATTTATAATGTTGAATCTGAAGAAGAATAAGAAGAATAAGAAGAAACTACAGCTTCTACTGACGAATCTCAAGATGAAGAAGTAGATGAATTACATGGATTATGGGACTTTGTCTTACATTTCTTTGATGAAGAGAAAGAATCTGAAGCGGTGTCTGTTAGCACTAGAAGTAAGACTTCTACAGAACCAAATCAATCAATACATAAACAAAAAATCCAAACATCTATTTCTAAAGACAAACATGTCAATTAAAAACCTCCAGTCAAACCATCTCAGCAAGTTATTACTGAATCTCGACCGACCAAATCTACACCCAATCCTCAATCTAAAACTTTGGCAGTATCTAACACTATTGAATACAACATTGTCGAGGATATGAAGAAGATTAAAGCCAATATTTATGTTCATGAAGTTATCAAATTAAAGCAACAACATAATATTTTATTGAAATATTTGAATGTGGTTACTGCATCTCCTCTTCCTTCAACTATTATTGCTAAAGCTGCTAATGGGATAGGGAAACCTCCAATCGAAAATTCAAACAAATTTAACGCTTCAGATGTTATTTTTATTGGTGATAGATCCAATTCTCACACCCCTCCTTTCCTCTTAACCTATGAAATATACAATAGAAATGTTCATAATTGTTTGACTGATTCTGGAGCTTCATCTAATCTAATGCCATATTCAATTTGTGAGAATTTAAATATCGCACCCCCGAAAATCATCGATTAGTACAGTTCAATTGGATAGAACAAAGGTTAAGGTCTTAGGAGAAATCAATTCAGTAAGTATTCGATTGTCATCAAATCCAAAATTTGCTCAGATTATCGATATACTGATTGCAGACATCCTTGAATTCTATGGTTTATTTCTTAGCAGAGACTGGTCTGAAACATTACATGGATATTTTGCAACAGACTGGTCTCACATGTGGCTTCCATACAATGGACAACCCAACCAAATCAGATTTGATCATGAAAAACATATGAAATACTCAGTTACAGATCTTGGGGAAGAAAATGAACCCATAGCATTCAATAACAATATTTTGGGTAATTACTCTACAGATTCATTCTTGGGGAATTTTAATGCTAAAAGTTCACCTTTCTTGATTGATTCTATTAATTCACAAATAGAAAAAATTCCCAAAATGATTTGACCAAATTCTTAAATTTTGAAGAAGAAACAATATTCCATTCTCCGTTTTGGAAACTTTTCTTTGATTGATCAAAATCCAATAATGGTGCAGGAGAAAGATGCATGCTTGTTAGTCCAAAAGGTGAAAAACTATCTCATTTTTTAGCATTCAATATCTCTCCTATTCCTAGATCAAAAAATGCCAATCATTAGGGGAATTTTGAGGTCTAAAATGGGCCTCCTAGGAAAAATATACAACAAAAATAAACTATATAAGAACCAATAAGATTCAAGATGATGATGTCAACCATGGAATTTGTATTGATCCTAACCAGATTAAAACAATTTCAGAAATTCCACTACCACATAACAAAAAATAATGCAATCCTTTTTAGGAAAGATAAACTTTGTAAGATGATTCAATCCATATTTTTCACATATTGTCCTTCCATTATAAAATATGATAAAGAAATATGAATTGTTTAAATGGTGAGAGAAAGAAAAGGAAGCGTTTCAAATCATTAAATAAGCAATTGCCAACACTCCTTCTCTCTCAACTCCAAATTTTACCAAAGATTTCATTATATATACTTTCAATTCTAATCTATCATATGCCATAGTATCAACTCAACCAGATGATAAGAAGTTTGAAACTCCAATTTCCTTTTTTAGTTCTAATTTTCAAGGAGTTGAATTGAACTATATAGGAGTCGAAAAAGAAGCGTTTGCAGCTTATAAAGAGGTAAAATATTTACGCCCTTTTATTTTGAAAGCTCATGTCAAAGTAATAGTTCCTTTCTCCTCAGTTAGAAAAATATTTATTGATCTGAAAATGGTCTGAATAACTTTTATGTATTTCAAGAACCTACCACTCAATTTAAATTAAATGATCTAGCTTGAAATTGACAATTTTGCGGAATTATTTACTTGAAAATGGTGTATGAATTTCTACAGGTTGTGTGTCTTAAGTTCATTTGTTCTTGCTGAAATTTAACATGTGTAACAGCAACATGATGCAGTAGATAATAATTTAAACACAACAGAAAACTTAATCTAGGAGTTCACCCGAAATCTCGTGGGCTACGTCTCCTTTGAGCTTGGTCATCTTGACTCGGCTCTTTGGGATTATGGTAAGTTTTTTTACAAGTAAATAATTAACTCCAATGAATGCAACAATGATCAAAAGGATTGAAAATACCATCAATATCCCTCTAATGGTTGTCCAAACTCTGCAAACAACTTTAGGCTCTTGTTGACATGATTCCTTCTGTTGGTACACTAAGCTACTCTGAGCTTCTAAATGGCACAAAATCCCTCAGAATTCTATTTATATCACTGAAACCACTCCTGCTATATCCAACACACATCAGACACCAAATATTAACTAATAAATTTCTCAAATCGAGCACTGCATTCCCAAAATAGGCTATCCTCCACGGTTTGCCTAGGGCTGCCCAAAACTTCACATTAGCTTCTCGAGATCTAGAAGTTATCAAAATGTTTTTAAACCACTTCCATTGGTTCCAAAATGTTTTAAATAGTCAATATAGACTTTTCATTCATCAAAAATGGCCTCCGGCTACTTCGGTTTCGCCTCAATCACCTATCGGCACCCCCTGGCACTAGGGTCAATGAAAAATTCTCTCCTGAGTTTTCGACCTCTAGAAGTCTTCAACACTTTCTGAAACCTTTTTCATTAGATTTAGAATTATTTTTTCAGTCAATAATTACCACTGGTTCACTGCATATGGTCTTAAGCAGCTCTGGCTAAGCCCTGCACTACTGTTGGCAAAAGCTGACACTAATGGCCCCTGGAACTTTACTGAAGCTTTTCGGCCTTCAAAAGTTCTTTATAGGCTTTGAAAACCATCTCATCAGATTCAGAACATCTGAATTATCCAATTTATACTATTGGAACTCTGGAAAAGGACTCTAGCTCCTTTGGTTAGGCCTCAAACTGAATTTGTCTCATGGTGGCCCTAATGGCCCCTTCATCTTCCTTGAAGCAAAAAATACTGAAGATGACCTCTGTTCGACCTAAAAACTATGCCAAACTCTTCATAATTCTTAAGAAACCCAAAATTGACTAAAATTTCATCTTTTTTGGTCGAATTATTAGAGAGTTATGACTTCTGCAAGAAAAATGCCCAATGTCCCCCAAAAACCCCACTAAAAGTGGGAGAAATCCAGTTAACTCCACCACTTTAGCAATTCCGACGGCTTAGGAGGTCCACCAGCGGAACCGCCAGACTAACTGTTAGTTAAATTAAATTGTAGGTAGGAGTGGTCACATGCGGTTTTCCGCTCTAATCGCCGAACAAACTGCAACTATCCATTAGTATTAAAGATGAGGTGGGTGTTGGCCACATGGCCCATCCAAACTGCACGGTTACGGTTAAATACCGAGCCCCTAGTCACTGGGTAAGGGCACATGGTGTTGGGGCTAGCTCTGACGGCTAGCCCCTTTACGTTTTCTTCACCGGTTCAAAGGGTTAAGCCCTCGGTTCTCTGCTGCGGTCACGTTGCAACGGGGCTAGCCCCCAAACTTCTCCACCCAAACGTTCACGCCGACCTGAATATATGTTCAAATCCTGCCTGAATCATCAAAAAAATGCCTGTTGCATGCCAGTCGGGTCCCTCTACCTGGGTTGTCGGGTTAGGGGTTCAAATCCCATGACCTCCAAATTTTTGTGCCATTTCAAACCCTTTGGCCTAGGGCCATGTGGTAGCCTTTGGGCAGGCCACGTGGCACCCTCTGATAGGCCCTCTTAACATAATAAAAAAAAATTAACTTTCCCTTATATTTATTTATTTTTTGAATAAAATTGGCATAGTCAATTAAGTAAAAAAGTCATGTTTTGGAGTTCACAAGACGATTTCAAACCGCAGTAACTTTTGCATACGACCTCGGTTTTGAAAACCATTCATGGTGCCAGAATCACAGTGACGAGACCTTTCCAGTCGTTTAGGTTTGGCACTCTTCCGAGCACTTTGAATTTTGAACTATCATTCTGGTCCATGATCCAGTTCTGATCACACCTCCCCACTGGGAATCTTTTGGACCCCAAAAGACTGAAATACTGATCTGTATAGTAAATGAGAGTATGACACCCTCTTCTATTCAGCCTCCAAACACTTGTCTTCCATGGCTAGTGACTTTGAACCACAACTAGAAAGAAATTCACACTTCCCTTCCTCGATGCGCTTGTCCTCCTGTTGAGAACTGTCTTTCTTGCACTCACTTAGAAAATTTCTGGCGAGAAATTTGCAGAAGTAAACTAAACATTGCTGCCTTGATCAATGATCCAAGGTGGCTCAAACAAACAAGAGATTATAGCATAAAATACATGCATACAACCAAAATTTTCATATTTGCAAAATGAGTACGTCTTTCTGTGTTAAGAAGTCCATCCACTTCTTACCAAGCCACTTCCATGGTGAATTTTGTTGCTGCAACTCTTCCTCATGTGAAACTTCCATTTTCACATCAATAATGGAATCCTTGGTTCCACCTTTGCCAATATTTATGTCCTCTTGTTGCATGTGCTTGGGATGACTAGTTGGATGCAAAGTCCAACAATGGGATACAACATGTCCCCTCTTTTGGCAATATGTGCAAATATTATGCACCTTCTTTGAAAGTTTCCTTTGCCTCATCTGCTTCTTGTATGCTTTCTTCCTCATCCAACATCTCGAAACATCATGGTTAAATCGACCACAATACGTACAACAAATATTTCTTCCATTTAAGCATGCAAAATTATCATGCCTTGCAGAAACACTATCAAATTGATCATGGGAAGATTTATACCTCTTGTGATGCTTTACATGTTCATCCTTTTTTCCTTCATGAAGAGATGAACTAGTAGAGGCTACAGCTTTCATTTGCAGACTAACATCATCGTTCTTGTCTTGAAAACTGTATGAACTTGCATGCTCGCCATAAGCTACATGTATACCATATTATTGCTGCAAAAAAGGCTTAAAGCAATGGCAATCATCTTTGAAACAAATTTGACATATTTGCATCTTAGAACTTGGAATAAAGGTTGTCTTTGAAATATCCTCACATGCCTTCATGGCTTTGGAGTCTTCGTCATTATATTGCACATAACCAAGACCAAGATTCTTGGGTTGTTCCTCAACAAAAAGGGGTTCAACCATGCCTTGTGCATGCTTGCCTAAACCCTTGCCTTCATAGCCCATTTTAATCATTAACTTGGACCCTATACTTCTTGTATGTTTTTCGAAAGAACCAACACATCTTTCTAAAGAGGAAACTGAAGACAAATTAGAATGGATTACCTCTTCCTCACGCATTTTCTTGGTCAAAGCATCTTGGGCTTGATGGAGCTATATCTCCATATCATGCAATTTTTGAACCTTCTCTTCCTTCATGGAAAACAACTGTTCATGAAGTTCAGTGCTTTCTCTTTTATCCTCAAACAAAATCTGCACCATGTCCTTCAATATAATAAAGTCATGCTTCATGTCATCATCGAAGAATCTTGTGAAGGAGGAAAATTCACTTGTAGAAGTTGTCATTATGATGTCAATGAAAAAATAAACTTCAATAAAGTTCTCAAATATTTTTTAAAAAAATGACAAAGCTTTTTAGACCAAATGGCTGTAGAGACAAACTCTTATTCAAGCAGCCAAACAACAAACAAACTCCAAGAGCTTCTTAACAAACAATCGTCAAGAGGGTTTGTTCCAAAAGTGACCTTGAGGTCCCTTGGGGTAAGGAAGATGCCTTCATGAATTTTCTTCCTTTTTTTCCTCTCCAGGACTTAGCTAATCAGTAGCTATCCCCAAATATCAAGAAAACTCAAACAACAATCAGTTTGCAAACAGTAAAACAATCAATCTTTTACACTGTTTAAACACCTTTCAAGCTATACAATCAAGCAACCAAGCGCTCTGTCAAGCAAGAAAATATGCTCTGATACCAACCTCAACTGAAAATGGTCTTGATAACTTGTATGTATTTCAAGAACCTACCACTCAGTTTAAATTAAATGATCTAGCTTGAACTTGAAAATTTTGCGGAATTATTTACTTGAAAGTGGTGTATGAATTTTTACTATTTATGTGTCTTAAGTTCATTTGTTCTTGCTGAAATTTAACATGTATAATAGCAACATAATTCAGAAAATAATCATTTAAACACAACAACAAACTTAATCTAGGAGTTCACCCGAAATCTCGTGGGCTACGTCTCCTTTGAGCTTGGTCATCTTGACCCGACTCTTTGGGATTATGGTAAGTTTTTTTACAAGTAAATAATTAACTCTAGTGAATAAAAAAATGGTCCAAAGGACTGAAAATACCATCAATATCCCTCTAATGGCTGTCCAAACTCTACAAACAGCTTTAGGCTCTTGTTGACATGATTCCTTCTGTCGGTACACAAAGCTACTCCGAGCTTCTAAATGGCACAAAATCCATCAGAATTCTATTTATGTCACTGAAACCACTCCTTCTATATCCAACACACATCAGACACCAAATTTAAACTGATAAATTTCTCAAATCGAGCACTGCATTCCCAAAATTGGCTATCCTCCACGGTTTGCCTAGGGCTGCCCAAAACTTCACATCAACTTCTTGAGCTCTAGAAGTTCTCAACCTATTCTAAAACCACTTCCATTGGTTCCAAAATGTTTGAAATAGTCAATATAGACCTTTCATTCATAAAAAATGGCCTTCGGATGCTCTGGTTTTGCCTCAATCACCTATCGGCACCCCCTAGCACTAGGGTCAATGAAAAATTCTCTGCGGATTTTTTGACCTATGAAAGTCTTAAAAACTTTCTAAAACCTCTGTCATTAGATTCAGAATTATTTTTTCGGTCAAGAATGACCATTGGTTCACTGCATATGGTCTCAAGCAGCTCTGGCTAAGCCTTGCACTGCTGCTAGCAAAAGCTGGCACTAATGGCCCCTAGAACTTTACTAAAGATTTTCAGCCTTAAAAAATTCTCTAAAGGCTCTAAAAACCATCTCATCAGATTCAAAACATCTGAATTATCCAATTTAGACTATTGGAACTCAGGAAAAAAACTCTAGCTCCCCTGGCTAGGCCTCAAACTGATTTTGTCTCATGGTGGCCTTGATGGTCCCTTCATTGTCCTTCAAGAAAAAAATACTGAATATGACCTCTGTTCAACCTGATACCTATTCCAAACTCTTCAGAATTCTGAGGAAACCCAAAATTGACTAAAATTTCATCTTGTTTGGTCGAATTATGAGGGAGTTATGACTTCTACAAGAAAAATGCCCAATGTCCCCCAAAAACCCCACTAAAAGTGGGAGAACTCCAGTTAACTCCACTAGTTTAGCAATTCTGCTGGATTAGGATGTCCACTAGTGGAACCGTTAGACTAACCATTAGTTAAATTAAATTCTAGGTGGGAGTGGTAACATGCGGTTTTCCGCTCTAACCACTGAAAAAACTGCAACTATCCATTAGCATTAAAGGTGAGGTGGGTGTTGGCCACATGGCCCATCTAAACCACGTGGTTATACTTAAATACAATGCCCTTGGTCATCGTGTAAGGGCACATGGTGTCGGGGTTAGCTCTGAGGGCTAGCCCCTTTACGTTTTCTCCGCCGATTCAAAGGGTTAAGCCCTCGGTTCTTCCTTGCTGTCACGTTGCGACGGGGCTGGCCCCCAAAATTCTCCGCCCTAACGTTCACGCCGACCCGAAAAAATTTTCACAGCTTTCCTGACTCATCAACAAAATGCCTGTAGCATGCCGGTCGGGTCCCTCTGCCCGAGTTGTGAGTTCAGGGGTTCAAATCCCATGACCTCCAAATTTTTGTGCCATTTCAAACCCTTTGGCTTGGGGCCATGTTGCAGCCTCCGGGTAGGCCACGTGGTACCCTCTGATAGGCCCTCTTAACATAATAAAAAAAATTAACTTTCCCTTATATATATATATATATATATATATATATTTGAATAAAATTGACATAGTCAATTAAGTGAAAAAGTCGTGTTTTGGAGTTCACTGGATGATTTCAAACCTCAGTAAATTTTTCATAAAACCTCGGTTTTGAAAACCGTTCACGGTGCCAGAATCGCAGCGACGAGACCTTTTCAGTTGTTCAGGTTTGGCACTCTTCTGAGAACTTTGAATTTTGAGCTATCATTCTGGTACATGATCCAGTTCTGATCACTTATACAGAAGGAACTAGGAGAAAAGAGAGCCAATTGGGTAACTGCCATACAAGACTACGATTTAAAAATTAAGCTTGCTAAAATTGTGAGAGGATTAGGATTTTGTAGATTGATTACAGGAATGCATGATACATCACCTTATGAGGTAAATGCTACTATTGAACAGTTAACTGAGGTAGTCAATATTAACCCTCAATCTTAGTATGTTGATTTAATCTTTTATCTAAAGAATGGTTATGCTCCACTTAATTTGGATTCCAAAAGAAAATGAGCATTAAGATTGAAGGCTAATCAATATCAATTAGTTAATGATGTGTTATTCAAAAAAAATTATGATTATGTTTTACTCAGGTGTCTTGAGAAGATTGAAATACCTAATGTGCTCCAGGAACTTCATGATGGACCAATAGGTGGACACTTTGGTGGAGATACCACAACCCATAAAATTCTGCATGCAGTTTATTAGTGGACAAAATTATTCAATGATGCACACAGCTATGTCAGAAATTGTAAGACTTGTCAAACTACAGTAGGAAGACAAAGAAAAGTCTCAATGCCACTTTAACCAGTCAATATGGAACAACCTTTCGAACAATGGGGACTCGACATAATAGGTGAGATCGTTCCTCATTCTTCTAAACAACATAAATATATATTGACCGTTACAGATTATTTTCCAAAGTGGGTATAAGAAATACCTCTGAGGACAACCAACTCTGAAAATATTATTGAGTTCATTGATCAATTCACCACCACAAGGTTTGGTGTCCCTTATGCTTTAGTATTTGACTATGCCTCTTATTTCTCTGGAAATTCCATGACTGGATTTGGTTTGAAAAGAGGGTTTAAATTGAAATATTCTGCAAATTATTGTCCTCAGGGAAATGGTTTGGCAGAATCCACAGATATAAACCTCATAAGAATAATTAAATGCACCATTGATCAAAATCAGAAGAATTGGCACAAAGATTTGAATTTTGCATTATGGGTAGATAAGATCACTAAAAAATCTTCAATAGGAACTTCTCCTTTTCGATTGGTATATGGAAAGGAAGCAATTTTACCTTTAAAGGTAGTTATCTGATCAACAACCCTAGTAAAATTTGTTAATCAACCTTTCTCTTCATTACAATCAAGAATGTCCCAAAAAATTAAAATGGAAGAGGAAAGAGAAAAGGCTAAAATGGTACATAATCATCATCAGCAATTGATTAAAAGTTCATTTGATTCAAATACAATTAAAACTAAATAGTTTGAAATTGGAGATTTGGTATTAAAATGGGATAAATTGCAAGAGGACAAAGGAAAACATACAAAATTTCAAAAACTCTGGCTTGGCCCTTTTCAAATAATCGAAAAAATAGGTCCATCAACTTTCATTTTACAAAATTTACAAGGGAATTATCCTCAAAAAATACTTTTCTTAAAAGAACAAGCAGTTCTTTTGTACAAATATGTACATACTTTGATTTAAAATAAAACAAGTTTTTGTAATTTTACACAAAAAGTGAAACACTTCATCATTTTCTTGAACATGAAAGTGTTAATCTTTAAAGATATAAAACTAGGAAATAAATCATCAAATTGAGATCTCTATTTCTTTGGAAAATTTTGATTCAAATAGCCAATTAGAAAGAAGAATTCTTCTAACCCATGTAAATTGAAAAATTATTTTGACATGAATCAAGTTCGAAAAGTTATTTTTACAAAGTGTAGGATCTTATTGAAGTATTAGATTTTTTTTTTACTTAAATGGTCATCCAAAAGATCATAAGGAGAAAAATGATAACCTCCCCATTTATTCATATTAGATATTTTTTCAAAGTGTAATTCAAAAATATAAAAAACTTTAAACTTGAGAGATCTCATTGCGAGTTGACTTGTCATGTTCATAGGAAACTAGTAAACTTGACATTATCAAATTGGTTACCAAACCAGGATAGTGGCTCATGGCCTAAAAAAACTGAGACAAGGGATCTCATCACAAGTCAACTTGTTCAAATTTACTATAACCAGTGAATGACATTATCACTTCTGGCTACCAAACCAGGATAATGATTTTAAAGTGACAAAAAATAAAGTAATTACATTACCTTTGGAAATGTCTATTATGTTATGAATGGGATACTAGTTCATTTTGATTAAATAGTAACCTTGTTGAGGCTATGAATTCCTGCTGGTAGCATAGGCTCTACTAGTGACTAATAAGTTCATCAAAAAAGCTAAACTTTGACTGAATTCTTACTTATCTTTTCAACTTACTACAATTTGATTCATTTAGAGAGAAATTTCGTTTGCAAAAGTATGAAAAATTTTCATGGAAAACCAAGCTATTTTGATTAAAATTCACCTATATTTAAGACATATTTCAATCACTTATAAATTTACTATAATACTGTCTTTTAAGGATTAATATTTATCAGAGATTCTAGATTCATCCAGTGTATCACCAATTGTTGTAGTATTACAACAACTGCCCCATTTTTTTGGAGTAAAATAGTATACAAATAACAATGGGGACACTTTTAAAAAATTTAGGATTAAAATCATTTTTGAAATAAAGATTAGAATTGGAGTCTATTAGATTAAATTTTTTTTTTCTTAAAAATCATAAGAAAATCATAAAAAACGCTCTAAGGAACCCATAAAGGCTAAAAGTACAAGAGTAGGAATTAAATAACCAAAATGTAAATCACCGAAACAAAAAATTGCTAAAATGACAAATCATTGAAACAAGCGAATCACCGATATGCGAAACTGAAAAACACCGATGTGCGAAATTGTGAAATACATCATGTAACGGATACCGATATCTCAATATGTTGTCTAACATATATGGATATCACATTCTGTCATCCAACAGAAAAACCATTGCAATATCGCATTTTCGCATGTCGCACATTGCTGCAAAATGTTGAAATTCGATAATCATGAAAAGGCTGATCTACAGATCTCCATAAGATAACAACTGTCAAAATCACATGAACCCATGCTATCAATTTAATGATAATTCAGGTGTTTTTATGATCTCGAGGCTTGCAATCGATTTTATAATTATTTCAGATTTAATACTGAGGATTCCCATTATGGATGAGTTAAATTTATGCGAAAGTTAATAGCATTTGACGCTATCTCAGCTTACACTCTTTGGTTTTCTTTCAACAGGGTAATTCCAGAAACTTAGGCATAAAAGGATGTCAAGGCTAATTAAAGCACGAAGGAAGTTTTCCACCCCACCTCAGTTAGTTGTTCAACAAGAGAAAAACAATGAGATGGCTTCTTTAATCTCATACACAACATGCAATCTAGAAATTGGTTCCTCAATCTGGGAAGGTATCTATAAGTTGTTTGAGAATGAAAATCCACAAGTATTTTTGAACATAAAAGTTGTATCTGGCAATTCTGCATCCACGGATTCATACTCATGGTCTAACGCAACTAACTCTTTTTTTCATAGAATTGCTACACGTCCTAAATGCTGCCATACACTGACTTAGTAAAATGGGTGTTGGATCATGTGGACATTCGAGATAAAAAATTTGTTACCAGAAACAGAACAATCATTGGTTCTCTCAGGCCTTGAGATTTGAAAGATATGTATAAATTGCCCGAGCCCAAAAAAAGATATGACAACCATTTTGTTCAAAAATTCATGCAAGAGAATGAACACTCTGCAAATGTAATCAAGGATTGGAGAAATGATCCTAATTGCCATAAACACGATTATAAAGGTATGTACTCAGTAGTTTCTCTTAAAATCCATTTCTCGCTGTTGGTTTGAGGGCTCCTGACCTAGGTTCGACTTTAAGGTTTGCCAGAAAACCCCCATACTACTGGCCCTTTCAGCAATGACCTACTTGCATAGGCCAAGGTCTCACACGAAGTAGTATGGGTGGATACTGGAGGCAGGTTTCCACACCCTGGGATAAATAGGGTTATTGAGGCAACTCGGTTTGAGATCTATTAGGTTCGTGTAGAAGTGACCTTATTGCAGAGTTCTAAAAGGATAGACAGTGAAGCTCATACAACCATAGAAATCATGTAAGCATAAACAAAGAAAATATTATTAAGCAGATCTCATCAGTACCTTCGCATCCATGTGCGCATCAAAAATTATCATAACAGAACAATTGCAGCTATTTCAGAGATACTTCAATAGTAACATAGATAGTTCAGATGACACAGAGATATTCCAACAGATTCCGTATTCATTAATAGTCAAAACCCAGTTACAAACCCCAATTACCACTTGCGCACACAACTAGTGGGGTCCACACGTAGCAGGACTGAGGATCTCCGTGCACACAACCAGCCAGAGTCCTTACCCAACCATAACCCAAAACAGATCTCAATAGTTCGCAACTAGCATCTATCAATCTTAACCTGCTTCTAGACTCAATCTATTCATCTATTTATAGTACCATAGCTTGCACTATCCTATGGTCCACAAACCATGTTTTGCGGACCCCAGGTCTACCCTTTTGACCCATTACAATCCATTGGGGGTTTGACCCACCTCAAACCCCCTCCACTGGACAAAATAGTACCAAAATATTACAAAAATTGGACAAAAATAAGGCTAGGAACCCCCATTCCAACAGTCCCACAACACAATCTTGTGACTTGTCCTGAGTCACAGTGCCAGTGAGGTCTTCATCTTGTCCTTGAGCTATTCCAGCGCGGTAGTCAGTGGAGGTAAAATACCGAGGCTTTGCATGGCGACAATCTATGCAATGTCTACCAGCTTCTCTGAGGTTGGCCCTTCTATGGCAGCAGTGACATTGTCAAGATTCTGGTTCAATTGTTTCACTGCCCCATCTATGTCCTGTGAGAGCTTCTGGGTGTCATCCAACTAGGGTGTGATATGGTCGATGAGTACTTGTTTCTTGCCAGGGGGTTGATGGGGCCTACAAGGTCAATGGTCCACTTATCAAATGCATGTAGGGTCATCTATGGTTGCAAGGGCATCTCGTCCCGATGCGAAGGTTTACTATTCATTGGCACGCGTCACAGGCTTTACAATATGCATGGGAGTCACTTTGCAGTGTGGGCCACCACAACCCAACTCTAAGGATCTTATGTGCAGTTTCTTTACCGACATAGTGACCACCTGCCACCCCTCCGTGGGCTTCTGCTAAAATGGCCTTTCTTTTGTGCTCCATAACGTACCTCCGCAACACCTCATAAGCTCCTAGCTTGTACAAGTGGCCTGCAATGATGGTAAAGTCCACGACATGGGTGACCAATTCTTTTTTCTCTTGTACTGAGTAATCTGTAGGTGCCCTCACTGTAGCTAAGAATTGAATAATATCGGAAAAGTTCTCATCAATCACCTTAATAGAAAAGAGCTGCGTATCGCATAAGCCTTCTTCTAGGTTAGTTGTCTCTTCATCATTCTCAATTCAGGAAAATTGGTCCGGGCCAACATTTAGTCTCCCAGGCTTTACAATTATCTCAAAATCGTACTCCTGAAACAATAGTAACCATCGGAAAATATTCCCCCCCAACACAGGCTTATTGACTAGGTAATTTAGAGCCAAATGATCCGTGAACATCTTGAAGTGCCCTCCCAGTAGATAGTGCTGGTATTTCTGCAGGGCGTACACCATGGCGAGGCCTCTTGTTCAGTAGTAGAGTAATTTCGTTCTGCGCTAGAAAGTTTCCTACTATAAAATGGAACTGGGTGGTCAATGTCCCCTTCCACGGGCTGCGTGAGGACTGCGCCGAGGGAAATTCCTGAAGCATCTACATGGACATGAAAAACCTTCACCCAATCAGAAAATATGAGGATAGGGGTAGAGACCATCTTTTCTTTGAGCAACTCAAATTTTTTCTGAAATTCCTCATCCTAGAAAAAATAGATGTCCTTTTTTAGAAGTTTTTTCATGGGTGCCGTGATTAGTGCATAGCCTTGAATAAATTTTCTATAGTATCCAGTATGCCCGAGGATGGAGCGTAGTTGTTTCTCAGTTGTGGGGACTGTTAAATTGATGATCACTGCTACCTTGGTTGGATCAACTATCAATCCTTGGCGACATACCACATGTCCTAACAAGATCCTGAAAGGTACACACAATATGCACTTCTTAATGTTTAGGGATATTTGGTGCTTTCTGCAGGCATCCAACATCATGCGTAGATTCGATACATGTTTCTTTACCAATCTAAACACTGTCCAATCGTCAAAGTGTACCTCCACGAACTTGTGAATAAATTCTTTGAATACTGCCACTACAACTCGTGAGAATATGGCAGGGGAATTATTGAGCCCAAAGGGCATGACGGTGTATTGGAAAGATCCCCATTCAGTTGCGAAAGTAGTTTTGCTACGATCCTCGAGTGCGATTCTGATCTGGTGGTAGTCGAAAAACCCATCGGTGAATGAGTATGCTTCCTGACTGCCCACACTATCAAGAATTTCATCAGAGAATGGTGTAGGGAAAGGATCATGTATGTAGGCATCATTTAGCTTGCACAGGTCTACACAGGTTCTAATTTCACCTTTCGTTTTCTTCTCTTGGACCACCATAGGACTTACCCAATAATATTGTTCTACTAGTTCGATAATGCCGACGACCATCATTTTATTGAGTTTGTCTTAGAACTTCTTCTTATATTTGGGGTTCAAGCGGTATGGTCGCTGCTTGACGGGACATGCATCTAGTTTTAAGGTGATCCGCATAACACCCAGGTCCCCTACAATACCTTTGAGTTCTGAGAATTTTGTAAGAAATAGATCCTAATATTCAGTGAGCAGTTCCGCGACTTTTCCAATGGTATCATCAACCCAGTAATCCCAAATTCTATCCATCTTGGGTTCTTCATCCTTTCCAATGTTAACTTCCTTGAATCTGAGAGGCTTAGTCACATCTACTGCTTGTACTGGGGGTCCAAAAACTATGCATTCAGCCTCAAACTCTGGAATAGTGACATTCTGTGGGTCCTCATCACACTCTACTATTGATAGGTTCCAAAAGTTGGAAATATCCTGCATTTGTGCATCCCAAGCAGGGTTCCCCCATTCGATGCGAGGGTGTGATTCATCAAACACTAGAGACGATGTCCTGCAGGGCTTCCTCTAATTTTTCAGTCCCGCCTATTAACCTGAACGTCATCAAAAAATATTCGCTCATGGTATCCCAATGGAGAGTATGCTGGTCAAATACCACATGGTGGGGATAGGTCCCAAGACGTTGATAAACATGTGGACCCATTCATCCCAAGTTTTTTCACACCATGCTTCCATCCATACCGACAAGTGCTAGTGCGGGTCCCCGTGGCCGAGGAAAACCTTCAGAGGTAGATTGACCAGAGGTTCGAATCTTAATATCAACATCCTACGACATTCCTCCCAATCCTGGAAAGTCCCCTTATGAGTTTCCCACCACTGTGTAGGGGTTTCACGCATATCCAGGTTAAGTGCCCACATCCTTCGTTCCCTTAGGACTTCTACTTCGAATGCTTTAAGAAATTCCTTAATACTGCCAGAATCATCAAAATAGGGCAATTCTCTTACTTCCGAGGATATGCAATGGAAGCTCTTTGTGATATTTAGGCATCGTAGTGCAGATATATCATGCAATCGGTTTTACCAATTTTTGATTTCCCTGTCTGAATCAGGGGGACAGTCACTGTCCTTCTCTCAGCAAAGCACGCCATCCATGGTAGGGTTGATCCAATCCTCATTCTGGGTAGTTAGTTTGTATATCTAGTCAACATAATCCCCTTTGTGCACTAATTATGTATACCGCTTGCTCTCTGCCTGATCTAGAGGGACTATTACACATGTGCCCTCATTTTCAAAAAAAATGGTTCACCTTTTTAAATTGATGATACCTCCCATGTCGATAGCCCAATATAGCCCTAAGAACATAGGGTGAGGGTTTTCATCATCTACAATTTGAATCACCTCAAAGTTTGTGTGTAGCTTAACTCCTACGATGTCTCCATAACCTTTGATAGCCTTCCTAGCAGTATGATCTTTTGTTGGTTCACCATGCGGAGCTGTATAGTAGACCATTCTAACTTGGGTTCTCCCATCCTCTACCAGGCCTTTTTAGGTAGAACATTTGCATCGGATCCTAGATCAAGGATCCTGATCCATTTCATAATATTCGATCTACACTGTTAGCTAGATTTCTCGAATAGTCCTCTTCTTATGATTATAATTTTTGTTGACATCTCTTACATCTATGGGTGGGGCAACCTTTTCTGCGCAGTTGTCGATCAATGCTTGGAGGTTCTCGACTACCTTTTGGTTGCGTAGTAAATTCATGCGTGCCTGTAGGAACAACTTTACTTCTTTTTTTGCTTTCAGGCCTTTTGGGGTCTTGGATGTGGGTGTCTCTCTTTTGGTAAATTCTTTCCCAGCCTCAAGGAAGGTTTCTTTTTATTTTTGTAAGTCTAGGATTTCCCTTTTGTCAACGGCTTTCCTGATAAGTTGTTCGGCTGTGGCTATTTCCTTAGCTCCTCTCGTGACCATTCCACTACACGTAATTATGTTAATACTGGGCCCCTCATCACATGGTTATGCTTTAACCCTTTGCACATTCTGCGCTGGTGTTTGCTGTTTTTCCTGCATATTTGATATTAGGACAGGAAAGTATTCAATCACATGATCCAAATATCTGAAATATCTACAAGATTGTAGTGTAGGGTTTGGACAGTCCTGTGCAAAGTGTCCCACCTCTGCACAGTTATAACAGATCAATTGTCCTCTTCCCCATCCTATGCTTCCACCTCTTCCCCCCACTTGGCCTCGTGCAGAGAAAATGCCTCAATAAGAGGGAGATAATGGTGTAGAAGGGTCAGCCTGTACCCTATACATGTTTCCTCTATCTACCATCAAATCATATGTTCAGAAATTGGGCTCATCATGTCCTATAAATGGGCAGAATCTACACCATTGCTGCTTTAGTTTTGGGACATAGGCACCAAGTCGGGGGCAATTGTTTGTATCATGAAACCCATCTATGCGACATTTTGCACACCATAACGTGCATCTGCTGGGTCCCACAGCCTCTTTGGTGTGTAACGGGTTAGGTCCCCCAGCCTGCATGTAGTCTAATAGCAGAGGGCATTGATCCTTGTTGTGACCTGATACCCTGCATCGTATGCACCAAATGTCTATACTAGCTTCTTTTCCTCGTTCTTTTCGTAGAGTCTGGATTTCCAGGTGCATCACCTCCAACTGGCCCTGAATCTGCTGCACCCCAAATTGGGCATCGTCCCTTGGCGCGGCTTCTAGCTTCATGACAACTTCCAGGGCCTTTTCTTGCGTATCAATTTTCTACTGGCCCATAAGCCTGCATAGACAACATGTAAGCATAAACAAAGCAACTATTATTAAGTATATCTCATCAGTACCTTCGCATCTACGTGCACATCAACAATTATCATAACAGAACAATTGCAGATATTTCAGAGATACTTCAATTGTAACACAGATAGTTGAGATGACACAAAGATATTCCAACAGATTCTGTATTCATTAACAGTCAAAACCTAGTTACAAACCCCAATTACCACTGACGCACACAGTCAACGGGGTCCGCACACAGCGGGAGTGAGGATCTCCACACACATAACTAGCTGGAGTCCTTACCCAACCATAACCCAAAACAGATCTCAACAGTTTGCAACTAGTATCTATCAATCTTAACGTACTTCTAGACTTGATCTCTTCATCTATTTATAGTCCCTTATCCTGCGCTATCCTATGGTCCACAAACCATGGTTTGTGGGCCCCCAGTTTACCCTTTTGACCCATTACAATCCATTCGGGGTTTGACCCACCCCAAACCCCCTCCGCTAGGCCAAATAGTACCAAAATATTACAAAACTTGGACAAAAATAGGGCTAGGAACCCCCGTTCCAACACTTGCAAATTGCTGCAATGATGTGTCGTCTTCTTGGGTTTGCAAATACAACCAAGTTTAAGGAAGATTAGACACCCCTGATAGAAGCAGCCTTTGACGACTATATTATTGATTGGGCTAATATTCTGTCTGATAATTTGATTAGATGTATCACTGTATATAGAGAAAATTGTAATCTCCCGTCCAGTACAGTCACTCCTTTTTATATGAGTTCTTTTATCTTAGATGTTTTCTGTTTTTCTATTGAATTTCCGTCATTAGGATGGAAATGGACCAGAGAAGCCAAAAACCCCATATTTGTATAGTTAGAATTCCGATGGGAATAAAAATACCATTATCATATGTTTAAAATATGTAATGATATAATGCTACCATTATTTCAAGTCATTTTCGAAAGAAAAATCCCTAGAGTCACCCATGAAGCCAACAAAAGTCTCAAGCCTATAGGAAGGTGGTTCAGTGAAGAATTTTACACATACATCCGAATTTTTGGAAGTCATGCTTGCCCTCATGTCCTACCATTATATATACCAGAAAAATTATTGGCTAAGGAAATTTCTTATCATACTATAGGGAATGGGTTGAATAATTTTTTGAAAGATGCCAAAAATAAAAATTAGCCAACTTTTCCTATTTCATGTGGGTCATATATTCTCGACATTTTCAAACATGTATGTCTTGAATTTGATCGATAAAAACCTTTAAATTTTCCATTCCTACCCAACAGAAGTTATGATTCATATGGCGTTGCTAGAGAAATAACAAATCAAGTTAAGATACGAACATTTACAAGCGAGCCTGATAAATTTGACAATGTGTTCGAGTCAATCCATGAATTTTCAAGATTTCAGAAAATAGCAGCACAAAGGTTTAGTCTTGAAGATTTGCTAATATTCAAAGAATATCGAGAGCAGAGGAATTCTCATTTGCCAAACTACATGTTCCACAGGCCAATGCCAGAACAAATTCCAATTCTGATTTCTCCAGTTTAGGTACCAATACCAGTATCGGAACTAGAAATTGTGGATATTCTACAGGAAGAGAGGTTTAATCAAGACTGGGAAAGTTTTGAAAAATAATTATCTGATACTAATACTCCTGTTGATCAAAGTGTTATTTTGATAGAAACTCTTCCTACTGAAGATTCTCTAAAAACAACAATTCATATAGGTGAATCAAGTGTTCAACAAGTTTCCTCTAATCTAAATAACTCTAAAGATCAAGGAGAAATTTGAGAAATCTCATTTACTGCAGAGGTTTTCGAAATTTCTCTTTAGCAAATTCAAATACTAAATATCAATGATACGGAGGAGAAACATCGGCCCAAGACATGGAGATCATCCCTGCTTTTCCAACAACAAAAATAATATTGAAAATTGAGGAAATACCTCCATTAGGTGTATTTTATGGTCCAAAGCATAAATCCATTGTATCTAGATCAGAGAAGAAAATAAAGATTGAAGATTCTCTAGAATTGCCTATGGACACAACATCAATGCAAGTTCTCTGGAAAGGAACTCAGTCAACTCTAGAAAAAGAACTTAGTAGATTATCTCAGTTTGTAGGTGCTTATGTAGATGCAACTATTTATAAGGAAACATATATTGAGCCATTAATTATGGAGAAGGATCAGAAAATAGCTCAAATGGAGCAAAGTTTCTTTAATGAAAAACAAAGGATAGAGCAGGAGTTGAAATCAAGTATTTATAATCTGCAATAGGACTTTGAAGGTCTCAAACTCAAATTCAAAACTGAAATCAAAGAGAAGGATCTATTAGTTCATTAATTACAACAGAACGTTCAAAATTTTCAGGAGAAACTAGAGCTCAATGAGGTAAAGAAAGAAGCAATTGAACTTGAAACATTACTGGTAAATCAACCGACAGTTTTCTATCAGAAGTACAAAAAAATTCATGAGAAAATTAAAATAAGTGCTCAGTTATTCCCTCAAATTTCTAATTTGAGGATTTATTGTGAATAAATTGATGATAAGGTGTCAAAGTATATAGATTGGCAAGACATTGTGCAAGGAAGAGCGACCGATCTTCCTCATCTTGAAGAATAAATAAAAGATATAATATTTGGAGATTGGGACATGAAAATGAAAAGTGTTGAATTATCTATCATCAGAGCTAAAATTATGTCCCCCAACATCTCTGAGTATATAAAAGATTCTCTTCTACAATCCAATATTATCCATAAAATACCAAAATACACTATGCCAGAAGACAGCTTTTTAAAACAATATTGGCAAGAAACATCAAGCATAAAAGCTATTGAAATATAAAACTTGACAAAGGTAAATATGGAGATTTACTGGTATTTTTTGATCAAGCCTCATAGTAAATTCGAAGTGTTGAGGTGTCTTTCCAACACTGCAGTTCAGCTTCTTCTAGCACTCGATGATGCAATATTCACGGGTCAGATGATAATGCATCCAATGCATCCCCCCCAGCTCAAATATATGATCAAAGCCTGCCATCTCAAGGAACAACTTGAGAGTGGATCCGAGAAACAGTCATGACACTGTTATAACTTATGCATTTTAATTTCCTAGTTTTTAGTTTATAGTTTAGATTAGATTAAGAAGACTTCTTTCACAAGTCTTCTATTTTTGTAATATTAATTAGTATTTAAACCCCTTTCATGCATTTAGAAAGGGGTCCAAATTTTTGAGAAGGAGGCTTTTGGAATTTACATTATTGTTTGAATAGAATTATCTAATTGAAAGTCTGAGCCCAGAGGCTATCTTTTCAGAACTAAGCTATGATGCAATGGGTACTATTATGTGTATTGATTGTTTTACGCTTATGAGATTTTAGCAAAAATTTTTCTATCTATTTGTCTCCCTCTAATAAGCATTGAAATGACATATATTCTTATTACTATTGATAAAATGTATTGAATGATATGCTGCTAGATGAGTGACTTAGAGATATGTTATATGATTAATGTTCCTCATCAACTAAATAAATTACATTGATTTAGTTTCTTTAATGTGCTTGCATTCATTTAGTATGTAAATGATCTATATTGTTTCATGCTTATGAAATCTTACTTTGTAATAATGTAAATCAGTTCAATTCCAGGAAGTAGTTAGATTTAGTTTTATTTATGTTATCATTAGAATAAATAATTTAATTCGTGTTGATTTTATTCCATTGTTATATAAATTATTTATTATACATGAAACTGGTCCCTATATCCCTAGTCAGACCCACCATTTCAACGGAAAAGGAGTTGATTTAAGCTCCCGACTGGGTGGAATTCGTAATGTTGAAGAAGTAACTCTCCAGCCTTCAACAAAGTGGTGGTTGGTGGAATTTCGGTAATACATATCCAAATAGGTATTTTTGAATGAGCCATTGTAAAATTTTTAAAGCTTAAGGTTAGATTTAAAATTGAAAGCTTAAAATGACAATTTATTGTGGCATTCCTTCTAACGCCAAAAATTTTGATGGCCAAAAATGACCTCATCAACAATTCGGAAGGCCATCTCGTCAGAGTTCCAAATTGGACTCTTATCCATTTAAATGATGGATTTCACTGGTCCCAGTGGGTCCAATTACCCTCTCTCCTCACTGACTTATGATGTCTCTAATTGAAAATCAACAAGAAGAAAGAATTTAGATTAACCCTCTTGCAGTGCACTTGCAAGAATGAAATCCTCAAGTTGAAACAAGGGCTCGACCAAGCCACACTAGAGTTTTCCCCCGTGTAAGAGGACTTTTAAAATGTGAATGATAAAATCTAAATGAAAATATAATCTAAGATGCAAGCAACATAAAAGAAATTGTAAATCTACCTCGATTAGGAAGATGTAAATCTAGCCCCAATCAAGAGAAAAATAATTAAATTTGGACCAACTTTTGAATTTAGAATAAAATGAAGTCAACAAGCCAAAGAAAAAGTTCCAGGACTTACTACTAGTTCAAGCAATTATATGCATTCAAATATTTGATAAAAAATCATTAGATCTATGTTACATATACATCTAAACTCAAAATAAAAATGAATTCAAATTCATTTTATACAACTGCAAAACAGACAAAGTTCTCATGATATAATTGTGATAAAATGAAGACAAAATTGACATTAATCTCCTAAATATTTAACAACAATGACAAGTTTATCTACATGAATTCATCATTTAATTTGATTGCAACTAGGTCCAACAAGAATATATAGCTTTTCTTTAATTAAATAAGCATGTAATTAAATTGAATTCAGAATAGTGCAAAATATAAAACCACATACTTATATAGATCAAAATTGCATCAAATTCCAATCAAATGTGGAACATCAATCAACCTTTATCTTTTACAAAAGTGTACAAATATACATATCTGATCCAAGCCTCTTAGTACATGAAATTCTCAGAAAAATTTCATGATAACATGATCTTTTGAGTTTAAAGACATCTATGTGAATCTCCTTAAGTATGGTCCAAAATAATGTCTAATGCTCTACAAAATTTTGTCTTCTATAGTAGTGCAAAAATTCCTCTTTTTGGAGAGAATTATCCGTATAGTTCTAGATCTGGAACCCTTTTTCCTCATTCTTCAAAACATTATTTATAATTCACGAAAATCTAACAAAATTGGAGAGATGTTAGAGGTAGTTCAAATCCATCAAATTTAGAGCTTTCATTCCTCTTTTTATCCTTTGTTGGTACAATAATATTTCTCCAAGATGCTTTATCTTCATCGTCTTCAACAAATCTCCTGCAAAAACCAACCAAAATTCAAATAAAATGAATTATTTTTGCACACTAAATCAAATGGGAAAACAAACTTTCAAAATACATTCTAATTAAATGAATAAAATAAATGAAAATTGTGCCTCCCAATTATCCCTGTAATTATATTTGTGGCCAAATGAGGAAATATTCCAATGAATTTGCAATAGCAGGAGTTTTGGGAAAATGAAAATTAAAAAACACAACCCATAAGATTATTTTTGGTTGAAATTTTGGAGCTCCAGTTTATGCTAATTTTTAGGCATATTTTATGACCAAATATGGTCATACAACCACTCCCAAAATATTCTCCATTCTTTTAGTTTTCTAACAAGCCATCCTGAGCCTCATTTGGCCAAATAAAAGTCAAGATATGAACCTCCAAAAATTAACTTCCAAAATTATGAGAATGATAGAAAATGTAAAGTTTGCCAAATTTTTTAGATTTTTTATTAACATTTTGATTATATATATATATAACAAAAAAAACTAAACTAATTTAATATACAATATTCAATAATAAACAAAATAAATAAAACAAAACAAGGTTAGAAGTAAAAACTAACTTAAGAAAGTTACTTAGATTTGGTTTCTGCGGTAGCTGTCTGAAGTGAGTTCAGGGAACACTCTTCGATCCATAGCTAGTACACTGGCGAAAAGCCCAGATCTCCTCCAAGATCTGCAGCAACGAGGCATCAAGCTGGCTCAGAAAGTCGGACGACCGGGGGCCCTCGGAGCCCCCACCTTCAAGCAAGTTATCATAGACAAGGGTAAGAAGAAGGTTGAGGGTTTGAAGATCCCTGGATCTTCAGCAACCAGCAATCGCACCAACACTGATGAGCGGCTCTCAAGCTACCGTACATATGATACGGCGGACGACACAACCAGAAAAGAAGGAATAAGCTTGGAACAACCCTCGCCGGGGGTGGATTCGCAAAGGAAAGTAGCAGATCTGAGCAATACTGCACACCACGGCCCTGATCTAAGTCGATCTAGGGATTCTGGGGAAAACAGCGGCCACCCGAAGTATCAAGATCGATGTAAACCAAAGGCTCTTGATAGCCTTAGGGTTGTCATTACTGACCCAGATCTGCAAGATTACCGGGATCATATGTCGGTTTATGCGGTAATTTGCAAATTCATGGTTTTTTGGCCGAGTGAAAAAGCTCTCTGTCACTGGATTAAGCAAGTCTGGAAACCACGAGGAGAAGTACAGCTTCACCTGGGGGCCAAAGGATTCTTCACAGTTGTATTCAAAAATCTGGAGGATAAGGATCGGATCTTTGAAGGAGGCCCTTATTTTTACGCTTCCGCGGGCCTCTACATGCGACCCTGGAAACCCAACTTCGCGCCCGAACATGAAACTTTTACTCAAGTGCCGGTCTGGATCAGACTCTTCTCTCTGCCAATAGATTACTGGAGACCAGCAACGCTGGAACATATTGGCAATACCTTGGGTACTTTTGTTCATGCTTCTGAAGCCACTCTTCAAAAAAGGTACACAACTTATGCCCGCATCTGCGTTGAAATGGATGTCTCCGAACCCCTGCACGAGGGGCTATGGTTAGAATATAGAGATGAAACCTACTTTCAAACTATTGACTATGAGCAGATACCCTTCAGATGCCAGAAATGTCATGAGCATGCACATTTAATTAGAGAATTCCCTCAAAATAAATTGGAAGAAATTCCCAAGGGGAAACCCTCCTCGGCCTCGGATGGATTCATCCGACCCACAGGCAGGCACCGAGCCAACCGCAGAAATCCTCCTAAAACGGCGGAGCCAAACACTGGCACAAAAAATTCCTTTGAAATATTAGGAGAGGAATCTCAGTCTGAAAAAGCAAAACAAATCCCAGCAGCAAAGCCAGCAGAGGAGATAGAAGACCAGGCAAAAGGCGCCTTCAAATTGGCTGATCTCAGCACAGCTAATTCAGAAGACAAAGATCAGGAAGAGGATGAGGATATGGTCCTCAGTGAACAAGGCACGGAGGACCTGGAATTAGGTGAGATATTGGAGAAAGAAGGGCTAGATCTCAATTCAATAGTGGAACAATGGAAACAGAAAGGACTTGACAAAATACTAGAAGAAGAAATTAATCGGGTTAACCACCTGTTCCTAACCAGACATGATGCAGCATCCAAAGGCATAAAGTGAGGTCGAGGAGCAACCAAGGGCTTGGGTATCAAATCAAAAACCCTACACCACATGCAAGCCAGTAGCCAGTACAAGAAGAAATGAGGAAGAAGATCTGACAAAGATGCTCTTCTCGAATTGGGTCAGATGTTAATAAACTCGGGAAAGATGAAAGCCCTTGAGGCTTTCTCCTTCTCATCTTAAACCATCGTTAACAATGCAAGTCCTCTCATGGAATGCAAGAGGACTGGGTAGCCTCAGGAAATAGAGGCTCCTGAAAAAGAAAATCATGCAAGAAAAACCGGATATGGTATTCCTCCAGGAAACCAAATGCACAAATCAGAAACTAGCTGAGATGATAAAGCGTCTGGGCAAACATCTCGAGCATCTAGCTGTGGAAGGAACTGGAATGAGTGGAGGCCTAGCCATTCTCTGGAGCCCAAACATCTACCATCTCATTAATGCTGAAGCCTCAAAAAACTTTCTGGCCTTGCAAATGCAGATTGTAGGGGAAAAAGGCACTTTCTTATTTGCCAATATCTACAGCCCTCAGCGTCTATAAGATAAAATTTTGCTGCTCCGTCATCTAATAAATTTGCATCACAGGCACAACACCTCCCAAGCCATCTATGGCGGTGACTTCAATATGATAACCTCTCTTGAGGAAAATAAGGGGGGCACCAGAGCTCTCAGCAACGATGCCCTGGCCTTTAATTCCTTCATTCAAGAAGTCAACTTGGTAGATATCAAGCCTCGTAGTGGCTTGTTCACCTGGACCAACAGACAAGGGGGAGACATGCTTATAGCTTCCAGACTGGATCGCTTTCTAGTCTCTAAGAGCCTTCTTCTCGACGGGAACATCATTAGTTCTGATATCCTCCCTTCCGGGGGATCAGACCACTAGCCCATCTCTCTGCAAGCATCGATCTCGGGCACCCCCAAGAACAGGCCTTTCCGCTTTGAGAGATTCTGGTTAAATCACAAAGACTTTCTCTGCAAAATCAAAACCTGGTGGAAAGAACCCCTGCATATAGAGGGAATGAAAATGTTCAAATTACAAGCAAGGCTCAAGTTCATTAAGGCACAGTTAAAAACCTGGAACCGAGAGGTCTTTGGAAATATTTTTGCAGACAAACGCCAGCTGGAGCAACAACTGGAAGAGATCCATAATAATTGGATTCAGGGTAGCATATCACAGGAGTTGATGGACATGGAAAGGGAACTCATGAAGAAATGGAATGAACGATGTGAGCAGGAAGAAATTATTTGGAAGAAAAAATCGCGCAATCAATGGCTGAAGGAAGGCGAGAGGAACACTAAGTTCTTCCACAGGTCAGCTATGGACTATCGATGCAATAACAGAATCACCAGAATTCAAGGAGAGCATGGAGCTATTTTTATCTCGCACCAGGACATTGCCTATCAATTTCGCCATCATTTCCAATTAATTGCCGCTGAATCGAACTTCGATCGACAGGAGGCCATTGCCAAGGTAATCTCCACCATACCCAACCTCATCACAGAAGAGAAAAACAAAGCCCTGGAACGATCTGTCTCCCTCCAGGAGGTGGAGGTAGCAGTCAAAGAAATGGCCAACGGGAAAGCGCCAGGGCCGGATGGCTTCACCGTGGATTTCTTTAAGGCCTGCTGGGACGTTGTGAAAGAAGACATTTGGGAAGTGGTGGAAGACTCTCGAACCTCTTCTTCCATTTTGAAGTCCCTGAACTCCACGTTTGTTGCACTAATTCCCAAGGAAGTGGATGCATGCACTCCTTCCAAGTTCAGGCCCATTGCGCTCTGCAATGTGGTGTACAAGATCATCTTGAAAGTCATAGCCAATCGTTTAAAGCCTATTCTCCCTCAAATAATCTTCGAGGAACAATCAGGTTATGTGGAGGGGCGACAAATCATGGAAAATATTCTGCTAGCTCATGAGATGATTCACACGCTGTAGACGCTCAAAAAAGCTGGCATGATAATTCAATTGGACCTCTCAAAGGCGTATGACAAAGTAAGTTGGGATTATCTAGAAGCTGTACTCAAAGCGTTTGGCTTCAGCACAAGATGGATCACCTGGATCCTAGCTCTAATCAAGTCGCCTAATCACTCGATTTTAATTAATGGAGCCCCCTCTCAAAATTTTTACCCTTCAAGGGGCATCAGGCAGGGGGACCCTATCTCACCTTTCCTCTTTGTCATTCTTATGGAAGGCTTCAGTCGACTCATTAAGTCAGCCAAGGAGAACAATCTTATAAGGGGTCTGCAGCCGTTAAAATTTTTTCCGGCCACCACGCATCAACAGTTCGTGGATGACACCATGTTACATGGCACCCCCACTGTAAAAGAAGAAAAGGGTTTTAAGCACATTCTGAATCTGTTCAGTCAGGACTCGGGTATGGATTTTAACTTTGAAAAATCCTCGGTTTTCTTTTTTAACACCCATCTAGTGGTTCAAAGGCACTTAACTGATATCCTTGGTTTCAAAAGAAGCACTCTTCCATCCAAGTATCTGGGTGTTCCCCTCACGGACAAGCCTTGGCACAAATGTCACTGGGAGAAGCTCATCACCAAGCTAGCTGACAGGTGCAATCACTGGACTAATCGGGTCCTCAATCTGGCGGGTCGATTGGTCATGACCAAGGCAATTCTCCGAGCTATTCCTCACTACATGCTATCGATTCTCCCAGCTCCTCAGGGTGTCCTTCAGAAAATTAGGACCATTCAACGAAACTTTCTCTGGTCGGGCAACTCTGGGAAGCAGAAATGGGCACTTGCAGCATGGGATAAGCTATGCAGGCCCAAAAGCTTCAGAGGGATAGGGCTGCAGGATCCAGGGACTACCAACAAGGTCTGCGGTGCCAAAATATGGTGGAGATGGCTTTCGGAGCCGCACACCCCGTGGGCACGACTCTGGAAAGCTAAATATGCTGTGCAATGGCAACAAGAGGAGCTGGTCAGAATAACCGACGTCCCTGCAGACTCCCCTATCTGGAACATGGCCCGAGCCAATAGGCATATTATTCAAGATTACTGTTTTTGGGAGATCAGAAATGGGCATAATGCTCTTTTCTGGGAGGATGCCTGGCAACAACTCCCGAAAATTGAATCCCCTATTCTTCAACCTCTGCAGCAATTGTTTTAGAACAATGATAAACTAAAAGTTCATCATTACTGGGCTTGCAGCATGGAGCCACAACAATGGAGAAGTTGGAATCCAACTCCCCCCCCTTTTGATGAACTCCTGACGAATCTTCTCAACACCCTCAACACCACCCTTAGGCAAAGAGTAATCAGAGAGATGCAAGGACCGGACATCCTTCGCTGGGGTAAGCTCACAGGAGGCTCCTTCAATATAAAGGAAGCTCGTTACTATTTGGACAATAGAGAGGAGTGTGACAAGGTGGCCTGGTATGACAATGTCTGGGCCGGATGTCTATGGCCCAAAATTAAGACGTTTTTATGGCTCATTCAAAATAGGAAGGTCCTAACCTGGGAAAATCTTACAAAGAGAGGGTTCATAGGGCCCTCCCGATGCCCCATGTGTGAGCAACAGGAGGAAACCATCAATCATCTTTTCAATGATTGTGACTGGACAAACAATCTATGGGACTGGCTTCAAGGCATATTCCGCCAGTCGGACAGACAGCGAAACTCCATCCACGACAGTATAACCAACTGGCTTTCACACTATTCTAACAGCACCATGGTAAATACTCTATGGAGAAACAGTCCAGGATTCCTAATCTGGAATGTATGGAAAGAAAGAAACAATCGTATTTTTCAAAAGAATAGTATTCGGCAAATCGATGAATTAAAAATTATCATTATGCAGGGGTTAACAGAAACAACCCGCACCTGGTGTAAAGAAGAAAATGCTGAAACGATTTCTCCCAACGACCGCAGAATTCTGGGCATCTTTGGGCTTGTCGACTCGGCGGAATACCTCCTGAAGGAAATTGCCCTCCGACCTGCTCCTCATCCTGCAGTTTGGCAATGTCCGCCCCAAGGGTACTGTAAGTTTAATTTCGATGGCACCTCGAGAGGAAACCCAGGCCCAGCTGGTGTAGGTGGTTTTCTACGAGATGATACAGGAAACATTATTCACATCCTAAGCAGAAGTATGGGCGAAACCAAAAATAATGATGCCGAATTCACGGCCTTAGAACAGGGGTTGCGACTCTTAATTCGACTTGGCAAAGGTCTGGTTATTGTGGAAGGTGACTCCCAACTAGCCATAACCACTCTCAAGAGAATCCAGCATGGAATGAAATCGAGTAAAGCAGTAAAGCATTGGAGGCTAGCTGCGGTCACAGAGATCATTGCACAACACCTGACCTCCCTCAGCGGTATCATAATTCAATCTGTGCGACGGAAGGCCAACTCCCTCGCGGACCACCTCGCGAACTATGCTGTTGACAACCCAACAAACGCCTGGGACACGTGCTGGTAGTATCTTACGAATTAACATCTTCGGGATCAATGCTACACCATCTCAAGGCAAGATTTAAATGTCGGTACTTCCGTAGGATGGACGGCAGATCATCCGTCATCAGCAGATCAGGAGTAACGGTATGTTGATTGAGCACGTCAGGTGGCACAGACCGGAATGGATGACGAGGTACCCTTGGGCTCAGCGATCCTTAATGAGGGGGAATGATAGCAAAGAAAAGAGAATTACCAAATGGATTAAGCGGAGATTGCCAGCGTGCGAAGGGTCGGATCGTAGGACGGAAATCTCCGATCATCCACCCAGCTTTGGCGGTAGGACCAATCGGAAACATGCCTTGCATTATGGCCTTAAATGGCCACTCAACTACACTCATCTCTCCGACTCCTACTTCTTTATTAACACAATTGCTCGCCCTTTCATTCTCATTCTTGCCTTCGAAAAGCGGCCTCTCTGCTCAACGTCTAAGTTAGGCTCCTTTTTTCTGAGCGATATCTCTGCTCTCACAGACCCAGACGCCATGGCTGATCTTAATTTGCGTAGCATAAAAGCTTCACAGGCCCTCAAGAGGGCCAAGGACTACTATGAAGCCTCCGTTTCTAAATGCGGCAAGCAAACAATCGAGGTTTTGGAAGAGGAAGTGGAACTTGCTAGAAAAAATACGGATGACACCACCATTAGTGAGGAAGTTGATTGGCTAGTTGATCCAGGTACTCCATCCACGTGCCAAACACAGTTTCTGCAAACTCAAGTTGTGGCTTGGCAAGTAAAAACAATTCTGGCAAAAGCGATAGCCATGCAGGGAGCAGCGGTAAAGGAAACATTTGCTGCCACTTCCATGGCGTCAGCTCGGAACACAGCTCGCCTTGACAAATTGGAAGTTGCTTTCAACTCATTAGCAGAGGAACTCCGCCGGCATGGCAAGGCTCTGGAGAATTTCGTCCGACGATTCAAGATATACCTCCACCACATTCTCCACGTCTCCATCGAAATTCCCATGGACGACTCACAGGCCACTGTTATCAGACGCTTCAAGCCCCGAGCTCCAGTGACAGGCGGTGAGGGCGCGAATCCAGGCGAGGCGGGACACTCCGGAGCTTCCACTCCTACTCTCTAATGGTTCAGCAGTTTCTGCATGTGTTTTTTTTTCGACTGGTCTACCTATTTTCTTCTACTTCTGTACTTATGTTGGTTTCCCGTAGCTATCGGCTTGTAAGAGGCCATTCTGGCCATCAGCACTCTTTTGTACATGTTTTTCTTCTTGGGCAACCCTGCGTGGTAGACACGATGTTTTGTCTAAGGGCTAATATGGTTCTAAATCTGGCTAGTTTTCATCCCAGTCATTCTGAGTCCTTTGTAAGCTCGAAAAGAAGCAGGCCAATGTTATGTCAAAGCCATAAGTCTTCGAGCCTCTATGCTGTAATCTCTGTTTATATTATAATATAATGATCCTGACTTACTTACAAAAAAAAAAAAACTAACTTAATACAAAACTAATTTTTAATGAAGTAAGATTAAAAGAGTCAATGAGAGATATAAGGGTATAAAAGTAAGATGGAAGGTATGTGGGAACAGAGTTATAAAGAGGAATGTAGTGGTGGATAGGAAAGGCCCAAGAGTTATAAGAAGATGAGTTCGTACGTATTTAAAATATTTAAAAAGGGAGTAGGGGAGGGAGTAGGGCTCAAATGGAGTGGGCCCTCTCTCCATAACCAATATTTCCAATTCACCCATTACAAAAAGCTTCTCATTAAATTATCAATGTATCCTCTTACATCATCGTGGGGATGGGCTCCCGGAGGTAATGCTTGAAAGTTGAAATTTGAACTTATTATATAAAATTTTATTTTATATAATAAAATTTTAATATTTATATACAGGGTTTGAATATGGTGGTTTTGAAGAAATCTTTCGGTAATAATCACATTATCATGAACAAAGTCGACACGTTTCGAACCAACCAGTGTGGTTCATCATCGAACCACTGGTTGGTTCGAAACGCGTCGACTTTGTTCATGATAATGTGATTATTACCGAAATATTTCTTCATATTTATTGATGGATCACAAAAGCCAAAAATCTATTAATATGGTGGTTTTGTAAGATAGTTTAAAAATAATAATTAATTAATAAATAATTTAAAACTAATTGAATTAAATATTAGTATTTACAATTTAATTAATTATATAAATTATAATTAGTTTAATTAATTAAGGTTAATTAATTAAATTAATTAAATATTAATATTTATAAATTTAAAATTAATGAAATTTACAAAAATAAAAATAAAATATATTTTGTACATTTTCAGCTTAAGCGCACTCAAACTTTGAATAAGCGCCCTTTGCAAATTGTAAGTCCAAACTCAACAAAATTAGAGTCGTTGGGAAGCTGGCGAGAAACCGCACTTAATGAAGCAATCAAAAAGCAAAATTGAGAAAAATGAAAATCCCACAAAATTCACCAAACCAAGCAAGATAAAAGCGATTTAGCCAAAATTTACATGGAGGGTACACATTATTATTATGAAGATAATAAAGTAAAAATGAGGGGGTTGTTTTTTTACCACAACATTTCCATACTCCACACATACTGCACAAAGAAATTACAAAGACTATTATTTTTCCCCTACTTTGGTGGATTGTTGTTACTATGATTTAGAGGGTGGTTTCCATTAGGGGCATTTCCCCCAGGCTACAAATTATATTGTTGGTGATTTCCCCTATGTATTTGGTTTCCCTTTATTTTTCCTATTGTTTTTTTGGGAAGGATGCTTCGATATATTGAGTTGCTTGAATTCCTGTTGTTTTTGTACGAAGGAAGGTTGAAACAAATTAACTCCTGCATATTTTTAATAGTGTAGAGTTATAAGGTTGTTTAGCGGTGGATGGAGGAAAGGGTAGTAAGGGTTCCCTTATGGGAGATTCCTCCATGTACCGTAATATGTGGACATCCCATTGGTACTTTGCAAGGTACTATATAAGGTAACTTTCATGGGAGGGCCACCTTGCATGCCATGAGAAGGGATGTGTGTGATAGGTGGGTTATCATAGCATCACCATATCATGGGTATGGATGAAGGGGCATTCTGTTAGCTTCCCTTCAAATTTTGGAACGTTTGAGGGATTTTGGTTAGCATGGGAGGTCATGTAGTCGCTTATGCATAGTGGGGTTATTTCCAAGCTTTATTAAATTTGGAATATTCAATGAAGAAACAAATGGTAAGCTGGGGGTTTTTAGGACTATGAAAAGGAGTGTTAATGTAAGTTAATGTGGTACCAAGCAAGGTTTCTCCCAATACAAATGATCTTAACAAGGTAGAATCAATGGATAACTGTTCTATGGTAGATTGAATTTGCAAAGCATTAAGACCTAAAACACCTCCCAATAGTGGTGGGAGGCCTTATAGGCAAGAGTATTGGGGTCTAGGAGGGTCCCTTATTTTTATCAATAGGTGATGAAGTGCATGAGATTTTTAAATGAGGAAGCTTTAATTTGTTTTTACAAAGTGAATTATTTGAATTAAAGCAAAAAAAAACAGCCATAGAAAAAATGCATGAAAATTTCTTTAAACTATATGAAGTTCAAATGTTTTAATAAACTGAGGAATATTTTCATGATGGTGAAAAATGAAAGAACATAAAATATTGAAGTCCTACGAGGCCTTGTATCCTTCCACTCAAAAATTAATTGGGCCTTCAAAAAAATTTCAACGGTGAGGCATGAATTCAATGAAGGAAAACTAATGAAGGTTGAATGTGAGATTATAATGAGTGGAACTGGGGGCATGTTATGGAGTGGCTAAAAATGTTTATAATAACCATTCAAAATGTCCTCTAGGTGTAGTTTCATCTCACAATGACCACATTCAGTATATGCCCTATTATTTGGCCATTAAGTTACTTTTGTCTAGTTTTGAAAAATGATCTCAGTTTCTAGGTGTCAACCTTTGATACAATAGGTTGACCAAGAGCAAGGAGACTCAAGGAGGTTTACAAAATTGTAGGTCTAAGCCTCCCCATCCACATTTTTATTCTTGTCATTAGATTTTTTAGATTATTAAGGATTTAAAGTTCCCTAAAATACAACTTCTATGTTTCAAATGAAAGTGACTAAGTGGGGTTATTTGGATGTCTACCCCCAAATTCCTAGCCAAGCTACAATTTTGTTTTGTGACCTCTTGATGGAGGAGCTTAATGTGTTGGATTAAAGTTACTTTTAAATAATAGTAGAGTTATGAGGGTGGTCTAACTCTTTTAACTTAGTGAGTGAATGAAATACGTCTCTTATAGATAGTCATTGAATTTTTATGCCATAGATTGCTTATGAGCACAAGGGAAAGAGCATACCTTTAAAAAATAGTCCCAAAAGAACTTGCAACGTGTGATTTTGAGTGTATGCAAGTGAATTATGCCAATCACATATGTTTGAATTACAAGGTGGATATTTTTGGATTCTTGTTGGTTTGCTAATTTAACTAGATGACATTGTATCCTTGTGAGAAAAGACAAGAGGCATGCATGTATGGGGTGTTTACTTCTTTGTTTAATTAATTCAATGTGGAGTGCTCTACCTATTTAAAAGGGATATGAAGATGACATAGAATCCTTTCTGATTCACCAATATCACAAGATGTGCGAGTTGAAGAGCATAATTGGATGAAAAACTTCTCTTATGGTCCTACTCTAAAAATGGTATAAATGTAATTTAACTAATTAACTCAAGCGATTTGTTTATTATGGCCATCATTTAGGAAAGGAAAGAAACAAATGGTTCTTTTTAAGTCCTTTTATCAACTATGTGACCTAATTAAGGTTTTAGGATTGAGTAAACAACCAAATAACATAATTGAGGAAGATAAAAAAATTAGTGGTTGCAACCTCACTCCAAAAAGTAGAGAGAAAAACTTATTAAAATTATAATAATGCAGATTCATGTGATTTATTAAAAAAAGATGCACAAATTGTGCATAATGGAAAATTGGACAATGTGAACTATGTAACTATTTTTTCGATAATTGTATGCACTACCTGTGAATGGAAAAATTAATAAAAATTTCTTAACATAGAACCTGAGAAAATGATTCTAATGTTTGGTTAATCCCTTGTGGTTGCATACAACACAATTGTTAGTGAAGAAGGTTATCCAAGCAACCACTACGGGTTGAAATGAAGTGAAAGATCTAGTTGGATTTTCCAAATATGTAAAGTATTTTTGGTCAAGAGGGAGAACCAAAAACATTTTTTTGTAGAAGGTGGCTACTAACCTACAAAAAAATAATAGATGAATAGTAGTAAGTTTAATGGAAAAGAGAAAGAAACATGCATGAGACTAGAAGAATGAAATAAATATACGCAAGAAGAACACAAGAACAATTATGGAAGAAAACTCCTTTATTTACAATGGAGGAGCCCATGGGACCTTGAATGAGAGACCAATGAATGTTTGGATGACATTTTTGAGTCCTCTCTAAGCTTTCAAAGTGAGGGTCCTTTTGATGAAGTTTGGAATGCTCTCTCTCACTACAAGAGTGTTGTAAAATTTCACAATGGTGAATCAATTATTGAAGGAAAATAATGATACCACAATAAAGCTTCAAAAAAGTTCAGAATTCTATTGAAACATGGGTAGCATAAATTTTTATTCAAATTCTCTCTTTCAAATGGATACCCATGACTTATTTGTAGGTTTTTCTCAAGCTTCATTGAAACTAGTTCATAGTGTTAGTGCTCAAGTCCATTATGATTTTCCATGCATGAAATGGGCATTATAGGAGGCTTGAGTTTCAAAAGTACTTATGATTAAATTTCCTAAAGCTCTAAACTATTTTGAATCACACTTGGTACTTTCCTTATGATGGGATCTCGTTATTTCCTAAGTCATTCATTAAGGAACTATCATTTCTCATGGATCCATGAAGTCGTCGAAGAGATAGTTGCATGAATTGTGCAAAACCTACTTTGTGACTTTCTATAGATTAATAAAAACCCACTTTAGTATGTTTTCTCAAGTGCTTCTAGGTTAATGATTAATTCCATAAATAACCCTTGTCTTGATGTATCGAGGAATTTTTTTTGTAATCACCTATAAATATGTATGGGTGATAAAAAAAATCGTGAAAAATCCATATAATTTAAATCACCTAAACCTAAATCATCTATGTGATCTCCATTTTGTCTTATGGAACCTTTGGTTCATGTCTTTTCAACCTCATTAAGATGAATACTCTCAAGTATCTCGATGAGCCACTTTGGTGGACCTTTCTGAGATGGTCCACGTTGATCCACTAATTGAGATGGTGCTACATCATGGCTTATCCTATCAATCCTATCAATTAAATAATCCAATTGATCTTCATGATCTGATGAAGTGACCAAAAATTCATGAGGGGGAGATGGTGCTTCAAAATAATATTCTAGAGATTGATCTAAGATAAGGGCCCTCCCTTCAATATGTGGAAACTCAACATCAAATTCATGACATGTCTTTACCTCAGTGAATCTATCCAAATTATCAAGCTATTTCTCAACAATTTTGTCATTCTTGGAAGATTCAAGAAAAAATACTCCTATAGAAATAATTAACTTCTTTGTTACCCCATTTAAAAGCTACCATGTCTTGATTATATTTTAGCATCCCAAAAATATGAACTAATAACTCATTGCATCAAGCTTCATTCTTTGCTACCTAGGATTTAAGGCATAGAAGGTAGAACAAAAAACCTTGATATGCCTCACCAAAGGAAAGCGACCATACCATATTTTATATGGAATGTTTTTTCTAAGAGAAAGAGATGGAAATTTGTTAATGATTGCAGCGATAATGACATACCAAGTTAGAATAATTTATCTTTAAATACTTTGGCATGTAGTGATAAGTTAAGATTTTGTACAAAAGAGGAAACATCAGAAAAATTCTTTTGCGAGATTGAGCTTTTCAAATAATTTTCAAATGAATCAACGAAGTGTGAAGCCCAATAAATGTTTAAGAATATTTTTGGACAAATTGAAATGTTGGCTAGTTTGTAATATCCCACTCTCAAATTTTGGAACTTGTGAAGAGTTCGATTTGAAAAGTAGGCATGTATTGACATAAAATAAACATCAAACAAAATTGAAAAATTAGGAGTTGTTGATGCTCATGGTTAAATATTTGAAATTGGTTTTCATGTATGCCCATTAATGCATTTTATGAGTGTTTATAGCCTAATTTCTAAAAGTGCCACCATAATATGTCCAAAAATTCAAAAATATAATTCGAAAGAAAAATAAATTAAAACCGAGGAAAATAAAGAAAAACCAAATCATAATTTACACTAATGTTACAAATAATAGTACAAGATAGATGGGGTTTGTTTACAAAAATTTCTTTCCCACAAGTGTCAACCGAAATAATGAGATTATAATTATTATTAATATGTACTTGTGGAAAAGGAAAAAATTCCATCTCTTGATTAGAACAATGAACTTCATCATTGTAAGAATCATACATAAGAGTGGACTCTTGAATAAGGAAATCATCACAATGCTTGGAGGTTTTAAAATGAGAACTTGCTAAAACATTTTTTGAATTTATGTTTTGCCCATCTTCAAATATGAATGGACTTGAAGAATTAAAGGTATGAGAATTTGAAAAAAACTATTTCCGAAGAGTGAAGAGATTTAGAATTCCCAGACTTCAAATCATCATCATAAATGATTTCACTAGTGCTCTTTTTCTCTCCATAAAATAAATCAGAACCAAGCATAAAATTAAATGTATGGTTAAGAGAATTTCCAGGACAACTGAAAGTTTGGACAATTAAATATTATCTATCCCTTTTAGAATTAAACAAAAATTCATTATTAATGACAAATTCTTCGTTTTGTGAAGTAATATTTGTGCAAAATGGAGTTGCTGAAATATTATTCAATGAATTAAAATCATCAAACTGATTAGGATAAAGAGAAAAATTGGAATTTGAAGTTATGCACTTGAAGTATGAATAATGAATAACTAGGTTTGAATACCACATGATATTGAGTATACAAAGATATTTTCACATATAAAAGAACAACCTTTTCAAACAACAATATCAAGTGGAGTAAGGAAGGATTTTTCTGGTGTGTAATACTATATCAAGTCTCATATGTATAAAGGGAATATGACCAACAACCTTTAATTCTTTCTATAAAGCATGTGCAGGCTCTGAAAAGTAAAGAAGTGCACCATGCCTAGCCATCCACGAGAACACTATTATTCATACTACATTAAACCTTCAACCAACACACTTGTTGCATCAAGAACCTTCTTTCTATAGCATGTGTTGCAGTGCTTGTACAAAAATATATGATCATCAAAGGGAAATATAGGAATGATGTCGTCATTGCTGAAAATTGTACAATATGTGGGTACATGTTTGTTTAGGATCTTGTTCATAAACTTTGTGAACACTTCATCTCCATCTAAATTTATACAAGAAATCTCCAATATCATGTCCTTTTCAATCTCTAGACTGTTAATTGCTTCAATGAATCCCATAATCAACTGCCTCTGTATTTAGTGATAGAGTTGACATGTCTTTGTTGCACACACCAATTTGGGGACTCTTCCACAAAGATGACATTTGGGTCTTCTTGCACTTGTCACTGAAGCATCAATTATATACTTTATGCAAGTGGTTGTCTTATGTTACAGAGATTTATAACCATTTTTTCAAATGTAAAATTTTTACTGAACTTTCTTCCTTGATAAACATAAACATATTTGAACACTTGATCATAGTCATGCAAGTTCTTCTAGCTAAGAGGGAGAATGTACCAAATCACCTAAATCCATTTAACACACTATCTACCCTAAGACCTCAATGGCCTGGACATCACACTAAGACCTCAATGGCACGAACATCACACTGTCTCCCCCTAATACCTCAATGACCTAAACATCTCTCTCATCACTAGAATTGACATCAATGCTAACACAATACTTCCAAAAATTAATGGGTGGAAAAAGTAATTCCAAGGAAACAAAAACTCAAGTAATGTAAGTGATTATTTTATAAAGGCACTCATGGATGCTAGTCTTGCATAACCCATGTATAATATTATGAAACCTCTCATTATGTCCATTACTAACCATTTAACTTATCACATATACCTATTAATTGAAGGGTCGGTCTAGGAATTATTCCTCTCCTAGGGATGGTAGCACCTAATAAGGGTAATTGATGACCCTCCCCTACCTAAATATGAAAACTTGTATGAGCTCTTAAAATAGTGTGAATTTTTAAGAAGATACTTATTGTAATATGAAATTGAAATTAAATATGGTCTACATTTTATGCTCCAATGACTCTTCTATCCATCTTAGTTGATTTTACTTGATTCTTTGAGGTTATGTTGATGATGATAGAGACATGGTAAAGATCCTTTGGAGAATGTTGATGATGCTTCTCTTGCACTTCATGGATGACTATACACACTCTTTGTAGGGTGTTCCACTTGATGATGCCTTGGTACATTTCCACAAACAATCCTCCATCCTCTAGACTTTGTACATTTCCTTCTCAAGATAGGATGTTGCACATATGAGGTGAGTTTGTACCTTTTACATGGCATGGGGGATTGGATGGATGATAATGGGATTGAGGAGGCACCTTTTCTTGTGATGAGACACAACCCTTGGATGAGGAGATATGCTTTTTGATGATGAGACATAACCCTTGAACAAGGAGACATGCATTTTAATGATTCATTGCACCTTTTGAGGAGAGACATGTCTTTTGGATATGATGTCACCCTTCTTGAGGCTTCACACTCTAATGTGTGAAATTTTTTTAAGGATTTTTCCATTGTATTTCATTTTTTAGGCTCTTTGGTGGTTGGATTGAGACCTACCCACCTTCTATTGTGGATATTTATGTTTTTACAAATTGTAGTCGTAATTTAGGATAAGTGATTGGTTTCCCTAGTCTAAATAGGGGAAAACTACCCTTAATTTGATCATTGTGCATTTTGGGAACTATTGACGGTCCTGGATACCATCAACATACAAGGGGAATCCCCGATCTGAATTCCCAATTAGACCTCACACTGTTTGGAGTAGGAGCCCATCCGAAGTATCGACTGGACCACCATAACACAGAGGTTCATCTTGGTTTCAATGAATAACATAAAATATTATATACATAAACCTTAAAAAATCAAGTAAGTTGACATTGTGAAACACTGATTGCAATGTCCAAAAGGATACCTTCATGAGCAGGAGACAAAAAGTGAGTCCTTGGAAGGAAGTAACAATACTAACATAAGAGAGACACATGAGAAAATAAAGATTCATTAGTTATCTAGTGAAATAGTTCACATAGGCACAACGATCATTAAACCACATACACCACACCTTCAACAAGATAAGTACCGAGGTCATCAAAATAGTTCAATTTCCATAGTACATATGAATGAAATATATATAAAAAAATCTAAAGAATAGTTCTAAGAAATTCACGATACATGCATGAAAATGTGTTGGATCATCAAGGCATTGTTTCTAGTAATAAAACATTAAATCACTTATTTCTTCTCCAAAGAATAGTTTTCTCTCTTATGCCAAGTAGATAAGCCAAGACTTCCTCTCTAAACCTTAAGCCTCCAAAAGCCCCTTCGCTTGAGTTATGAGGTTGATTTTATAACAAGAGGAATGTCCTTTCATATCCTCATGACTCTTGGCTTACCCGCATGAATATTGGACTTATAGTGTGTCCTTTGAACCTATAAGCAACTCTTGAACTTCTAAATGACTTTTGGACTTCTATAAAATCTTTGTCCATATATGATTATGTGACTCTTCATGTTCCACATATGACTCCTGAACTTCCACACATTACATTTTGTCCTTTCTCGAGAATACATCATTACATTACACATGATGTGTCATGACACATGGACACATATCTACCATTATGATGACACTTGTACAAGTTACAACTTGAAAATGATGACACATAATTCATGATGAGGTGTAAATGCCACGCTCTCTTCCTTACTACTTCGTCTTGCAATCTTAATGATAAATCTGACCTATGCTTCATCTACATGAAAGGTCTAATTTTTTGTTCACATTCACCCTCCTAAAGGTATTTTATCGATATCTGAATCCTCTAAGTCATCATGCAATGTATTATTTCTATCTTGGTCCATGATTTGATTCATGTCTCCATAATAGATTTCTTTTGCTACTATGCTCCGCACATATTTATTTATGTTTTCTCCTTGATATATACTCTTGAGCATCACCTTGTCATGCTAGGAAGATACTCCTACAAATGAAAATAATTCATGATGAGATAAAATTCATCTAAAAACATCTATTATGTCACTATCTAGCTCATGGAGAGATCTGCTCATGATAGGCTTGTGAGTGGGTTAAAATATGAAGGTTTGATTAGGAGGGCATAATCAAACTCATCAAGGCTCACAAGAGGCATTAAATATGCACTTATGTGCTCAGGGAGGAGAGATAAAACTCAAGGGCGTAGGGCGTAGACTCGAAGCATGAAGGAGAATCATTCATTGGTTCAAGATGCGCTCATGCACTCAAGGAAGATAAGGAGGGCGCAAGGGAGCACACCGAAGGGACGAAGGGGTTATGATTCAAGCCTTTGCAGTGTGCTCAAGAGGAGCTAGGAGGGTGAAATTCTTTGAGTCAAAGGAGTTCTTTCAACTGAAGGCTTCATGATTCGTGATTGCATCATGCACTCTTTAAGAGAAGGATGAAGGATTCATGATTCAAGAGTGCACCATGCGCTCAAAAGGAAGGATGAAAGATTCATGCTTTAAGAATTTTCCATGCACTCAAATGATTTAGGCTCGAAGAGTGCACCATATGCTCAAAGGATTTAGGCTCGAAGAGTGCACCATATGCTCAAAGGATTTAGGCTTCATGAGTGCGCTATGCACTCAAAATGAAGGATTAAGAGTTCATCCTTTGTGCGTGCCCTATACGCCTTAAGGCTTCGTGCTTCATGAGTGAGCCATTCGCCTTAAGGATTCATTCTTTATGTGTGCACCATGTGCCTTAAGGCTTCATGCTTTGTGAGCGCACCATGCACCTTAAGGATTTGTGCTTTATGAGTGCGACATGTGATCTAAAGGAAAGTTTCATGCTTCGTGAGTGAAACATGCACTTTTAAAGAGACAAAGGATCCTTCATTGTTCCAAAGTGCGCCTCATTGTTTTGAAGTGTGATTTTTTGTTTCAAAGTGCAGTCAAAGGGTCTTTGTTGTTTTGAAGTTCATGTTGGTGTTTTTTTTGCTATGAGGTACCAAAAGAAACCTTCTTAGCAGTTGGTTGTTCCTTGTAAAGAAATCACAGATAATTGGTTGTTGTTAGTGCAAAAACATGTGTAAACAAAGCATTTTAAGTAAATAAAACAATGCATACATAAACAAAAGATAAAAACTAAGAAATAAACACATGAACAATGCTTGATGAAGAAAACAATTCAAAAAAGTAATGGAAAAGGGCTCCCTTTATTGACTATTGAAAGTAGAATATGAATAAAATAGATAAATACTAAAGACTTGGAGAGAATTCTTAGAGCTATGGTGCTAAAAAATCCTCAACAAGGAGGTTCCATTCCTAAATCTCTTTGCAAGCTTCTCCTCTCTCTCAAATAAGTATGAAGACTCTCTCAATGGTGAATTAGGGGAATTTTGTGGTGTAAAATGGGCCTCCTAAGGAAATTATAAAATAATAGTGGAAATAATAAAATAAGATTAGATTACATCATCAAATTTTAGAGGGAAAAAAAAAATTTACTTTTTCAACTCGTATTTTCAACATATCTCCCTATGGGTTTACTCAAATTTAGAGTGGGAACACTTGTTGGATGCAGAATTTGATTCCTCATCCAAGGAGTACCCATGTCGCATACTTTCGATGAACCTTGCTACACGAAAAATGAGAAATACATGAAAAAACATGATTGCAATCACACTTTTTTATGTATTTCTCATTTTTCGTGTACTAGGGTCCATCAAAATTATGCAACATGGGTACTCCTTGGATGAGGAATTAAAATTTTCATCCAACGAATACTCCCACTTGAAATTTGAGTAAAACCTTAGGGAGATAATTTGAAAATACAACTTGAAAAATTAGTTTTATTATTTTATTATTTTTTAATCTTTTTACTTTTTTACCCCAAAAATGGTGAATCATCTCCCATGGTTGACATCATCATCTTGAATACTATTGGTTATTATAAAGTTTATTTTAGTTGTAAGTTTTTCGTTGGAGGCCCATTGTAGACATAAAACGTTCTCTAATTGAAATCCTCTTCCCACTGTTGGGTCGTGAATATGACCACTTTTTAACACTTATTTCATCCATTTTTACTCTTCTTAATCATGTAATTTATTATATAAATCCATTTTATAATGATTTATGCTCTTATGGATGAATATTATTTCTTCTCCTTTATTTTTAATAAATTGATGATTATTATGCATAATTTTATCAATGATGGTTTATTAATATCACTCACCATTTTAGCCTCCAAGATATTTGCCAGACTGCAGATTTGATTTCCAAATCATCATGAAGTATTCCAACTCAGAAATTCGCTGGAATAAGAAGTGACCGTTTTGCGGTTGATATTCTGAGAAAATGAAGAAGAATCTGGAAAATCCGGAACATGGTTTTTGTCCAGAATGGGCCCAATTAACTTTAGTGAAGAACGGTTTGCCCAAATTCGGCCTGTATTGAGAGAAACGCAGGGTTCTTTGAGCACGATTTTGTCAGATTTGTTGTTGCGGCCATCCTCCAAATCTCAGCTGCAAAGCCAAATTCGCTTTGCTTTTATTGAAAGATTGTTGGAAATGTATTTTCTGGTTGATCAAGTTGTTGGGAAAAATCCAATATTGTTATGAGAGATCATATTTGCTATTTAATTTCTCCTCTTTCTGATAATAAAAGGAGAGCATGTATTGTGTATTAGGGAGGATGGAGAACAATGGATGATTATTTAATTCCCTTTGTAGCACTATAATTCCTTGACTCTTGTGAGAAAAGAGCAACTGATGTAAAAGCTATTCATGTTTTATTAATACAAAGAGGCGTTCTCGTTCTATTTCTCAAGCTCTGCAGTAGCCCAGTGACGTTTCACCGACGGTTGAGGGCCCGGCCCTGGTGGAGCGACCCGTTGTTTGTATTTCTATTCTTTTATTTTCGTTGTGTGAAGTGTGTCTACTGTTTGTTTCGATTACAGAGTTGATTGATTGCTGTTAGATTGAATACAGATCCATTAACGAATTGCATTGCTATTTAATTTGCTGTTCATTTATCCTGCTATCATTATGAAAGTTTTGTCGTTCTGTATTCGATTCTAAGTTATTATTCTTTGTGATTGATTGATCTGCAGTATTGGCTGGCGATAGATTGAAGTATTGAGATTAGTTAAGTTTGTAATTGTTGTTTCATTTCTGTTCATTACTTATTCATAGTCTTTGATTAGCAAACAGATGAGTTATAGTTACATGCCACTGTTCCTTTCCAGATTGCATTTCTTTTAAATTTCTTTCATTGAATCTGCTTTTGTTTCAATTGCTTTAAGATCTCCAATTGTAGAGGATAGAGGCTATTGCTTCCAAGTCCCCAGATTGGTCATCTTGCATCGATTTCTAAGGGAAAGAGTTACTGCTACTGCATCCTTGATCGATGTTTTGCAAGATTGATGTAGTTTAATCTTTCCATTCATGTCACTGTAATTAGGTTTCTTTCCAAGCATTTGTTACTTTTGCATTTGATATTCTGTACTACATCTTCACAGCATTGCTCTTAGACAATTGTAGCCTCAGACAGAGTACACTCTTGAAATAAAAAGTTGCTCCTAGATTGATATTTAATGTAAGATAAATAGCTGTTAAAAAGATACCTTTTTATGCTTCGACACCCACTAGAATGTTGGATTATTAAGCAGAAAAATTTCGAGCATAACAATTCTCTACTTCTTATTTTTGGTTCTCCAATTGATTTTTTATATAGAATTTTGAATTCCTCTTCCCTTTCTTGGTCCATTAATGATAAAATGACTTATGAGTAGGGAAAGAGGATCCCTTGGGGGTTAGATATCTCCATGTTGACTCAAAATCGACTGTATTTGACTGGTACATGTCAGGGAATCCCATCTTCCAAGTGTGGAGTGGTACCGAATTGTTGACTCAAACTTTATCTTGACCACAAAACTATCGAAGGAAAATCTACGTGGTTTCTAATTTCAGCCTTTGGATAGGCCACATGGGTAGATTTTATATTTAAACCTTTGGAGAAATTTTATTTTTATATTTCATGATGTCTTTAGCTGGAAAGTACTCAACTGTACGCTTTATTGGATGACTTAGGGAAACATCTGGGTTTTACAAATGCGTGTATGATTTTTCCTTGTTAACAGTTGCCCCATAATGTATGAGGTTAGGAGCAATTCTATAGCTAAAATACATCACATTTTTCTATTTTGATTGAGAGTCTGATAACTTATTAAGAGAGAAAATAACTTGTTGTGGAGATGAGTAGGAAAAAAACTTGATTGAGGATGAAAGATAACCATGCTATGAAAAAACGTTGATAAAAAAGTGTCTATACGAGGTGGGTGTTAGGGTCCTATAATAATAGGGTTCATAATTTTTGAATTGACTATGATAGTCTTGTAAATATGTACAAACCTTGCTTTCTGCAAGTTGTTTTCCCATATTTTGAAAAATGAAAAATAATAAAAAATAAAAGAGGGTAAAAATTCCTAAAAGAAAGATCAAAGGACTTAGAAAAAGATAGACCCCAAAAGAAAAAGAGATGAACAAAAAACCTGAAAGTGAGCAAGTCAAAATGCCACTACTATTTACTTTATTACAAGAATAATGATTATGTGCAGATTGTCAATAAATGCCATAATCCATGATTGGTTAAAAAGTTTAAACTTAACTTTTCATGCTTTGAATTTTATGTTTTAGATAGAGAATAAAGATATGTCCAACAGTATAAAATTGAAAAATCAGTAGTTAAGATAGAGAATAAATGAGGAGCTCAACAGTTTAATCTGAGCCCTCGGTTGAAATAATGTTAGACTTATATAGATTTATGCTTTAAAAGAAAAACTGGTTTAGGGTTGCAAGCCTAAATGCACCCATGAAAATGAAGAAAAAATGTTAGAAATAAAGATGGGTAGGTGGAAAGTAGTTGTGCAAGCATGTAATAAAGGCATCATCGGGCAAAAATTGCTAATTTCCCCTCCCCTACTAATATTCAGCATTCTAAACTATCAATCAAAGAGGCTCAGAGCATTTCTCTGACTTTTTTTGGGACCAGACCCAAGGCTCAATGTCTGATTTGTTAAAAAATATGGAATTCCCACACTAGACCCATATTCATCAGCATTTATCCTTCGTTTCATAAATCATAATCCCTTTTCCTAAGTAAAGACCCATTTTTCTTAGTAAAAGTAAAACCCTAAAATAACTAATTTTCACTTCCTTTCAAAAAACATTCAAAAACCCTCAAAATGCATTTATCCTAAGCTAAAGTGAAGTAATACAACAAAGATAAGAAATGCTTTATTTTTTGGCACTTTACTTAGAGTTAACATGCATTTTGTTTCCATTTACACTATCCCTTTATTCCATATTAACTACTAACTATTTATTTTATTAAACTCCCTAAAGTTACACCCACCCGTATATTATTAAAACCCTTTATTTTAAATAAACCCACAAACCCTCTATTTTAAGTTTAGACCAATGTTTTAATACTCCATGTGTGAAATATTAAAACCCCACACTATCCCATTGGTCTAAACCTATCCATTAAAACAAATATCCCACCCCTATAGTTTTAAACAACTCTCAACGTTGAAAAAAAATATATATTAAACTCACATATGTATTAGCTGAAACAATTCTAATGTTTTAATTAAAACATATATTATATTATCCCCCCCTGCCATTATATAAGCCTAAGGTTTAAAGTCCAACCCCGCCACGTTAATGAAACCCCGGTCCCACTCCCCAATCCCGATGCAACTTCCCAATCAATCTGGGTCGTTCGCAATCGAACCCCAGGATTCGACGAAAAAATGCCCATATCGCACAGAAAACTTTCACGATAACCCCCATCTCAAACTTGCATGAAATGAGTGGTATTGAAACTTTATCTCTCCTCCATGTGTTCGATTCCTATTGGATCGCATTCAATTGCCCTAAAACAGCTTACCACTGAAAACACACGCGATAACCACTGTGGTTTTGACCGTTTTAGCCTGAAAACCATCGTTTTCATGACATGACTGCCATTTATTACCATTGCCCATTAGCCCTAATATGCATAATAAACCTTGGTAAATGCATTGTATTTCATATCCTTCTACACCTAAACCCTGCACAAGCCGCCCTAATTGTTAAAACGAGTTTTTTTCGCCATTCCTATGACAAGAGATCTCAAATTTCAACCTGTTATTATTTGAAGACCGTTGAGGAGCTTTGTGTTGCTCCAGAAACTCCACATAAGTTGTTCGACCGTTTAAAATACCTCAGAAACTATTTTAAACCCCTATACCTGCGCATAATAGGTTTTCTTCTCAAATTAGAGCCTGTTTTTAAGTTTTAAAAAGTTCCTTTAAAGAATATTTCCAATTCAGGAATTAAAAATTAACAAAAGAAGCCACCAAAAAGACCAAAAACAGGCCAAACCTTGTCAATTTTTCTGCAGAAACCTTGTTTTATTGAATATATTATTTTGAAGGGAATTCACAAGTTTTTAATAGTTTTTATAAATTGTTTAAACTCCAAATTTAGCCAGAAATCCTTTGAAGGTATCCCAAAGCCTCTATGCCTAAATTCAAAAGATTTTTAGCCCAATTACTCAATGAAAAAGCCCAATAAACCCTTGTTTCTTGTTTCTAAACCAGTAAAACCCTATAAATCCTTTTGAAAAATCCAAATTGAAAAGAAAAGCCCATATTTTGACCATCTTCATCCAAGAAACCTCTGCTCAAATAAAAATACCTCTGCAAACTGTCTAAACTTGCAGAAGTAGCCAAAATGCCAAAAAAGCAGAGCTCTAGCAATCCTGAAGCTTCCAAATTACCAAAATCAACCCCAGCTATGAATTCTAAGACTTCTATTGTTGTAAATCCTTTACAACCCCCTATCATAGACATTAAGCATATTCCATTAGCTGATACTGATTAAAAGATAGCAGACCAAATTGTTGAGTTCAATCTGCTAGATATTCATAACTGTAGCTATGAGAAGTCCTTAGATAATCAAGAGGAAGTCCATATTTGGGAATCTCATTTCCTAAGTATGTTTTTCCATTAACTCATCCATGCCAAGAAGTTATTAGGATATGTCAACAGTACTATGTGCCTAAACATAGAGCCATAATAAATGCCAACAAAGAATTTTTTCTCACCATTACTACTGAATCTATTAACCAAATGCTACAGCTACAGCATGATCCTCAAGAAGTCCCTTTATCTATAGAGGCCCTCACCAAGTTGTATATTGTTCTAGATTTTCCCAAGAGATTCATGATTTTTCAGACATTTATGCCTTTTCATTTGGAAATTCCTCAAATAAATCCCCCTTATTCCACTTCCACATTCCCAGAATGTTTGAGACATGTTATATCCATGATTTCCTTCATCCTAGGGTATTTCATTGATGAATAAACATATGAATCCATCTTGGGTTTCTTATCTACATTTACCCTAGGACAACCCCCATCTATGATTTTTGATTGTGTTGGTTGCATTGCAGACAAAATTCATCATCAATTGACCAATTTTCCAATTGAAGGAGTGTTCAGATACACATCCTTCCTCTTCCATATATTTCTATATTTTCAATCAGATAATTTTCTGGTTACTTTTCAAAAGCTTGACATAGAGGGAAATCCTCTCTCTGTCATTTTTTGGACTACTTTGCTCAGAAAAGAATGTGTAGATTTCACTTATGCAGAATTTTCAGAATTTTTCATATATCCAGTGATCAAAATGTTAAGAAAAGCAGAGCAGCCAAGGGTAAATGAAGAAATGAAGAAAATATTACAGTTATCAGAGCATGATAAAGTTGGTGATTGGTACCTATATGAAAAACATACTGAGATCAGAGTTTTTGGGTCAAATTTTTTACCTTACAAGTTACCCAAACATGTTTCAATGAGGATCTTTGCCTTGGATTATATTAGGAAAATCCTAAACTCCGATTATATAAATTTCATGGCAGCAAAGAAGAAAATTCAATTCAAGTTAAGGAATTAGATAGGGCCATTCATCTGCAATCATAGGGATGCAGAGAAAGAAGCAGAAAAGCAGTTATTGGAATTCAGATTTGAAGAAAGTTATCCTTGGAATTATGATCCACAAGGGATCCTAAGAAAACTAAGGGTTAAATTTAAATTAACACCCTTCATTCATGAAACAAAGCCAGAGATAGAAAAGTATGCAGATCAGACTGTGTGGATTGAGAATACCTTAATAGATGCAGTAAATAAAAGTGATACTAGTCACATTTTAGAGACTGCAAATCAGCCAGAGAAATCCACCAAGATAATAAGGGAATAAGGTGCCTATGTTGCTAAAACTACAACTGAAACTAAGTTCAAATTAATATACAACAAAAGGCCTAAGTTAAATTCAGCAGGTAAAGGGAAGGTAACAATTGATGTGGAAGAGACAGATCTTATAAATACCAACATTGACTTGCCAGAAATAGATGTTGCCAATGTAATCATCAATGAGCCAACTACTAAGAATCAGAATGAAGAACAAGTCAACAATGAAGATGCACAGTTGATAGAAATACAACATAGTATGGAAGCCTCTTCATCACAGGCAGCTGAGGAGAAATACCTGGACATCAAAGAAAAATACAAACAAATCAAACTAAAGAATGAGGAAATCAAAACAATATTTATTCTCAATATCTCAAGAACACCAAGTGTGCAAAAAAAAATTCTGTTTGCATTTGATTATTCAAATCAAAAGCTAATTATGTCAATTTTGCAACCCACAGTTAAATCCCCAAAGATAGTGGCAGATTATAAGAAGGTTTATTTGGAAGTACAGACAGATAATATTCATGCTCTTGATCAGATTGAGTTCCATAGTCAGACTTCATAAATGCTATACTCTACCATCACAACTAAAGACATGAGTGCTCAGAGACTCCAAAACACCATCTCCAACATGAAAGATCAGATGAAAATGGATAAGGCATCCTTGTATGCTAAGGATCTCAGGATAAAATCCTTAGAAGAACTAATTTTGCAGGTGGGATATGACCCTGCTAACATCAAAGCAACAGAGTTATTAGTGAAGAAGAAGAATAAATAAATTGCAACTTTGAGGAAACAACTTAAACTTCCTCAAAGTGAACATCCTCAAACAAAATAAATAATATAAGGACAGAAAGAAAAATATGACATGATGAATTTGATTTTTTAGTTGACAGCCCAAATCAAGGAAATGGAGATACAGATGGACAAGCTTTTCCAGGAAAAAGAAGTACCAAAGACATAGGAAGCACCTACAATCATCCCTATGGCTACTACAACTGTGCCATCTACTCTAGCTACAAAGTTGGCACCAAAAGTCCCATTGGCTACTGCAGTGCCAGTAACTTCATCCACCACCTTAGCTACAGAATCATCAACAACAGTAGTGAACCATACAGATGAAGCCAACAAATTGGTAAAGGCCATGGAAGAAATATCTCTTAAGACAAATGAAATCAGCAGATTAAAACAGATGGTAGAAAATCTTGATAATTCAAACAAATTGGCTCAGATAAATGCAAAGACACATGAACAAAAGGCCATAGATTAAATGAATAATTGAAAAAATTTCAAAAGGAATTGACCTTGAAGGAACATATTTCCTATGTGAAAAATCATTTGTGGAAAAAATCATAGAAGCCATCAATAATGTATGGCCTTCCATCCAAGTGATTTTTGAACAAAGAGACTTATTGAAAGCAACATTAGAAGAGATTCAAAAGACTAAAGAGGACTTGGATAATAAACCAGAACAAGCTCTAGAACTGATAGAGTTCCTAAACAACAGGAAAGAGTTGGAAGAACTTGAAATAATTGATAGAGCTGAAACTATCATTGAGATAAAGAAGGTTATAACCAAAAAGAACCCGATGAAGCAGCTGGAGGAAAAGTGTGAAAACATGAACATTTCTGTAACTAGGTTCATGGTTAAATTTGAGAAATTGAGGCCAAGGAGTTTGCTTAATATATTGGTCATAAATGACAAGTTTATGCCTCAGGAAAATTATAACAAAAATATAAGAGAATATGCCAAAGAACAAGTTGAAAAATCAGGTGGTGGACAAGGCATTCCAACAGGAAAAGTCCTACTTAGAAGTTTTGAGGACTTATTCTATTTACAACATGAAATCAAACACTTGTTTTTCATCAAGCCAACTTTCTCCAGATACACAGAAGAAGATGAAAGTTGAAGAAAGTTGAAGAAAGCACAGATTCCAAGTGCTGAAGTTTGGCAGTCATTGACAGATTTACTGTAAAAAGTAAAAAGGAAGAGAGGTAATAGTGAAAACAATTTTCTGATTTATCAGTCAAAACAGATTTTTTATAGCAGTAAAAATCTTTTACAGAGTTTAAAGAGTATCAGAAGTTAAAGAATATCAGTCAAAGTGTATCAGATAAACAAATCAAATTTCACAACAAACTCAAAATATCTAAAGCCAGCAAGGAAGACAACAAGGCAGCCAGCTGCTCCTTATACTAAATCAGTTTCTATTTCTTTTGGATAGATAGGACAACTTGCTGATTTTTTAAGCAACTATCTCTATTATTGTTGTAAATATATTTTACTTTTCTTAGATAATTCCTAGAAGCATTCTAGGATATTTTGTAAACAATTTTGTATAAATACTCCATTTTTAGAAGTATTATTGTGGAATAAATTGTTGAAGATTTATATAGTCATTTTTGTGGACTTGAAGGCTTTTTGTGTTTCAAATTTCGAGTAGCGGACTGGATCATATCAACTAGCATCTTATTTCAGGATTCATGTGATGAGCTATTTGGAGTGAAGTATTTTCTACTTGTAATTTTTATCTTTCTTATTATATGAAATCCATAATGTTTTCCAAATTTGAATGAATGAATAGGAGGATTACTTCAGGATTTGTTAAAAGCACTCTGTCTTAACTATTTGTCATTTCTATGTTTTCATTTGATTTCCAGTGTAGGGAACCCTTAATTGCTCCCTCTCTCATTTGACCTCTGCCTACTACTTCCCTTTTTTGGATTAAAGAACCCTTCATTTCTCTTTATCCCAATCATACCATCTCACAAAACAAATTTCCAAGATCTCCAAGGGTTATCTATCTTACCCTGAAAACATTTTACTTTTTGACCTTGATCCTAGCTCTGTATGCTTAATTTTTGACTCCTTAGCCCAATGGAAAAATAGATTTCCCACTATCCATCTCTTTCAGTGAATTTTCCCACCAAACCAATCAAAACCAAAACCAATTGCACAATCATAACTAGCCTAATATTTTATAAAAACAAACAAAGTTAAATCTGATAGAGAGAGCCCTCTCTGAACCTTAGGAAGGCTAGATCCTAGAGTTTAAAAGTTGGTCTGTGGTTACCTCCACTTTTCTCAACTAAAAACCAAAAATCTCGCAACTAGAGAATTACTCGAGTGATAACATACTGGTGACCATACTGGGGAACTAACCAATCCTCAGTTGTTAAATAAAACTTAAAGGAAATCATTTCTTATCATGTTTTTTCCTTTAAATATTGTTTAACTAGTTGTGAGTATAAAAATTTATAATTCTGGCTTCTAGGAAAGTTTATTATACCAGGTCTAATCCGGACCCTAAACCTGCTATTATAGTAGACAACCCAGAAAAAATAGGAAAAAATAAAAAACAGATAGAAGATTTAGGTAATAAAGTTTCCTTATTTAGATCAAATTCTCTTCCAAAACATTTGACAAGCATACAAGAGATAGATTTTGATTTTAATTTTGAACATTATTTATTCAGAAATAAATCAGAAAGTGATTTAAACAACATTGTTGTAGATCCTGATTTTATTTCATTTCTTGAAATTAAAAAGGAAATTGTTTCAGTGGATTCTGAATCTAAAATTTTCGAAGTTTATGGTAAACTTGATGAATTGAATGCTACTGTACTTAAGGAAATAGATGAAGCTCTCTTTCAACATTTAGTTGAATTAGTTGCCTTATCAGCATATACACCTAAACCTCCTACTTCTCAGTTAGATACCAACCTTTTAGAATCCGTAGCTTCATATTTTTATGCCACTACATCATCTATAGTTTCTACTACCATATAGTCTATAGATCCATTTATCTCTAGATTACCTCTACAACCTAGAATATTATTTCCTTCATTCCCTACATCCACTTCATCCACTAGCTTCACCACTGATTTCTCAAATACATCATTTTCATTTCCTAGTAGTTCCATATATATTCTAGTTTCACTTCCCAGTACCTCAGCTTCAACCTTTAGTTCTTCAACTACTTTTTCTAGTTCAACACTTTATAATCTAGTTTCATCAACCACTACTTCTAGTTCAGCTCCAAGTACCTCTACTTTACCTCCTAGCCAAGCTAGCATTCAAGCTATGGCTGCTAGGTATGCTCCCCTTGTTCTTCTAGGAAAACTTCATGACATGCCCCAAGACTACCAAAGTAAAATACCACAGTTTGATGCTATTACACATTATAGTGCTCAACAACACATAAGCAAAATGACTGATTTCTTTGAACTCCATGAGATAGATGAATCAGATGTACAAATGAGGTTGTTTGCACAAACTTTAACAGGAGAAGTAAAGAAATGTTCAAAGGTCTTATTGAAGGTAGTATAGTTTATTTAGCTATTTTCCATAGATTGTTTTTAAATAAATGGGAAAAGAAGAAAAACCCTCTACAAATTTTGTCTGAATTTGATGCAATGAAGAGAGCTCCAAATGAATCTGTACAAGACTGCTACACTAGATATAACAATGTTTACAATTCAATTCCTGCAAATCTAAAACCCACTCCTGACTCTATCTTACTCAAATTCCCAGATGGATTTGACACTGACATGGAATATCAATTAAGAAAAAGAAATGCAAAAACATTAGAAAGAATGCAAAAAAATGCAGTAAGTGTATAAGTAAACATTCTAGCTAGAAAAGCAAGATTAAGAAATGAGTGGAGAGTGACTATGAAAGAAGAAGCTTCAAGTTCAGACACAAAATAGATATGTTAGCTAAAACCTTAGAAAGTATGATGGATAGATTAGATAACATAGAAAGAATACCTTAATGGGATAATCAACAATAAATCATAAATCTCAATTTTAGAAAAAAATACAAATTCACGAAATTCAAAAGACTCAACCCCGGATCAAACAATAAGACCTCCCTTTCAGGAGAACTACGCTAAGAGTTCTCACAATAATGATGATGATGAGGATACCATTAATTTAATGGGAATAGATAACAATAACACTATCTTTCTCACACAGGAAGATGAGGAATTATTTGAACTTCAACAGCTTAAATTAGATTCAGGGGAATCCTTTGATTACAAACAGGGTTATGACTTTGCCATCAATGAAGTACACAATCAGTATAACCTAAGAAGTAAGAAAAAAAATGAGTCTTCTAATAAGAAAACTTTTCAAACACCAAATAAGAAAACAGTAGAAGCTCCCAAAACAAAAGTTCTGCAAATTCTCCCTAGGGAAAGTAAGCAAAACTTTGTTTCTTCCCAAAAGGTTTCCAACCCAAATATTTCACCAAGCCCTAAGATTGTGGACATAAATGATGATGTTTCCCAAGCTGCTAAGGATTCAAAAAAATCTACTGCTCCTAAAGCATCTAATTCTGATAAAACAACAACCTTAGATACTGAAATGCTCAATGCTGATCCTGAATAGCAAATCCAAAAGCTATCACTGCAAAAATAGTTTTTGACAACTCCAAATTTGAACAAACATCTACTACTTTACAAACCACTCCTAAGAAAATAAAAAGCAGTAAGACTCAAGACACTCAAACTGAAACTGAAAATATAGTTGTAGAAAAACCAAATAAACCAACACAAACTACAGTTACCAAAGAAGAATTGATTCAAATAAGTAAATCACAACCTACATTCAACATACAATTTGAAATTTCAAAGCTAAAAATACCAATTCCTTTGACAGAATTGGTAAAACCTGACTTGTATAAATCAACTATAACTGAAACATTAAACATAAATGATGGAGAAGATTCCATAAATCTGAATGATGATCATCCAGAGTTGATTTTTGGCCCAGATGTGAATGGAAAGCATTTAGATGGAGAATTTCCTCCATTTTACATTAGTTTAACTATTCATGTTCAAATCCTACATAATGCAATGCTAGATTTAGGAGCTTCACACAATTTAATGCCCAAAGCTATAATGGAAACTCTGAACTTAGACATCACAAGGCCCTATAAAGATTTATTCTCATTTGACTCAAGTAAAGTAAAATGCCTAGGTTTAATCAAGGATCTGTGTGAAAATTTAGTTCAATATCTTGGTAAGAGTATATCAATGGACATTGTAGTAGCTGATATCCCCCTAAATATGGAATGTTACTTTCTCGCTCATGGGGAGCAAAGTTACAGGGATCTCTACAATTGGACATGTCTTATGCTACTATATCAGTTTTTTGTCAACCTAAGAAGTTATATAGGGAAACATTAATGAAATATATGGTAATTAGTGCTGAAAGGTTAATAAATTAACCAATTTATACCACACCTACTAATCTATAATCTTTCATCCTATGTATTGCAGAAAATGATAATGAAATCAAGACTGAACTGAGAGAAGAAAAGAAAACACCAGACAATGATAATATTTCTCATGAATCTTTATGGCATTTAGACTTTGATGGTTCAGTAAATAAATTAGGAGCAGGAGCAGGATTATGGATAACAACTATAGAGAAAAATCATGTAGAAGTTCATGCTTTCATACTCAATTTCAAATGTACAAATAATATGGTTGAGTATGAAGCCCTCATTCTAGGACTCCAAATAATCAGAAATTTAGGAGGAAAAAGAATAGAAATAATGGGAGATTCTAAGTTGATTTTTAAGCAAATTAAAGGTGATTATTTTGTTTACAATCCTAGACTTGGCCGATATAGGGAGACTGTACTAGATTTGATTAGTGATTTACTAGAATGTAATTTCTCTGCAATACCAAGAAGTCAAAACTTACAAGCACATTCTTTAGCAACCTTTGCTAGTAATTTTAATTTACCTTTTCAACCCAATCATATGTATACTGCAGAAGTAAAACACAGGCCAATAATTCTAGACAACCTCAAATATTGGCAAATTTTCTCACAGGACCAACAAATTTATCATTTTTTGAATAATGATGGTGAATTTCAGAACTATAAGATAGACACTCATTGTACCATAGATCAAGATTTAGATAGTGAGATTGATGTAAATAATGTAGATATAAATAAAATAAAGTTTGTTAAACCCATTAGATTTAGTTAATCTGATATAGATAAATTAGAGAGAGTAGAAATTGATGAGATAATTGATGAAGAAACTGAAATATTAAATCTCAAAGACAATTTATTACCTAAAGGTTTAACTCCTTTAGAAGATCTACTTGACTCCAATGATGTTGCTAGAAAACCCAAAATGGAGCCAGTTAGATTTGATATTGAGGAATGAAATATTGGTACAGAACTAAAACCAAAAATGATAAACTTTCATAAGTTTTACCTCAACAAGAAAAGGAAAAATATATTTCTCTTTTTAAGGGATTTCAATATTTTTTTGCTTGGAGTTATGAGGACCTTAAATCCTATGATACCGGCATAATTCAACACCAAATTCCTGTAAAAGAAGATTAAAAGACCTTCAGACAAAATTTAAGGAGAATCAACCCTGTTTTGATGCCCTTAATAGAAAAAGAAGTGAAAAGAATGTATGATGCACAGATCATTGCACCAATCAGGTACTCTGATTGGGTTTCTAACCTAGTTCTAACAAGAAAGAAAATAGGAGAGATTAGATTATGTGTCGAATTTAGGAATCTAAACAAAGTATCCTTAAAAGATAATTACCCTTTACCAACAATGGATCACATCTTACAAAGGGTAGTTGGTTCTTCTAGGATTTCACTGTTAGATGGTTTTTCAGGATACAACCAGATCTTAGTCCAACCAGAGGATCAACCAAAAACATCTTTTACTACTCCTTGGGGCACTTTTATGTATGTAAAAATGCCTTTTGGTTTAATGATTGCAGAGGCAACCTTTCAAAGATCTACGAATATATCCTTTGCAAATGAAATTAAATAATTCTTAGTAATTTACTTAGATGACATAACTGTATTTTCTAAAACTGATTATGAACACTTGGATCATCTCAGACAAGTTTTTATAAAATGCAGAAATTTGGCATCTCATTAAATCCTAAGAAAACCTTATTTGGATTAGAAGAAGGCAAGTTACTAGGCCACATAATATCAAAAGAAGGAATCAGAATAGATCCTGCTAGGATAGAAGCAATTCTTAACATCACTCCACCAAGAAACATAAAAGAGTTACAAGCTTTTCTAGGTAAGATTAACTTTTTAAGAAGATTTATATCCAACATAGCTGAGATAATTAGAGAATTAAATAACATGCTAAAAAAATATTCAGTTCTTAAATGGACTATTGAGGCTAAACAGTGATTTGAATCCATAAAATAGGCCTTAACCAAAACTCCAGTCCTTATAAGTCCTAATTTCAAAAAATATTTCATCATTTTATCATTTGCTTCAGAACACACCATCGTTGCAGTTTTACTGCAGAAAAATGACTAGGGTTATGAATAGCCCATAGCTTTCTTTAGCAGAACACTTAGAGATGCATCTTTGAAGTATAATATTATGGAGAAACAAGCCTTAGCTTTGGTAAAGGCCATTAAAGACTTCAGAGTTTACATTCTCTATTCTCACATCATTGCCTATGTCCCTAATGCTATAGTAAAAGGCATTCTTACTTAGGATGGTCCTAATGGAAGAAGAAGTAAGTGGATTGCCACTATCTTAGAATATGACATAGAGATAAAGCCCACCAAGTTAATAAAAGGTCAAGGTTTAGCTAGATTAATGGCTGAATCAAACTGTAATGCTCTAGACATAAATTTTATTGCCCAAGTAGATGATCAGGGAGAGATGGCGACTCTAGAGATTAGTGCAGCATTTTTAGAATCACCATGGTATGAACATATTATATTTATATTACTAAACTTACAAGCTCCTCTTGGTTTATCAAGAAAAAAAGCAAGATTTTTAAAGCTTAAGGCAGTAAGATTTTTTATTTTAGACAATGTACTTTTTTGGAGAGATCATAGTGGGATTTTATTAAATTGTTTGTTAAAAGAAGAAGCTGATAAAATACTAGAAGAATTTCATGCAGGTGATTATGTAGGAAATCCTTACTAGAAGACTACTACAGACAAGATTCTGAGAGCTGGTTTTTACTGGCCTACCTTGTTCACTGATGTAAAAAGACGTGTGACCTCCTGTCATAAGTGCCAAATCTTGGAGGGTAAGAAAAAACTGTTACCCCTACCCTTAAAACCCATCTATACTGAAATTCCATTTCAACAATGGGGTCTCGACTTCATTGGAGAAATTCACCCCCCATCATCAGCCCAACATAAGTGGATTCTGACAACCACTGACTATTTTACCAAGTGGATTGAAGCCATACCCTCAAGGCAAGCCACATATACTGTCATTATCTCCTTCCTAGAAAGTAACATTATTTCAAGATTTGGATGTCCCCAAAAGATAATAACTGATAATGCAGTAGCATTCAAATCCAAGAAAATGATTGACTTTTGCCATAAATACCGTATTACCTTAGGCCATTCTACTGCATATTACCTCCAAGGTAATGGTCTAGCTGAATTCTCAAATAAGAGCCTTGTAAACAACATCAAAAAGTTACTTGAAGACAATAAAAAGACTTGGAATAAGAATTTAGTCAATTCCTTATGGGCAGATAGACTTACTACCAAAAAATTCATTAGTACCTCCCCTTACAAACTTGTCTATGGAATGGATGCTATTTTTCCATCCTCCCTAGGTGTACCAGTGATGAATATTATCAAAGAGTTACAAGTTGAAACAAATGACATTCAAAGAAGGATCAATCAAACTATTCACTTGCAACAAACAAGGGAAGAAGTTTATATCAAGTCTCAAGTCATTCAGGATAAGATCAAGAAATTTTTTGATAAAAAGATTAAAGAGGATGATTTCTACATTGGAGATAAAGTGTTAAAATGGGATTCAAGAAGGGAAGATAAAGGTAAACATGGAAAACTCGATTTTATATGGAAAGGGCCTTATGTCATTTATGGTTACAGTTGTAACAATGATTTCTTCCTAAAAGAAATAGATGGGTCAAAGATATCAGAAGGAGCAGTAAATGGCAGAAAGTTGAAGCACTACTATTCTCCTGAGTTAACAAATGGTTAGTTTTTATTCACTTTGATCATTGTACATATACATTGCATATTTTATATTGGATTGGAATTTTCCCTAATAAAGTTGAAGCCTGGAGAGAAGGCCCTAAATTTTGAAGAGGTAAATATCATAAGTATGAATAATTGCAGGTATTAGAAGACATTTACAGGGTCATCACAGTCAAATTCCAAAGGCTACTGATCTAAAAGTTCTTGAAATTTCACCAGGAAATGCCATCCCCAAGTGGAGCCACTGTTAGGGTCCTATAATAATAGGATTCATAATTTTTGAATTGACTATGATAGTCTTGTAAATATGTACATACCTTCGTTTCTGCAAGTTGTTTTCCCATATTTTGAAAAATGAAAAATAAATAAAAAATGAAAAGAGGGTAAAAAGTCCTAAAAGAAAGATCAAAGGACTTAGAAAAATATAGACCCCAAAAGAAAAAAGATATGAAAAATAATACTTGAAAGTGAGCAAGTCAAAATGCCACTACTATTTACTTTACTGCAAGAATAATGATTATGTGCAGATTGCTAATAAATTCCATAATCCATGATTGGTTAAACAGTTTAAACTTAACTTTTCATGCTTTGAATTTTATGTTTTAGATAGAGAATAAAGATATGTCAAACAGTATAAAATTGAAAAATCAGTAGTTAAGATAGAGAATAAATTAGGAGCTCAACATTTTAATCTGAGCCCTCGGATGAAAAAATGTTAGACTTAGATAGATTTATGATCTAAAAGAAAATCTGGTTTAGGGTTGCAAGCCTAAATTCACCCATGAAAATGAAGAAACAATGTTAGAAATAAATATGGGTAGGTAGAAAGCAGTTGTGTAAGCATGTAATAAAGGCATCATCGGGAAAAAATTGCTAATTTCCCCTCCCATACTAATATTCAGTATTCTAAACTATCAGTCAAAGAGGCTAAGAGAATTTCTTTGACTTTTGTTGGGACCGGACCCAAGGCTCAATGTATGATTGGTTAAAAAATATGGAATTCCCACTAGACCCACATTCATCAACATTTATCCTTCATTTTATAAATCATAATTCCTTTTCCTAAGTAAAAACCCATTTTTTTTAGTAAAAGTAAAACCCTAAAATAAATAATTTTGATTTCCTTTCAAAAAACATTCAAAAACCCTCAAAATGCATTTATTAGAAGTTAAAGTGAAGTAATACAACACAGATAAGCAATGCTTTATTTTTTGGCACTTTACTTAGAGTTAACATGCATTTTGTTTCCATTTACACTATCCCTTTATTCCATATTAACTACTAACTATTTATTTTATTAAACTCCCTAAAGTTACACCCACATGTATATTATTAAAACCCTTTATTTTAAATAAACCCACAAACCCTCTATTTTAAGTTTAGACCAATGTTTTAATACTCCATGTGTGAAATATTAAAACCCCACACTATCCCATTGGTCTAAACCTATCCATTAAAACAAATATCCCGCCCCTATAGTTTTAAACAACTCTCAACGTTGAAAAAACTATATATTAAACCTGCATATGTATTAGTTGAAAAAATTCTAATGTTTTAATTAAAACATACATTATATTATCCCCCACCATCATTATATAAACCTAAGGTTTAAATTCCAACCCTGCCGCGTTAATGAAACCCCAGTCCCACTCCCCAATCTCGATGCAACTTCCCAATCAATCTGGGTCGTTTGCAATCGAACCCCACGATCCAACGGATAAAAGTCCATATCGCACAGAAAACTTGCGCGATCACCCTCATCTCAAACCTATGCGAAATGAGTGGTATTGAAACTTTATCTCTCCTCCACATGTTCGATTCCTATTGGATCGCATTCAATTGCCCCAAAACAACTTACCACTAAAAACACACGTGATAACCACTGTGGTTTTGACCCTTTTAGCTTGAAAACCATTCGTTTTCATGACTTGAATTCCATTTATTACCATCGCCCATTAGCCCTAATATGCATAATAAACCTTGGTAAATGCATTTTATTTCATATCCTTCTGCGCCTAAACCCTGCACAAGCTGTCTCGACTATTAAAACGAGGTTTTTCCGCCATTTCTATGCCAAAAAACCTCAAATTTCCACCTGTTACTATTTGAAGACCGCTGAGGAGCTTTGCATTGCTCCAGAAACTCCACAGAAGTTGTTCAACCATTTAAAAGACCTCAGAAACTATTTCAAACCCCTATACCTACGCTTAATAGGTTTCCTTCTCAAATTAGAGCTTGTTTTTAAGTTTTAAAAAGGTCTTTTAAATAATATTTCCCATTCAGGAATTAAAAATTAACAAAAGAAGCCATAAAAAAGACAAAAAAAATAGGCCAAACCCTGTCAATTTTTCTCCAGAAACCCTGTTTAAACTGATGCCTACTACTTTGGAGTAAAATTGTGAGTTTTTACAGTTTTATGAACTATTTCAAGCTCTAAATTAATCCATAAAGCCTTATGAAGGTTTCCTAAGCCATTGTGCCCAATTTCAAAATACTTTCAGCCCAATTTCTTAGAAAAAGGGCTAAGAAACCCCTCTTTCTTATGTCTAAACCAATAAAGTCCTGTAAATCCTATTGAAAATCCAAATTGAAAAGAAAGGCCCATATTTTGACCATATTCATTCAAGAAGCCTCTGCTCAAATAAAAATACCTCTACAAACTATCTAAACTCGCAGAAGTAGCCAAAATGCCAAAAAAGCAGAGCTCTAGCAATCTTGAAGGTTCCAAAGTGCCTAAATCAACTCCAACTATAACTTCTAAGACTGTTATTATTGTAAATCCTTTACAACCCCCTGTCATAGATATTGAGCATATTCCATTAGCTCATACTGATTACAAGATAGAAGACCCAATTGTTGAGTTTAATCTGTTAGATACTCATGACTGGAGCTATGAGAAGTCCTTAGATAATGAAGAAAAAGTCCATATTTGGGAATCCCATTTGCCCAAATATATCGTTCCATTAACTCATCCATGCCAAGAAGTTATTAGGTTATGTCAACAGTACTATGTACCTGAACAGAGAGCCATAATAAATTCCAACAAAGAAATTCTTCTCACAATTACTGCTGAATCTATTAACCAAATGCTACAACTACAGCCTGATCCTCAAGAAGTCCCTTTATTTATAGAGGCCCTCACCAAGTTGTATATTGGCATATATTTTCCCAAGAGATTCATGATTTTTCAGAAATTTATGCCTTTGCATGTGGAAATTCCTCAAATAAATCCCCCATATTCCATGAAAACCCCCAAGACAACCCCCATCTATGATATTTGATTATGCTGGTTACAGTGCAGACAATATTCATCATCAATTGACCAATTTTCCAATTGGAGTGTTTAGATACACATGTTTCCTCTTCCACATTTTTCGATATCTTCAATAAGATAATTTTCCAGTTACTCTTCAAAATCTTGACATAGAGGAAAATCCTCTTTTTGTCATTTTTTGGACTACTTTGCTCAGAAAAGAATGAGCAGATTTCACTTATGCAAAATTTTCAAAATTGTTCATACATCCAGTGATCAAAATGTTAAAAAAAGCAAAGCAGCCAAGGATAAATGAATAAATGAAGAAAATATTATAGTTATCAAAGCAGAATACAGTTGGTGATTGGTACTTATATGAAAAAATACTGAGATCAGAGTTTTTGGGTCAAATTCGTTACCTTACAAATTACCCAAACATCCTTCAATGAGGATCTTTGCCTTGGTATATTAGGCAGATCCTAAACTCTGATTCTATAAATTTCATAGTAGAAAAAAAAGAAAACTCAATTCAAGTTAAAGAATCAGATAGGGTCATTCATCTGCAATCATAGGGATGCAGAGATAGAAGCAGCAAAGTAGTTATTGGAATTCAGATTTGAAGAAGGCTTTCCTTCAAAGTATGATCCATAAGGGATCCTAAGAAAAATAAGGGTTAAATGTAAATTAACACCCTTCATTCATGAAATAAAGCTAGATATAGAAAAGTATGCAAATCTGACTAATGTCGGTCGCTTTAATTGTTTTAACAATTCAAGCTCCACATAAATTGTCAACCCGAGAAGGTCTGTTTATTCCAAAGACAACCACGCAACTAGATATGCTCAATTCCAAAAAGAAAAAAATAATGTTGTAGTAAAAGTCACACAATTATTAATCATACAAATCTAATGATTCACACCCTGTTTTAACAAAGTGAAGTCTATTTATGTTATAGTAGAAGCAATTCCTCTATTGCGATCTTTTAAGAATCCTAATGAAAGGAAATTACTCTGCAGGGAAAGGAAACCAATCAACCATAATAGGGAACAGGGACCCTATTCCTTCAAATAGGAACTTCAGACCACTGCTTCTGACACTAATCACACTGTAGAAAAGATAAACTCAAGAGAACGGGACCCTATTCCTTCAAATAGGAACCTTCGACACTTGTCTCCTGTTTCTAATCACTACTGCAGGGGAAAAGAAAGTCAATTGATGGGAACAAGACCCTATTCCTTTGTACAGGAATCTTCGACACCTACTTCCCAGCATCAATCATACATTCAAACAGATAACAGAAATAGATCTCTTAACTTCTTTAAGAATGAATGTACCAAACTCATGCAGCGTTAAAGGAAACATAATGCTTAATGAATCACAAAACTATGCAACTGATGTCTCAGCAACAGAATTAAATTAATGTGCAAATATCATAAAAAAACTTAACAAACTACAGGAACAGTCAGGTGAATCTTGTGATGAAGTTGGGCCCTTTCCTTCTTCACAAGATTCCCCAGGGAAAGAATTAAATTGAAGCACTCAAAAGGAACCTTTATTCATCTGTCAAAAAGGAATGATACATTACAATGGAGTCTAGCTCCTTTCCGCTTGAAAAAAATGTTCTCCTGTAGTTTCTAACTCTCTTTCTAATGATGATGTCTCCTCTTTTTAAAGAGGAGACATCTATTACAGTTACATCAAAGAAAATCTATCTTTATCCAAATCTGTTCTTCTTTCTTAAAACAGGGCTATTCTATTCTTCCATAGAAAGATATTTTTACAACGAGATGCGGAAAAAGTACTGTCTTCGGGATAATCCGTGTAACCACTTCCTTTTTTCATCTTCATCTTGTTGGCATTGTCCCAAAAAATACTCTTCCCGAATCGCAAATTACGAGCAGTGACGGAATTTGCGTGCCCGTCGATCTGTTTCAACAACGAAGTCGATCGTTTTCGACAACGGTCGATTGTTTCAATATGACACATAAATTATCTACGATATTTTAGACTTATGTTAGCAAAAAATCTACCTTCGATTAATGATGAAATATAAGAGTAATATGGAATTATATGTAAACGATTAAATATATAGTAAAGAGGAGGATTTCATATACCTTTGGATAAAGTGAATGAAAATGATGATGGAACCCTTTTTAAATATAGTTATAAAGGGTAAGGTGGTGTCAAAATGTATGGTAAAAAATGGTACATTATGAGGTCCTAACATCCCCCCCAGTGAAAAGGGTTGCATGTCCTCGGGCAACTCCTAGTACGAGTCAAAGTCCGAGTGCGACTACGTGCATGCAAGTTTCTCAAGCGATAACGAGGGAGAAGGTGGCTTCTCGTCGAAGCTAGGAATCCTCGATTGTTCTGCAATTGCTGCCATGCTACGGCCTCATCCCCCGTTAGCCAATTGGTAGTGACACTCGGTATTTTTTCTCGTCGGCATCCATAGGATTGGAAAAATGAAAATGATAACCAATCCGAGTTTTTCTCCACAATGCCGAATGCATCCGATGTAATTTGGTACCCTGGATAGTGCGGCTTGAAGATTATCGGGGGCTAAAAGGGTGATACTCTTGTCTTTCCTTACATGATTCTTTGCCGAACATAGTGTTGGCCTTCAATGCAGCAGCTTTCCTTCACTACGATTAGTCATGAGACACTTTAGAAGTGTTGAGGCTTGCGAGTTGTTGTATGTAACGGTGCATTCCTGGCTTCGCAAGAATCGGTGATATTCTCGCCACAAACATGGCGAGATTTGAAGGTTACGGTCTAATCCAAAGGAGACGATTCTCCTCATTATGCCTACTTGCAATAAAATCGGTTTGCCATGTTATCCGATTGGCGAGAAATGAAACAAATGCCCTAATTTGTACATCACCTACAATTGGAATGAGATTGACCTTTCTATTCTCGGGCATGGCCTCATTATGGAGATAAAGTTCACATAACAAATGTTGGTCACTTTCGGGGGCCTCAAGCAAAAGTTTTAACAAATTGTTCATCGTAAGCAATTCATGAGGTCTGTCATCCTTAATTGCCTTCAATTGAAAATAAACAAGACGTTCAGAGAGGAAGAGAGAACAATTCAAGGAGGGTTTACGGGTGGCCAACAATTTTTGCACTAATGAAAACATCAAAACCAACTTTTCCTTTAATTCCTTGACTTCTTTCTTAGAATCCTTGAGTTGTTGCGATGTACTGTTCCCAAATATCCTAGTTGGCATACATTTGATTCTCGCGGTGCCAACTTATGCTTTGCTTCGCAATATTTTATCTTGATCCACGACATACTATTTCTTCCAGTTATTCATTATTTCTAATTGTTTCCATGGCGAGGTCTGTGTCCCGGCATTATAAGTATTGGGTTGGGGAATTGTCCGAGTGGGTGTGGGCTGACTAACACGAGGGCGGGATATCCGTGGTTTAGTTTCTTTTTCCGGACTTTTTTGATGGCCCCTACTGGTTCTTGTGTGACAGATGAGGGCATTCTTCTTTAATTGCGAGCTGATGTAGATGCCTCGAGTACTTTCGAATTTTGACTATTTTGTATCACACTTTCGTTGGTAAATGTTACCACACTCATGGCACATGTATTCTCTCGCATGGATCCTTGTTTTGTGTTGATGTTGTGTGTGCCAACATGTAGAGATTCAATTCTCTATCAAAGGCTTCTCGTGCCATGATCAATTCTTTCTTATAGGCCTCTAGTTCGACTTCAAAAACTCATTTTCCTCCAATAAAGATGCCATAGTGTGTGAACCACATGTGTCTTTGGTTGATTCTAGCTGGAGTTGTCTCTCGATCCACAGCTGTAGTTGGTTCTTGTGTTGCGGTCGTAGCTGGTTCCCTTGTATTATCATGCTTGGTGTATGATTCTTGTACCACGATGAGCTTTGGTTCTTGTGTTTCAAATCTTTGGGTAAGTAACTCGGTTCTTGTGTGGTAGTCACTTGTTTGAGCAATAAACGATGTCATGTTACCCCCAGGGAAAGCTGGGTTCTTGTGGAACGAGTGCCACGAGGATGAGACGGGTAATGGTTGGGGAATTTGGAATGGTGATGAGGATTGAAGTTTTAACGGGATAGTTGCGGGGGTCGGGGGAAATGGGAGTGACTTCGGTTTCAATGAGTCATTTTCATTTTCCTCCTAGGTAGGAAAGCAGAGAAGTCAGTGACTTTCCTTTTCTTTGTAGAAGATTCTTTTCTAGGGGAAGGGCTTTCAGAAGAAGTGAAAACTTGGGATGTGGCCCTTGTTTGTCGTTTTGAGACAGAAACTGTTGGGGTTCGTTTCTTCCTTTTATGAGTAGGGGGAGATGGGGGTGTTTGAGAGTCATCGCTAGAGATATGAACAGTGGGAAGGGGTGACTCTACTAAGTGGGATGAACTTGGGGGTAGGTCAACTGGTTTCGAGGATGGAATCACTGGGGGGTCGGGGATATCATCCAATTGCCTTTCATAAGAACTCTCGGGAGTTTCTTGGGAACTTCCGGCTTGTTGGGGAATTTCGGCTTGCTGGGGAATAAGGAGTGGATTATTCAGGAGGGGGGATTTTGCTGAGAAAAACCCCTCTGAATTAATAATTGACATAAGAAATGATGGGTAAGGGATAATAATGGGAATTTTACCAGTCTACAGTAATATGACATGTTTTTGATACAACCAAGCAGATAATAAGGAATATTAACTAATCGACCATGCTGCAAATGATTCATTAAAACAAAGTCATGTTGATAGAATACCTGGTAACGCCCCTTGCATGTCAAATAGTGCTTGATGAATTCTGCTACTGTTGGCCATGGGCAAGGTAATGAATGCAGACTTATACCGCGGCCTTTATGTTCAATTTGTTCCTCTGGAAGAAGAAAGTCTTGCTGCACATTTAAAATGACTTGTTTCCCATCGAACCGACGAGCACCGTAACGTGAGCAACCCCGAAACTTGTGCTATATCTTCCTCTCGTGACCGAAATTCGGATCCCTTGAACCACCGAGTAGTCTCCCTGAATATTCAGTGCAAACTCTAAAACCTCGTTTGAGGATCAAATTCTCCTAACCTTTCGAAGTATGTTGTCCATCCCTGCTTGCTGAAAAAATTTGGTAGGCCTCGGGAACAATTGAAGAAGAGTTATCGAACCGAGGCTCATGTCGATAGACAAACCTCCCATAGCTACTAGCTTGAGTCACATGCGAGAGGCACGAGAGAACGGAAACACGAGGCTTTGGTCAAGCTAATTGTTGCAACGGAGGATATGGAGTCTCAATGACGGCGGAAATAATGGATATGAAGAGTGACGAAGGATTGGATGGTTTGAAATGATGATTCGGGTTTTTCGAAATTCCCCCCTTACGTATCATGAAATGATGTTTAAGTGTGTGGAGATTGTAATCATTATGAACAAGATCCTCTCTTTAAAATATTATTTAAGCGCATTACATAAAAACCACATACCTTATATTTTTTACCTTTGTCTTTATAATTTGAAGTATAGAGTGCTTCATAATGGCTTGATATTAATGGAAGAATCTGTAGATTTCTGCGAAATGTAGAACATGAGCATATCGGGATCTGCTCAATGCTGAATAATATTCACCCAAGGGATCCGAAGAATACAAGTGGAGAACTGAAAAGCTTGTATAGCGAGAGGAAAGAAATGATGTTTTTTAATGATGAAAAGATAAATGACGGGTTCTTTGAAACCGGTGTTTCGACGAACGGAAAAATGAATGACATGTTCTTGCAAACTGGGTGTTTCAACAAAGGGAAAAAATTAGGAAAATGGGATATAATGACTTGGGTTTAAGACAAGTGGGGGGAAGTATTTGCTAAGGGATAATTTCAGCGAGTAAGGAACGGGAAATACTAGCTCGAAGGATGATATTTCGGGAATGGTAGAAGTGGGGAAAATGGAAAAAGGAAAAAATGTAGAAATGGGATAAAAGGGATATTGCTAGGAAATGGGTTGAAATGAAGGGAACAAGCTACGTGATTGAAGCTTCGGATCTTCTTGTGATGAATGTCTGTCCTCCTTAATGAGTTTTTCCAGAATCTTCAAACTTCAATTGTAACATGCCAACCCTCATGGGGAAAAGGCACAGTCTTTCGAAGAGCTTGCCTCCCTCGGAGTTGATTTTTTCAAAAACCTCTTTAAGGACAATGCAGAAGTTTCAATTCTTTCGAAGTCATAAGAGTAGCCCGAGTTTTTCCCAAGGTACATTGAAGATGAAGGAAATGACCTTTTGATGGCTCCCGGTGTCCAAGGAGGAGGTGGAAGCAAACCTCAAATCGATGCAAAAAGAGAAAAGTCCAGGCCCCGATGGGCGGATCTGTGGAATTTTTCCTACACTTCTTTGAATTTTTGGGAGGCGACCCCGACGGCGGTGGTGGAAGAATCAAGGGTCTCGAGGCTTGGTCTATCAGCCCTTTAATGCCACATTCCCGACTCTCATTCCAAAGTCGGACCAACCTTCATCTTTCAATGATTTTCGGCCTATCTCTCTCGCACTTTGTTTATACAAGGTTATTGCTAAGATAATTGCTTCCGAGTCGAAACCTTTCCTCTCTAAAAGCATATCCGAGGAACAAGTTTGGGTTCTTGGATGGGCGACAAATTCATGAGGCCGTGGGAGTGGCTCGGGAAACCCTTCACGATCTAAAAAGAAGCCGGAAAAAAAAGGGGCTATCATAAAAATTGACCTCTCAAAGGCTTATGATAGAATCAGCTGGATATATCTAAGGCTTCTTTTAACTCACACAGGGGTTCGAGGGCATGATTTTGTAAGGTGGATCATGGCGTGTGTCACCTCTACCTCGATTGCAGTTCGATAAATGGTGTCGCATCGGATTTTTTTAAACCGCGAGAGGGGGGCTTCGCCAAGGTCGCCCTCTCTCCCCCCTCCTCTTTACGCTAGCAGCTCGAAGGACTTAGCTTGCGATCAAAGAGGCGAAGAGACGGGGGTGAGCTGAAAGGAATAGAGGTAGGCATGAACCTGTGGGTGACACATCTCCTCTTTGTTGATGACATTCTTATTTTTAGTAATGGGAGCCGGGAGGACTGCTCGTTGTCTAAAAAGGCTTCTTGACCTCTTCCCGAAAGCTACGGGAGTCGGCCATAAATGATCGGAAATCTTCCGTTACAATTGCGGGGGCTCTCTCCCATTGAAGCAAATAGAGTAAAGGAGATTCTCTCTTTTGACCTAAAGTCTTTTTCGGATCTGTTCAAATACCTTGGCTTTAAGCGCGAAACTCGACTCCTACGGGGGTTCAAGGGCTGGAATTAGTTGTTGGCGAAAATTGAGGACGAGAATAAATCACGGAGTTTTAAATGGTTGTCGAGGGCGAGACGGGCTTGTGCTCGATAAAATCGGTGATTTTAGCCATCCCCGATGTCTTGGGCTAGCCTTATTTGGGTGCCTAAATGTATCTCGTTGAAAATAAAGAAAATGCGACGCAGATTCTTATGAGCTGGTCGAAGAAGGATCATGTTGCTCCCCGGGTTGCTTGGGAGAAAATTGCCCTGCCCGAAAAAATGGGGAGGGTGGGGGATAAAAGATTTGTTCCCTTTCGCTCGATCTTTAGCAGCAAAACTCGCGTGGAGGCTGATTGTTTCGATAACTTATGGACCGCGGTGACTAGGAGGAAGTACATTGACCCGACCTCGCCCCTTGAATGGATAAGACGGCCCTCAAAATATACTAGGAATTCCTCGGTGGTATGGAAAGCTTTGGTGGCAACGAGATCCAGATTATCGAAAAAAGGATTGGCTTGGAGAGTAGGAGATGGGAGTTCAATAAGGCTAGGAAGGGACCCGTGGGTGAGTCGCACGGACTCTTTCGCTCTCTCAAAAGGCACTGCTTGAACATTTAAACTCCAGGAGGTTTTTTCTCACTCGGCCAATTGGCTGATAGCGCAAATTCTTCTATCTGGAGACGGAGTGGCTCACGGCGGCACGACTTGGCACTAGAAGAGAGGTGGCATGATGAGTGGGGGGACCTTTCGCACGGAGTTCGTTGCAATCCCACATTCGTATTACAAATGAGTCGGATGATTTGCGGTGGGTGCATGCCCAAACGAGGGTTTCTATTCTCCCAAGATGGGATATGAATGGCTTATGTTACAAAAAGGGGTGGGGGGGGAACCAATCTGGTGGGCAAAGTCTTTGTGGAAGCTGAAAGGGCCATCAAAGACCGGGTTGTTCTTCACGGTGTGTTCTACAAAGAAAAGTACCTACATGGGATGCACTACAAAAAAAGGGGGGAAAATTGGCCCCGGGTCGGTGCTCCCTATGTAAGGAGAGTGAGGAAACATCCCGACATCTTTTCCTTGCTCGTCCTTTCTCCAAAAGTCTCCGGAATGAAATGTTAAGACTCACAAAGGTCCCCCCTCTCGTTGGGGAGGGGAGGACATAACGAAGCTTGGAACAATTGGTGGCGGCGGGGCCCCCAAATGACAAAGTCAAAAGTTTGCCTCTGTCTGGTTGTATGGGGAGTATGGCTTGCCGGGGAACCACCAAATTTTCAAAGACACTCTCTTCCCTATGGACGGACTAGCGAGTCGAAGGAGTAGCCATTTTTGAAAGCATTCCACAGCCTTCAAATACTAAAAGTGAAAGACGGTGCGAGGTAGAAGAAATAAAAGGGTCTATTCCGTGGGCTTATTTCGATGGAGCCTCGGACGCAAACAACATTTGTGGAGCAGGTTTGGTGATTAATTATCCCACAGGGACTTAAGCTCAAAGCCTCTCGTTGGTGCAGGGTGCTGGGTCAAATAACTACGGCGAGCTCAAAACACTACATTTACTGGCTGTGTCTGGTTCTTTGCAGACGCAATGTGAGGGAGGTGCGGATATTTGGGGATTCTCTGAATACAATCAAGTGGGCTAATGGATCACATCATTGCAGAAATTTTCTTTTACTTCCTTTGCTTTGTATGCGAAATTATTCGTCTTAAAAAGTGTTTTTTCCGACCTAACTTTATCTCACATCTACGGGGAAAGAAATGCGAAGCAGACGACCTTTCTAAAAAAGGCATTGAGCGGAGTTTTGGACCAATGGTCGATAGAGGAAGTAGTCGAAGGGAGAACTAGGGAGACTCCCTCCCCTGTTTTTGATTAGTTTCGTGAGCTGCCAACAACTCGTTTTCTCTTTCTTGTTTATTAAATGTTCATACTTTCCAGTTTAAAGTCCAGTTTGTATATGTATTTGAAAAAAAACAAAAAAAAGCAACTTGTGAAAAAATTATTAGAAGGTAAAACCAGTAAAATTTTCGATCTTTCATTTTTCCCTTTGTTGGAGGGCACGAGTTGATGTATTTTTTGTTTAAAATCAACACTTTCAGCCGACACGGTCTTTACTAGTCTGGTTTGTGGACGGTTTGTGGAGGTGAGCAATCCTGTTTCGGTGTTTTTCCTTAACGGAAGCGGGGGTTGCTTATTCCAGTTTTCGGTTTTTTGTTGCTCTCGGTCTTAATTGGACAGAGTCGTTGGGTGTTTCTTGTTTTGAAAAAAAACAAAAAATCACACGACGAGCGTAGTTTTATTTCTGGAAAAGGGAAAGGAATGCAAGGCATATGCTATGTAACCCTCTTTTTTAATAGAAGGTTCGATTTTTTTACTGTGGAAAAAAAACATGCCAACCCTTGACGAGGGATTATTAGTTTTAAATCTAATCTAATACTAGAAATACGATGCGAGAAAATTAAATATCTGTGAGGAGCGAGAAGACTCCCCTAGAAAAAGATAATGTGTATCGATCATGCAAGTAGTCTTGAAATCCTCTTTAGAAACAGTATGCTGGTACAAACGAAGCCTATGACCATTGACTAATAGAGGTGTTTTAGAATCATCAATTTTTAGAAGTCTTACTTGTTCCATTAGGAAAAATAGCATCTACTTCATATGGTCCAAGCCAACGTGTACGTAGCTTACCCCGAAAAATTTTCAAAGCTGAGAGTCATACAATAAGGCCCAATTACCTTTTTTGGAGCTGCTTGTGTTTGATAATTTTATCATGCCACTTCATTCTTTGTTGTTGAATCATGGTTGTTTGGTGAATGGCATCTATTCCCTTTTTCATCCAATTCAAGAAGCTACGCAACCTAGCTGTCACTTACATCGATCAAATCAAGATTAACGACTAAAGCGAGTTCTTATAGTTTTAATTTCAAATTCCACGGGAAAAACAACATTTTTTACCATAAACCAATTCATAGGGAGAAAAACTTGTAGTGTTTCTCCAAGTAGTTTTGTAAGCCCATAGTGCTTCGAGGGAGCCTTTGAGACCAATCCTTCGATTATCCTTCATTGTTTTAGTTAGAATGGCTTCTATTACTTTATTTGTGCTTTCCACCTGCCCATTGGCACTGGGGGTGGTATGGTGTAGTCATTCTATGATGAATATGATATTTCGAAGGGTAGACTTAAAACCATGAGAATTGAATGGAGATCCTCCATCCGTAACTAGCTCTCTAGGAATTTCAAATCTAGTGAAGATTTCTTCAAATAAGAAAGCTAGGGACAGACCTCTTCATTGGCTCTAATAAGTGCTTTGGCCTCCACCCATTTAGTCATATAGTCTGTAGAGACTAATATATAAGTTCTTTGATTGGATGGAGGATTAATGGGTCCTATAAAATCCAAGGCCCATCTTTCAAATGGTTCGAAACTACAGGGGGTTTAATGGCATTTGATCTCTATGATAGGGTTGACCCATTCTGCGGCATTTGTCACAAGCCCTCACATATTTCTTTGCATCCTTAAATAATGAGGGCCAATAGTAACCCATCCTCAAAATTTTGTGTCTTTGTTCTTTTATCAGCAAAATTCCCTCCACAAGGGCCATCATGACAAGCTTTTAGTATGTCATACAATTCATCTTCCCTAATGCATCTTCGGATTTCCCCGATCAAGCCCCGTGTAGAAAAGACACCCACTTATCCGACTTATACCGGTACTTTGTTGAACAATTCTTATCTTTTCTCTGTATGAAAGGTGTGATGGTAATTTTCTTGCAACCAAATAATTGGCAATATCGCATACCATGGAGAGTGAGTAGAAAGCTGCAAAAAAAATACTCATCGGGGAAAAGAATCATCTATCGGAATATTATTAGCATTTTTTAACCGTGAAAGGAAATCGGCCACCACATTTTTCTTTACCGAGCCGATCTACAATTGTGATATCAAACTCCTGCAGTAATAATAGCCATCTCGTAACTCTATCATTTGTGACAGATTTGTTCATTAAATACTTAATAGCCGAGTGATCGGTGTGAAAAAAAGTAGAATAACCGAGTGATATAATGTCGAAATTTATTAATGGCATAAATTACTGCAAGAAACTCTTTTTTCGATGACTCGTATAATTAAGCTCGGCAGGGGGTCATGTTCTTACCTGATAAAGTAGATAGCATAAGGAAGATAATTCTCCTCTTGTCCCAAGACAGCTCCAATTGCGATAGTACGAAGCATCGGAATATATATGAAAAGGGAGGGCCCAATCGGGTCCCCTAAAAAATAGGAGCAATAGATAGCGATGCTTGAGTTCTACAAAGGATTTCGACAAGAATTAGTCCACTTAAATTCGAGCATTTTTTCATAAGCAACACAAATAATGGAGAAGCTATCTTAGAAAAAATCTTTAATAAATCTTACGTAATATCCGACATGTCCTAGAAAACTTCTCACATCGCTTTGTGTTTTAGGAACGGAAAGATTCCGAATGACCAATATTTTAGATGGGTCTACTCGAATACCTTGAGATGAAATAAAATTTCCAAGCACTACTCCCTCACTCATCATCATATGACATTTTTTCGAGTACTTAGGGAGAGATGAGCTTGTATACAACATTTAAGTACCTTCTCAAGATTTTGTAATGCATCTTCAAAAGACACACCATAAGGAGTAAAATCATCCATAAATATTTCCATAGAGTCATTCGAGCATATCGGGAAAAAGATTCCTATAATAGCCCTCTAAAAAGTTGTTGGTGCATTACATAGCCCAAATGGAAGAACTCTATAAGAAAAATTTCCCCAAGGGCTAGTGAAAGTGGTATTGTCCTGGTCTTGGGGTGCAATTCTAATCTGATTATACCCACTGAATCCATCTAGAAAAAGAAAAGAATTTCTTCCCTAACGAGACTATCCAACCCCCGATCAATGAAAGGTAAAGGAAAGTGATCCTTTTGAGTAGCTTTGTTCAAGGCTCGTAATCAACACATACTCTCCATTTCTGTTTTTCTTAGGGACAATTACCAATGGGGAAACCCATTCAGCTGTCGAATATGGGGGTATATAAATCCTACATTAAGCAATTTACGAAGTTCTTCTTTAACAATTTCTCGTAAATTAGGGTTCATTCGTCTTTGGGGTTGACGGATCGGGTCGGCATCCCTCTTTAATGTAAATTCGGTGAGTACATAGTTCGAAGAGATCCCTTTCATATCCGTGTAATCCCATGCAAATGTTTCCTTATTTTCACGTAATAACTTCATTAGCTGCATGTGTTTCAAGTATTTGTTAGATCGGGATTTATGTTTAATGTCTTGCCGGAGTTCGATTTCAATCTGTTATGCTTTTAGATGAGATGGTGGTTAATGTACGAGATAAGTCTTCGATTCAATCTTTTCTTGGGTATCTCGTTTCAAAAATTGCGAGTCAATTGATTGTGTGTTTCAGCAATTACGAGAGGAAGGTTCACAAATAAAATTATTAATTATTTCATCCTCTATATTGTCTTTAAGAGTTAAGGCTTGTCCAATAGTTAGAATGGGGTCTGAATAGCATTATCATCATAATCCATCCACATAGAATCTTCATTATTAATTATGGGTGTAGCATGAGGATAAAGAGTAAGATGTTTGGTTTCATAACCATTAGAAATTGTCATTGAACCGGATCCGCAACTAATAAAGGCATCAAATTTGTGGCCAACCATGGCCTCCCTAGAATTAAAGGATGTCCCCCCAGACTTTGTTTTAGTTTGCAATACAACAAAATCAACCGGGTAATTCCGGGATTCAAGCTGAGATAAGTAGATATTCAACAACTCCTTTTGGTTTAATTGTAGAACGGTCGACCAACTCTAGAATGGTAGGTGTATCTCTGATTGTGTTATTCGAGTTTGTAACAAATGTGAAGTTTCAAGAGTCATTATGTTTATTGCGGCACCTAAATATACCGAACTTGAGGAATCATTGTTTTACCAATTTGAGCTGTCACGGTAGGATGGTCGGGGTCACCATATTTCACAAGAGGGGTTTTTTACGGACATTAATGCGGATAAATCACCCATCACATGTCTTGTAAGGGGATCTTTAGTTTTCCTACCGGGTTTCTTAACACAAATATCCCTTATGGTTCTAGCATAAATTGGTACATCTCTTAGTGCTGTAAAAGTGGAATTTTAACATACAAGTTTTGCAATTCCCCTAAAAGATTATAAGCGAGTGTTTCGGGGCGTTCTATTTAAAACTAAACGCTCGGGGAATGGTGGTTACTGTTATTTCAATACCCTTGTTAGAGGGAGGTTGTGCTTTCTTATGCTTCTCGAGTTTCTTCTTTATCGAGAATCAAAAGAGGTTATGTCATCAATAATAGGCTCTACTATTTTCCCGGATCTTAAATGAATATCATTACATTGCATAGTAGGAAATATAGGCTGATTCTAAATATCAATGAATTGCACAACTTTATTATTGGGGGTTAGGATTTGGTTGCACGGGTAGTTTGGGGTCTCATTTGGTTATTTGGCGGAGCATTTGATGGAAGAGGAAGTGGTTGTTGGAATTGAGGAAATTGATTTGGATATGGGAGTTGTTGGCTTCTCCAATTTGAATTCCAAGGGTTAAAAGAAGATGGGCTGTTGTGGGGGGCCAAGGAGTCCACATTGCGGGATAAACAAAGGGAGGGTTTGATTGTTGCATGGGTGGGAAATTCATTTGATTAAAGGGTGGGTATTGCATTTGATTAAAGGGAGGGTAATTTGTTTGACTGAAAGCAAAATAATTATTCCAACGATCAAATGGCATACTAGAATTCATACCTTGTCCTTTTGGTTGCCATTTTCTTCTTTGAGTTAGCAAGTAAAATGCTTCGACTTCTTCTTACGTTGGCACGCAATCTTGCCTTTATTCTCGGTAGAGATGGACATTGTTGTGTTTCATGATATTTCTCACAAAGGGTGCAGATTGGTATTTTTTTCCAATGGGCACTCCCTTAGTGGATGTTTGTCTCGCACTTTGGGAAAAAGACGACGGTGTTGCTTCTGCTTGGCTCTGCTTCTTCTTAACCTACAAAGTGTCAATTTGTGAAGAAAAAGAACTTAACATCTCGAGTTTTAAATTCTTCAAGTAAATTACCTATTTCGGCTCTTGTTTCTCCCCAAGCTTGGCTGATTTTTTGCACTCTTGAATAGGTGGGATCTCTATTACTTACTCTGTTCCTTGCGGCTCCCCTTGAACACCTTTTACAAAGTTCAACAATCTCATCATATGATTCTTTAGATATATCTCCCTTGCCAAGCATGTTTAACATGTCTAAAAAAATCATCCCTTAATCCTCTAAGTAATATTGTTTTGTGAATTTCCTTACTTATATTCGGATGATCGGATCTCTGTATATTACTACTGCAGCCTTTCTACATAGTCCTCAGATTCTCGTCCAACTTTTTGTGCCATATTGAATAGTTCGTCCTTCTTTTCTCTCGTCCAGAAAGTAGTCTTGATATTTAAGCGAAATTTCGGTTTCATGCTGTTTCCCATGTTGTGATTACACGACTCCCAAGGCTCATGAACCATCTTAAAGCATTTCCTTTTAATGTTGCGGGAAAGCAGTTTCAACTTTTTGAGCATTAGTAACATAATCATAACTTCGCATAATATATCAAATTCAAAAATAAATTCATCCGGATCTTCGGAGGATAAACCATGGAAGTTAGGTAAAGGCGACAATGGAATATTCTTCATAGGAATTTTTCCTCTAGGGAGATCAACGATAGGAAATCCCAAGGTAGAGAGAGAATTTTCATCCTTTCCTTCTCCTTCGGGATCTACACGTCCTCCACCAAAGAAGTCTTCGTTGTTTCCTTCCATTGGCTATTCTCCTCATGCACTTGCTCGATCGTCGAAGATCTTCTACTCTGGATCCTCAATGTTTTCCCTTTGGTCGTCCAACACTCTCTATTATTTCCTCAACGTGCTCTATTGATTTGCTAGCACTTTTCTTCGACTCTCCGGCGCTGATTGTTGGTTCTTTAATCACAGGCTCCTCTATGTTTTTAGGGCCCACAACTTCCTCTCGTTTTGTAATGCGATTGAGGGGAGTGTCGAAGTTTTGGTCTTCGAGAACTTAATCTCTCGTGATGATTCGACCTTTGATACAATCTCGTCAATGAAAGTCTTTCTTCCTCCCCTTCCTTTACCCTTGCCACTGTGGGATTAGTTTTCTCACGGGTTCCGCGTCCTCTCATACAATCGCACATATAGAAAGAAAATATTAATTCTTTTGAAATCTATAATTGGCTTCCACGGCAACGGTGCCTAAATGTCGGTCGCTTTAATTGTTTTAACAATTCAAGCTCCACATAAATTGTCAACCCAAGAAGATCACATTTTATTCCAAAGACAACCACGCACTAGATATGCTCAATTCCAAAAGCAAAAATAATGTTGTAGTAAAAGTCACACAATTATTAATCATACAAATCTAATGATTCACACCCTCTGTTTTAACAAAGTTTGAAGTCTATTTATGTTATAGTAGAATAAATTCCTCTATTGCGATCTTTTTAAGAATCCTAATGAAAGGAAATTACTGCGGGGAAAGGAAACCAATCAACCATAACGGGGAACGGGACCCTATTCCTTCAAATAGGAACTTCAACACACACTGCCGACACTAATCACACATGCAGAAAAATATAAACTCAAGAGAAACGGGACCCTATTCCTTCAAATAGGAACCTTCGACTTTTGTCTCCTGTTTCTAATCACACTGCAAGGGAAAAGAAAGTCAATTGATGGGAACGGGACCCTATTCCTTTGTACGGGGAATCTTCGACACACAGCTTTCCCAACATCAATCATACATTCAAACAGGGATAACGAGAAATAGATCTCTTAACTTCTTTAAGAATGAATGTACCAAACTCATGCGAGCGTTAAAGGAAACGAGAATGCTTAATGAATCACGGAACTATGCAGCGATGTTTCGACTGAACGAAATTAAATTAATGTGAAAATATCATAAAAAAACTTAACAAACTATAGGAACGATCGGGTGAATCTTGTGATGAAGGCGGGCCCTTTCCTTCTTCACAAGAGTCCCCGGGGAAATAATTAAATTGAAGCGCTCAAAAGGAACCTTTATTCATCCGTCAAAAAGGAATGATACATTACAATGGAGTCTAGCTCCTTTCCGCTCGAAAAAAAATGTTCTCTTGTAGTTTCTAACTCTCTTTCTAATGATGATGTCTCCTCTTTTTAAATAGGAGACATCTATTACGATTACATCAAAGCAAATCTATCTTTATCCAAATCATGTTCTTCTTTCTTAAAACGGGGCTATTCTATTCTTCCATAGAAAGATATTGTTACAACGGATGCGAGAAAAAAGTACTTGTCTTAAGGATAATCCATGTAACCACTTCCTTGTTCATCTTCATCTTGTTGCCATTGTCCCAAAAATACTCTTCCCGAATCGCAAATTACGAGTAGTGATGGAATTTGCGTGCCCTATCGCTTGTTTCGGCAACGGGTCATTGTTTCAGACATCGGTCGATTGTTTCGACACAACATATAAATTATCTGCGATCTTTTAGACTTATGTTAGCAATCAATCTACCTTCGATTAATGATGAAATATAAGAGTAATATGGAATTATATGTAAACACTTTAAATATATAGTAAAGAGGAGGATTTCATATACCTTTGGATAAAGTGAATGAAAATGATGATGGAACCCTTTTTAAATATAGTTATAAAGGGTAAGGTGGTGTCAAAATGTATGGTAAAAATGGTACATTGTGAGGTCCTAACAACTAAGTGGACAGAGAATACCTTAATAGATGCAGTAAATAAAAGTGATACCAGTCACACTTTAGAGACTACAGATCAGCCGAAAAATCCACCAAGAGAATAAGGGAAGAAGGAAGCCTATGTTTACTTGAAAACTAGAATTGAAACTAAGTTCAAATTAACATAAAAAAAAGGCCTAAGCTAAATTCAATAGAGCAAATGGAAGATAACAATTAATGTGGAAGAAACAGAGCTTATAGATACCAACATTGATTTGCTGGAAACAGTATGTTGCCACTATGATCATCAATGAGCCGACTACTAAGAATCAAAATGAAGAAAAAAGTTAACAATGAAGATGCACGAGTTGATAGAAAGACAACGAGAGCATGGAAGGCTCTTCCTCACAAAGCAGCAGAGGAGAAATATTTGGACATCAAAGAAAAAATATAAGCAGATCAAGCCGAAGAATGAAGAGATAAAAAACAATATTTATTCTCAATATCTCAAACGGACACCAAGTGTGCGAAAACGGACTTTTCATCCGCATTTGATTATTCAAATCAAAAACTAATCATGTCAATATTACAGCCCACAGTCAAATCCATAAAGACAAGTGGGTAGATTATAAGAAGGTTGAATTTGAAATTCAAACGAGAGAAGATTCATGCTCTCGATCGGATTTGAATTCCATAGACAAGACTTCAAAAATGTTGTACTCTACTCGTCACAACTAAAGCCATGAGTGCTCAGAGACTCCAGAAACACCATCTCTAACATGAAAGATCGGATGAAAATGGATAAGGCATCCTTGTATGCTAAGGATCTCAGGGATAGAATCTTTGGAAGAACTGGTTTTGCGGTGTGGGATATGACCACGCTAATATCAAAAGCAACAGAGTTATTAGTGAAAAAAAAATGAAGATATTAGAGACTTTGAGGAAACATCTTAAAATTCCTCAAAGTGAAAAACATCCTCAAAACAAAAGAAATAATAGAAGGATAGAAAGAAAAAATATGACATGATGAATTTGATTTTTCGGCTTACAACACAGATAAAGGAAATGGAGATTCATATGGACAAGCTTGTCCAGGGAGAAAGAAATACCAAAAGTACCAAAAAATTCCTATAGTTATTCCTAAAATCACTACAACAGTGCCTTCAACTTTAGCTAAAAAGTTGGTAGCCAAAGAATCACTAGCTACATGCGATGCCAATAACTTCATCCACAACTTCAAACTACAAAATCATCAACAACAACGAGTGCAACATACAGATGAAGCCAAAAAACTGGTAAAGGCCATGGAAGAAATGTCTCTTAAATACAAATGAAATCAGCAGATTAAAACAGATGGTAGAAAATCTTGACAATTCAAACAAATTGGCTTAGATAAATGTAAAAAACACATGAGAAAAAGGCCATCGACTGAATGAAGAATTGAAGAAATTGCAGAAGGAATTGACATTGAAGGAGAAAATTTCCTATGTGAAAAATAATTTGTGGAACAAAATCATAGAAGCCATCAATTATGTATGGCCTTCCATCCAAGTGATTTTTGAACAAAGAGATTTATTGAAAGCAGACATTAGAAGATATCCAAAATACTAAAGATGAATTGGATAACAAACCGAGAACAAGCTCTAGAGCGGTAAAGTTCCTCAACAACAAGAACAAGAAAGAGTTGGAAGAACTTGAAATAACTGATATAACTAAAACTATCATTGAAATAAAGAAGGTTATAACCAAAAAGAACTCGATGAAGCGAGTTGGAGGAAAAGTGTGAAAACATGAACATTTCCATAAACCAGGTTCATGGTTAAATTTGAGAACTTGAGGCAAAGGAGTTTGCCTATTATCTTGGTCATAAATGACAATTTGATGCCTCGGGAAGATTATAACAAAAAAATCGAGAGAATATGCCAAAGAACAAGTTGAAAAAATCGGGTGGGGGACAAGGCATTCCAACAGGCAAAAGTCCTACTTAGAAGTTTTGAGGAATTATTCTATTTACAACATGAAATTAAACACTTGTTTGTCATCAAACAAACTTTCTCCAGATACACGGAAGCAGATGAAAATTTCATAAAGTTGAAGAAAGTAAAAATTCCAAGCTAATGAATTTTAGGGTAGTCATTAACGATTTACTATAAAAAAGTAAAAAAGGAAGAGAGGTAACAATGAAAACGAGCTTTGTTGACATTTGTAGTCAAACGATATTTTCTATAGCAGTAATATTTTACGTTTTAAGAGTATCATAAGTTAAAGAGTATCAAGTAAAAGTGTATTAGATAAATAGATCGGATTTCACAAAGAACTCAAAATATCTAAAGCCAGCGAGGAAGAAAACAAGGCAAATCAAATCACTCCTTATCCTAAATCGATTTCTATTTCTTTTGGATAGATAAGATAGCTTGTTGATTTGTTAAGCAACTATCTCTATTATTGTTGTAAAGATATTTTATTTTCCTTAGATAATTCCTAGAAGCATTTCTAGGATATTTTTGTAAACAATTATGTATAAATACTTCAATCTTTGAAGTATTATTGTGGAATAAGTTGTTGAAGATTTCTATAGTTATTTTTTGTGGACTTGAAGGCTTTTTGTGTTTCAAATTTCAAATAGCAGATTGGATCAGATCAACTAGCATCATATTTCGGGATTCATGTGATGAGTCTATTTGGAGTGAAGTATTTTCTAAATTTTTGCATTGTTATCTTTCTTTGTTACATGCAATCCATAATGTTTTCCAAATTTGAATGAATGAATAGGAGGATTACTTCGAGGATTTGTTGAAAAGCACCTTGTCTTAAACTATTTGTCATTTCTATGTTTTCATCTGATTTCCGAGTGTAGGGAACCCTTAATTGTTCCCTCTCTCGTTTGACCTCTACCTACTACTTCCCTTTTCCGGATCAAAAAGAACCCTTCATTGCATCTTTATCCCGATCATACCATCTCACAAAACAAAATTTTCCAAGATCTCCAAGGGTTATCTATCTTTCCCTCAAAAAAATTTGACTTTTTTGACCTTGATCCCAAATTTCTCCGTATGCTTGAATTTTGACTCCTTAGTCCCAATGTACAAATAGATTTCCCACTATCCATCTCTTTTAGTGATTTTTTCCCACCAAACCAATCAAAACCAAAACCAATGGCACAATCATAACTAGCCTAATATTTTATAAAACATAATTTAAATCTTATAGAGAGAGCCCTCTGCGAACCCTAAGAAGGCTAGATCCTAGAGTTTAAAATTTGGTATGTGGTTACCTCTAGGTTTTCTCAACTAAAAACCAAAAAATCTCACAACTAGAGAAATTACCGGGAGTGATAACACCGAGCTATATCATATGGTATAACTGTGTAAGTGAGTCGAAAGGTAGTAGTTAAGGCGGTGAAATTATCAAATGAATCTCATGGAAAACTCAATGTACCCATTAGGGGAATTTTGAGGTCCAAAATGGGCCTCCCTAAGGAAATTATAAAATAATAGTGGAAATAATAAAATAAGATTTGATGACATCATCAAATTTTAGAGGAGAAAAAATGAAAAAACTACTTTTTTCAACTTATCTCTCAAAGTTTTTACTCAAATTTTGAGGAGGGAATATTCGTTGGATGCAAAATTTAATTCCTCAGTCCAAGGAGTACCCATGTTTCATACTTTCGATGGAAGATTCTCTACTACACGAAAAATGAGAAATACATGAAAAACATGATTGTAATCATGTTTTTTAATGTATTTCTCATTTTTCGTGTAGGAAGAATCCATGGAAAGTATGCAACATGGGTAAGCCTTGGATGAATAACTAAAATTTTCATCCAATGAGTACTCCCACTCGAACTTTGACTAAAAATTTTGGGAGATAAGTTGAAAAATACGTGTTTAAAAAATAGTTTTATTATTTTTATTATTTTTTAATCTTTTTACCCTTTACTTAAAAAATGGTGAATCACCCCCATGGTTTAAATCATCATCTTGAATCCTATTGGTTCTTATAGATTTTTATTTTTTTCTTTGTACATTTTTATTTGGAGGTCCCATTTAAGACCTCAAAAATTCCCCTAATGCACTTCGCGACCAGGCACTGGTGAGTGTACGCTGAAAAACGAAGTTGAACGAAGTCATCATTTAAGAGTTATATTAACACCATAAATGATAAGTCATAACATGCATTGACGGGTCTCCTCCGAGGGTTTCCATTGAACTTAGGAACATTCGAGGGTAATTTGTGTGGTATCACGAGGCCACCAAGGAGCATAGGCGATTGGATCGTTGGTAAGATGTTTTAAATCGAGGTAATTCTAAAGTTGCAACAAAGGGAAACGCTTGAGATTCGTATTGACAAAATCTGGGTAAGGTACCTTGTTGTTGAAATGAATATTTGCGACATTTGTCTCTTGTGGCTACCAAGGTGTCTATCCACCAAGAGTATAGCCCAAAACTAGAATAGTTTGGTTTCGGTCGTGAATAGGTAAAATTCGGTTGTGGCTGTGACATCCCATAATAGGGTAATCCAACTTGTGAATAAATAATTCTAGATACGGGTGGTTGTTGTCAAACTAAAGCCGAAGGAGTTCGAGTTCGAGGGCCCAATACTTGAGGGTATTGGGTTGGAGGACTCGCGTTAGACAGGTTGAGTTACAGCACTTTGAGCTTGTAACATGGGTAAGGATGTATTAACAAATGGAGTAGATGTGGGTGAAAATTTTGTTTAACCAGATTTATAAGAATGTACAACCATTTGTGTTTGAACGATTTAGAATAGGTTACCACTAACAAACACTCATTCCAACATTAGGATGACCATATAACAATGGAGTATCGTCAAAATGGGTGACCATAGATGTTCCGTTGAACATGAGGAGTATAATAAGATGGAATATATTGTTTGTCCAAATTTTGGGAGTCCGATTGAGATTGTAGTGGATGGAATATACCCAGATGGACTAGCTCAATATTGTCTCGATGATGTACATAAAGGATCAAGTCATTTCAGTACTCATTAGAGATGTGCTAAGATAGAATGCCAAATGATTACATGGGTGAATTCCATGGGTTTGAGGATGCACTAAAGAAGGTTCCAGATGAAGATTGATAACCGTGTGGGACGAAAAAGAGCCACCATATAGATGCGACTCTAATTATGTGGTGAACATTTACTGGGGTAGCAATAGTAGATGTTGTTGCAAAATTAGTGAGATAGATGTGGCTAGAAAATGTTGACTCATCCATGGTCATATGACCTAATGTATACCCTATAGGATCTATGGGAACTCAAATTGACATAGGATCAAAAGATTAGGTGTGAGATGATTGAAGGAAAAAAATTCGTAAAGATAAATCTCCTCCCCAAAATGAGTTGGAGTTGAGTTGAAGGTATTTCGTCATGTGGTATTTCCTCAATCGAAATCAGCAGTTGGAAGGATTTCTCCATCAAAGCTTGGAGATATATTTCAGGGTGGTTGAATACACGATATGGGAGACTCACGACTACGAAATCGAATATGGAGCGACCGATACGAAACAAATTCTAGTTGTTTGACTTCAGAGTTTAGATATTGCGGTAAAATAATGACAGGGATCTGAATCAAATTCCGGTTGAACAACGTTTGGTTTGAAGGCATGGTCTCACCGATTGGATGGATCATGACCACAGTGCGAGGACTCCATCTCGAAAACGACAGATGAATTAAGATTTGTAGAAACAAATCGAGATGACTACGGTATATGTGAGGATGATGTCGTACCGGAGGGTACCTGATAATCTTGGTTTCGGTAGAACGACATCGCCTTCAACGACAAATGGCTTACAGGTTTTAAATGTGCTTTAAGTGCTATTCTACATGAACAACGATGAACGATATGTTCTTCTTCCATAATGACGATTAATTTTATGATAGAAAAAAAACAAACAAAATAAAAAGGTAATAATATGAAAAAGGTTTACCAAGTAATTGTGAGCTGAGAATAGCTCCTGGTGAACAAAGAAGTACGAAGTGAGCAATCTCCATGAATGCTATGTTTGGTGTATCACAAGCTAAAATGCAGTTGACTCGAGTTACTATGGATGGATAGCAACCTAAATTTTTTCCTCCCAAATATGCCCGAGAAGGTACGTGGAGGACCAAGTCTGTATTAGCACTATCTAATGCGAAACCACACAACGAGAGCACCCCCTTATACTTTTCGTACTATATTACATTCTACCTAGTGGATTCACCAATTTTTTATATAGAATTGTGATCTACGGATAAACCAAATTCCCTAATCGTGGTTTTTATCACTTAGAAAATAGAGGAAAGAATAAAAATTATTTTCTCTAAAACAAGAAGATATACAGAAATGATAAAGAGCCTACTTGTGATTATTTCACTTCTCCTTCTCCTTCTGTCGTGGTTGTCGTTGCTCTCAATCAAACTCAAGTCACTAGATAAATTCCTATAAAAAAAAATAGAGAACAACAAAAAACATACAATATAAAAGATATATACTTATCTTACTCAAATCAAATTGATTATATTTGAAATACATACATCATTCAAGAATACATTGCACAAGAAATAGAGACATATGTATGGGAAAAGTGAACAACAATCATTTATTGAAAGAGTAGAAGGGGAATATTACAACTCAATGGATTGATTTTTTGTCAACCTACTCCGAGCTTCATTCCAGCCTCATCACATACAACACTATCCCAACGACATATCATTACTTTCCACTCTCTTATCAAATGAGAATCCAACATCATAACTTTACCAAAATTCTTCCTTTCCTAGCACTAGGATGAGTGCTCAATTTAAAGGGAAAGCTAATGGTATCACTTAATGAATGACTTTCTAATAATAGGCAAAGACATGTTTCCAAGTTTAGATGTGTTAGATGGACACTTGGATTCAAATTTTGACACATATGGACTCTTCTCGAAGGCACTGGCCATGTGGAGATTCGTGGAAACAAATGAGAATTCTGCTCCCCTGGGTGACCAATGCACCCTTGAGGCATTGGGAAGTGCATCGCGTAGTGCACCCTTGCATGGAGGATTTAGCAGCTGCAACATGATTAGTCCCTTTCATATGAGCTTTTGGTGATTCGATAGTTCATATAACATATACTTCAAACCTTGAAAAGTCTCATAATAGAATTCATGAATGAAATGTTCTTCACTTAGGGCATATAGCAAACTGAAAATATAAGGGGATGATAGACCCTATTTCATTGGTCACAGGGATGATTTCGAGTTTGAACGAGGTCTTGGGGGATGATTCTCAAATCAACCTATAAGAATCCTTCACTTCCATTTTTTCATTTTTTTAATTCTCCTTAAAATTCATAAATAAAGTTAGCATTATTTTCTTTAATGCTCCCAACACACTTTACCAATTTTATTTACTTTATGTGTAGTATATCAATCACAACCCAATTTTTTCTCACATATGAACCTATTAGTGTCTTATTGTTCGGTGATCAAACATACTCTTTTAGGTTTACTTGGTAGTGGTCCTAGGTCAAAATTTCATGTGTTCAAAGTCAATTTTCAAATAAAATTTTGTTCACTGAATGTTTTCTAGGTCCGAAATGCTACTCCCTCACTCCATTCATGGTCATCATAATTTGAGAGGTCATGTAATTCATTATCATCTAGAGTATTCCGATCATTCATCACACTCATCTAGGTCGAGTCTAGGTCACTTTTTTCGCCACCATAAAGTCCAATTGTGTCATGAAAGAAGGCGAAAAAAATGTCATGTTTTCACCATAAAAGTAGTTTACATAGGGAGTTAGTAAAGAGAGGAAAATAGAGTAAAGGAAATTTTTATTTCATCAAATGAAGCTTGTTACATGATCAAGTTTAAAAACAAAAGAAAATTTTTCTCAAAGTTTGTGCATGATTTCACTACAAGACAAAAAATAACATTTTGTGTTATATAAAAGGAAAAGAGGCTTCTTCAACTCATTTCATCGTTTTATGGTTGATAGAGCTCCCATATTCTCATCATAATACACCACTGACTACCAAGGGTTGAATAGTAATTTTTGTGCCAAAGTCATGTACGTACTCACGCTGGGAAACAGCGATATGCTTTTGGAGGTGTTGCGCTAAATTTTTGGCATGTGATACGATTTTGATTTTTGAGCTCCAAAACGAGTCATCCAAGGTTCAAAGAAGCTACAAAATGAGTTCATACACCTCCCAAAAATAGTATTTGGACACTCTCCATAACTCTCTCAAGTCAATTCATCGACAAAATGAGTGGATTCCTTCCTTAGGTTTTCTCCACTATGCTTTTGTTATTTTCCATATTTGGTTTGCTGTCGAGTCCGATAAAAAAGCTAATTCCACCATATAAAACCATCATACATCCTCCAAATACCCTATCCTAACACTCCCTATCACTCAAATCCTTCCTTTCCACCATTTTTATTGAAACCCTAGTTTTTCACTACATTTTTGCGGAAAACTAGGAAATCCCGATATTTTTAAAACTTTTGGGCACGTTCATCATGCTCATTTCCAAAAAATTCCACTTGTAGCTTAAAGCTAATTCATCGCCCTACCTTCAAAAATTTTTGATGGATTTTTTCCCTAGCTTCCTTCCACCCCATTTCGCCCCTAAAACCTACCACTATCCCTTATTTTCCTAAATTTCCACTTTCCCTACCCACTACATCTAGTTAGGGTTTTATCTTATTAATGAAACACTATGGAGGGTGAAAATAAGATCCATAAGGAGAGCCACCATTCTAGGTTTGATGAAGCTAATTATGAAATATTTTACATGTGAAGGGAGATTCTCAAGACTATACGATGCCATGTCACGTTATTGATGCACTTCACCGGTACTAAGCCACTCAATTGCCTAACTATTTATTGCGGAGTTTGGTCAAGATGGTGAAAAGGTACAAAGAAAAGGAAAATATCATCACCCTATTTTGTTCCACCATGATTTAGTCAAGATTATTATTTTTTAATAAGGTCTCAAAAATCAATAGGTCTTGGGAAAATTTCATGGAGACGACTTTGCATCAATGCCTACTACTAGCCCACCCATCTGCATAGCACACCATCAACATCATCACATCAAATGGAGGTTGGATATTCATGTACACAAGAAGAGGTATCAAAGGCACTCGGGGTTGAGATAACTCAAACCTATGAGAAAGGTAAGTGGATGGTTTTTGATCATAAGAGCATCAATGGTGTGCTTGCATACGAAACTACGGTTGAACAAAGATAAACCATACGAGCGACCACCTAGTCATGATAGTGAGCCACTCATGCATGAGGATGAGTTACCATTGTAGCAACATGAAGAAAATCACCCATGGAGGTTGACATGGTAGAGAAGGTGAAAGACAAGTCAATTGAGGATATAATAAAGGAAAAGGATGTGAGATCGCATAACCTAGTTGAAAGATAGCCTCTCAAGGGAAAAAAATTATGATTACCTTCTTACGACAGAAAACATATGCATTTGAAAGTTAAACAGAGATCCGCAAAGCAAACCAAAGGCTAATATTGAGGCATACAAGGGAAAAAGGAAACCAAGTGGTAGATGTTGAGCATTTGGAGGACACGAGATCGAAACAAATCCAAGGAGGCCAAGAACAAGACGGTTAACTAAGAAAAGATAGCAAGAGCCATCTCCTCCATTAGGTTAGTTAAATTTTGATGAATTGGTAGCTATTGAAATTGAGCAATATAAAGAGTTGCGGCTTGATAGGGTAAAAATTCATCTTTAGAAGCTTTTGAAGAAGGAAAAAATAGATAACAACCTCCAAAGACATAGGAGAAAAAATAGATAACAACCTCCAGAGACATATGGCAAGGCATTGTTCACAAGGAACCAAATTGTCGAGCGAGGTGAAAATTTTGAGAAAAAGCTTAAGGAAACTCTAATTAAGCTTAAGGAGAAGGATAATTTGGACACATTGCTAAGGCCTCCTTAGATTTTTAGCCTATTGTTGGGGCCCTTGCTTTTGAAAACTTGGTTGGAACATTTTGAATTTTGAATAAAGGATGACCTTTTTGAGTTTGGCAAGATGACACATGGCAATCGCGATCGAGTCACAACTACGCGCGCGCCGAGCTATCAAGGTGGCGCGGAAGCAAGAGATAGCTCGAAGAAAGCGAGATGCATGAGGATAAACAACGAGAAGACGAGAAAAGAGGAACACATAGACGACAAGAGAGAAGCGAAAGCGATTTGAAGAAGGACACGAGAGAGGAACTAATAGTTGCAAAAGTGGGTGGATAAATAGCGAGTCACCGTCGAGAAGAGAATGGAATAGAAGACGGGACACATGAGCAACTAAAGGAGATCGGCTAGGATATCTCTGTAGTTCCTAGGGTTCTCTCATTTACCTTTCTGTTATGTAAGGCATCTATATCGAGTCGTAAGCTCTCCTTGCGGAAGCTATGTAACGAGGGTTGTGGATGAAGATATCACTACAATTGTAGGTTGCGACCTACTATGTAATTCTTATGCATGCATGATGGTTGCGATGGTTTAAATTTTTATTTGCTTAATACTTGTTTATGCTCAGATGTTCTTGCATACATGTCTATGTTTATGCAATCTATTTAATGTCAATCATGAGTTGCGGATCCGTTCCTTGCTATCGATCATTCCCCTCTTGCATGTGGTTGCGGCACGCCTCGGCGAGACTCTCTGCTCTCCGAGTGGGGTGATAATGCCGAGTGGTTCTAGACTACGATGGATTCCCTTATTGGCCATAACTCCACGAACACGGGTCTTGCACGTGAGACCTCGATTCCTTGCCAACAAATGGTTCAGCATTCTGAGACTGCATGATATGAGGAACTAGATCATGGTCTCAAGGATCTATGAAGGCGAAATACGGTGATGGTGGGATAATCATCTCGACCAATTTATTGCTCGACGAAGCATATTTGACCAAGAAAAAAGGAGGCGGCGATCAAGGGCTCAGTCCTTTTCTCGCATTCAAACCGAGTGATGCGTACGAGATCTCTGCGAAGTTCCCTAGTGACCTCTACAATCGGTTCACAGTAATTCCGAGAAAAAGGTGCCTACGGACGGCTCGAGGAAGATAAACCGCAAGTGGGTGCATGGAGATGCGGTAGCTCTGCATCGGTTGGACAATGAATTGACCCATGTGGTGGATTTAAGGTAGAGACCACTTTGACGGATATATTGTAGAGTTTGCCGCAGAGTGCTACCAATCCTTCTCAAAGGCTCAAGCTACCTTCCGCTCGCTAAGAGGGAGGTTGCTCGAGGAGATTTTTCGTCAGCGGATTAAGGCCTACGATTGGTGGATGAAGGGCTAGTGGAATTCCAAAAGGCGATTATGGAAGCGTAAATGTCCGGTGCTAGGGGAAGGGATGAAGGGACAGATGCTACGTAGAATGTGAGGTGGGGAGTGGGGAATGGATGCCGAGGCCGCACGGAAGTTGAGGGAGCGACGTGCACATTGGCGGGCGCAGATCACCGATAGGTGGCGAAAACGGGTGATGCGGGATTTGAAACGAAGGGAAACTGATAGGAAGAACCAGAAGGAGGTGCCTTAGAGGATAGGACTTATGGAAGTAGACACCCAGGAAGGAGAAGGGACCACTGTGGGAGTACGACGGGTGCATGGGAGCCCAGCTTAGTGAGAAAGGGAGACGATGAATGACGAAGACGATGCAGGTATGCAGCCCAACGAGAGTTCCGAGGGTGAATGGTACGTCGTGATGCAGTGGTTGTTTCAAGAGCGGACGACATTCATTTCTCCAGGCAGCCCCGCTTCCAACATTTTGCATGGCAAGGATCCCTACCTTCCCCTGGTACTTTATCAACCTTTGAGTAATATTTTCGTTAAGTTACAAGCATTGAGTCAATTGCATAGCATTTCATTGTCGACAGCAACACACGTTGGTAGTAGCAGCACCCGTAATATTGCATTCCCTAGTAGAATAATCACACAACTAGGACCTGGAGGCTTTATCCTGGTTAACCCTCCGCAAGTAAATATGGCGGGGTCTTTCACCCAGTATCCAGAGTTCTCTGGCCGGGGAAATGATGATGTAGAGCAACACTGGTATCTGTGCGAAGCCATATGGAGGGTTCGACAGATGCCAGATGCAGGTAAGCTAATAGAGTTCCAGACCACGCTCAAAGAGAGGGCTCTGTGATGGTTTATCAAGTGATCCAAGGCCCATCCTAATCCAGTAATTGTGGACGTTAAGCGGGATTTTGTCCGGGAATTTAAACTTCCCAAGACAGACCAACAGGGTATGTCCGAGCTCTGGGAAATTAATCAGAAGGAAGGAGAGACCGCATGGGAGCTGATGCAGCGATTCAAGGACGCGATCAGGAAACTCAGCTACCCGATCGACCCAAACCATCAGAGGGACTGGTTCATCAAGGCTTTGCTTCCCTTGACGCGAACCCCCCTCACCCAACAGAAGATTGACAACCTGCAGGATGCTTTAGAGCAGGCCATGAAGATAGAGGCCATGGAAGGTTACCCTCAGGAATATCGAGGATGGCCGGCCCCGCCGGATCCCTCCTTGGTGGGACTATAGCACCAGATCGCTAGTCTGACAGAAAATCTCAAGGAGATGCAACCTATAAGACTAGCCAAGCCGAATGTTTGGTGCACTCACTACCTATTTGAAGGCCACGTCGCAACTAAATGTCCTCGGCTGCGTGGCACGGGTGTGGGACCCTCGGTTGCGGCGATCCACAGAGGTCCACCCACTGAGGGTGGCGCGGCGATGAATCTGCAAGGGGTATACCAGCCGCAACAGCCTTACGCGGGGTTCCCACCTCAACCGAACCCCACCACCACGGAGTACTACGAGATTTGTCGGACGATGGGGCATCCACCTCGGATGTGCTCGATACTACAGAAGTACTCCAATGTCCCAAACAACGTATACTGTGAGTTTTGTGCTTCCATGACTCACAACACTGAGCAGTGCAGGGCTCTCGACGCACTCGCAGACCGGTTGGACCGACCTTCCTATAGGGTGAATGATGCTCCCAGGGGGAGAGGAGGCGGTATGTGCGGAGGCCGCACAGGGGGACGAGGTCTGGTGAAATGTTACAACTATGACCAGGAGGGTCACGTGGCTCGAGAATGTCCCCTACCGCGACGTCCTTGGTGTTCCCAGTGCCACGTGAACGCCCATGCAACAGAGGACTATCCAGAGCTCATCAAGAAGTGGGAGGAACAGGCGCGGTAGAGGGGAATGAATTTGGTAAATTCAGATCCGCGAGGGATCGCGACCCCGGCCATGCAGAATGTCGCGATCGTGACGCAGGGTGGCAAGAAGACGGGTGCGGACGCCCATGGAAGGGAGCCGATCCAGGCTATTCGACCTACCTCCCCAAAACAACTGATCCGGCCAGACGCGTAGAAGAAGTACTTTCAGGAGGCTGTGGAGGCCTTTGCTCAGTTGCAGGAAGCCGGGGGCCTTGAGGTACCCCCGACGACTGGTTCTGGCGAACAGAGCACCCCCGGGACCTTGATTGAGGAATGGTTTCACCTGTTCCTCAAAATTGTTGACAATGCTTCGCTGCGGGACCAGCTCAAGCATACTCTGCAGGACGCACTACAGGGGAATATCGGGCTGAGGGAACCTGGGGACACAGCACCTCAGTGTGTGCGGCGAGTTAAACGGAATAAGCGACGAACGGGAAAGGAGTTTCGGCTTAACATGTAGGTTGTGGGATTCCAAATCAGCAACACCATGCTTGACTTGGGATCTGACATCAACATCCTACCGCGGAAGACGTGGGAGTCTCTTGGACGGCCACGGTTGACCTACTCGCCAATCCAACTCAGAATGGTGAACCAGTACTGCATTCTGCCGATCGGCCGACTCGAAGGTGTCGAGGTCGACATTGCGGGGCTGAAGACTTACATAGATTTTGAGGTTATTGATATTATGGGGGACAAGGATCCTTACCCTGCCCTACTAGGCATCGATTGGGCTTTTGAGAATTATGCCATCATCAACCTCAAAAAGGAGCTGATGATCTTTGAGGATGGGGAGGTACGGGTCATGCAGCCCCTTGACCCGTATCAAGGTCTGTGATATACCGAAACTGTGGACAACCAGGAGGATGCTCAGATGATGGATCACCTTTATTAGATGACTGCAGGGAAGCGGGAGGATTATATCAACTTGACGGTAACCGGCTCCGTTAGCTAGCACAGTGTCCAGAGCTCAGATTTGGGTTCAGAGCTTGCGTGGGAAGACTGGAAGCAGGGGGGGTACGAGACTAGCACGCGGAGATGTGCAGCCATTGCCCAAGTCAGTTGGATTGGTGCTGAGTTCAGAGCATACCCCACCTTGTCGAACATGCAGGCTGTGAATACCTTTATTGCAAAGGTGGAAGAAAGGGTTCTAGAAAGCCTCAGAATACCACTTTTGGACGTCGCACTACAATCCACGTCAGCAAGGTGGTGGAGGAACCACCGCACCACCTTGTCGCGGTGGAGTTGCGCGAATTAGGCTTTGAAGGCATGGTTTAAAGAAGATGAAGGCCCTTGAAGCAGGCGCAGATACAAGGGGACTTCCGATCCGCGGGCCCACTTGAAGAGCTGTGAGGAATAGTGGCGAGGTCTGGGATACCCGCAAGAGCTGTGGGTACATCGGTTTATCCACTCCTTGGATACAATCCCCTAGGCCTGGTACTTGGAAGAGTAGCGGAAACTTGGAACCCACTCTTGGCATGAAGTCACGGACAAGTTTTTTCGGTGCTTCTCGTTCAAAGGGGAGACAGAGCAGGAATCTTGGGCACTACAAGCGATCAAGGCGGTCCTGTTTTTCCGCGACCCCAAGGTCGATGGGGGCACAGTTGCACAAAGTCCTGAGGCCAGGCGTGAGTTGGTTTTCCAATGGATAGATGAAGATCCAGACGATGACAGTCTGGAGGACCTCAGGCACCTGTATTTTGAAGAAAAGGAAGGTGAGCGGAACCTCAATGAAGAACCAACCACCGAAGGCGTCCATTTACAGCCGCTAAAGACAAAGAAGTTGAACATCGGTACGGAGGAAAAGCCCAAGTTGGCTACTGTTGGAGATTACTAGGACAAGGAGACGACCAAGGAAATCTTTAGCCTCCTCCAGGAATACGAAGACTTATTCCCTTCATCAGTTGCAGATCTGAAGGGTATCAAGGGAGACCTCAGAGAAATGTGAATTGTGCTGAAACCGGATGCCCAACCCGTAAAGCATCGAACCTACCGGCTGAACCCACGAATCAAAGAAAAGGTCAAGATGGAGATTTACAAGATGCTGGCTGCAGGTCTCATAGTTCCAGTGGAAGAAGCAGAGTGGGTGAGTCCTATCGTCATTCAGAATAAGAAGGACAAGGCAGAGATACGTGTCTGTGTTGATTACAGAAGTCTGAACAACGCCTGCATCCATGATCCGTTTCCCACTCCTTTTAGCGATGAAGTCTTGGATCATGTTGCAGGAAATGAAGCTTATTCCTTCACGGATGGTTTTTTAGGTTACCATCAGGTGCGCATTACGGAAGAGGACAAGCCAAAAACGACATTCACCACTGAATGGGGATCGTTCGCATACCACGTAATGACGTTCGGCTTGAAAAACGCTTCGACCGTGTTTTCCCAGATTGTTATTGCTGCTTTTTGGGAGTACATACACAAGTTCCTGGAAGTCTACATGGACGATTGGACTGTCTACAGTCTGCTGAAGAAACATGCCACCCTGTTGCGTATTATGTTTGATCAGTGTCGACAGTTGCAGATTTCCTTGAACTTGAAGAAATGTATTTTTGTAGTTCCTTTCGGCACACTATTAGGACACGTGGTGTGCAAGCAAGGGGTCTGTGACAACCCTGCAAAGGTCGCCATAATATTCCACATGGAAGCCCCCGAAACCGTGAAGCAGTTTCGGGCACTGCTCGGGCACATAGGATATTACAGGCGATTTATCCGCAGTTACGAGAAGATCACTACCCCTTTGGAGAAATTACTGTGGAAGTCAGAAATATTCCAGTGGATGGAGGAGTGTCGGAAGGCTCTTGATAGTCTAAAGGAGAAGCTGGTGATGACGCCTATATTTGTTCACCCATACTGGGATAAGCAGTTCCATGTGCATATTGATGCTTCTAGTATTGCACTTGGGGCTGTCTTGGCGCAACCAGGAGACACGACAATCGACCATATAATCTACTTCGCTAGCCACAAATTGTCTAATGCGGAGAAGAATTACACCATTACTGAAAGGAAGGCCTTGGCGATGGTGTACTCTCTCCATAAGTTTCACCACTACCTTCTTGGAGGAAAATTTAAGTTCTTTACGGACCACTCTGCATTGAAGTACTTGGTAAATAAGCCTGTTTTGGAAGGACAGATCTGTCGCTAGCTGCTGCTCTTTCAAGAATTTACGTTTGAGGTGATCATCAAGCCCGGGAGGTTGAACGTCAGGCCCGACCATTTATCCAGGTTGGATATGGGGGAGAACGACGGCTCACTTGATGATCAGCTGCCGGATGCTGACCTCTTTCGGGTTGAAGCGGTACCGGATTACTTAGCCGACATTGCCACCTATCTGACCACAGGGCAATGCCCTCAGGATCACACCCCGCTCCAGAAATGGCACTTGGTTGTCCATGCTGTCGAATACCAACTGATTGTGGGGTAGCTATATAAGCTGGGTCTTGATGAGGTTCTGTGCCGGTGCGTCCTTGACCACGAGCACGAAGCTGTGATGTCGGAATGCCACAGCGGTGTCACGGGAGGGCACGTGGGTGTGAAACCGACTGCGAGGAAGGTGCTCCAACCTGGCTTTTGGTGGCTGACAGTACATGTCGATTGTAAATCATTTGTGAAGCGATGCGACGTGTGCCAGTGGACGGGGAGGCCCTCTCACAGGGACGAACTTCCGTTACACCTAGTCCATGTGTTACGGTCGTTCGAGAAATGGGCCGTCGACTTTGTCGGTCCTATAGCCCCAGTCGCCAGGCACTCCAAGGCCCGATACATCATTACCGTAACTGACTACCTCACCCGATGGGTTGAGGCGGCATCGGTATGAGACTGCACGGCAGATACAGAAGCACGGTTTATCTTTGAAAACATCATCAGTAGGTTTGGCTGCCCACGATGTTTAACCAGCGATCAAGGTACGCATTTCATTAATGACACGGTCAAGTCGCTGTTGGACATGTTTATGATTCAGCATCACAAAAGCAACCTGTACCACCCACAAGCCAATGTTACTGTTGAAGCGTTTAATAAAATTCTTGAAAAGGGGTTAACAAAGATCTATAACGCCCAGCGGGATGACTGGGATGAACGGCTACTAGTTGTGCTCTGGGCCTACTGGACTACGATGAAGTGCTTGACCAATCAGACACCGTTCCAGTTGGTGTATGGCCGAGAAGCTGTGATCCCCACCGAATTCACGGTGCCAAGTCTTTTAATTGCCATGACTCTCAAGTTCTCAAAAGACGCATCGCTCCAGGAGCGCCTACATGAATTACAGGAACTAGACGAAGCCCGGTTCTTGGCGGAATTTCATCAGAAGGTTCAAAAGGATAGGCAAAAAGCATGGCACGATCACCACATCAAGAACAAAGCATTCCAGGTTGGCGGCAAGGTCCTTTTATACGACAGCAAGTTCCAGAATTTTCCAGGAAAGCTGCGGATGCACTGGTTAGGACCTTACTTTGTCATCGAGATTAGAGAGTCTGGCACCGTTCGTTTGGCTCAGCTGGACAGTACTATTTTATCGGGATGGGTGAATGGCGCTCGCTTGAAACCCTACCAGGAGTAAGGTTCTTCCCACATTCATCAATAACTCTCGCAACCGAGAGCACCCGTCGAGTAGCGTAGTCGAATAACTCTCCCGCAACCAGGATGAGCATAGGTAGTCTTTTCCTTTTTCGCATCACTTGTCAATCACCGTTCTGTTGCGGGGACCGTACCGCAACCAACTATGGTCGGGGAGGGGCGCATCCAACATGTCATCTCCGTAGGCTTCATACACGTGTCAATGTCAGTCCAGGTCATGTCTGTCAGTACTTTTGTCAGTCCGTAGGATCGTCTAGATTTGCATCACAAATTACCATAATTGGAAGTAACCTTGCCATAATCATTTCACCATCATCCACAGTTACCTCAGCCGTCGCGTCCGCGCATTTCCCCATGCCACTGTCAGCAACTGTCAGAATACCCATTGGCACGCGATTGATCGCACGATTATCGTAGAAAATAATGCCAGCAGGAATTAACTCGTTATGGGGTCTCATCAACTCCACTCGTGCCAGACAATTACATCATTTGCATGAAGAAAAGCACGACAATGAAGGAACACTTAGCATTAGCAATTGCAGCAGCAGGAGCAGCCAGGCGAACAACACCGAGAGAGGATACCAAGCCGAATTATCCATGTCTATCAACGCCGAGCAAAAATGCCGAAGGCCCTTCTATCCGTCGTCGAACCAGAGCTTGACAGTAGGATTCACAGGACAGAGTCTCTAGTTGGGAAATACGACAGTGCAGCTTTGATAGACGCCAACCTTTCCGACGCCTCTGAATTCTCAGCGCTCAATTGGAAAGTATATATGGAACACTATTACAGCACAGCCAGGAACTCCGCCAACCAAATTTTACCAGCATTCCAGGGCCTTCAGCAATCTTCTCTCATGAATCTCAAAAATCTTCCGGTCTTCGGGACCACCGGACCAGTTTTGCAGTGCACTCGATTCTTACTTAGCCACATTCAGAATGGGTCCTTGTGGTTGAACAAGGAAATTCCCATTCACGCTGAAGACATCCATCATTTGACCAGGCTCTCACAGAATAGTGTGGATGTCTCGACCGCATGTCAGACCACCTCTAAGCGCACACGGAAATCCTGAGACGCAGACCTGTACAGCAAATATGGCACCTGGCGGGGAGGGAAGGGAGCCAAGATAGAGCTTATTAACATGCCCGAGATTAAATTTGCTTGCTACCTCATTGCCAGCAAGACAATGAGGCACTACACCAAGGGTGAATGCACCTTGGACACCATCTCTATTGCGGAGCACTGCGTTCAGGGTGCCAAGCTGAATTGGTGCTCCTTTCGCTTGAAAGAGCTATTTGATGCGTGCGAATAAAACTACAAGCGCACGACCAGCTTCATTTATGGATACTTGATCATTGCTTTTGCCATGTGGAAATGGCACACCCCTCTTGTCAGGCTACCAGCAGAAATTCCAGAGGGCCAGCCTCTTGCGATGAAATTTGTTCCATGGAAGGTGTCACCTGATCCGAGCACCAAGCAGGTGAATGCCGAAGCATTTTGGACCTGGTACGGTTTAATGACGGACGTCGTAGCCAGCCAGCAACGGGTGCCCAGGAACCTGTTGGACGAGTATAGTGAGAAAGTGTGGTTCGAGGTAAGTCACAGGCATACTTACCTCCAACCCTCTTGCGTGCCGGAAGATACCTTCCACATGACGTCGTTGAAGTTCCAGCTGGATGATGCCACTTTCCACTGCGAAGTCTGTTCGTGGCCGGGGGTCACGAAGCACATCCGCGACGGCATCCCCAGGTACAAATTTGAGCAGATGTTGCCATTGCAACAGCTTTCCAAGATGGATGTGGCAACACCACCACAGGAACTCCCCGAACCGCTCGTCCCTGTCGTCTGCCACTTTAATACACAGGTGCGCAATTTCAATGCGGTAGCCCAGGTTATTTCTAGCGGTGCCTCTCTGTTCCCTTTATTTTCTGAATTTCAGATTTCTCAGTCTACTTTGCACACCCCTACCACTCCTCTTACTTCTCCCCTCCCGACTATTTTATTTACCTCTGCCAGCCCAATTATCACCCCCATGGGAGGAAAGGGCCCGGGCCCCGAGCAATTAGAAACTCCTTCGGCCAAGCGGGCCTGCACCACTGTAGCCAATCCGGTGGTGGACCTTACGGATGACGATCCACCACCGCCCCCAAATACAGGGGCACTGATCCAGGAAAAACCCCTTATTGACCCTTCCAAGTTTATTAACATTCGCCCTCCATCCACAGCTCCCCCTCCATCCATTGTTCCACCTCCGCCTACCACTTCATCCACTCCATTAATTCATCTACCACTGTGTCCGACCCACTCATCCGAGAACTCTTTGGCGGGGACCACGGGGCTGAATTTGACTCCCGTACTGCTACCGTAGTACCACCAGTCGACCCCATGGGTGCACCCTAGGTTTCTTTATCTGCTATATTTACCCAGCTGGCAAACATTGGGGCCAACTCGGCCGAGGCTCAGCTTGAGCATGCTGACCCTCCCCTCACTGGCCAGACCGATCAGCAGGAGCGACCAGATTTGAATATGGCCAACTCAACGCAGCAACAGACACCGCCGTCCCCTCCAGAGCATTCCAACCGCTCAGTTGCCAGTGGGCAACCCCTCCAAGAAAGGCGGCCGGACCAGGGTGCTTCAGCCACAGCTCACTTAGAAACATGGGGTACAGCACAGCTGTACTTATTCATTCAGCGGGCGGCCCAGTAGGCCGAGAAGCTTCACTCGGAGCTGCAGCAGCGGTGCGAAGAGGAGCAACAATAGATCATGGCGCTTACTGAACATCGCGACCAACTTATCACGGCACAGGATCGCCTGCGAGATCAGATAGCCAATGTAACTCAGGTATTTTCAGGCCTCTAGCCCTCGTCCAAGCCTTCTACATCCGGACTGCCCTTACTGGTCTCCATCAGGAAAATACGGAGCTCCGCGCAGCATTAGACGTGCGCCCAGTGCTGCCCGACCCAACGGCTACCTATTCAACTGAGGTTATTGCAAAGCAGGGCCAGGCAACCCAGATGCAGGAAATGCTCATCTCTGCGGCGCGCGAGGCGCACGACCTCCTGAAGGGTCTCCAGGAATGTTCACTGGCCTTGACTGTCAAAGCACAGCCAATCTCCGCACAGCTACAGCAGGTTTCCCGGGAAATTCAAGAGGTCATAGACCCCGCAAGGTTGGACCAATTATACGCATAGGCGGATGAGCTTGAAGTACAGATCCAGCAAACAGAAGCCAATTCTGCAGTGACCAAACGGGTAATTCGTGAGCTTCGCCCGCCCCTCCAAAATAGCGCCAGGAAGATGCAACAGCTAGCCGTCGAGGCCGAAACCCAAATTAGCATGATGTTCAGGGCTATCCCGGCACCCCTAGAAGAGGCCGTTGTCACCAGGATCGCTGACGCCACAGATTCACTCTTGCAGGGGTGGCAGCAAGCTGTATCGGCCTTCATGGAGCTTAAAGCTATAGCGTTCCACAGAGTCCCGGAGTTGGGGCCCTTGTTTGAACAACCGGTAGAAGGCGCACAGCGAGAACAGGAACAAGCTGATGGTGCACAACAGGAGTAGGTACAAAATGAAGGCACACAGGCCGAACAGGGCACGGGATCAAACGGGGCGATGGAGATAGAGACTGTCATTTGTGATTGACTCGGGGACGAGTCAAGAAACTATGGTCGGGGCCTGTTGGGGCCCTTGTTTTTGAAAACTTGTTTGGAATATTTTGTATTTTGAATAAAGGATGACCTTTTCTGGTTGCGGCAAGATGACACATGGCAATCGCAACCGAGTCGCAGCTACCGTAAGCCGCGGATCTATCAAGGTGGCGCAGAAGCAAGAGATAACTGAAGAAAGCAGATGCATGAGGATATACAGCAGAAGACAGGAAGCAGAACACACAGACGACAAGAGAGAAGCCGGAAGCAGCTGAAGAAGGACACAGAGAAGAACTAACAGTTGCGAAAGAGGGTGGATAAATAGCAGTCACTCGACCGAGAGGAAAAAGAAGAAAACAGAAGATGAAATGCAGGGCAACTAAAGGAGATCAGCCAGGATATCTCTGTAGTTCCTAGGGTTCTCTCATTTACCTTTTTGTTATGTAAGGCATCTGTATCAGACTATAAGCTCTCCTTGCGGAAGCTATGTACTTATGGTTGTGGATGAAGATATCAATACAATTGCAGGTTGCTATCCTATTGTGTAATTCATATGCATGCATGTTGGTTAAGGTGATTTAAAATTTTATTTGCTTAATACCTGCTCGCTCTATGGATGCTATTGTGTATCTACCTATGTTTATGCAATTAATTCAATAATAATCATGAGTTGTGGATCCTTCCTCTGCTATCGATCTATTCCCCCTCTGCATGTGGTTGCGGCACGCCTCGGGTGAGACTCTGCTCTTCGGAGTGAAATTTAATGCGTGTAATAAGACAGCGGATTCCTTGTTGGCCACAACTCTGAACACAGGTCTTACTGCGAGACACGATTCCTATAACAACCCATTACAATACACCCATTACAATACATTGGGGGCTTTGACCCGCCCAAAAGCTTCTACGCAAGACCAATGACTACAAAATTATATCAAAAATGCAGCATTGGAACATATCAAAACACAACTAGGGGACCTTGTTCCAACATTGTGCTTAGCATTTACTCTATCCAATATGTCATGGACCTATTGAATGCGTTCAATGAAGTTGTTAGCCTTGTCAGTTTCAGACTGGGCATGAGTTGAATCTACTTGAGTAGCTGCAAATGTTATTGAAACATCAATGGGACATTGTGGTTGGAATCCCAATCCCACATAAAATTAGGTTTGGTCAGTTGAGTTGTGGAGAGCCCTGTTGTAGATGTGTTGGACATAGGGGAGGACTATCAAGAAATACATATCAAGAAACAATGTTGATAATAGGACCTCAGCTTATCTCTAAAATTTAAGATTAAATTTTTTGGTTTCTCTATATGTGTTAATCATAACCAGACTTGGTTTTGACCCCATTAATCTCTTTCGATTTTTTCATCGCCCTATCTTTTACTCTCAGATTTGGCGAGGAGAATATGTAAGCTACGAATGTCCCTTAATGAGCAGCATATAATCTTTGGATTAGCGTGGTTGGCTCTAGTGGTCAACTTTGGTGATTAGTCCATGAGATTTGGTGAGAAGCGTGTGAGATTTGGTGAGTAGTGTATGTCCAATATTATAGTTTTACATATTTGAGATTATTAATGTTCAAATATGATGCAAAGGGAGTTATCTCGTTGTAATTGTGTGGGTTTATTTTTGAAGAAATAGACTATAGATAGAGTAAGAGGATATATTAAAAAAGCAAAATAAAATAAAATGAGAAGCAATCCCACTTACAGTGCATTTTATAGCACCCACAAGTAACTCCTATAATAGTATTTATTGCTTGAGTGTAAGTTTGAAAATGAAGAAAATGGATAATGTTGAAGTATTAGAGTTACTTAGCACTTTGATTCTCTCTACTATGGAAAATATAGTTAAAATCAGCAAGGATTTTCTCACTGATATTCACAATTGTCTATAAAATGCACAAGATAGAATTGAGTTTTTGTAGCTTGAGACAAGGCTAGAGAAAGAAGAGCTACAACAACGTGAGCATCATTTTGAACCTATTTTTGTTCAAAACATTTAAAGAGACTCCAACAATAAGAAAGTCAATAATGTTGTGATTGATTCACATCTAGTTCTTGGTTCAACAATAGTTTTTCATGCAGGTGTCAAAATTCAAACTGCACTTCCCAAGCCCATCATCAAATCTTGGGAATATCTTGCCCACAACAAGCACAAAACTGGTCTTAGATATGACAAGGATGTGTCCTTTCATATTCCAGACTATTCCTAGCCCATTCAATTTCAAAGTGCTAGATTCTTTTATGATAGTTAACTTTTAGCAGTTCCAAATCCTGCTCCTCTTCCACAACAGCCACAACATATTGATAAATTCCAACACTGTGACCGAGTTGGACATATGAAAGATAATTTTTTGGATTTTCATCCGTGCAAGAATTATGGTCAACACACTCATTCTTCACACATATTCTTCAAAAACAAGCCTCATGCAAGAACAAATATTCATCTTGGATGGATCACTTCTTGGTAATGGGCATCAACAGCCAAGAAGATGTTTCATTCATATTTCAGAACTTGTTCTAGGGTATTGAACAGTCTTGTAGTTGAGTTTTCTCCATCATCTCACCTTGTATCTTACAAGGGGGAAAATTATGGTCATCTACAAGCTTCAAGGACACTTCAAGCGATCATGAGCCACAATATTTCAATACAGATTCAGAGTTGTAGCCAAAGACACAACAGTTCAAGTGAGCCTGAGCCACAACCTGCCATTCCAGATTCAGAGTTGTAGCCAGAGAGACTGATGCCCATGAGCATGCCTTTGGTTGGTGGTTAGCCTTAAACCACCTATGTGAGGTTGAGTTTCCTCCTCTTCAAAGAATTTGGGACACTTCCTCTAGAAGAAGACTTCAACTTCTTGCCAGTTTTGGAGGAGTTCCAGGAAATGCATTAAGATTGAAATAATGATCTTTCATAAGGCCAACTCAGTAACAATATTGGAATTTATTAATTTTTTGTGGCTTTTGTGGAAGAGGAGCAGGATTTGGAACAACTAAAGGTGAACTATCATAAAGAAATCCAGCACTTTGAAATTGAATGGGCTTGGAATAGTCTGGAATATGAAAGGACACATCCTTGTCATATCCAAGACCAGTTCTGTGCTTTTTGTTGAAGATTGCAACAAGAAACAGTGAAAGTGGCATCCGGAAACTTCATTCCTTGATCCTAGTGAAAAATAATCACCTAAACTAGGTGGGGCCCACACAGGCTATTTTTAGGTGTATGTCTATTTTTTGAATGGTAGGCATATTCTAAAATTAGTAGGAGGCTGATTCTAGATGGTTGAGAAAATTATATCTTTGGATGAATTTCTATTTTTAGAAGATGGGCGAATTCTATTTATAGATCGCAAATCTAAAAATAGAATTCATGTCGATTATTATTAGCCCTTAATAATAATCAGAAAATAAATAGTAACTTATTCTCTTAGAGCACTTTATTTCAGTGACAAGATGTGGCACATTAGTGGGTTGAAGGAATTACGCAATTCCTAGGGTGGTTGGTGACTCATGCATGGAGGACTTCGTTATAACTGACAGTGGCAAGTTGTAACAGAGTTGGAAGAGTAGTTATGTGAGTTGTTATTTAGTTTAATTCAGTTCAGTGAGTTAAACTCAGTTGTGCTAATTGTAACTAAACATACACTAGTGAAAGATGAGTGAATTAATTATTTAATTAATTAATAAGTAGTGTCTTACTTGCAATTGAAGAAATACAACAGTTAACTACTTGCATGTCAGATCCAATGGAGACCCAGTGGAGAGATAGGTGAAAGGGTGAGATGGACTATCTGTTGTGACTATAGTGATGCATTCAATGCATCTACACACTCATTAGAGATTCTTATGAGGATTGTGCAGTCAAGGCAAGTCAAGGTCGAATTCATTCAGGGTTCTTCTTCAGCAGGGATTGCGCAGTGGATGCAGGCTGTCAGGAGGCAAGAAATTGGTGCATGGAGGTGCAAAATTCTGCAAGACAGTGTGAGATGATTATATATTGCACTGAGAGCTCTATGAGCTGAGTTTTTTATGATATATATGAGATTTTTTCATGATCCATTGATATACATAATATATTATATTTGGGGTTTTTAGCTTTAAGTTTTCCCAGTAAAACATCTTGTTATGTGTGATTGATTTTGCTTCATATGTGTTTTGCAATTGGAAATTTAATTTCCGCAAAGAATTAAGTGGAAGGATTATGTATTTAACATAAGATTAATTTGTTAGATCATGAGAATCCGGAAATAAATTATTTTGTTTATAAATTTCTACATGGTATCAGAGCACTATTAATCACTGGAGATATTGAAGCGGTGTTGTGTTTTGTGCTGGCTGACAATTTGAATTTGCTGCAAGAATTTCTTGGTGCAACAGTTGAGTAAACATTGAAATGGATTTCAATGGGTTGCGGTTGGAGTATGCACTCAAGGGAAGCTCTAAATACATAGCCTAGAAGGACAGGATGAAGGCAGTTCTTGAAATAATGGCTTGATGGAATTCATCGAGAAAGATGTTCCTAAGCCCACTTCTACGAATGCTGCAGTACTTGACGCATGGAAAAAAAAAGTAGCAAGGGCGAGGAGGATTTTGTTGGAAGGTGTAAAAGACTATATTGTGTCAAGCCTTCATGGGAAAGCCACTCCATATGCTATGTGGAAGGCTTTGACAGATCTTTTCCAAAGCAGCCGTGACCATAGAAAGTTGGCGCCGAAGGATAACTTAGAAAAATCAAGATGGAGAAGAATGACACTATTCCATTATACTTGACAAAGTTTGTCCAATGCAGGGATGAGCTTGGGAGTGTAGGATTCAATGTTGTGGATGATGAATTGGTGAGCTTGGCTCTCCTTGGGCTTCCGAAGAGTTGGCATAGTTATCAAAACTTTTTCAATGGACGAGAGAAACTGCCAGATTGGGAGCGATTGTGGTCAGATCTAATGCAGGAGGAGATAAGGCAGACTACCAGGGGTGGCTCTTCATCAATGCATGATGATGAAGAGGACCGTGCTTTGGCTGCCAAGGCGAAGAAGAAGAAGGGGAAGAAATTCCATTCTATATCTGAGGCCGGTGAAGATGGCAAGGAGCACAACATGTCCAAAGTGATGTGTTTTCATTGTCACGAGTATGGACACATTGCCACAAATTGTCCACATAAGAAGAAGAAAAAGATGGTTGCTGGAGCTGCAGCTGTTGAGGCTCTTGCCTCGCAATTTGAGCTTGAATTCTCATTGATTGCATGCATGGTGTCTAGTGCATTGGGATCAGTGTGGTACTTTGATAATGGTGCTTCCTTTCACATGACGGGAGATGAGAAATTGCTTACTGAATTGGTGGAGAAAGATCTCCAAATGCATGTTAAGTTGGGCAATGATGGACGATACAGTGTGACTGGCATTCGTACCATTACCTTTCAGAGGGCGTCAGGTAAACTCTTTCATTTAAAATATGATGTTCATGTTCTAGGTTTAAAGAAGAATTTATTCTCAGTCGCAATGTTAGAGGATAGAGGCTATGATGTGGTCTTTAGTGAAGGAAAAGTTTTCATGCGACACAAAGCAACAGGGCAAGCCTAGAAGGTTGGAATTCCAGTTAAGAATCTCTACAGACTTGAAGTAGATGGGATTTCTACGGAGCTTCCTACTGTTGGTAAGTGTGAGGAAGACGTGTAATTGAAGCTTTAGAGGGAGCAGGATTTGCATGCAGGTAAGAGTGAACCTCAGGATGTGGAGCAGCCACAAGATGAGGATCATGGAGTGGGAGCAACCACTCATGCAGAAAAAATTTGTGCCAGATGAGCAGAGGGAGTGCATGCAACGATACCACTAGGTAAGAGGTGGGGTGACATGCATGAGTAATCCCAAGAAGAGATTTATGGGCAGGATTCAATGAGATGGTGTGGATCTCATGAATCGAACCTGGCTACGAGGACCCCATAGAGTGGAAGTAGCATGATTAGTTGGATTGATTCAGTCAGATTAAAGTGACAGTATCGGATACTGGAGCGTGGATCAGAATTGACACCAAGTGTATAGTGCATGGGTGCAAAGTTCAATAGCGCAGTGGTTCCTGAAGACATGTGTAGTTGCTAAGAAAAAGTCAGGAGACTTTGATGGTAGATTCATTATATTGATTCAGTTGTTTGGAGGCTATTCAGTTTCGGTAGTGCTGCATTCAAGTATTGCAGGGAAAATGCATGGAGTTGCATGTCACATGCAAAGATAGTATTTTCTTGTTCAGAGGGAGTGTTGAATATTGCAACAAGAAACAATGAAAGTGGCATCCAGAAACATCATTCCTTGATCCTAGTGAAAAATAATCACCTAAACTAGGTTGGGCCCACACAAGCTATTTTTAGGTATATGTCTATTTTTTGAATGGTGAGCATATTCTAAAATTGGCAGGAGGCTGATTCTAGATGGTTGAGAAAATTATATATTTGGATGAATTTCTATTTCAAAGATGGGCGAAGTCTATTTATAGATCGCAAATGTAAAAATAGAATGCATGTCGATTATTATTAGCCCTTAATAATAATCAGAAAATAAATAGTAACTTATTCTCTTGGACCACTTTATGTGAGTGAAAAAATGTGGCACATCAGTGGGCTGAAGGAATTACACAATTCCTAGGGTGGTTGGTGACTCGTGCATGGAGGACTTCGTTGTAACTGACAGTGGCAAGTTGTAACAGAGTTAGAAGAGTAGTTATGTGAGTTGTTATTTATTTTAACTCAGCTCAGTGAGTTAAACTCAGTTGTGCTAGTTGTAACTAAACATACACTAGTGAAAGATGAGTGAATTAATTATTTAATTAATTCACAAGTAGTGTCTTACTTGCAACTGAAGAAATACAACATTTAACTACTTGCATGTCAGATCCAGTGGAGACCCTGTGGAAAGATAGGTAAAGGGTGAGATGGACTATTTGTTGTGACTATAGTGATGCATTCAATGCATCTACACACACATTGGAGATACTTATGAGGATTTCACAGTCAAGGCAAGGCAAGGTCGAATTCATTTAGGGTTCTTCTTCAGCAGGGATTGTGTAGTGGAGGCAGGCTGTCAGGAGGCAAGAAATTGGTGCATGGAGGTGCAAATTTCTCCAAGACAGTGTGAGACGATTGTATATTGTACTGAGAGCTCTATGAGCTGAGTTTTGTATGAGATATATGAGATTGTTTCATGATCCATTGATATACATAATATATGATAGTTGTGGTTTTTAGCTTTAATTTTTCCCGGTAAAACATCTTGTTATGTGTGATTGATTTTGCTTCATATGTGTTTTGCAATTGGCGATTTAATTTCTGCAAAGAATTAAGTGGAAGGATTTTGTATTTAACATAAGATTAATTTGTTAGATCAGGAGAATCTAAAAATAGATTATTGTGTTTACAAATTTCTACACTTTTTGTGGACAAGATCTTCCCAAGGTTTGATGAGGGGCTTGGGAAGTGCAGTTTGAATTTTGACACATGCATGCAAATATGTTGTTGAACTAGGCACTGAATGTGATCAATCGCAACATTATTGACTTGTTGATTTCTCGAGTCTCTTTCAATGTTCTAAACAAAAATAGGTTCAGAATGATGCTCACGTTGTTGTAGCTCTTCTTGATGTAGCCTTGTCTCAAGCTACAAAGACTCAATTTTATCTTGTGCATTTTGTAGAAAATTGTGACTATCAATGAGAAAATCCTTGTTGATTTTAACTATATTGTCCATAGTAGAGAGAATCAGAGTGTTAAGTAGCTCTAATACTTCAACATTGTCCATTTTCTTCATTGTCAAAGTTATACTCAAGCAATAAATATTATTATAGGAGTTACTTGTGGGTACTATAAAATGCACTGTAAGTGGGACTGCTCCTCATTTTTTTTTTATTTTTTTTATTTTGATATCTCTTACTCTATCTATAGTCTACTGCTTCAAAAAGAAGCCCACACAATTACAAGGAGATAACTCCCTTTGCATCATATCTGAACATTAATAATCTCAAATATGTAAAACTATAATATTGGACATACACTACTCACAAATTCTCACATGCTTCTCATCAAATCTCATGGACTACTCACCAAAGCTGACCACCAGAGCCAACCACGCTAATCCAAAGATTATATGCTACTCATTAAGGGACATACGTAGCTCACACATTCTCCTCGCAAAATATGAGATTAAAACATAGGGCGATGAAAAAATCGAAAGAGATTAATGGGGTCGAAACCAAGTTTGTTTTCTGATTACCACATATAGAAAAACCACAAACTTTAATCCTAGATTTCAGAGACAAAGTGAGGTCCTATTATCAACATTGTTTCTTGATATGTATTTCTTGATATGTATTTCCCCCATTCTCTCATGTATTCCTGATATTTACATGATTTTTTGGATATGTTTATATGCATGTACTAATCATTGTTGCATAGAACAGAGGTTTGTTGGTTTTTATATTGTGTGCAATAATCTTGAAGCAAGGATAGGAGTTGAGATCTCTGATAGATCTTCGTCAAGATGACTACACCAACCAAAGTTTTTTCTCGCCATAGAAAAGGTATGCCCTTTCACTTTATTTTTAATTTCTAGTTTGAATGCTTGGATTGGATTGGTTTATGTTGTGCTTTATTCCCACACCCTCCATCTGGGTGGGTCTAGGCCATGCCTACTAGATCTAAATTAAATCACTATTATGAGTGAAATTTATCCTTACACATTGATAGGGCCTTGACATTGTTGGAAGAGAAACAACTATATGAAAAGACTTCCAAGTGTGCCTTTGGGGTTCAAGAAGTGGAATATTTGGGGCATATTGTATCACATGATGGTGTTAAGGTGGATCCTAAAAAAATCAAAGCTATGGGGGAATGGATAATCCCTAATAACTTGAATAAACTCAAAGGATTCTTAGGATTAACAGGACATTGTCACAATTTTTCAATAATTGTGGTCAAATAACAAAACCTCCAACAAAATTATTGAGGGAAGCATTTTATTGGACTAAATAAGCAAACAAATCATTTGAAGAACTTAAAGAGGCTATGTGTACAACTCCCATCTTGGCGACACCTGAATTCATAAAAATATTCATTATGGAGTGTGATACCTCAGGCCATGGCATTGGTGCAGTTTTGATACAAAAAGGAAGGCGCCTTGCCTTTGAAGGTAGTTAACTTAAAGGAATGAAATTACTTAGACCCATATATTAAAAATATATGTTGGCCATACAATATGAAATTAAGAAATAGCATCCATGCCTACTAGAAAGACACTTCAAATTAAAAACTGATCATGATAGTTTGAAGTAATTTTTGGAACAAATACTATATTCATAAGAGCAACAAAAGTGGGTCAAAAAGATGTTGGGTTATTACTTTGAAATTACCTACAAAAATGGAAAACAAAATATTGTGGCAAATGCACTCTCAAGGAAAGTGGAAGACACAAATGGTTTATTATGCGTTATTTCCATTCCACAATCCGCGTGCGTGGAAGAAGCAAGGATAGAATGACAAGAAGATGAATATATGCAATATCATTAATCAACTATAGGAGGAACTCGATACAGTAGAAAATTTTATATGGAAAAATAATTTGTTATGGTATCAAGATTATTTATACTTATTTAATAATTCTCAACTCAAAGGTCTTATTGGAAGTACACACTTTTCCTATAAGAGGGCATTTAGGGTTATTGAAGACATAACATAGGATTGAGAAATATTATTTTAGGAAGGTATTAAATTAGATTTGAAAAAAATTGGCATGGAATGTGTGGTATGCCAACAAAATAAAGGAGAAACTATCAAGACACCAGGGCTCCTTTAGCCATTAGCCATACGAAGCTAGTATTGGGAGGAAGTTTCAATAGATTTTATTGTAGGTTTACCCAAATCTAAAGGAAAGAGTATCATTATGTTAGTGGTATATCGAACGAAAAAGTATGTCCACTTTTGTTATCTTTATCATCCTTTTAAAGAAATTAATGTAGTAGAATCATTCATGGAAATAGTCCAAAAGCTACATGGAATACTAAAGATTATTGTAAATGGCAGAGATCCAATTTTCACTGGAAATTTTTGGACTAAATTGTTTTCTTGTTTGGGTACTTAATTGGCTCACAAATTATCTTACTATCCTCAATGTAATGGGAAAATTGATTTTGTGAATAAATGTTTAGAAGGATATCTACATTTCTTTGCATCTGATAAATAGACATAATGGGTCAAATAGTTTCCCTTGCCATAATGGTGGTACAATGCATTCTTCCATTCTTCATAAAACCTGTCACCATTTATGGCACTTTATGGATATCGTCCATATCCATCACATCACCCTTTAGAGGGACAATAAAGTCTCAAGCAAAAGAGTACCACATACAACACCAAAAATAGGTTCTCATACTATTGATGGACAACTTGGTTATGGCACAAAATAGGATGAAACAACAAGAAAATAAACATCAAAATGAAAGGGAATTTGAAGTGGGGGAATTGGGTGTTTGTGAGGCGACAACCCTATAAACATATTTCCCTCAAGAAACAAAAGAAGGACAATAAATTAGCTCTGAGGTATTATAGTGGCTATACGGTGTTGCGGAGGATTGGAAGTATGCCTTACAAATTAGAGTTTCCTCCATATTCACTTGTAGATCAAGTCTTCCATGTTTCTTGGTTAAAGAAGGTAATTAGTGATAAGATCCCATTACAAACTATTATACCAGAGATTAATGAAGAACGGAAAATAATAGTAGAACCATAATTTTTTTTGGAAACAAGCACTAAGCAATTGAGAAATCAAGCAATTACTAAAAACCTCATCAAATGGAAGAACCTAATAGTTGAAGAAGTGACATCAGAAGATAACTTGTTCATGTACAAACACCCATAGAAAGTCAAGTGTTGAAGACAACACTTCTTTGAAGGGGAAGGGCATGTTAATCCCTATATAAGCTCCATGTTAACGCAAAAACCCCCTTATTAAGCCCTAGATATTGAGTGATTAAATTTATATTGTTATATTTCTATGTATGCTAGAACCCCTCATGGCCCCATTTTATTATAATTTTACCCTTTGTATCCTATATATATATACATAGTAAGGATACTTAGTTTTAGGAGCATCAAATATTGTCTTTTTCATTGTATTTATTATGAAAGGAGGTTTCCCCCTCAAAGTGGATTGTAATTACTGGTTTCTTATCATTTTAAGGTGCAAGAATCATAAAAATATGCCACATTTATGTTACAACCTACCAAATTATGTTATGAAACTTCTCAAATACTACTCTAATGTGATGGATCACCTTATCAAAGCCCCTCTTGGGTTATTCTAAGCATAATACCTTAGTAGAATATATGGCACTTTAATGAGTTCCTTACATCTCTATTTTCACTTGTTCGTTATCCTTCAATCACTAAATTTGAATCACTATGGTCCCTTGGGCAACCATTTTGGGATAATTCCTAACTTGCATCTGGTTGGAGGTGCAAACCCCATGGTTCATTCCAAGTTCAAATAGGATGCCTTAAATTGGGTCCATAGTTTCAAAAATCCATTTGGTACTTGCAATTTACATAGTTACAAACTTCCTAAATCTAGATGATCTCTTGGTACTAATCATACCACAAATTTCCTTGGGACTTTGTGACTTTAAATCCACAAGTTACATAATAGAGGTCCATTTTAGGCCTAAAAATGCACAATATTGTTACACAAAATTCACACCATATAGAGAATAGACCCATTATGATAGTTTTATATGAATTTAGTACCCTAATGGTTGATTCTCCATTCTCTTATGCCTTAGGTCACTTCATTTTCGATTTATACCCTTCAATTCCTCTATGTAAGATAGTTTTCAAAAGGGATTATTCTTTCTTTGAAACACTCATTTACAGTTACTCGAATTAGTTATTGATCTCCTTCCATCTCCCTAAATTCATTATACTTGATTGCGCCTATCATTTCCAACACCTGTACAAGGAATATTTTTTCTTGTTTAGTTCCAACCTTGCAAGTTTGATATATCCATCCTAAACCATATTCCTTGGCATGGTTCCACTCATACACCAAGTTTGTCTACTTTGCATGTTTCATTGATTTATCTTTACATTAGTAGATCTATTATTTTTATTGGTTATAGTGGATATATATCTCTGTATAGAGCTCAAGGTAAGTAGTTTCTTGTAGGAATTTTCAATTGAGTATGTAGATCATTTCAAAACGTGGATTAGTCTTAGAGAACTATCACAAATTTCCCCTTTAATCCATTTAGTTTCATCATCTACACCAAGGAATTTCAAGTGAAGTCTCTTACTCCTTTGTCATTTCTTGCGTTAGAAACTCTAGCTCATTAAAAGAGTTATCAATGAATTAATCCTAGTTACTTCACTTTATATTCTCATTTAACTTGTTTCTACAACATAATTTGGAACATAATCAAATCACCTTAATCACCTACATCCTTGAGTTTTCATTTAAAAGATCTTAAAATTTATCTAGTATATTTACTCATATTTTTTCATTCTTTTAATTTTAATACTTTTTAAATTTACCCCTAAAAATAAGTTATGACTCCACACTTATATTTTCACCTATCTTTTCACCTTTTAGTGACCTTTTAGTAATGTGTACACATGGGTGGTCTTCTATATTTATCAAGGTAGAGGGATAAATGTCCCTTTGTAGTTTGAGATCTAACCATGGTCTCTGGATGCCTTGGTCCTTGTGAATTCCTGAGTTATTGGTATATGTGGCTTGCGGGTTGTTGCATATACCTGGAGAGGTTGCTTAGTTCCCTGTCTAAAAAAAAATGTGTGCACTTGGGTAGTCTTCTATCTTTACCCTTAAACAATGTAGGGTAGCATGAATATATTCATTCATTACAACCTACAACCAAAATCTCTATAACCACTTATAAATTCTCTATAACCACTTATAAATTATGTATTGGCCACCGGAAAGAACAAATTTGAAATCGTACACAATTGATAAATCATGAAATTTATTTCTCAACATAAATATAATTGTCCTAATAAATCAAATTTGTAATAAGAACATATCCCTAAACTAATATATAATATTTCTTTTTAAATAAATTAATGTATCCAAAAACAATACATAGTAAAAATCAAAAGGGTTCAAGAAATATAGGACAATAGAGATTACTTGTTGTGAGATGACAGTTTGTACAAACACTGTTGCATTTGCTAAAACCTTTTCCCATTTAGGTCCCCTTGAATTACGAAGAAGATATTCTGATACCGATGATCCATATGCCCAATATCCAAGGATAGCCATCCCATAGTAAAATGAAAGGCCCATTGAGAATTGGAAGTATAAGACCTTCTCCATGTTTTTGATAGCTGGTTGTTTTAATGTTCCCTGCAAGGACAAAAATGATAATCTCAGAAATTAACATATGTTTTTTAAACGATTTCAAATAACAATATCTATGATTTAAGAAATGATAAATTGAGAGGCTTCAAATCTTCTTATTTTAAAATATAGATATTTGAAAGGACTAAAATTGATATTCTATACTTAATCACTTTATATTTTATAAATAATAATATAGGGTATTATTAAATGTCATATTTTAAATTACTTTGTATTTTAATAAATAATATCTATATATATATATATATATGAATATTATATATTGTTATATTTTTTATTTAATTTAATTTAAATTTTTATAAAAATATATTATAAATAATTTATGATATTTAATTTCTATGTACTTCAAAAGAAAATGTGTTTTTTATTTTGTTAAAATGATAAAGTTCAAAAATTTTATTCGGCTCGAGTATAGTTATACACAAGAAATTGTTAAATCTCTTACTAATTTGTATTGAGTTTAATGTTTGTTTTTATAGTTTTATATGAAAAAACAAACTCAAAATCTAAGGAGAGAAAAGCTATCCAAATCCAACAAATTAGGATCTAAGCATAATACAAAGGATAATTTGAGAAAAGATATCAACCTTATCTATGAAGATCTCAACTATCCACCTAATATTAGAGAACAACAAAACTATGTAACTCTCGCAATCATATTAGTTTCCTATTACAAATCGAAATGAGAAATACATGAGAAAATGATAAAACTATATAAGTTCAACGTACTCAAACTATGTACTAAACATTCATTCCCTAATGTTCCTCCCAACAACAGAATCATTGGGCTCCAATTCTTTCGGGAATGAGGGAAAATGTTGAGAAATCCACTAAATCTGGTGAGGATACTAGTTTAATTGAGAAAAAAAGTAACAAATAGTAGACCCCTAACATGTCTAATGAGTCTTCTTGTTGAAAACATGATTTGCATCAAGTAAAGGCTAAAAATCAAATACAATATCTATATGATGACTGGTTAAGACCTTTGTCTCCATTGTTGACTCATGAAATAATTTGAGAATATCAACAATGATCACGTCATGAATGCCTAAGTGAGCTAGAATATTAACGAGGAAAATTCATTTTGATACACTTGACATATGATAGAGTAGGGGCCACTCTAAATAGATTTACCCTTACTCTATCCTTTATCTTGAAATTAGTGCTTGTCTAAATGCAACCATATCTTGTCACCAACTTTGAAATGATGTGCAACATGATGGCGTTCCATGAGTTTTTATTGCTTTTCTTAGTTATTCTAAAGAATCAATATGACTTTAGCTTGACCATATTGTAAATATTGTACAAAAATGTGTGCCTTTTATTGCTCTTTTTAAAATGAGAAGTAGATGTAAGAGGTGAAGATAAAGGAAACATATAAGTAGTTGAGGGATGGAAACCAAGATATACCTAAGAGGGAGAATGACCAATGGAGGAATGAATTGCTTGATTATTCAATAAGGGTAAGACTCAAATCCATTTTGCTAGGGAAGAATAATGATAGATTTAAAGACTTTGTATTAAATTACAATTAAGGCTGTGAAAAAATTAAGAGAATTTCCTAATAGTTTTTCATAGGGAATTCCAAAATTGGCCTACAAAACATGAGTTATGATCATACATAATTCTAGTGGGAAGTTCAAGGAGCACTAAACAAATTCAAAGAATAATTAGGTTAATTCACTAGCATAATTAGTTTTGTGACAAGGGATAAGCTTAGAAATTTTGCGATATCTATGAAAAATCACAAAGCTACAATCATGATGGAGGAAAGTGATGGCAAAACCTCCAATCGATCAAGACAAATACTTTCCCAAGGATGGGAAGGAATTGGAAAAGGAAAAATCAACCCAATTTTTTTGTTGGTTTGTAGTGAAAACATATTATGCATTGGCTCAAGAAATGAATAACATATCGCTACATATGAGATTAATAGAAGAAACATTGAAGATGATGAAGAGTCTTATGCTTGTTGAGATGACCATTGTGGAGAATATAATGTGCCTCCTTGAGAAAAATTGAATGGTGTTCATGAGGAGCATACAACTTATCAAACCTATACGGTAATCCTTCTTTGATATGAAAATATTGTAGATGATCTAAGTTTTAGGATGTTGGATCATGAAGACGCTGATAAATGTTCCCAAAATATGGCTTATCTAAGTACTGTGAAGCCCAATTTTGAATTTTCGAATGTGAAGTAGTGAGAATTGTTAGTGCATGAAAGGATGGCGGCTAGCTCAAATAATTAGCCATTTATTTGTACTTTTGTTTTTGTACTTGATTACCAAATGAAACCATTGCAAATATAATATTCATATCGTAGGTTGAACTTCTTCAATATTATTTTAGGATTGAAGAAACTTCAAAGGTGAATGATTAGTATGCACCGCTATTTTTTTACCCAACTCATATTGTCTCAAATATTTTATAGCTTGAAAAAAGGCATACAACTATTTATAATAAGTATATTAATTCCGTTTTTTCCTTTGAAAACGTCTCTAAATGATAAGCCATTAGATGACCAATTTTCATTAACACTACTCCAATTTAAAATTCAGAAGCATATGTCTCTATCTCAAAACACGATGAGAGATCTAGCAATACAAGTACCAATATAGAACACAATTTTTGTTTCAAATAAGAAAATGCATAAGAATTTTCTAGTCCCAATTTGAAAAAAATATTTCTTCTAAACAATTTATGCAAAGGCAAAACAATTTTGAAAACTTGTAGATAAATTTGTATAGAAGTTGACAAGGCCAAGAAAATCAACTATGTTTTTCAGATTTGAAGGAGTGGGCCAGTAGTGGAGCACTTAAATTTTGAGAGGGTCCACATTGATTCGAGATTCATCAATGATAAATCAAAGGTAAGATATTTAAGTTTGAGCAAAAGAACACTTGGCAACAGTTGCATGAATTTGATTTTATTGAAGAACCTTCAAACTTGTTCTATGTGTTATAGACGAGTCTTCCAAGACTTTGAAAAGATAATGATATCACCTAGACATATTATAAGAAAGTTTTCAATACAATATCTAAAAACATCATTCATTAATCTCATAAATGCATTGGGAGCATTGATGAGCCCAAAAGGCAACATAGGTCATTTAAAGAGACCCATTTTTGTTTTGAAATTCATCTTCCATTTTTTTTCTACTTGAACTATTACCTAATGATATCCACTTTTAATATCTATTTTGGTGAATAATTAAACATCTTGAATATGATCAACCTAATCATCAAGGCAAAGATGTGGATATCTATTTTTTATGGAGATTTTGTGTAATGCTTTGTAATCAATACAAAGACAACATGTAAAATATTTTTAAACCACTAACAAAATTACTGAAACACATGGAGAATTTCTAGGCTTAATGAAATTTTTACTTAACAAATCTTCAATTTTCCTTTAAATTTCATCACTTTGTAGCTTTGAAGTGTAATGCGATGTTTCATTAGGAAAAGAGACCTTGGAAAGAAGATAAAATGTATGATTAATTAATATTTGTAGACCAAGCATTGTTGGTTCTTGACAATGTTGAGGTAAATTCACACTTAGGGCATCATCCATACATAATTAGGTCGAAATATAACCACTTTTCTCCATCTACTAGGCATTCCCTACCATCTAGGAACACCTTATATTTTTAGCATGTTTCTAATTTTGGTAAGTTTGTTTTTAGTAAGGGGTTACACCTAGGATGACGTGTGGTAGTGAGTAGACATTTCTTGGGTAGTGATATGGCTATTTCATATCCATTAATGCACATTAACTTATCCATAGGGTCCCTAATTAAAAATGTGAACTTCCTCTCTTATTATAGAAGACTACCTTATCTACTCACCTATAAACCTTATCCTTTGAATTTCATTTTGTTTTGGAGGTTACTTGTTATTTCCTAGTTAGGAGTTCCATGAGGGATTTATTAGTTCATTTCTAACTTATTTTTTATTCCAATTATAATTAGTAAACCCTATTTTAGACACTCTATTTTAGGGTCTCCTACTCTACTTTAAGGCTACTAGCTAATCAATGAAAATGCTAATGTGCATGCATTATGAAACCCCAATAGAGTACACATTGTTTCGATCTCAAGGAGGATTATTTAAGACTATTCATGTCAAGAAATAATATGCACTAGAGTTATGAAGTAATTCAAAATTTTCTTTTTGGCTACATAGTCATTTTTTAGTGCAATTTCATTCTCTCTTCTTTCTTCTTATGCAATTTCTAGTGTTGTATGTTTCATACAATAGATCTTGTGCTTGTGCTTAAAATAAAACATGGTATCAGAGCATTAAAGTGTTGTGAGGAATAATAGAATATCGTTTCAATTTTTACTAGTTTGAATAGCTGAAAGAATGGATCAACTAATAATTAATGTTACTCTAACTCAAATCAATTACTTTTAGTGGAAGTCGAAGATCCTATTGCTACTTCGTAGTAAGGGACACTATGCTAACACTATAGGGACTAAATTAGAGCCCAATTTAGTTGTAGAGAGGTAAAAGCACTTCAAAATTATGGATGAAACCTATGGGATCCTATTCTGGTAAATTTCCTTGTACCTTGACTTCTGTCTAATGTTTGTAACACTCCCAACAAGGTATAGACCAAGTATGAGATATTATATAGCCTCACTAGTTGAGTTAAGATGAAATTAGGTAGAGAATGAGCATATATCATTGAGCCTAAGCAACTTTGATATTCTAAATGATTTATTTGCTAGGTTTAAGACTTTTATTCAACATGTAACAAGTTAAGGCATTAATAGAATAGAAGAAAAATTGATTCCTTAAATTCTTTCAAAAATAGGACTTGCATATTTTGTATTTGTTTATTCTTTCCATACTGCTAAACTCTCCATGGTAATAATTGGAACATGCCTTCACTAGATAGATTTATGGAATATTTTATTTGAGAGAAAAATAAGCTAATTCATATGGAGGCTTTGACATCATCCAAGGCAAATGTTCTTTAACCATGGGAAATTAAGAAGAATAAGCATAAAAACAAGGTTCAAAAGGAAGTAGAACACAACAAGGAAGGAAATAGAATCATCACTAAGGAGAGTAAAAAATCCCAAAGGTTAAAATTCCAAGAAGGAGAAGAGTAATTGAACTTATAGTAGCAAGGAATTCCATCCTAAGAGTGCATGCATGGGGAAGACAATTAACCTTGTGGCACAATCCCTTCATCAACAAAATCTTGAGGACTACATTGCTGATAATTCCAAGAAGAAATAAGGGACAAGACATCATAAGATAAAGGTAAGGACCATGCCTTAATTTCTCTCACTTCATCTCTTAACAATTCGATTCATGATTTACAAACCACTCATTATATAGATTCTTCATCTCATACTTTCTCCTACTTGGAAACTTCTGATGGACTGCCTATTTTTATGGGGGATGATTCTCCTATTGAGATATGTTGAGAATGAAGAGTTGATCTAGACTCTAATATCTTTAACAATGTGCTTCATGCACCTAAGCTCTCCATAAATCTTCTCTCCATTCACCACATTACAAACTCAAGTTAAGGGAAACTAGTTGAGATCACTTTGAATGAAGTGGTGATTTTTGAAATAAAAATTGGTTCCAAGATAGAAGTTGGCAAAGTTGATCACCATTCCAAGTTATATTTTTTCTCACACTTCATTCGAAAATTGCATTTTGTATTTACTCTTACTCATGCAAATGAGGAGAGCAGGTTATGGCATGAGAGATTTGGTCACCTAAACTACAATTATTTGTATCATTTAAGTAAAGAAGAAATGAATTAAGGCATACCTAAAATGCAATTTTACTTTGGGTAAAATTGGTCTTACATGGTTTACTTGGGTCCATCTAATGATAATAGGTTAGATGACCAAAAAATGGTGTAACAACTACTACATTTCTAGAGTTGGTTCATAGTGAAATTACAGATCCTTTCTCTCAGCCATACATGATCAAAGAAAGGTATGTAGTTACATTCATTAACAATTGGCTAAGATTTACAACGGTGTATTTTCTAAAGCTTAAATATGAAATCATTGAAAAAAAGTAAGGCTCTCAAGTAGCTAGTTGAGAATTAAATGGGGAAGGGGATTAAGAAGTCGTGTACAAGTAATTGAGGAGATTATTACAATAGATATGTTGAAAATATGTTTTTAGAAGTAGGTATATATATGAAACATATAATACCATACAATCCACAATAAAATGGAGTAACAGAGAAAAAAAACATCCTCCTAAGGTGTAGGAGAAATGGAAGATAATATGTTGCAGGCTAGAGAACATACTCCTAAGGTGTGGGAGAAAGTGATCAACAATGTAACCTATGTTTAGAATATAAGTCCTCATAAATTAGTAAATGTAATCACTCCCTACGAAGCCTTAATAGGAAAAAATGGATTGTGTGAATAAAGATTTAATTGATCTCAATGTTAGGGGAAGACCCCAAATTAGGGGGAGACCCTTTCTATATGTTAACCCAATTCAAGGTTACAAGTTGACCTAAAAAAGTTTAGGGGAGCTCAATTGGGTGCCAATTCTCTATAAATAATAGATTGGTGAAGTGAATTATAGAAATATGGATCAAGAAAAATAGGCAATGTCATTTGAGGCGTGGAGTAGGTGTGAGGAGCAGTGTCGATGAGGTTTTAAGTGCGGAAGAGGTATAAGGTGTACAATATACAATCATTTGGAAATGTTGGAAAAACCTAAAAAATAAATATAATGTGAATGGCTTGAAATTTTAATAATTTTTTAGTTTCTTCATTAGTTAAGAAGAACTTGCTGTAATATTCCCAATTAGCCCAAGTTAATGGGAATATACAATTTTGTTTCATTTTCCTATTGCATGAATAAATGTATATAGGAGGACAATAAAAAACTCCTAAGACAGTGAATAAATCAATTCCACATGTGAACAAAGATAAATATGGGATATCTTAATAAAACACCCTTATGTATGAAAGGGATTGAGACATTTGACTGGGTCAACCATGAACAGATCAATAGCGTTGTCTAGGAGGGATGAACATCATTGATGCACAGCACAGTCTTAGTTGAAGGTGGCACATGTGAAATAAGCTAAATCATTGAGATGGTTTAGGGTTTTGCAAGATTTCTATCTTATAAAAGGAAGAGGAGGACAGTAGGATAAGGTTTTTGAATATGTTATATTTCTGAATATACTATCTGTTTAGACATATATCATTCTCTTGGCTGTTTAGCAGAGAATAGTGTTGTTTAGCACTGGGTGTTCCTGATCGGGAATCCCACCTCCTTCCTTGAGAGGCCTCTTGGAAGAGTCATGCATGTCTTGTCCACTATCAAGCATTTGGCCAAGCTTCATCTTCCAACTACAATGCAGATCCTATTGAGGGTTTGGTTGTTCATGTAAGCTGCAGCAAGTGGAGGCTAGATCTACTCATATCTAGGCCATTCTAGTGCCTCTTTTTAGTGGGAAAGCCTTCTATCCCATTGGAAAGAGTGTATTGGACCTTTGGAGCTGCATTTTTAGATCTTGGCATCAGGCCAAACATGTACCAAAGCCTACAACGCAGTTTCCCTTCTAGATCTGCATTTTTCTTGTAGGTACTATTGCAGGGTGTTTTAGCACACCATTTGGAGAGCTGGGCTTCAAGTGTTGGGGATCTTCCCATCATATTTTGATATCTATTGGAGAGGATATAATACATGTTCATATCATATTTGATCTACATACTACTGTACATTTTTTAATCACTGCATATTTCTGCAGATCTGTAACTTAAATCTTAGATCTACTTCATGTACATGGTGTTTTTCTCAAAACCCCTAGGGGGATTGAAATAGGAGCCTATATAGTGTATGGATCTATCATAGATCTAATGTTTCATGCACTTATATGCTCTAGATATAAAGTGTAATCTTCAGCTATTGTATGCTCTATAAAATAACGTTTTCAAGCCTTTGCAGTGAATACATGTGATTGAAACACCTCTTTTTGAGGGTTTTCTTATGTTTAAGTCTTTTGTTTCCTATTATACATTGTATGGGCCTTATTGTAAATCTGATTTGCTGATGTATATGTAAATTTTGAGCCTCCATATTGGCCTCATGTTCTTACCTTGTTGATCTGCGTTATTTCTGAAGTAGTATTGTTTAATATTGTCGTGGTTCACATTTTAGGATATTACAGTGGTATCGGAGCAATCATCTTGGCACAGCTTGTAAGAAGCCAATATGTCTTTAGAAGAAGATGAGCCTCTTACTGACATAGAGAAGAGGTATCTAAGAAGAAGACAGAAGAAATTTGATTACACAAATGATGATAAAGACAAGGGTAAAGCCCCTGAATCTGGAAGTGATGGAGATGGAAAGGAGTTTGTGAAAACCCTTTTGAAAGCCATGCAAGATCTTGCTAGAGAGATCAAAGAGATGAGAATGGACAGAATCAAAGAATCTCCTAAGAGATTTCATCTTGGATAAAGCTCTGGCATATCTCACCACTGGAATTATCAACCAGTGAATCAACCACAAGTTTCTCAACGCACTACCATGCCTACTTTTTTGGCTGTGGGAAATGAAGGGTTACAAGAGCAAGAATCCCTTGAAGATTAATTTTAAGAATATGAGTCTCAAAATCAAAGATTCAAGGATCAGCTAAGTTTTCAAGAGTTTTTTCACTTGAAGGACAAAATAAGACTAAGGCATCAACATAGAGATGGTGGATTCACTCATAATCATGATCGACATCACTCTATGGGCATATTATTTCTACCCAATTTTAATGGGTCATCCAAGTGTTCTGCCAAAGTATGGGTAGAAAAAATTGACATCTACTTTCAGTTAAACAAGGTCCCTGAGATGGAAGCTATCAAGATTGTAGCGCTGCACTTTGAAGGTGAAGCACATGACTGGTGGTTCCATGGCTTGTCTACATTGGGTCATACCAATGTGACTGCTTATTCAAAGTTCACTACAAGGCTGGTGGAAAGGTTTTATAGAAGAGATCTAGAGGCACCATTCATGAGCCTTGCAAATTTGAAGCAATTAGTTAATACAGAGTCTTATATTTCTAAATTTTTAAGATTATCTGTTATGGTTCCTGACTTGTCTGCAGCAAGGAGGGTGTATATGTTCATCGATGGTCTAGATGAACCTCTTCATGGGTTGGTAAAGTCTACCAAGCCCACTACCTTGCATGATACCATTGAGAGGGCTAGAGACCTTCAATATGCCTTGCCAAAAGCAAAGGCAAACTTTCAGAACAAACCCTCTTTTCCTTCTAAAGGAAGAGAAGAGAAAGTTGCTCCTTCTAAGGAGAGCTCATTCAAGAAGCCTCTTGATATTGAAGTCTGAAGAGATCTAAGGAGGAAGAAGCTATGCTTCACTTGCCAAGTGTTCGAAAGAAAAGAGGTCTCAGGGGGAGACCCAGGTTCAAAAAGGTAGCCAACAAGGGTTACCGCAGTAGTCTAGCACAAAATTGGTATTTTCACCCTGCTCCGAGGAACAGAGAGTCTCACCCGAGGCGTGTCGCGACCTTACTAAGGCTGCATTTGGATCAGGTATCGATCAAGCATGGTAAATGCGCAAACCATCCATAACTTAAGTACTTCGAATAAGTGTGAATACCAGATAGATAATAATACTCATGAACTTGATCAGAATGATAACCAAAAATTCAAAATAGCCATATATCCCACTAAACCATAACACAAGGTAGAACTTAGAACAACAGCCTTATATTAGAAAGTGATGCATTAACAGAAAAAGACTATTACATCACTCGTCAGAGCGTGCCTGGAAAAACTGATTACAACCGTATTACAATATACAAAACATAACAATGAGAGAGGGAGAGAATAGAACAACATGAACAGAGCTCTCCTATAGCTCCTGCTCCCTTATCCCTACTAAGCCAACCTCCTCTTTCCGCTGATCGACTGCCTATTTGTTCCATTTTCAATGCGACTGACAGTCCTTCCTTATTTTCCGCTCGGCCGTTTGCTGCTTTCCCTGATTGCTGGGAATCCCACTGATGTCTTATGCTGCTTCCATTTTCCATCTGTACCTGCTTCCGCAACAGCCGCGCCACCTACCCTTCACCTCTTCGCAACCATGACAACTCTCTGTCTACCATGGTTGTGCTCTGCCACCTGTTCTCCGCAACGCAAAACTATTTAATTTCAAAACAAGGGCCCCAACAGGCCGCGACCACATCCTATTGACTTATCCCAAGTCAATTATTTCCTGCCGCCTCGGTCTCCATTGGTCCGCTTGACTCCTTGGCCCGTTCTGTTTGCTCCTTTTCCTCTGCGTGCCCAAACAAGGGCCCCAACTCTGGGACCTTTTTTAGTGTGGAATCTTTCAGCTCTCAGAAGTTGTCAATGGCCTGTTGCCATCCTTGCATAACCAGGTCCGTTTCTGTTGTGATCTGGGCGATCTCTTTTTCTCCTGCAATGGTCGGTAGACCGCCGAAGACGCTAGAGATCTGAACATTGGCCTCGGTGGCTATTTGTTGTATTTCTTGTGATGTGGTCTTCACTGGCTACCTGACCTCTTGTAGGGATTGTTTGGTTGTGATTGAATTCTCCTCAATCTGTTGTATTTGGACTTCGAGATCCTCTGCTTGAGCATACAATTGGTTGAGTTCGTCTGGGTCTGTGGCCTCCTAAATCTGTTTGGATAATTGTTGTAGCTTTGCTGAAACTGGTTGTTACTTCAAGGTGAGAGAGGTGGAGAATTTGTGTAGACCCTTCAGTAGGTCATACGCTTCCTTTGCTGCATTACTCAAAATTTCCTACATCCCGGCGATCTGTGTTTGTCGCTCTGCGATCTTCTCTGTGTAAATGATGGTCAGGTTTGGCAGCGCAGGCCTAGCCTCCAATTCTACCCTCAGCTCCCTATTTTCTCTGTTGAGATTCGAACAGGCCACGCGGACGTGAATGGACCATCCGACTATGTCGTCCTCTGCCATGTCACTTGGTATCTGATTATTGTGGGCTGTCACTGTGGGCCAGAGTTCGTGGAAGACCTTGGTCACCATGTCCAGTTGGCCCTAGAGTTGGCTCTTTTCTACTCTTAGTTGTTCACGCTCTTTAGTAAGCGCAATAATTTGTATTTGTTGCTGCTCAAACCTTTATTGAAGTTCTGTGTGGAGCCCCTTGGCCTGCTGCGCTGCCTTCTGAATGAAATTGTACAATTGGGTCGTTCCCCATGTTTGCACACTTTCAGCTCCGGAGATATCTTGATTCGGCTGTTGTTCTTGGAGCGGCTGACCACTTGCAATGGATCTTTCTGAGTACTCTTTTGGTGACTGCGGTTGTGTTGGTTGCAGCACCAGATCATTGGGGTTACCCATGCTTATATTGGGTTGGACTCGTTGAAGTATCAGCCTTGCCTGCTGGAACTGATTTAGCTCTTCGGCTTGAGTTGTTATGTCTTCAGCAAAAGATGCATCTTGACTTAAAAGTTCCTGAAAAGAATCTGGTCCAACTGGGCTTTGGCTAACCTCGGGTATCACTGTTTTACCCTCGTTAACCTCCATCTCGACATCTCCGTTTGTTTTATTTTGCACCCTGACTGGGTCAGATATGGTGGCTAATGTGGAGGGTGTGCGAGATGGGTGATCTTTGGAAGTGAATGAGGTGGTGACTGAGGGTTAGTGAGTGCGAGGAGGTGATATACAAACATTGAGAAAAGAATAGGGGTTTATGGGGGGTAGCTCCTGAGTAATCTAGGGATCTGTTACGGGCTTTTCTCTGATTGGGACCCCTGTATCCATAAGTTGTGTTTGATATTCCCCTATTAGATCAACGACTTGGCTAGACATTATGACTTTCACCTTCTTAGCCTTGGGGGTGGCTACAGGTGGCTTCGAGGTTACTTTTCCTGACGAGAGATGTGGTTGCTACTGGTGGTGAATTAAAAAAGTTCAATGGTAGGGTGGTGACTAGGGGGAATGGGATGGAAGAGGATGCAACATTTGCTGCCTGAAATTCTGTAAATGTAGGAAACATAGAAGAATCATTAGTTAAATTTTGGACCACCTAGTTAAAGCTCTGTACCTTAGTATTTAGTTGCTCGATGATTGGAGTCAGTTGTAGCCACGACATCCTAGCCATCGCTTCCTCTGCTGTCTCCCCCGGCAACGGGTCTGATTGCATGCCATTGAATGAGTAGATGTAGACTCCGCTTCTGTCTCCATTGCTACTCCAGGACAGGAGCATACCTCAGCGTGAAAAGCTCGCTCATCAATTTGCAATTTCAATGGCATCATATTGAAGGTTGACTCCAGCACACAGGCTAGCCAGATGTAAGTTTGCTTATGGTTAACCCCAAACCATATTTAAGCTGCATAGATGTCTAGCAGGTTCTGTGGAATTCACTGTTGGCTCATGGTGACATCCACCATCTGGATGTACTAGAATTTAAATGCCTCCTCGTTCACCTCCTTCGAGCTGGGGTCCCTTGATGTTTTCCAGGGTGTGAACTTCATTGCGAGTGGTTGGCCTGGCACCACTTCCAGTGGTTGCATTATTCCTAAAAATTCCATTTCCACATGGCTAGCGCCATTAAAAGGTACCCATATATGAATCTCGTGGCCCTCCTGTAGTTGTCCTCGCATGCTTCGAACAACTCATTAAGCATAAACGAGTACCAGTTCAGCTGTGCCTCCTGGAGACAATGCTCCGCAACTGAGATAGTGTCTAGCGTACATTCCCCTTTCGTATAATGTCTGATTCTTTTGCTTGCAATCAAGTAACACACAAATTTGATCACTGGGTTATTGATTAAGTCTATCTTAGCTCCTATTCCCCCTCTCTTGGTGTCGTACTTCTTGTAGTAGTCCATGTCCCCTGATTTCTTTGCTCTCTTGGACACCGTCTGGAAAGCTGTGGAGATGTCTCTCCCTTCCTGTGACAACCTGGTCAATCCATGAATGTCTTCCACATGAATTGGGATTTCTCTTCCTAGCCAGAGCAACCCATTGTGAATTCTGCTTAGTAGAAACTTGGTGCATTGCATTGCGACTCCTATAGCGCCAAACACTGGAAGGTTCCGTAGGTTCAGTATGGTGGATTGTTGCACACCTCTGAACTCTGGAAGTACTCTTTGTGCTTTTTGTCCCGCTGTTGTTGCATAATTCTCCATGTAGACCTGTTTCTTCATTGCTGGAAATTGGAAAGAGTATGTGAGGTTGGTATCAATCAATGAGGCACTATCATATTTTCCTACCAGGGATTCCTTCTTGTGAATCCTCTCATCGAGCTCATGCTCAACGACTGTTGGCGCTACCCTGGTCATCTTAGATCTCCTTTGATACACTTGCAGCGCTATTCCTCCTCTTTCTTTATGAATCCCTACTTCTGGACTCCTTCCTTGTTCTTTCTCTGGTGACGTTTCCCTTGCTGCATTTGTTGTTTCTGATTCTAGCTCGGACTTCTCTGGCATTCTCATGCTTTCTGTCATGTAGGTTATGTAAGTAACCGGCATGCATGAGGTTGATAAGACCCCATAACTAATTAATTTTCCCTTCCTTTCCTCGTGGCTATAATCGTGCGATTATTTACCAGGCTGAGGTGGGTTCTGAAAAAGCTAACTGTGGTTTCGGGGTTTGGGTAGATGTGATGGGTGATAGTTATGGCTTATTATGGAAAATTTATTGTAGTATGGGTGATGCTAATTATGGCAATTATTTTCAAATTTCAGTAATCCTACGGATTGACATGGGTACTATGAGTAATGATGATGGAATGATGTTTGACACGCTTTTCCTTCTAACGTCGCTGACACGTTGGACCTGATCCGCCCCTGACCACAATCAGTTGCGCTGTAGTCTATACAACGCAACAATGAATTTTTCTTCTGCTATGAAATGTCTTTATTTAGAATCCTATCTAAGCTCTTCTCGGGTGTGAGAGAGTTATTTACTCCATCTATTCTAGCCTAATCTACCCTACTGGTTTCTCTCAGTTGTGAGAGTTTATTCAAAATGAAATGCAGAACTTACTCATGGTAGGGTTTCAGGCGTACGTCGTTCACCCATCCTGGCAGTATCTGGCCGTCTAGTTGTGCTAAGCGCACTACTCCAGACTCTTTGATTTTGATTACGTGGTACGGTCCTAGCCAATGCATTTGTAGCTTCCCTGGAAAATTTTGATACTTGCTATCATATAGTAAAACTTTTCCACCAACCTTGAAAGTTTTTTGTTTGATATGGCAGTCGTGCCACGCTTTTTGTCTTTCTTTTTGGATAGTTTGGTGGAATTATGCTAAAAACCTGTCTTCTTCCAGCGCTTGTATTTCATGTAATCTGTCCTTCAGGGAGTCTTCTTCTGATAGCTGGAGTGAGGTTGCGATTAGAAGGCTAGGTAAGGAAAACTCTGCTGGTACTACGGCCTCTCTTCTGTACATGAGCTGGAACAGTGTTTGGTTATTGAGCCTCTTGACAGTCATTCTGTATGCCCACAGAGTTGCTGGTATACGTTCGTCCCAGTCGTCTTGTTGAGCATTGAAAATTGTTATTAATCCCTTTTCGAGGATTTTTTTGAATGCCTCTATCGTTCCATTAGCTTGTGTGTGGTAGGGGCTGCTCCTGTGATGTTTTACCATGAAGCTTTCTAGCAGGGATTTTCGGGCAGCCAAATCGGCTGATTATGTTTTCAAATATGAACCATGCCACTGTGTTGATTGTGAAATCCTTCACTGGCATTGCCTCTGCCCATCTTGTCAAATAGCCGATTGCGGTGATGATATACTGGGCTTGCGAGTTTCTTGCCACAGGTGCAATCGGGCCTTTAAAATCAACTGCCCATTTCTCTAATGGTTGTAGTGGTTTTACTGGGTGTAGTGGAAGCTCGTACCTATGCGATGGATGTCCTGTCCTCTGGCAAACATCACATTTCTTTACGAACTCCTTATTGTCAATGTGTACCGTCGGCCACCATAAGCCTTCCTGTAGTACTTTTCTAGCCGTCGGTTTAGCTCCTACGTGTCCTCTCGCAACTCCAGTGTGGCACTCCCATAGTACGGCCTCCCTCTCATGGTCCAGGACACATTTTCGTAAGATTTGGTCTAGCCCCATTTTGTACAAGTGTCTTGCGATGAGTTGGTACTCTACAGCTCGGACTACTAGGTGTCTCTTCTATACTGTGGTATATTCCTTTGGGCACTTTCTTGTTGTTGGGGAAGAGTCAATAGGATGTGGTCTGGGCCTATTGGGGCCTTTGTTTTGAAATTAATTAGTTTTTTGTTACGGAGAACAGGTGGCAGAGCACAACCATGGTAGATAGAGAGTTGTCATGGTTACGAAGAGGTGAAAGGTGGGTGGTGCGGCTGTTGCGGAAGCAGGTACAGATGGAAAAGGGGAGTGGTAGAAGACAATCAATGGGATTCCCAACAATCAGAGAAAGCAGAAAATAGCCGAGTGGAAAATAAGGAAGGACTATCAGTCACGCTAGCGATGGAAAAAATAGGCAGCCGATCAGCGGAAAGAGGAGGTTAACTTAGTAGGGATCAGGGAGCAGGAGCCGTAGGAGAGCTCTGTTCATGTTGTTAGGTAGGTTGTGATCTGATCTAGGTATTCTGGGGTGGCTTCTACTTTGAAAATATCAGCGTCTAGCAAATGATCATCCAGAGATCCTTCGTTTTCTCCAGTTTCGAGCCTTGACAGGTGGGCTGGTCCCACGTTCAATCACCCAGGTTTGACTATCACCTTGAAGGTGATTTCTTGAAAGAGTAGGAGCCATCTGCATATCCTTCCTTCCAATACCAGTTTGTTCACTAGATACTTCAGAGTTGAATGGTCTGTAAAAAACTTGAACATTCCTCCTAGCAGGTAGTGGCATAACTTTTGGACGGAGTACACCATTGCTAATGCTTCCCTTTTTGTCATGGTGTAGTTTCTTTCCGCTGTTGATAGTTTCCAAATTGCAAAGTACATTGGGTGATCAAATGTAGTGTCCCTTGGTTGGGCTAGAACTGCTCCGAGTGCGATTCTTGAAGCATTAATGTGGACATGAAATTGCTTGTCCCAATTTGGATGAACCAATATCGGTGCACTTGCCAATTGTTCCTTCAAGGTGTCTAGGGCCATTGCACAACTCTCTGTCCAGTTGAATTGTTCTGATTTCCGCCACAGCTTCTCCAATGGGGCTGTTATCTTCATGTAGTTATGGATGAATCGCCTGTAATAACCTGTAAGGCCTAACAGTGACCTCAACTGTTTCACAGTTTCTGGAGCTTCCATGTTGATTATCACTGCTACCTTTGCTGGATCCATGCAGACTCCTTGTTTGCATATAATGTGTCTGAGCAATGTTCCAAATGGCACAGCAAAGATGCACTTCTTTAGATTTAATGAGATATGTAGCTATCTACACCTATCAAACATAATTCTCAGTAGCGTGGCATGGTCTTTCAATAGGTTGTAGATGGTCCAGTCGTCCATATAAACCTCTAGGAATTTTTGGATGTAGTCGCGGAATGTTTCTATGACAATGCACGAAAATACTACCGGCGCATTCTTCAAACCAAATGGCATTATGTGGTATGCAAAGTAGCCCCATTCGGTGGTGAAGGTTGTCTTTTTCTTATCTTCCTCAGCTATCCTTACCTGATGGTACCCTAAGAATCCATCTGTAAAAGAATATGCTTCGTTCCCCACAAAATTGTCTAGGACTTTGTCACTGAACGGGGTGGGGAATGGGTCATGTATACAGGCAGTGTTCAAACTTCTATAGTCAACATAGACTTGGATTTCCGCCTTATCCTTTTTTCTCTGTATAACTATGGGACTTACCCATTTTGCTTCCTCCACTGGAAATATCAACCCTGCCTTTAGCATCTTGTCGATTTCCACTTTAACCTTTTCCTTTACCCTTGGATTCAACCGATAGGGTCTGTGTTTGATTGTTCTTGCATCAGGCTTCAGTATTATACACATTTCTCCCAGGTCTCGTTTGATTCCTTTCAAGTTGGCTATGGACGACGGGAACAAGTCCTCATATTCCTCTAATAGATTTAATATCTCCTTAGTTGTCTCAGCATCCTAGTAGTCCTTGATCGATGCTAGTTTGGGCTTCTCTTCAATCCAATATTCATTTTCTTGGTTTTGAGGGGGGAGCAAATGAACTCCCTCGGTTGTTGGGTCCTCCTGAATATCCTTCTCTCCCTCTGTTTCTTCAAAGTAGATATGTCTAAGTCCCTCTAGATTATCATCATCCATTTCACTATCTATCTTCTTACATGATACTGACTGCCGGATGCTTTGGTTCGGGAGTGGTTGCTCGTCCTCCTGCTGATTCTCTAGGAAGAACAGTACCCTTTTAATGGCCTGTACCGCTTGGATAACTGTATCTGTCTTTCCTTCAAATAAGAAGCACTGTGTAAAATTATTCGTAACTTCTTGCCAAGTGCCAGTTCCCCTTTTTCTCTCCTCTGGTAGGTACCAGGCTTGTAGAATCCTATCCAAGGAGTGTATAAATTTGTGGACCCACAGCTCGTGTGGGTATCCTGTAGTGTTCCATTGATCTTTACACTCCTTCAAATGCTTTCCAGGATCTGAATCCCCCTAGAATCTCCGAGTGCATTGGGGTCCTTCTTCTCCCTTGAACCTGGCTTTCAATGTTGCTACAACTCTGTCCGATCATGACAATGAGTTGTGATGGTTTTTCCACCATCTTGCAGCTATGGATTGCAAGGCCACGTCCATGAGTGGGACCCTTTGATACTCTGGTACATTGTCTTCTGTTTTGATAATGAAATTATTTACAGCATTCATATCTGATAAAGTTGGGTAATCTATTACATCAGTCCCAATCCAATTGATTCTTCTAATGGTGGCGCATCTCCTTGTGCTGGTCTCATATCCCCCTTGCTTCCAATCATCCTAGGCTATCTCTAAGCCCAAGTCTGAGCTTTGAATTCTCCTCCAACTCACTGATCCTCTCGTCGTCGGGTTGATAAAATATTCCCTTCTTTCTACAGTCATTTAATAAAGATAGTCGAGAAGCTGAGAATATTCTCTGTTATAAACAGACTCTGTGTATTTGGGACCTTGATACGGGTCAAGAGGCTGGGTGACTCTGACCTCTCTATCCTCAAAGATCATCAGTTCCTTCTTTAAATCTGTTATTGCATAGTTTTTAAAATCCCAGACGATCCCCAGTAATGTTGGATAGGGATCCTTGTCTCCTATAATGTCGATGACCTCAAAGTCTATGTACGTCTTTAATCCCACAACGTCGACTTCGACCTCCTCCAGCCTGCCTATGGGAAAAATAAATTTCTAGTTTGCCATATGGAGTTAAATTGGTGAGTATGTTAACCTTGGTTTCCCAATGCTTCCCACGTTTTTCTGGGCATGATATTTACGTCGAACCCTAGATCAAGCATTATGTCCTTAATTTGGAATCTCGTGAATTGAGCATTCACTTAGAACTCTTTCCCTGTCCTTCTCTTATTTCTCTTCACTCTTTTTATATATTTTTTTGACGTGCCAGATGATTCCCCTGGATCTCTCGTCTTCTGCACTACTCTTTCTAGGTTCTGTTTTAATTTTTCCAACATGGGTACGTTGTTAACAATTTTTAGAAATAGACGGAACCATTCTTCAATTTTATTACCTGTATTGGCTTGGTTTTCATCCCCTTCCTTTGGTTGTGGCATTTTGATTCCTTTGCTTCCCCCAAGCTGGGAAAATGCTTTTGTTGCCTCTTGAAAGAATTGCTTCTTTTTTTCTGGCCTGAATGTTGGCTTTTGAGATGTTGGTCTTACCAGTTTTATCAGGTCCACCTTTTGTGCATCTTCCCCAGTTCATTTGCTTCCCCACGTCACTATAGCTACGTTCTGCATGGCTTGAGCCTCGATTATTCTTGGCTAAGAATTTACTAGATTTGTTCCTCTTTATCTGGCCCTTTCTTCCCATATTTTGATGAGCTTTGGGCAGTCTTTTGTTGCGTGCATGTTAACCCTGCATTGAGAGCACCAGGGTCTTCTAGGAAGTGGAAATTCCCTAGCCACATGGCCCTCTTGGTCACAGTTGTAGCATCGTACTGGTCCTCTTCCTCCCGCTCGGCCTCCTCTCATGCCTCCTCCTCGTCCTCTAGGAGCCTCATTCACTCTATATGAAGTTCTGTCTAACCGTTCTGCCAAAGCATCCAGAGATCTGGACTGCTCTGTACTGTGTGTGGTAGATGCACAGAAATCACAGTATACGTTGTTCGGGATATTGGAGTACTTTTGCAGTATAGGGCATAGGCAAGGTGAGTGGCCCATTATTTTGCAGATCTTGCAATACTCAGTCGTCGTTGAATTTTTTTGCACGGGGAACCTCGTGTATGGGTTTTGTGGTGAATATAATCCTTGGGTGTTTATTTGCACGATCCCTCCTGCTGCTGGAGCTCTTGGTGCCCTTATTGCTGGAATTCCCACGTTCTGGCCTCACAATCGAGGACATTTAGTTACCACATATGCTTCCATTAGACAGTGCATACACCATACATTTGGCCTCGCTAGACGCATGGGTTGAATTTCCTTCAGTTTTTCTGTCAAGCTAGCTATTTGATGTTGTAGTCCTAGTATGGAATGGTCTTGAGCTGATGCCCCTCCTTTAAATTCTTGCGGGTATCCCACCATGGCCTCTATCTTCATGGCATGTTCCAATGCATCTTGCAATGTCTCGATATTTTGTTGTGTCAGCGGGGTTCTTGTCAGCGGGAGAAGGGCCTTGATAAACCAATCCCTTTGGTGATTGGGATCGATCGGATAGCTGAGTTTTCCAACCGCATCCTTGAATCTCCTCATTAGATCCCATGTAGTTTCCCCTTCTCGTTGCGTGATATCCCACATCTCTGATAAACCCTGTTGATATGTTTGGGGTAATTTTAATTCCTTCACGAAATCCCTTTTTACATCGTCTAATGCTGGGTTCTGATGAGTCTCAGACCACTTTATAAACCAGCGTAGAGCTCTCTCCCAGAGAGTAGTTTGAAATTCTACCAACTTACCTGTGTCTGGTGTCTGTTGAGCCCTCCATATGGCCTCACAGAGGTACCATTGTTGTTCCACATCATCATTCCCCCTCCCAGAACACTTTGGGTACTGAGTAAAGGAAATTGCCATGCTTCCTTGTGTGGGGTTTACTAGAACAAATCCCCTTACTCCTGGCTGTGAGATGGTAGTACCAGTACTGTTGCTAGTGTGTATTACTGTTGTGGACTGAACGCTATTCGACTTACTTAATTCCCGTAACTTAACAAATATTTCACCTAGTGGATGATAGAGTACCAGGGGAAGTTCGGGACTAGAGCTACTTGAACTTTAGGGAATAGAGTTACCTGGGATTATGGGTGTTGGCCTTTCTCAGAATAGCTGCTCCATCGCAACATGAAACTCCACATCAGACGTCTCCTCGGGGCACACGTTATTTCTGTCATACTCCTTTCCCTTTTCTGATTGGGATGGGCTCCTATACACCTGCCGTACTTCCTTGGTGGTCCTCCTTATATCCTGGGAACTTGTCTGACCTTCCATTTGCTTCGTTGTCTAAGGCGCCTTTCCTTTGTCTCCCCTTTTCCTTTCTTGTCTTTCCAATTATTTCATAACCATTTTTTTCCACTTCTCGATGAGTTGCGCCCTCTAATGTGCTTGTCGTTCCCTTAACCTACTAGAGGTCTTGGCATCCATATCCCTATTCCCCCTTTTCAACTTACTTATAGCATCTCTCCTTTAGTCCCTTCCCCCAGTACTGGAGGTTTAGGTCTCCATCTTAGCTTTTTGGAACTCCATCAATCCTTTGTCCACCATCAAAGCCTTGATCCACAGGGGGATCTCCCTCAATAGTCCTCCGTGCAGCCCTGATCTGAATACATCATACGCTTTCGAGAAAAACTAGTAGCATTCAGCTGTGAACTCTACTATGTATCCTTCCAAGGTAGATTGCACCTAGAAATCTACAGCTCGGGTAAAATCAGTATCGAACTGGTGGAGTGCTACTAGATCTGAGTGCACCCACTTGTGACAGACCTTCTGCAAACCTCTCGGGACTGCCTTGGTCTGTAATCTCCACAACTAGTTGTAGAGCTCCTCAGGAAAATTTCCCCAAAAGATCTTGTAGATATCACTGGCGAACTCAGAGAATAGAATTTAGTTCTTAACGAAATTCTCTTTTTGTTGTCTCACTTCCGCTTGCTGAGCTATGAACTAGTCTAGATGGTCATCCCACCATTTCTGTATTTCTTTCTCGAAGATCCGTGATACCATGATCTAACTCCAGAATGAGATTTCAAGTCCCAGCAATGGAACCATTTGTTGGTAAGAAAAGAGGTCTCAGGGGGAGACCCAAGTTCATAAAGGTGGCCAACAAGGGTTACCACAGTAGTCTAGCACAATGTCAACATTTTCACCCTGCTTCAAGGAACAGAGAGTCTCACTCGAGGCATGACGCGACCTTACTAAGGCTGGGATTGGATCAGGTATCGATCAAGCGTGGTAAATGCGCAAACCATCCATAACTTAAGTACTTCGAATAAGTGTAAATACTAGATAGATAATAATACTCATGAACTTGATCAGAATGATAACCAAAAATTCAAAATAGCCATATATCCCACTAAACCATAACACAATACAGAACTTAGAACAACAACCTTATATTAGAAAGTGATGCATTAACAGCAAAATACTATTACATCACTCCTCAGAGCGTGCCTAGCAGAACTGATTACAACCGCATTACAAGATACAGGACAAAACAATGAGAGAGAGAGAGAGAGAGAGAGAATAGAACAACATGAACAAAGCTATCCTACTGGTCCTGCTCCCTAATCCCTACTGAGCCAACCTCCTCTTTCCGCTGATCGACTACCTATTTGTTCCATTGCCAGCGTGACTAACATTCCTTCCTTCTTTTCCACTTGATTGTTTGCTGCTTTCCATGATTGCTGGGAATCCTACTGATTGTCTTCTACTGCTTCCCTTTTCCATCTATACCTGCTTCCGCAACAGTCGCACCACCTGCCCTTCACCTCTTCATAACCGTGACAGCTCTCTGTCTACAGTGGTTGTGCTCCGCCACCTGTTCTCCACAACACAAAACTATTTAATTTCAAAACAAGGGCCCCAACACCAAGAACCATGGGTACCTAGACATAGATGTGCTGCTGTTAAAGCGCATTACATAAAGGTCTTCTCAGATCTTGAAGAAGATGAAGATGATGAACAAAGAAGGGGTCACATCACTGACAATGTTGAAGGAGATCCAACATCATCGGGAGATGGAAATGGAGCATTTGCTCCTATTGGAGGAAATATTGCATCTTTGAGAGGATTACCTAAGTACTTGACCTTAAGAGTTCAAGGTTCAATCATGAATCAAATGGTTTCAGTATTGATTGATAGTGGGGCTACCCACAATTTCATTGATTCCCATCTTGTGTAAAGGAGGGAAATACCCACTGATACTTTTGAGGGATTCTCTATTTTGGTCCCAGAAGATAGAACAATGCAATGCATGCATTATGTCCCATCACTTTCAGTCACCACGGGTACCTACACTTTGGTTGATCACTTCTTTGTGGTTGACATATTGGACACCAATGTGATTTTGGGTGTTCAATGATTGATTACATTGGGGAAAGTCACCACTGATTGGGAGGCTTTGCAAATGGAATGGGTGGACAAGAAGTGTGGTGAACCTCAAATGATAAAAGGCATGCATACTTACCCCTCACATAGCACTTCCACACAAAATACAGAGATGGATTTTCGCAGTGGAAGCAAGGACCTCACAATCCCATCTATTATGTTCATGAGATTTCTACATGGGACACTCTTATCTAGTGGAAAACCACCTGAGAGGCCACCTGATTCAGATTTTGTGAGGAAGACCTCACAACTTTCTACTCCAAACTTAGATCTAGGAGGGATTGGAGCACTTGAAGACAAAGCTACATTGTTGGGAGACTTGGGTAAGCTCGAGAAAGAGGGAGATCTTCTTCCCTTATCATCATCACCCACTCTCATTTTTGGGTCTACGCTGTGGGAGGAGAAGAATGGAAGGAATGGCCCTCCAACACACATCTTTGGCATAGGAGATGTCAATTAGGAGATCAGCAACATGATAGACATTCCCGTTGATATATCATCAGCGTTTTCATTATTGAGCAGTTTAGATTTGTATTGGAAATCCCAATTATTGGTGGATTATTCCAAATATCTATACACTTGTATGATACTTGATGACCAGCTGCATGAAGAGGGTTATCTAGTCCATGAGGGAGTCATCTATCATCATGGTAGGATCTTCTTGTCTAGATATTCTAAGCTCAAGAAGAAGTTACTACAAAGAGCATACAAAGAGTTTTGTTTCAGCCATATGTACTCCATGAAGATCTACAACATCATCATGAGAAGCTTTGATTGGGAAGGCTTGAAAGAAGAACTACATCAGCATTTTCAAGAATGCATGAACTATGTGGAGTTGGGGTAGCCATGTGACTCTATGCAAGAGTTATTTCAGCCATCTCTTCCTTCTTTTGAAAGAGGGTAAAGATCCATGCACAACTCCATGTGTATGAGAGGCATTGTTGGTGAAGAATCTGATCATGTAAAGCAAGTTTCATTTTTTGATTTTACATATTCTTTCACCATGTTTATGCAAGCCATGACTCCAAGGAGGAGTGATGTATCATGTAAATCTCATGGCAAGCATTGGACCACTAAAAATTCTAAACTTGGCCACTCCCTTGTTGTGCAAAGGGAGATTTTCTTTCATGATGGGTGCTTCCCAAAGGCAACAAACATATCTCATACTTTTATCCATGGTGAGATGACATGTGTAGCAAGTAAGTGGTGGGGAAACCACTTACCATACCTTGATCTAATGCAGGCAGGAGACGCACTGCGCTAGTATCATATGTGGGACTATGTCCCACCTCCTCATGCTCAAATTTATGTTTGTATATATGTAGTTTTGTTTCCACACCTTGATGATATAGTTGTACTTTTTATGGATATGCATGGAGGGAGGATGAGAAGCTTGTATGTACCACATGGGATGGAGACTTTCTATGTATGTTATGCTACATGTTTCAGGGAGAGTATTGGTTCAACCATGTTTGTTTCATTTGAGTTCCTGACTCCTTGTGGGATGGACTATGAACATCTCATAATGACTTTGGAGGAACAATTCATGGAGGGTTGGATTGGTGAACACTTAGCTTATGCAGAAAGCTTAACTCGTGATGGTGTCACTAATGGAGGAGGAGAAGTGTTGCAGCACTCACCTTATTAGTTGCTTGAGGACAAGAAACATTTTGGAGGGGAGGACTGTAATATTCCCAATTAGCCCAAGCTAATGGGAATATAAAATTTTGTTTCATTTTCCTGTTGCATGAATAAATGTATAAAGGAGGACAATAAAAAAGTCCTAAGACAATGAATAAATCAATGCCACATGTGAATAAATATAAATCTGGGCTATCTTAATAAAACACCCTTATGTGTGAAAGGGATTGAGACATTTGACTGGGTCAACCATGACCAGATCAACAACGTTGTCTAGGAGGGATGAACCTCATTGATGCAAAGCACAATCTTATTTTGAGGTGGCACATGTGAAATAAGCTAAATCATTGAGATGGTTTAGGGTTTCACAATATTTCTATCTTATAAAAGGAAGAGGAGGTAAGCAGGAGAAGGTTGTTGAATATGTTATATTTCTGAATATACTGTTTGTTTAGACATATATCATTCTCTTGGTTGTTTAGTAGAGAATAGTGTTGTTTAGCACTGGCTGTTCCTGATCGAGAATCCCACCTCTTTCCTTGAGAGGCCTCTTGGAAGAGTCTTGCATGTCTTTTCCACTATCAGGAATTCGGCCAAGCTTCATCTTCCAACTACAATGAAGATCTTGTTGAGTGTTTGGTTGTCCTTGTAAGTTGCAGCAAGTGGAGGATAGATCTACTCAGATCTAGGCCATTCTAGTGCCTCTTTTCAGTGGAAAAACCTTCTATCCCATTGGCAAGAGTGTATTGGACCTTTGGAGCTGCATTTTTAGATCTTGGCATCAAGCCAAACATGTACCAAATCCTACAGTGCAGTTTCCCTTCTAGATCTTCATTTTTCTTGTAGGTACTGTTTTAGGGTGTTTTAGCACACCATTTGGAGAGTTGGGCTTCAAGTGTTGGGGATCTTCCCATCACATTTTGAGATCTATTGGAGAGGATCTAATACATGTTCATATCAGCTTTGATCTGCATACTTTTGTACTTTGTGAATCACTGCATATTTCTGCAGATCTGTAACTTAAATCTTAGATCTACTTCATGTACATGGTGTTTTTCTCAAAATCCCTAGGGGGATTGAAAGAGGAGCCTCTATAGTGTATGAATCTGTCATAGATCTGATGTTTCATGCACTTATATGCTCTAGATCTAAAGTGTAATCTTCAGCTGTTGTATGCTCTATAAAATAACGTTCTCAAGCCTTTGCAGTGAATACATGTGATTGTAGCACCTCTTTTTGAGGGTTTTCTTCTGTTTAAGTCTTTTGTTTCCTATTATACATTGTATGGGCCTTATTGTAAATCTGATTTTCTGATGTATATGTAAATTTTGAGCCTCCATATTGGCCTCCTGTTCTTACCTTGCTGAACTGCATTATTTTTGAAGCAGTATTGTTTAATATTGTTGTGGTTCCCATTTTGGGATATTACACTTACAGTCATTTGAGTCAAATTTTTATTGTCAAATGATAGTTTTTCTACTCAACCCTCAATATATGAATAATTTTCATATAAGGCATATTTCGTTAGTTTCTCTGATATCATGATGTCACAATTTGGCAGCTTAGAGATGAATTTCTCCTAAAAGAAATCATATCTTTAAGTTCTATTGAACCACCTATAAAAAAAATCATTTATGACATTCTAATATGACTTTCCAAAAATAGTAAGTAACATCTCAATTTGGAAGTGACTTTCCAAAAATATAAATTTGTGTCTAAATGATCAAAGATAATCTCGTCATATGGAATCCACTCTAAAATCAAATTAATCATGATTATGCAAGTCAAGAATTAATATTTTAATCCTTACTAGTACTAGTATTATTAAGATATTATTAATTATAAAATAGTCTAAAGTCATTCACCTTTAATGGATTAATAAAAAAAAATTCTCTCATGAAATAAGTAAATTAAATTGAGAATCTCTTACTAGACAAATTGAACTTCTCTCTTAGAATAAAATAGTAACTTGACACTTAAGAGAATGTAACTCTCCCTCACTAATTCAATATATGTAAAAATGTGTAACTCCTCATTAAATGCACCTGTAACTTCCTCATTCAATTCGATTTGTAACTCTCACAAAATATTCTCTCATGTCTAAGTGTAACTCTTTCTCTCTCCTTAATTTGAATTTTAACTCCTCAAGACATGTGTACCTCTCTCTCATTTCTTGAGAAGAGGTACACTTCTCCTCAAGTAACTCCTCCCTCATGGAATTCAATTATCCTATTATTAGCTCAAGGAATTAATTCATTTTTTAACTCCTCTCCTTTCTCGTCTATTTAAGCAAGAGAAATTGAGAGTTGAGAGTAGCATGTTCATTGTGAAGAAGGAGAGATAGAGGTGAGTGTGTGCAAGAGAAGTTTAAGTGCAAGTGAAGAGTAAGGGAAAGGGAAGAGCTGGATCAAGTGTGAAGGACAAGATCTAATCAAGAGAAGGAGGAGTTCTTCAAGAAAAGAGCAAGAGCACTCCAGCTGCAAGTTGATCAAACATTGATGATTTTATTCATTCTCATTCTCTCTCTCTCTCACTCTCTCTTGAACAATTGAAGAAATCCAATAGAAGAAAATCATTTGGGTTTCCACTTTGTGGGTTCTGCCCTGGAAATTGGAACTAACTCTCAGTGTCTCATATTTGTGTTTGGTTGTCTTCATATGATCCTTAAGTTTATGTTCTATCTACAATTTTTTATCTCAAAGGTTGTGAAAAATAAATATACATAGTAATTGTAACAACACATTACATTCAATTTTATACAAATTACATTCAGTTTTCTACAAAGTAAATTTAGATTTATGCAAAGTACATTCAGTTCCACTCCATTTTTTGCAAGGTACATTCAAAATTTTTCAAGTAAATTCAGTTTTTTTTATACAACTTTCAGGTTTTTGCAAATAATTTTTAAATTTTTGCATAAAACTTTCAAATTTTAACATGTTATCAGATCCTTGGTGAATACAAGTCCAAGGAGATCAGAGTTTACTTGAAGAGACCCCACTTGCTACCAAAGTTTTCTAACTAATATGACTTCTTCCTACTTCAAGGTAAAGGATAAGTTGAATGATGTTTCAAACTTTAGTCTATGGAAAGCAAGGGTATATATCACTCTTGAAGAACAAGAAGCTTTGGAGTATGTTGAAGACATAATAGCTGATCCACCAGAGAATGCAAGTGTTGTTGTCAAATCTAAATATAAAAAGGGTGAAATCAAAGCTAGAAATTTATCCTTGATTCTCTTAGTGATCATCTCATTACTTTGTTTCGGGTTTGAAGAAAGCTAAAGACATGTATGTAAAACTAATTGGCTTGTTTGCAATTAGTAACTTGAACTGTAGGAATTTATAGGGTAAGTTCCTTAGATCAAACACCAAAGGTCACCGCTCACAAATAGATCACAAATCAGTACACCAGTATATCACGTGGTTAAAACCCTCGAAGAGGGAAACAGTCCATGGCCTGAGCCAACACGGCCACTTCAGGAAATTTATTAATATTAAATAAAGTTTAGATAGGTTTTTCTCATAAACGGTTACTAGAAAAATGACCCTCCATGCTATTTAAATAGTGATCGTGGACCAATCGGGTGTTAAGCCACAGGTCAAGTGTCATTAATACCGAGGAGAGAGTGAACTGCCGGATCACTACAAATCGTGACCATCGGATTATAAGTTACAAATGTACATAGTAAAGAAACACACTTTACCTAACTCTACACTAGACCAAGTTATACTTAACTATTTCCTTTGTGTCAGAATATCCTAACATCCCCCCTTAAGAACAACTTGGGATAGTATTAAAGGATTTACAAAGGTGACACAAAAGGAGCCTATTTCCTATGTGTCGAAATATCCTAACGTCCCCCCTTAAGAACAACTTGGGATAGGATTGAAGGATTTACAAAGGTGACACAATAGGAGATTTAAGGAGGAATTAGAGCCAATCCCCCCTTAATGATAACTTTCCTGAACTCCAAGCATGGATCGAAGTTTGGTAAACTTCGCTTTTGTGAGAGGTTTTGTAAATATATCAGCAACTTGATCATCGGTTGAGCAATATTGTATTTCAAGAACACAATCATGAATGAGCTTTCTGATGAAGTGTATATGAAGCTCAATGTGTTTCATACGTTGATGTTGAACTGGATCTTTTCATAGCCAAATGGCACTCTGATTATCACACCAAAGTGTAGTTGGATGTTGCTGATGAAGAAAAAATTCTGAAAGGATCTGACGAAGCCACATGGCTTCCTTGCTGGATTCAACGGCACCACAATACTCTGCTTCTACCGAGGAAAGAGAGATGACACTTTGTTTCTTACAAGACCAAGTAATAGGTTATGAACCAAGAGTGAATACATATCTTGCAGTAGACTTTTGATCATCAAGGTCACCAGCCCTATCAGAATCAGTGAAACCAATCAACAATGGAGATGCTCTTGTACTATAATGAATCCCGAACTAAACTGTACCTTGAATATATCGAAGTATTATTTTAGCTGCTTTCCATTGACTTTCATGACGTTGGTGCATAAACCGAGCAACAAGACCAATGGAAAAATAAAGGTCATGATGGGTATGGGTTAGATACACAATTTTACCAAGAATTTGATGGTATAAGGTAGCATGAACTTTAGGGGTATTACAAGTGACTAACAGCTTGACACAAAACTAAAAGGGAGAAGGGGTTGGCTTACATTCTTCCATGTGAAAGTGGCATAGAATATCACAGGCATACTTGGACTGAGAGAGGGTAATACCTTCTTTGGATTGCAAGACTTGAAGACCAAGGAAATAATGCAAGTGTCCTAAGTCTGTCATTTCAAACTTCTTTTTGAGGCTAGACTTCACATGGCTTATATGGTTGGGATCACTACCAGTAAGGATAAGATCATCAACATAAAGAACAAGGATGGTGAAGGACTTACCCACTTTCTTGGTGTAGACAGTGTTATCAGAATGACACCTAGAAAAGCCATTATCTAATAGAAACACATCCATTTTGGCATACCAAGCCCGAGGAGCTTGTTTGAGACCATAGAGAGACTTCCTAAGGTGAAAAAAAAGTAAAGAGTCATTTTGGATAAAGCCAAGGAGTTCTTCCATGTATATTTCTTCATGCAAATCTCCATGTAAGAAGGCGTATTTAACATCCATTTGATGGAGTTCCCATTTAAAGGAGGCAGCAAGGGAAAGAACAAGGCGGATAGAATTCAATTTGGAAACTGGGGAGAAGGTTTCAATATAGTCAATGCCTTCAACTTGTGAAAAAAATTTAGCAACAATATGAGCTTTATGTCTATCCACTTTTCCATCTGGTCCAAACTTTGTTTTGTAAACCCATCTGCATCTGACAAGTTTTCTTCCTTTTGGAAGAGGAACAAGATCCCAAGTATCGTTTGCCAATGAGGAATGATATTCCTCATTAATAGCTTCATCCCAATTTGGATGACTAGAAGCTTCTTCAAAGGTGTCTGGATCAGGTTTTTTTGGAACTTGAGCCAAGAAGGAAGAGGTTCTTTCGAACTGAGAATGTGTACATCGTCGATCTGCATGGTCACCTGCAAGAGAACCTGCTACATCTTAAGTAGAGAAGACCCATCTTGGAAGCTGTGGAGCGGAAGGAATATCTTCAAGAGGTGGACGAGGATTTTCATCCTCATTGTCATCATCTAAACTAGAAGGAATGATATCAAAAATAGAAGAGATAAAGAGAGGTGGCACATATGCCAAATCAGGCTTGCAGGCCAAAGGTGGAACACCTACCGAACTAGGCTCGTAGGCCGATATATTTTCATCAAATTTTACATCTCTTCTAATGACTATATTTTTGGGTTTTGGTTGAAGAAGTTTATGTCCTTTGAAATCTTCAGAATATCCAACAAAAATGAATTTTTCGCTCTTAGGTTCTAAGGCTTTATGTTTCGCATTTGGAATATGGGCCCAAGCATCAATTCCAAAAACATGAAAGTGACTTACATCTGGTTTGATTGAGCTCCAGGCTTCTTTTGGAGTTACATTCCTTAAAACCTTAGTAGGAGTGTGATTTATTATGTAATTTTCACATTTAATTGCTTTTGCCCAAAAATTGAGACTAAGTCCTTTAGATTGAAGCATACAATTAGCCATTTCTTTTAAGGTGTGATTATTCCTTTCAACTACACCATTTTGTTGTGGATTATATGGAACAGTATGTTGCAATTGAATGTCATGCTCAGTGCAAAAGTTGATAAATTTGTTGTTAACATATTCTCCTCCATTGTCTGATCTTAACTTAAGAATTTGATGTCCAGATTGTTTCTCAACAAAGTCCTTAAAGACCAAGAACATGTTAAAAACTTTACTCTTGAGTTTTAAGAAGTAAACCCAAGTGATTTTAGAAAAATCATCAATGAAAGTTAAGAATTACTTTCAACCAGAGAAAGAAACAACGAGAAGTGGACCACATAAGTCACTGTTCACAAGCTACGAAGGGGCTGAAGCATGCCAAGAGGCATGTTTGTCAAAATTATCCCGATGATGTTTTCCGAGTACACATCTAGAGCAAACACCATCTCGAAAAGATACCATAGGAAGACCTGTCACCATATTTTCTTTATGTAGAGTTTGAAGAGAGTGATAGTTTAAGTGACCAAATCGCTCATGCCAAAGTTTTCTCACTTCATCATTATGAGCAACAAAAACGGAGGGAAGACATGATGACTCAAATTTTTCAAACTTATACAACCTTATGGAATCATCAACAATTCTAGTAGCTAAAATATGTCTAGGATCTTTGAGGTCCTTGATTACAACATCATGAGGTGAGAATTCTACTATTTTCCCTTCATCTGAATGAGTTATCTGATAAACAGATAGAAGGTTGCATGACAAGGTAGGAACACATAGTACATCATTAAATTGACCATTATCTTGATGAATGGTTCCAGATTCTACAACACGAAGAGATATATCATCACCAACTTAAATATGTTTGGTGTTACAATCATTTAAAGAAGAAAACATGGCTTTATTTTTGGCCATGTGGTAACAAGCTCCAGAATCAATGAGCCACTCATGAGAATGAGAAGAAGAAGATACATTTAATGCATAACTAAATGATTGACAACCACAAGCAGAAAGTGTCATTACTAAAGATGAAGTTGAAGAGGTCTCCAAATTGATGTGGTGCTTCTTCATTGCAGCTTCTAAGGCTTCCATCTTCTTAAAACATTTGGACCTTACATGGCCATCATGATTACAAAAGTTGCAATGTCTATATCTTTTCGTCCCTTTGTTTTTAGTTGCCTTATCAGTTTGCTGAGGTGCTTTCTCATTTTGCGGTTGAAATTGCTTAAGACCTTTGTTTGGTTTAGGACCATACATTTTAGGATACTGCTCCTTGGGATTCTTTTGATATGATTGTTGTTGGGCTGCTAAGGCTTTCTTAGAAGCATTTCCAAAAGTGATAAGACCAAGTTGTAAGAGTTTTTCTTGTTCTCTTATCAAAGACTCACAAAAGGCATCAAAAGAGGGGTTCTTGTAGGTCGTTCCTTGAGAAATGATGGCTTCTCTAGTGGAATGGAAGGTAGAAGAAAATACAGAATATGCAGGGCCAAGCTTAGCAAGAATGGAATAGATAAGGTTACCATCTTCCTTTTTGACCTTAAAACCTTCTAAAAGAATTCTAAGGGTCTTGAATTTGGACAAAAAATCTTCAATAGGGGAGAAATTATTGGGGTCCAAAGTAAGCAACTTATTTTCAATCTGGTGGGCCTTGATTTCATTTTGAATTCCAAAAACAGTATTGAGATTTTTCAGGGCTGCATAAGGGGTGTCAATTTCAAGGATGTGAAATAAAATATCTTGATCAATGGAAATTCCTATCAACCCTCGTGCTTGATCTTGTTTATTTCCCCATTTAGCGACTTTATCTCCATAGGTAGGTTTAGTTTCTTGTTCTGGGGCTATTCTATAAAGCCCTTTACTTCTAATTAAATCTACCATGTGAGGTAGCCATTGGAAATAATTAGTGCTTTTAAGAATAACTGAGCATGCACTTTCCATTTTTTTTAAACTGAAGCTAAAAAGGGCTGAAACTAACTACTCCAATGGAAAGATCTCGAAAAATTAGGCTGATTAAAAAAAACAGCTCAAAAAATGACTTCCGAATGAAGAAATTATTACAAAAAGAAGCTTGAGAAAGAGACGAACCCAAGACCTCTATTCTCATAAACTAACTTCACACCAAGTGAGCTAGTAAAAGGATTCTATAATTGTTTGAAAGGAGGAAGGTTTTTTTTTTTTTTTTTTTGGTAATGTATTCTTCGGTGTGCATGCTTTTACCTGCAAAAAAAAAATGTGCACAAAAAAATGAAATGCAAGCCTTGCAGCAGAACGTTAAATTTTCAGTTAGCCTTATTGGCAGCTATCATTTTCCTCGTTATTTTTTATTTCTCAAGATCGCACAAAGATGCGGGAAAAGAGCATACGTAGCAAAAACAAACCCTTCTTTCTGTTTCTAATTTTCCGAGATCGCACACAGCACAGAGAAAAGAGAATACACAGAGAAGAGGGTATAGATCTAGCAAATCAATAAAAACTATAAACTGAAATTAACAGAGGGAAACGAATAAGAAAATGATTAACAAATATAACTGCAAAAAATGGATGCTTTATACCTCTATATCTAAACTGACATAACTGTAATGTTCCTTTTTGGGGATTCTCAAGATTATATGTCAGAGATGGACTACAGAGGCATTTACTAGTTATGTCACCTCTGAAAAGAGGGTGAGAACCAGAGGCTACCTGGCCAACTGTAGACTCTGCCTATAGAACTTAGACAATCCCATTCAGGAATCTCAACAAGGCCTTCAATGAAAACGTTGTATAAGCAAATCTAAGCAAGTAAAATGTAGATCAGGGCAGGGATCCCCTCATTCAAGTTTTATGTGACATATATATATATGCAATTTTAGCAGAAACAAATAATTTTAAGCACATTAAACAGATCTCCCGAAATCAAGACTAGCTAGAAATCAGCCAAAGAGAGAAGCTGCTGCAAAATGAAACCCCCAGCTACTAGAATTGCGCAGATTTGACTGAAACTTAGAGGATGTCAGGAAAATATCTGATAATTTAGTAATATATTAGTAAATCAGATTTAAATATGATTTTATTTCCTTTACAACTGATTACAAAAAGAACTGGGGCAAGATCCCTTTAGAAATGAGAGCTGCAAATAGAAGTAAACTGCAGAAATACATAGACAGCACTATTTTCCAGGTGGTTCAGCTGCTATACATTACATTTTAGATCTATGAAAGATCTAAGGATGAAACATCAGATCTAATACAGATATGGAAGCTACAATACTTTAACAACAAGATCCAATTGGAATTACATCAAAATATTGCATATTAAGCTGTAGATCTGAATTACAATATACTGTGCTGCAGAAAACCCAGAAATTTCTGAAGATAAATTTTATTACTAAAATAGATCAGAACTATAGAGACATGGATCAACAACCCAATCCATGGATCACCAAGGGAAGGCAATCCTAACACCAAGAGATCTTCCTCCAAACTGATAACAAATTGAAACAAGTAAGCCCTCTCACAAAATAACGCAGTATTGGGAAAAAACTGCGTAGAGGGTGAAGGAGACTGAATAAATGGAATGAAAGTATAGATCTGATATAAAATATGGATCACTATCTCCTTGGAGGCTGAATAACACACTCCAATAGAGAAATCCTCTAAAAAAAAATTAGATCTAAACAGATCTAAAATGCCACTTGCTACAAAAGATAGCAGCTGCAAAACCCTCAATGGGCCAGCGTTGCTCATGAAAGATAGACCTTGGTATCAAAACAGATAGTGGAAAACTTCAGCAAAGAATTCCTCCAATGATCCTCAAGGGAAGAGATGAAATCCCTCAATAGGAATTCCAATCAAAATCCTCCACTAAACAGCACAGAGTGGTATTTGTCTAAGCAGACAAATACTTCAGAAATACAATTCATCAACAACCTCTTCATGTTGCTCTCCTCCTTCTTTTATAACACGAGTAAGCCTTTGAAAACCCTAAACCACTTGGATCTTGGTCCTTTTCACATTAGAAGCTCCCTTCTAGAACTGCGCAGTCCCTCTTGGAGATGCATTGAACCTAGACAGCGCAGTTGATTTGGTCAAGGTGGACCCAATCTTTGGCTCAACCCTCTTTCACACCTGCAAGTGATTATTTACATAGCCCAGATTCGTCTTTGTTCACATGGGCATTTATTTATTAGGATTTTTACATGTCCTCATTTATTCATTTATTCATAAAACATAAATTAAATCAAAATTTAATGTCTCCTCTTAGCTAAGGCTAAGTAGGGACATTACGGTTCTCCCCCTCAAAATGTTGCTTGTCCTCAAGCAACTGGTAGGGTAAGAGTTGTGTTTCTTCTCCTTCTCCATTTATGACACCATCAAGAATAAAGCTCTCATCATGAAGTAATTGTTCACCAAGGCAATACATCAAAAACTGCTCCTCCAATGCTAGCATGATAGGTTCATAGTCTGCCCCTTCAGGAGTGTAAAACTCAACAGAAATAAACATGGGTGAACCAATGTCACATCTAAAACATGTATCATGAAGTACTGAATAAAGTTCCATCCCATGTGGTACATGTACACTACTTACTTTTTTCCCATACATACCCATAAACAAAACCAATATTTCATATATGTATGGTAGTAAAATCACATAAAGGCAAACTGAAATTTACACACGAGGAGGTGGGTCACAATCCCACATAAGGTACCACCGCAGTACACTCCTTGTTCTGAGTAGATATGAATGTGATAGGTGGTACTCCCACCACATATTTGTTGCATAGGCCACTTTGACATGGCTGAAAGTGAAACTCTAATTAGGTGCCTTTGGAAAGCACCCATCATGATAAACAATCTCCCTGTGCACCTCAAGGGAGTGGCCAGCTTTGGAATTTTTATTGGCCCCATATTTGCCGTGAGATATACATGTAATATTGCTCCTTGTAGGAGCCATGGCCTGCATACATATGGTAAGAGAATGTGCCAAATCAGAAAAATATACTTGCTCCACAAGATCAGATTTCTTACCATACAAGTCTCCCACATTCATAGAGTTAGGCATGGGATTTTCTCCTTTTTTGAGAGAAGAAGGAGATGGCTGTAATGTCTCATGCATAGGATCCATTGGCTGCCCCATCTCCACATAACTATTGCACTCTTGTAAGTGTTGATGTAGTTCCTCCCAATCATAATGTTGATGTAGCTCATCCTCCATTCCCTCCCAATCAAAACTCTTCAGGATTAGGGAGTAGATTCTTGTTGATTGCATGTAGCTGGAGAGGAACTCCTTATGTGCTCTTTGTAGTATCTCTTTCTTAAGCTTGGAATCTTGAGACAAGAATACCTTAACAAGATGATAGATGACCCCTTCATGGACCAAGTAGCCTCCTCCTTGCTTTATGCCATCTAAGATCATCCCGGTGTGCAGATCTTTGGAGTACTCCACAAGGAGTTGAGACCTCCAATATGGATATACACTTCTCAACAAGGATAGTGTTATAGATGCATCTATGGTGGTGCTTGCCTTGTTGCTGTTTGTTCCTTTGGCATCATGCATGCCAAAATTATGTGTGGGAAGGCTGATCCTCCCCTTTTCTTCCTCCCACAACGCAGTGACTCCTTCTTCCATTGTTTTAGCACTTGGTGAAGCTTTCTCCACAAAATCTAATGGAATCCCAGGAGGCTTGCCATGATGTAGGAATGTCCCTTACAGCAATATCATGAACATGAGGGAATGAATTGTAAAGTCCTTTCCCCCACTGCGCAATTCCATCTTTGTTGTGTGGGTAGAGACATCAAGTGAAGGGTAGGTGTGCATGCCTTGAATAACTTGTTGCTTCCCACTCTTCAAGTCCACCCACTCCGTCTGCAAGGCCCTCCAATCAGTGGTGACTTTTCCCAAAGTAATCAACCACTGGACACCCAAGATTATGTTGGTGTCTAGTATGTCTACTACAAAGAAGTGGTCCCTCAAAGTGTAGGTCCCCATAGTCACAGAAAGTGAGGGAACATACTGCATGCACTGCATAGTTCTGTCCCCCAGAACCAAAACAGAGAACCCATCAAAAGAATCAGTAGGGATCCCTCTCCTCTACACAAAATGAGCATCAATAAAGTTGTGGGTTTCCCCATTATCGATCATAATAGATACTCTTTGGTCCATAACTGAACCCTGCACTCTAAGAGTCAAATATTTGGGCACTCCCCTCAAAGAAGCAAGAGTCCCACTGGTTGGAGAAAATTCTCCCTCTTCTTCTCTGGATGATGATGGATCCTCCTCCTCATCATCACCAGCGCTGTGACCTCTCCTAATTCCATCATTGCCTTCCTCCTCCTCACAATCAGAGAAGACTTCAATATAATGTGCCCTTCCAGCAGCACATCTATGTCCCGGCACCCATGATTCTTGACAAGTGAAACATAATTTCTTCTTTCTCAACTCCCTCCAGAGATCATTGTCAAGAAGATTTTTCTGTGAGCTCTCCTTGGGGGAAGAAGCTTTCCCTTCCTTCCCTTTAGAAGAATGAGTGGCTTTGCTTGGAAGGGTGGCCTTTGCCCTTGGTAAGGCATCTTGGAGATCTCTTGTTATTTCAATGGCATCATGCAGAGTGGTGGGTTTGGTAGACTTGAAAAACCCATGCAAAGGTTCTTCCAAGCCATCTATGAACATATAGACTCTCCTTGCAACTGAAAGATCAGGAACCATTACAGACATCCTCAAAAATTCAGAGATATAGGCTTCAGCATCTCCTGTCTGCTTAAGCTTTGCCAAGCTTATGAAAGGGGCCTATGGATCCTTCCGATCAAATCTTTCCAGTAGTCTCCTAGTGAACTCAGCATAAGTGGACACATTGTTGTGCCCCAATGTAGAAAGTCCATGAAACCACCAGTTGTGGGCTTCTCCAACAAAATGCATCGCAACAATCTTAATGGCTTTTGCTTCAGGCACTTTATTCAGCTGGAAGTAGATGTCCAAATTTTCCACCCATGCTTTAGCTGAACAAGAGGGTGATCCATCAAACTTAGGCAAGAAGAACCTGACTGTTAGTATGAATCCTTTGTCGAAGTGTACGAAAAAGGACCACTTTAGCTACGCATAACTAATAGCCCTAACAACAAAAGTGGCTGCCAATATCTTCAGATCTGTGGTTAGTTGAACATAAAAGAGCTGCAAAAACCAGATCTATGCATGGAAAGACATTAAGTAGAAAAAATAAGGGTTTGCTCCATATACCAATAGACAAGACAAGAACAATTTTTGAAAGAATTTTTATATTAATGGGGCACCTGGGAGGAAAAAAAGAAGGCGTATCCAATTCTCCTCAGTGGGATGGGTTCTTGGAAGTCCTCAGCACTTCAGATCTAAGATTTCTCTCTCTTGTTGGTGTAGAAAAACCCACACAAAGAATGGAACTCAAAGGGAGCTCACACAACAAATGGTAGAAAAGAGTGACCAAGTGTATAGATCCAGAGTGATCTAATAGGCAACAAAAGGTGAAGAATGGTAGGAAAAACCCTCCTATTTATAACAAAATATTGGGTCATTCTAGATCTTGGTGCATGGGTTAACCAGATCTAGATCCACTTTTCATGGAATATTTTATTATATTTGTTGGAGGGAAAAGGTATTTGACTTGGGTCAAATCCCTTAATTTGTCAAAAATAAATAAATAAATGATTTATTTATCTTTTAAAGGAAGCGGTTAGAAGATAATCAAATAAATAATGATTTATTTAATTATTTAAGGAAGTGGTTGAAAGATAATTAAATAAATAGTGATTTATTTAATTATTTGTGGGTGATTGGGTCATATTTAACAAGGAATATTATCTAAATAAGGTTTAAATAATTATTCCTAGAAAATAATAAGATAAATAAAGGTTTATCTAATTAATTTCTTTGATTTTGGGTTAAACATGACTGGAATAATAATTAAATTATGGTTTAATTAATTATTCCATGAGGAAAATCAAACAAATATAGGTTTGTTTAATATTTCCTTTTGGGGTTTCCTCTTTAGACCATAAACAACCTAATAAATGTGGTTTATTAAGTTATTTTACATAGTGAAAGCAATTTTACTTAGGGTAAAATTGGTCTTACATGGTGTACTTGGGTCCATCTAATGATAATAGGTTAGATGACCAAAAAATGGTGTAACATTGACCATGGTGCGGTGCCTCCCATGAAGGAAACCTCCATCTCTATACTATTGCAATGGCCTCCTCCGGTTCTTAAGATGGCAGAAATCTTGAAAGCTTAATTTATCCTTGAACCTTTGTTTTTGTGAATCATATTCTGCAAAGTAGCCTTCCAAAGAGGTTGACTCTTGAAGCCCTTCATTCTCTACAGCCAAGAAGGTAGGCATTGTAGAGCATTGTGAGATCTGTGGAGCTTGTGGCAAGCTCACTGGTGGACCAATCCCAAACTGAGACATTTCAGAACTCCCTCCTTGATGGAGTCTTCCAAGGGACTCCCTCATTCTATATATCCTCGTATCCTTTATTTGCTTGGATAGATCTTGCATGGTTTCCAAGAGAGTTTTTGCAAACTCTTCTGCCTCCTTGTCTTTCTCATTCAACTCAGGGGCTTTCCCCTTGTCTTGACCCTTGTCAAGGTCAATAGTAGTATAGTCATACTTTTTATGACTTGTATTCTGGTATCTCCTCTCCCTCTTAGAAAGAGGATCTTAATCTTTGGAATGCAGCATGACTGTGGCTCCAAGCTAGCACAGGCTGTGCCAAGGGTGGAGCTCTGATACCATTGTAATGTTCCTTTCTGAGGATTCTCAAGATTCTATGTCAGAGATGGACAACAGAGGCATTTACTGGTTATGTCATTGTTAGCCAGCTATAAATTTTGATATACCAAATGCTGGCTAAAACATTTCTGGAGTCTCCAAGGAACAGATTTTACTACTAAAAAATGTTGTCTCTTGAAGACTCTCAAAAGGCCTCATGCCTCTGCCTTAAGTCTTCGTTGCTGTGCCCATTTTACCATCTTGAAATCCTGTTGATTCCCAAGAAAGAACACTGCTGCAAGCACCATTTTCCTTTTCCCCTTCTTCCAAAACTAACCTCATCTTTGCCTTTCATTTTCCCATGAAATCCTTCATTTTCATGTTTTTCCCCTTTTCCCTTCATCAAAACCCCTTTTGATAAGGTTTAAGACTCCTTCTTGCCTTATCGAAACCCTCAAAACCTTTGAAAATCATTAAAAATCCATGAAAGTCATGTTTTTTATATATTATAGACTTAAGCCCCCTTAGGCTAAGTCCTTAACCCTTCCCCTCCATGTGTCTTGGTGCTAAAACCGAGTGCCAACCTTCCAAGCGCTTATCGCATCACTCGATCATGATTAACCCTTCCTCCATAAACTCCGGTCGTATGATTCCCCATATAACCCACGGCCCCACAGTCGAGCACCTATCCGCTTCAAATTAATATTTCACCCCCCAAAGTTTGAACCTTCCTTTATATAAATTTTTTCAGTTTTTATTATATTCTAAAATTCTTCGCCAGTGTAAAAATCTAGTCGCTCTGCGCCGTCGATCTCATTTGCAGATCGACGACACGCGATCTCTTGCCTCGGTGGTCCCCGCCATCCACTTACTGCTGCAAAACCAAGCGAATTTCATCGCACCGCTTTTGAACGCGTGGCGGTTTCTTCTATTTCATAGCGATTCCATACACCAGCCGCCACGTGTCTTGGGCCCATTTTCAAAAAACCATCGTGCATCGCGCGTTAAAAATCGGACGTGGACCCGGCGCGATATTGACATCCACCGTCTGATCTGAGGCCGCTCATCGAACGGTGATCGCTCTCCGAATATGCCCGTGCGATAACCAAGGTATGATGCGTTTTGTTGTGCATATCATACCCCCCTATTTAAATTTTGACCACCATTTTCCTTTGGGTCTGTTTAAAACATATTTCGCGGCCACAGACCTCCATATTTTGTCTATGGTTACTCTTTCCGCCCGAAAAATACACGGTGCAAAGGTTGAAATCCACGTTTATAAAACATATCGGGCCTAGCCCACACAGCCGTAACACCTTTTGCTTGAATTCCCATATGACCTGAGTGGAAGAACCGCGCGCCTGACCGAGAAAGAGCTTGTCGCCTCATGTTTCCGGCCCAAATCATAGCCGTCCGATCCAATTGCAGATCTACGGCCCGCAATCAACGCAATAATGGTGGCCCCCGCATCCGTATCCCACCGCAGAAAACCAGCAGTTAATTCCGCACCGCCTCCACCGAGCCAGCGGTTTTCGACCAAATGCCAGCGATTCCACAAATCGCATGCCGCGTGTCCCTAAGTACGACATCCAAAACCACTTTTTCATGCGTTAAAAGTTGGACAATGTCTGGGTAGCGGAATTCACCCGCGCCGTTGGATCTTTCAACCTCCATCCAACGACGGATATCCTCCAAAGCTGCCCGCGCATTAGCCCATGTCTGTATGTCCCGTGGCCCACTGTCGTATCGCTCCCGCGCCTCTGAGCCGTTGATCTAGTTTCATGATCTAACAGCCCAAGACACATTCTTCTCCGCCTATTGACTCCATAGCCACGTCACCCTTCCACCTGTCCTTCGTACACCCATGTGTCATATTCCCGAGTGGTCATGGCATCTTCCCCTGCCGTATATATATATTTGTGTTTTTGTTCGTATTCATTGTTTATTTCCGCCATCACGTTCAAACCATTTTACGCAGAAAGTTTACATTCAATTTGTTTATCAAAGCCTCCATCGTATTTTCCCCACCACCCTGCACGTTATTATCATTCAGCCATGTCCTCACCGCCATTATCGTCGACACCTCCCCGTTCATCACACTTGTACCTGGTTTTTCTAATGTATTGGTGGATTTTGCAGGGTTTCAACAAATGGAAAGATGTTTTAATTCACAGTCTTGGCTGCAGCAATAGAGCATCTCAGAAGGCAATTCAATTGAAGTTGTCATTATGAAGAAGGGTCCTGAAAGCCGCCATGATAAGACATCCATCGCGGGAGCAGGATTTAAAATCTTTCGAACTCTCCAAGGGCAATTTAAAGATGTCGGTTTAGTGTATGGGGACATAAATGTTCCTGCAAAGAACATCAACAAAGAATTAAAGATTTCAACAACCTCATTGAAGATTACGAGCTCACATGTGGTATTTAAAAAGCAAGGGCATCAGATCAGAGATTTCCTAGATCAAGCTGAGGGTACAATACATTAAAAATCATATCCTACAGATTGTATTTCAGCTAATTTTCTTCTCAGGGAAAGTACAGAAGGTTCATGAAGATTTACCCTTATGCCGAGTCTCTGCAGAGATCTTCTTCCCAGTTCATTTATTCTTGCAAGCAACCTCAAGGTTTTATCGCAACAGAATTTCCTCCTCCAGCCAAGTACATAGCATTTGTATATTTTATTATTTGTGTCTTGTTCATAAGGAGATTTTTATCTTTAGCATTTATTTCATGAAGTAGTAGCTGAGTACGTGCATCAGTCCAGCACCGCCAAATAGCATAGGCGGGCTTTTCCTTAAAATTTGTTTAAATGAGATCATTAAATGTATATCACCTACTTCATTCTCTAGAGTTTTCTCCTTCCTCTATAAAAACTAAAAAGAAAGGCATTGTAAGGGTTCCAGATTTCTATCAGCAAACTGTGTAGTGAAAAGGCTTTTGTATACATTTTTTAACACTTCTGTGGGAAGGCTCAGAGCCCGTAGGGTCTCAGTGAGGAGGAGTTATAACTGTAATGAGGATTCTGGTCTTTGGTATCTCACAGTATTTAATTTTCTCTTATGTGTTAATACAATATCTCATTTCATGCTATTTATCTTCTTGTATCATGCTCTAGAATGCGAGTGGCTCACTAATCTTGAGTAAGGATTCATCCTAGTTGATGCCCATACTGGGGTTAGTCAAGCGCTTTAAATAAGCCTAGTCATGATATACTGTTCCATGTTCACCTTATCCATATTTTCTGCTATATTAGTTGCTTGAGGAGGGTGCTTTTAAAACGCCATTGTCATGTATGGATTCTTAGTTGGATAAGCCCATATGTGATTCTGTTGTGTATCTGGGTATCAGTCTCATGTTAACTAATATCTTCTACATGTTTCTTCACTGCATCCACTTTCTGATATTTGATTTCTGTGGCATATTATTTGAACTGGCCCCCTTTACAGTAAGTTGTCTCTTAACTATCCGATGCCTTTGTATTGGAGTTTTGCATGATGTTCCTACATTATTCTTGTCTTTGTATCAGCTTCTGAGAGAGTTTGGTCCCACTCAATCTTATTTCCTTGTTTTACAAGTGATAGTAAGAGAGATTTTGGATTGACAACCCAAGCTATATTATGAGCTCCTTGCTATATTAAGATGTCCTAGGCACTGGTCTATGGCAACTCTAGACTGTCTCTAGGGGTGACAAAATTGTCCACAACATCTTTCTAGCACCGTTGCCGGGGATTGAATTTGAAAATATCAGTTTCCCTGGGCCTCGACAAATTGTTTTCACTCTCTAAGCAGGTGAGCACAGAGAGTTGAAGAGTTGCGTATCTCTCACCTTGGCGACTCCACTGTTCTTTATTTGATAAATTTATTGGTAGTCTTGGCTCCTCGTAAGCCACATTTGAGGTCAGATACATTTCAATCAAAGACACCTTACGTGTCTGACCCGGAGAAGATCATTCATAAAAGAGTTTGGAAGGAGAGGAAATCAGTCCGTGCTGAAAATCCTGAATATTCCATTGAAGATTATCCGCCCTCTTCTTCTCAAGAAATCAGAACAGAAAATCCTGAGTTTTACTCAAAAACTCCACATAGAGGAAGTGCCTGGATTGAAGAAGATTCTTACCCTACTCCCGAGGCTGAGGAAATCAAAGAAGTCACAGAAGTAGCTACTGTTAACTGTGAACTATTCCAAACCACACCTCAGGCTTCTGTGCAATTTATTCCCATTGTTATACATACTCTACTTCCTCCTACTCCTCTTCCTTCATTTGTATCTCAGACTATTGCCCAACCCCCACCTCCTCCAATGGCTAATGTTCCTGCTTTGTTATTGAACAAATATGCTCCACTGGCCTTACCCCAAGTGCTAAATGATATGCCACAGGATTATTTGAAGATTCTGCCAAGATTCAATGGTGAAAATGAAATTGATGCTCAGAAACATCTTGAGACTTTATGTTCCTTTGCAGAAAATTTAAATGTTGAACATCTGGATGTGGTCTTGAGATTGTTTGTACAATATTTGGAGGGTGAAGCCAGAAAATGGTTTAAGACATTGGGAAATCGTTTTGTGACCACCTGGGACGAGATGGAGAATACTTTCCTCAGGAAGTGGGGAGAAAAGAAATATTATGGTCAGTGTCTTACTGAATTTAATACTTTGAAGAAGAAGCAAAATGAAGGAGTGTCAGAGTTTATTAAAAGATTCAACAAGTTATATTTGAGCCTGCCTCCTGAAATGAAGCCCCATGAAACAGCTGCCAAGATAGTTTTTATAGCAGCCTTTGATTTTGACTTTGGATTCTCATTAAGAGAAAGAAAACCTGCCACTTTAGATGATGCTCAGTCAGATGCTCTGGAGCTGGAAGCAAACTTTGCCTCCACTGGGAAACTGAAGGGAAAAATTGAACAAGATACTAGGAGGAGAGGCAAAGAGGAGGTTTCCACCTCTAATCAAGATAAGGATTCAGATAAAATGGATGAAATAAGCAAGATGATTAAGAAGATGGTCAAGCTTGAGTTGGAGGCTAAAAATGCAGCTCCCAAGAATTTCTATAATGCTCCAAACAGAGAATACAATCCCCAGTATAAAATACCACCATTGCAGATATTGCCTAGAGAAGTAAAGGAGCAACAAGATCAGGTACCACATCCATTGTATTTGGAAGGTCCAGCAGATGACTCCACTGAAGATGCTGCTTATGGATTAGAAGATTCAAATCTTGATTTTTCAAATAATGATGATATGAAATGCCCATTGCAAGAAGAAGAAGAAGAAGCAGAGATTGATCATTATTGTAAGCAATTTTCTGATTTCATGCAAGCACAATTCAATGTAAAATATGATCTCAGATCTTCAAGGAAGAGGACCCGCACTCAAGAACAAGAAGAGGAGCCACCTCGGAAAGAAGCATCTGCTCAGAAGGAATCAGCAACAAAGAAAAACATAGGAAAAGGTAAGAGTCCTCTAAATGCTCCCTTGCAGCCTAATGACCAAATTCCTTCTTCTTCAAAAACAGTCAGTCCTCCTAATGCTGAGTCAGTGTCAAAAGAAATCAAATATTCAGTTGAAAATAAAGAGTCAAAAGAAGTTGTGATAGAAAAACCCCCTCCTGCTTTTAATCTCCAAAAAGAACTTGAGAAAATTAAGATTCCAATCCCCCTGACCGAACTATTAAGACAGCTTGTATATCAGTCTCAAGTTACTTCCTTTATGCTTCCTCCTGAAATACCAATTGTGCCTGATAGTTTAAACCTTCAAGAAGAAAGACCCATGGTAGTCTTTGGCCCACATGTCAAGGAGGTAGACCCTTCTACTCCTCCTTTTTATGTGTCTCTAGTCATTCATGACCTGCTGTTACACAATTGTATGTTAGATTCTGGGGCTTCCCATAATCTTATGCCTCTGTCTGTCATGGAACAACTAGGACTGCAAATTACTAGACCATACAAAGACCTATATTCATTTGATTCCAAAAGGGTTAAATGCTTGGGAATGATTAAAGATTTAGTGGTCAATTTGGCCCAAATTCCAGCAAAGAGTGTGGTCATGGACATTGTGGTTGCTGATATCCCAGCCCGCTTTGGCATGCTGTTGTCAAGGTCCTGGGGTACAAAAATTGGTGGGTCAATCAAATTGGATTTAACATATGCTATTGTCCCAGTCTTTGGAGGCCAGGAGAGGAGGTTATACAGGGAGACTAGATTTTTTAAAATGGTAACTAAGGTTTACTGCTCAAAGAATTCCCCAGTTTATAAAAAAGAGGGAGACTTCTCATGTTTGATGTTAGAAGAAAATCAAAATTATGCTCATGAGCCCCTCTTTGGTCGAATCCAAGCTGAGCAGCCTAAAGAGGATCAGGAATCAGGAATTTGGACTTTGCATTTTGATGGGGCAAATTCAAGAGAGGGCAATGGAGCCGGGGTGTTATTAATCTCTCCCATAGGAAAATGGGTGCCACTGTCCTTTAAATTGGAATATGAAGCTACCAATAATGTAGCCGAATATGAAGCACTTTTATTGGGACTACAGACAGCTAGAAACATGGGCATCCAAAGTCTAAAAGTCATGGGAGACTCTGAGCTGGTGGTAAGGCAGATCAGAAATCAATGTCAAACTAAGCATCCTCAGCTGAGAACATATAGAAACGAAGTATGGGACATGGTGGAGAATTTCTTCTCAGCATTTAACATACAGTTCATGCCCTGGGAGCAAAACAGAATAGCATATTCTCTTGCTGTGGCTGCCAGTACATTCCGTCCTCCTCAGAATCCACTTTTAAGATACGAAGTGGAGGTACGTTACAGGCCATATATCCCAGATAATATTAAACATTGGCAGGTATTTGAAGATGAGGAAAAAATGAAGAGATTCATGGAGACAGTGGGAGAATTCTCTAATATGGAGATTGATGATTATGAGGAAGAAGAGGAAACTGAAAATATTGCAGAAAATAGATGGGAAGAGAAAATAGCAGGTAATAGAGTGCTGCAGCTGAAAGGAAATGTTATACCTAGAGTTCTGGTGCCTCTAGAAAGATTATTTAACAAAGATGATATTCCGTTGCAGCCAAACAAAGTGATAGAAGAAGATCAAGCGCAAGATTTAAATCTGGGTACTTATGTTGATCCCAAAATTGTAAAATTATCCAAAAGGGTCCCAGAAGAATATAAAGAAAAATATTTGAAGTTGTTTCAATCTTATAAAGATGTATTTGCTTGGTCCTATCAGGACCTAAAAAATTTTGATGTTAATATAATGCAGCATAAAATTCCTTTGAGGGAAGATGCAAAGCCTTATAAGCAGAAGCTCAGACAGATAAATCCTCTGCTGCTTCCCTCCATTGAAAAAGAAGTCAAGAAGCTGCTGAAAGCCAAAATAATTGTGCCTTTGAGATACTCAGAATGGATAGCAAATCTTGTTCCTGTTCGAAAGAAAAACGGAGAAATAAGGCTGTGCGTGGATTTAAGGAATTTAAATAGAGCATCTCTAAAGGATAATTATCCACCGCCTAAGATGGACTACATCCTGCAGAAAGTGGTGGGAGCATCCAGAATGTCAATGATGGATGGATTTTCTGGTTATAATCAGGTAGTTTTGTTTCCAGAAGATCAAAAGAAGACTGCTTTTACCACACCATGGGGAACATTTATGTATGCCAGGATGCCATTTGGATTAATTAATGCAGGAGCTAATTTTCAGAGGGCAATGGACATAGCCTTTGTTGGAGAGCAGGACAAGTTTTTGGTGGTATATCTTGATGATATCACAGTGTTTTCAAAGAATGATGATGAGCATATTGAGCATTTAAGAAAAACTTTTGAAAAATGCAGAAGGTATGGCCTATCCCTCAATCCTCAAAAATCTCTATTTGCATTAGATGAGGGAAAACTCCTAGGGCACGTTGTAACTAAAGATGGTGTGAAAATAGACCCTAAGAGAGTTGAAGTAATAAACAATATTCCTTTACCTAGGAATAAGAAGGAAGTACAGGTGTTTTTAGGCTGAATTAATTTTTTGAGAAGGTTTATTCCTAACTATTCTGAGATAGTTAGGCATATAACTGATATGTTGAAAAAGGATAATGAAGTAAGATGGTCCCAGGAGTCTAGAGATGCATTCACCAGGATAAAGCAAGCATTTTCTGAAGCTCCTGTGCTAGCTGGGCCAGATTATGCAAAGCCATTTATGATATTTTCATTTGCTTCGCCTCATACAATAGCTGGAGTTTTGTTGCAGAAAAATGAAGATGGATATGAGCAGCCTATAGCTTTCTTCAGTCAAGTGCTGCATGATGCTGAATTAAAATATAATATATTGGAGAAGCAGGCATATGCCCTGGTAAAGTCCCTCAAAGCTTTTAGAACCTACGTTTTGCAATCTCACATTACTGCATATGTTCCCACAGTAGCTATCAAAGACATACTTGTTCAGGGGGATAGCGAAGGTAAAAGAGGAAGATGGATTGCAAAAATACAGGAGTATGATTTGGACATAAGGCCTACTAAGCCGATTAAAGGACAGGGACTTGCTAAGATGTTATCTGAATCAAATCATCAAGCCTTGGGCATTAATTTATCCATGATAGCAGATGAAGAATCTGAGAAAGGAGAAGAGCAGCAAGGACTAGAGATGGCCACTCAAAAGGTACATATGAAATACCTCACTAGCCCTTGGTATAAAGAAATAGTTGAATACATTTTAACACTTAGCTGTCCCCCAAGTTGTGATAAGATAAAATACAGAGCTGTAAGAATTAAATCCCAGAAATACATAATTGCTAATGGACAGCTATATTGGAGAGACCCTTCAGGTATATTGCTATTATGCCTCACAGAAAATGAAGTGGATAATATAATGATAGAATTTCACGAGGGAATATGTGGAGGACATTACAGCTGGAGGGCTACAGCTCATAAGATCCTGAAGGTTGGTTTTTACTGGCCAAAATTATTTACAAACGTTTTTGCTTGGGTCAGGGCGTGTGACAAATGTTAAAGATTTGCAGAAATACAGAAATTAGCAGCTTTTCCCTTGATTCCTATCCATGTCAATGAACCTTTTCAAAAGTGGGGATTAGATTTCATAGGAGAAATACATCCCCCATCAAGTGGCCAATATAAATGGATACTAACAGCCATAGATTATTTCACAAAATGGGTAGAAGCCATACCTACAAGAAATGCTACAGATACTGTAATAATCAAGTTTATGGAGAAAAATATCATATCCAGGTTTGGCTGCCCTGCTAGAATTGTAACTGACAATGCACAGGCTTTCAAGTCTACCATATTTGTAAATTTATGCCAACAGTATAACATCATATTAACTCATTCCATAGCTTAATATCCACAAGGAAATGGCTTAGCAGAGTCTTCTAATAAAACCCTGGTGAGGGCCTTGAAGAAAACAATAAATGAAAATCAGAAGAATTGGGACTCCCAATTAAAATTTTCTCTATGGGCGAATAAGATAACCAGCAAGAGAGCAACATGGAAATCTCCCTATGAGTTGGTGTATGGGCGAACAGCTGTGTTTCCTGTGCAATTGGCGTTGCTAGTAGCACATTTTATGCAGGAAATCCAGGAAGAACCAGATGACATGGTCAGAAGAATTAATCAATTGGTCGAATTAGAGGAAACACGGAACCAGGTGAATCAGAAATTGATAGAATATCAGGAGAAAATGAAGAATGTATTTGATCGGCATGCAAAAGACAGGAAATTTCAAATTGGAGACCTGGTTCTCAGATGGGACATTCGAAGAGCAGAGAAAGGCAAGCATGCTAAATTTGATCCGTTGTGGTTTGGCCCATTCAAAATCGTGAATCAAGGAGGAAATAATACTTTCATGTTGGAAAACCTACAGGGTGATCTGCTGGACGCCCCTGTGAATGGCCAATTCCTCAAGCCATACTTTCAATTCTGATCCAGGCTGGGAATGCTTGTTGTATTATATTGTATATAAGTTGTTTTAGCTTTTATTTTTATAAAGAAAGGATGCTGGCGGATCATCAGAAGAAACACAGAGCAATTTAAAGACAAAATGTACATACATAAATGTTCAGTGGTCTGTGTGTTCTCAACATTCCCAAGGATGAACATTTCGTCCCCAGATGGAGCCAATGTTGTGCATATCAAACCCCCCTATTTAAATTTTGACCACCAGTTTCCTTTGGGTCTGTTTAAAACATCTTTCGCGGCCACAGACCTCCATATTTTGTCTATGGTTACTCTTTCCGCCCGAAAAATACACGGTGAAAAGGTTGAAATCCACGTTTATAAAACATATCAGGCCTAGACCACACAGCCGCAGCACCTTTTGCTTGAATTCCCATATGACCTGAGTGGAAGAACCGCGCGCTTGACCGAGAAAGAGCTTGTCGCCTCATGTTTCCAGGCCAAATCATAGCTGTCCGATCCAATTGCAGATCTACGGCCCGCAATCAACGCAATAATGGTGGCCCCCGCGTCCGTATCCCACCGCAGAAAACCAGCGGTTAATTCCGCACTGCCTCCACCGAGCCGGCGATTTTCGACCAAATGCCAGCGATTCCACAAATCGCATGCCGCATGTCCCTGAGTACGGCATCCAAAACCACATTTTTGCGCGTTAAAAGTTGGACAATGTCCGGGCAACGGAATTCACCCGCGCCGTTGGATCTGTCGACCTCCATCCAACGGCAGATATCCTCCAAAGCTGCCCGCGCATTAGCCCGTGTCTGTATGTCCCGTGGCCCACTGTCATATCGCTCCCGCGCCTCTGAGCCGTTGATCCAGTTTCATGATCTAACGGCCCAAGACACATTCTTCTCCACCTGTTGACTCCATAGCCACGTCACCCTTCCACCTGTCCTTCGTACACCCATGTGTCATATTCCTGAGTGGTCATGGCATCTTCCCCTGCCGTATATATATATTTGTGTTTTTGTTCATATTCATTATTTATTTCCGCCATCACGTTCAAACCATTTTACGCGGAAAGTTTACATTCCATCTGTTTATCAAAGCCTCCATCGTATTTTCCCCACCACCCTGCACGTTCTTATCATTCAGCCATGTCCTCACCGCCATTATCGTCGACACCTCCCCGTTCATCACACTTGTACCTGGTTTTTCTAATGTATTGGTGGATTTTGCAGGGTTTCAACAAATGGAAAGATGTTTTAATTCACAGTCTTGGCTGCAGCAATAGAGCATCTCAGAAGGCAATTCAATTGAAGCTGTAATTATGAAGAAGGGTCCTGAAAGCCGCCATGATAAGACATCCATCGCGGGAGCAGGATTTAAAATCTTTCGAACTCTCCAAGGACAATTTAAAGATGTCGGTTTAGCGTATGGGGACATAAATGTTCCTGCAAAGAAAATCAGCAAAGAATTAAAGATTTCAACAACCTCATTGAAGATTACGAGCTCACATGTGGTATTTAAAAAGCAAGGGCATCAGATCAGAGATTTCCTAGATCAAGCTGAGGGTACAATACATTAAAAATCATATCCTACAGATTGTATTTCAGCTAATTTTCTTCTCAGGGAAAGTACATAAGGTTCATGAAGATTTACCCTTATGCCGAGTCTCTACAGAGATCTTCTTCCCAGTTCATTTATTCTTGCAAGCAACCTCAAGGTTTTATCGCAGCAGATTTTCCTCCTCCAGCCAAGTACATAGCATTTGTATATTTTATTATTTGTTTCTTGTTCATAAGGAGATTTTTATCTTTAGCATTTATTTCATGAAGTAGTAGTTGAGTACGTGCATCAGTCCAGCACCGCCAAATAGCATAGGTGGCTTTTTTTTCAAATTTGTTTAAATGAGATCATTAAATGTATATCACCTACTTCATTCTCTAGAGTTTTCTCCTTCCTCTATAAAAACTAAAAAGAAATGCATTGTAAGGGTTCCAGATTTCTATCAGCAAACTGTGCAGTGAAAAGGCTTTTGTATACATTTTGTAACACTTCTGTGGGAAGGCTCAGAGCCCGTAGGGTCTCAGTGAGGAGGAGTTATAACTGTAATGAGGATTCTGGTCTTTGGTATCTCACAGTATGTAATTTTATCTTATGTGTTAATACAATATCTCATTTCATGCTATTTATCTTCTTGTATCATGCTCTAGAATGCGAGTGGCTCACTAATCTTGAGTAAAGATTCATCCTAGTTGATGCCCATACTAGGGTTAGTCAAGCGCTTTAAATAGGCCTAGTCATGATATACTGTTCCATGTTCACCTTATCCATATTTTCTGCTATATTAGTTGCTTGAGGAGGGTGCTTTTAAAACGCCATTGTCATGTATGGATTCTTAGTTGGATAAGCCCATATGTATCTGGGTATCAGTCCCATGTTAACTAATATATTCTACATGTTTCTTCACTGCATCCACTTTCTGATATTTGATTTCTGTGGCATATTATTTGAACTGGCCCCCTTTACAGTAAGTTGTCTCTTAACTATCTGATGCCTTTGTATTGGAGTTTTTCATGATGTTCCTACATTATTCTTGTCTTTGTATCAGCTTCTGAGAGAGTTTGGTCCCATTCAATCTTATTGCCTTGTTTTACAAGTGATAGTAAGAGAGCTTTTGGATTGACAACCCAAGCTATATTATGAGCTCCTTGCTATATTAAGATGTCCTAGGCACTGGTCTATGGCAACTCTAGACTGTCTCTAGGGGTGACAAAATTGTCCACAACACGTTTCATTAAAGCGTCTCCGCCATCGATATGATCTGCAGATCGACGGCCCAAAGTTCATCGCCCTGATTCCCCCACTTTGAATTTTCACCTCCGCTCTCGACCATCAATCTCTGCACGATCGACAGCTTCGATTTAATTCCTTCCCCCATTTTCTTTCGACTCAGTCTGATCAATCTTGACCATTGGATGATGCCATCTAACGACCACGCTCTCTACACGTGCCTTCTGAAGAAGTAAACTCATACATGCAGGATTTCATAATATTGTTTGTATTTTGCAGAGTTCCAAGGTTTTTTCGTCTACGTCTGAAGAAAATTCAAAAGCAGAGGGTGACGATCCTCCCGCCTTCGATTCACCAGAGGAAACCATTCGCAGGAAGAATCTTTATGTTTCATCAATGGTTCATGAGGCATTGATGCCATATCACCCATGCGCAGCCCTGCACGCTAATAAACACAGCAATTCAATCACAAATCAAATAATATCAGTGTCGAGAGACAAAAACGCACCAGCATGGAAGTTTTAAAGACAGATTTGTGGAGGATTACGGCCAACAATGGATTATTAAAAGCCTAATCCTCCCAACTAAACACAGTTTGAAGAAGGTCATGATTTTTTTCTCAGATAGACAGCCTACACTGCCACATCAGGGGCTAATTGAATCCCCCAGCTGCCACAAGGCCACTTATAGCCTCAAATCAATCAAAAGAAGGCTGAAGTTACTACCAAACAGGAGATATTTTACATCAATACAGTTGAACAGTTAATTCAACCAAAGGAACTTATTGTGAACTGTCAGCAGAAGTTATTGCAAGAATAACAAGGAGCCTTGAAGTCAACAAATTCTTTCCAACAAGTCTAAAATTCAATGTAAACCAATTAATACAGGGGAAATACTAAAAATCTTCTCTATTAAGCCCCTCAAAGGCTGAGAGACAGTGCACTGTATTAATTAAACTTAGAAGATATTTTATCCCATTCCACCTCCTCATTTTCTCTATAAATACTACTGGAGAAGATGAAAAAGTGTTGGTTGGTTGATCACTAGTTGTAATATTGAAACTCTTTGAAATAATACATAGTCTGTTGATGTTGAAGAATAAATTGAAGTCTTGGAGGCCTTGATGATTTTGTTGCATGCTTGTTCCTGAGAAGGCTCTATCATTGGATCCATGAGCTTGGTTGTTGGTGAAGTATTTTGAACTGTTTTATGTTTTCTCCTGTTTTCATTCTATTCCATGATTTCTTACTATAGTAGGTTGAAAGTTTAGGCTAAGAAATGACTCCTGGAAGCACCTTAGACTTGTTCATCCTTCACCGTTTCATGTTTTCTTCTGCTGTGGTATTTTAGAGTCTTTAATCTCTCTCTTTAGTCCTCATGCTTGTTTATTTCCTTAATAGTTCGAACAGTTGGTATCAGCATGATTTATGGTTCTCCTTGCTTGTCTACTGCCACTTAAAAACTATTATTGAAGTCTCCCTTTGAAGTATTTCTATTTATAGTGAGCCAAGGAGGTCTGTTCTGATCTTGCCCTTTGTCCTTGCTTAAACAGTTGTCTTAGAGGTCTTTTATAATTGTGATCATAGATGTGTTAGGTGTTCCCTCTTCTATGACTGCAATTATCAGTGAATCTTTTATGTTTTCTAAGTCATTTGGAATAAAATATTTGAGAAAATAGGGTGTTCCCCAAATCTTATATTTCATTTTAAAGTTGTTTTGATATCATTATTTGCTTACAGGTGTGATTTGTAGAATTTATGGTTAGCCCTGTCTACCAAATAGCTCTTCATTGTTCAAGTTGTGCTTTCAAATTCCCTTTGTTTGAGAATTAAACTTCTCTTTCCAAATCATTGATGTCCATCTCATTCCAAAAACCAAAGGATCCTGTGGCCAAGTTAGATTTTCCCTTTGATATCCCATATCCATTAATGAGTATGTTATGACCTTTTCTTGACTCCATTGCCCAATGAACCAGATGTTTCTCCATTCTGTGTATCTTTCCTAGACCTTTCATGTTCTGCTGTATCAATTCAACCAAACAAACAATCAAACACCTGCACTTAATAAATATTCTAAAACCAATACTTAAAGCACACAAAATATACCTTTGCAAACAAACATTTGAGAGATCCCTCTCTGAGAACAAGAGGACTAGATCCTGTAACTGTAAAGATTGGTTCTGATGTTGCCTTCTCTTTTGATTTTCCAAAATATCAAAACATGGGACACCAACAGTCACCTCTTAAAAGAGGGTGAGAACCAGAGGCTACCTGGCCAACTGTAGACTCTGCCTATAGAACTTGGAACAATCCCATTCATGAATATCAATAAGGCCTTCAATGAAAATGCTATATAAGAAAATCTGAGCAATTAAAACACAGATCAAGGCTGGGATCCCCTCATTCAAGCTATATGTAACATATATATGAAATTTCAGTAGAAAAAAATAAGTTAAAGCACATTAAACAGATCTCCCGACATCAAGACTAGCTAGAAATCAACCAAAGAGAGAAGCTGCTGCAAAATGAAACCCCCAGCTACTAGAATTGCGCAGATTTGACTGAAACTCAGAGGAGCTTAGCCAAAGATTTGATACTTCAGTAATATATCAGTAAATCAGATTTACATATGAGTTTATTTACTTTACAATTGATTAGAAAAAGAACTAGGGCAAGATCCCTTCAGAAATGAGAGCTGCAACTAGAAGTAAACTGCAGAAATACATAGACAGCATTATCTTCTAGGTGGTTCAGATGTTGTACATTACATTTAAAATATATGATATATCTAAGGATGAAACATCAGATCTAATATAGATGTGGAAGCTACAAGACTTTAATAACAAGATCCAATTGGAATTACATCAAAATATTGCATATTAAGCTGTAGATTTGAATTACAATATATTGTGCTGTAGAAAACCCATAAATTTTTGAAGATAACTTTTATTACTAAAATATATTAGAACTGTAGAGACATGGATCAGCAACCCATTCCATGGATCACCAAGGGAAGGCAAGCCTAACACCAAGAGATCTTCCTCAAAACTGATAACAAATTGAAACAAGCAAGCCCTCTCACAAAATAACGCAGTATTGGGCAGAAACTGCGCAGAGGGTGAAGGAGACTGAATAACTGGAATGAAAGTACATATATGATATAAAACATGGATCATCTATCTCCTTGGAGGCTGAAGAACGCACTCCAATAGAGAAAGCCTCTAAAAAACAACTAGATCTAAACAGATCTAAAATGCCACTTGCTACAAAAGATAGCAGCTGTAAAACCCTCAATGGGCCTGCGCTGCTCATGAAAGATAGACCTTGGTCTCAAACTAGATAGTGGCCAAATTCAGCAAAGAACTCCTCCAATTATCCTCAAGGGAAGAGATGAAATCCCTAAACAGGAATTCCAATCAAAATCCTCCACTAAACAGCACAGAATGGTATTTTTCTAAGCAGACAAATACTTCAGAAATACAATTCATCAACAACCTCTTCATGTTGCTCTCCTCCTTCTTTTATAACATGAGTAAGCCTTTTCAAACCCTAAACAATTTGGATGAGTTGGTCCTTTTCCGGCCCACGCTCTGCCCTTCTATATTCCACGCATTCCACTCTCATGGAGATGCAGTGCTGAACCTATGGAAGAGCAGTAACGATTGATTTGGTCAAGGTGGACCCAATCTTTGCCTCAATCCTCTTCCACACCTACAAGTGATTATTTACGTAGCCCAGATTTGTCTTTGTTCACATGGGAATTGATTTATTAGGAGTTTTACATGTCATCCTTTATTCATTTATTCATAAAACATAAAATAAATCAAAATTCAATGTCTCCTCTTAGATAAGGCTAAGTAGGGACATTACAGTCCCCCCCCTCAAAATGTTGCTTGTCCTCCAAAACAAAGCTGAGGTAGGGGGGGGGGGGGGGGGGGGGGAAGTTGTATGTTTCTTCTCCTTCTCCATTGATGACACCCTCAAGAATCAAGCTCTCATCATGAAGTAAGTGTTTACCAAGGCAATACATCAAAAACTTCTCCTCCAATGCTAGCATGATAGGTTCATATTCTGCCCCTTAGGAGTGTAAAACTCAATAGAAATAAACATGGGTGAACCAATGTCACATCTGAAACATGTATCATGAAGTACTAGATAAAGTTCCATCCCATGTGGTACATGTACACTACTTACTTTTTTCCCATACATAGCCATAAAAAAAAACCAATATGTCATCTATGTATGGTAGCAAAATCACATAAAGGCAAACTAAAATTTGCACATGAGGAGGTGGGTCACAATCCCACATAAGGTACCACCGCAGTACACGCCTTGTTCTGAGTAGATCTGAATGAGATAGGTGGTACTCCCACCACATATTTGCTGCATAGGCCACTTTGACATGGCTGAAAGTGAAACTCTCATTAGGTGCCTTTGGAAAGCACCCATCATGATAAACAATCTCCCTGTGCACCTCAAGGGAGTAGCCAGCTTTGGAATTTTTATTGGCCCCATCTTTGCCATGAGATCTACATGTAATATTGCTCCTTGTAGGAGCCGTGGCCTACATACATATGGTAAGAGAATTTTCCAAATCAGAAAAATATACTTGCTCCACAAGATCATATTTCTTACCATACACGTCTCCCACACTCATAGAGTTAGGCATGGGCTTTTCTCCTTTTTTGAGAGAAGAAGGAGATGGCTGAAATGTCTCTTGCATAGTATCCCTTGGCTGCCCCATCTCCACATAAATATTGCACTCTTGTAAGTGTTGATGTAGTTCCTCCCAATCATAATGTTGATGTAGCTCATCCTCCATTCTCTCCGAATCAAAACTCTTCAGGATTAGGGAGTAGATTCTTGTTGATTGCATGTAGCTGGAGAAGAACTCCTTATGTGATCTTTGTAGTATCTCTTTCTTAAGCTTGGAATCTTGAGACAAGAATACCTTACCAAAATGATAGATGACCACTTCATGGACCAAGTAGCCTCCTCCTTGCTTTATTCCATCTAAGATCATCCCAGTGTGCATATCTTTGGAGTACTCCACAAGGAGTTGAGACCTCCAATATGGATCTACACTTCTCAACAAGGACAGTGCTGTAGATGCATCTATGGTGGTGCTTGCCTTGTTGCTGCTTGTTCCTTTAGCATCATGCATGCCAAAATTATGTGTGGGAAGGATGATCCTCCCCTTTTCTTCCTCCCACAGCGCAGTGACTCTTTCTTCCATTGTTTCAGCACTTGGTGAAGCTTTCTCCATAGAATCTAATGGCATGCAAGGAGGCTTGCCATGATGTAGGAATGTCCCTTGCAGCAATATCATGAACATGAGGGAAGGAATTATAAATTCCTTGCCCCCACTGCGCAATTCCATCTTTGTTGTGTGGGTAGAGACATCAAGTGAAGGGTAGGTGTGCATGCCTTGAATAACTTGTTGCTTCCCACTCTTCAGGTCCACCCACTCCATCTGCAAGGCCCTTCAATTAGTGGTGACTTTTCCCAAAGTAATCAACCACTGTACACCCAAGATTATGTTGGTGTTTTTTATGTCTACTACAAAGAAGTGGTTCCTCAAAGTGTAGGTCCCCATAGTCACAGAAAGTGAGGGAACATACTGCACGCACTACATAGTTCTGTCCCTCGGAACCAAAACATAGAACCCATCAAAAGAATCAGTAGGGATCCCTCTCCTCTGCACAAAATGAGCATCAATAAATTTTTGGGTTGCCCCACTGTTGATTATAATAGATACTCTTTGGTCCATAACTGAACCCTGCACTCTAAGAGTCAAATATTTGGGCACTCGCCTCAAAGAAGCAAGAGTCCCACTGGTTGGAGAAAATGCTCCCTCTTCTTCTCTGGATGATGATGGATCCTCCTCCTCATCATCACCAGTGTTGTGACCTCTCCTAGGTCCATCATTTCCTTCCTCCTCCTCACAATCAGAGAATAAATCAATATAATGTGCTCTTCCAGCAGCACATCCCATGATTCTTGACAAGTGAAACATAATTTCTTCTTTCTCAACTCCCTCCGGAGATCATTGTCAAGAAGATTTTTTCTGTGAACTCTCCTTGAGGGGAGAAGCTTTCCCTTCATTCCCTTTAGAAGAGTGAGTGGCTTTGCTTAGAAAGGTGGCCTTTGCCCTTGGCAAGGCATCTTGGAGATCTCTTGTTCTTTCAATGGCATCATGCAGAGTGGTGGGTTTGGTAGACTTGACCAACCCATGCAAAGGTTCTTCCAAACCATATATGAACATATAGACTCTCCTTGCAACTGAAATATTAGGAACCATTACAGACAACCTCAAAAATTTAGAGATATAGGCTTCAGCATCTCCAAGAGAGTTTTTCCAAACTCTTCTGCCTCCTTGTCTTTATAATTCAACTCAGGGGCTTTCCCCTTGTCTTGACCCTTGTCAAGGTCAACAGTAGTATATTCATACTTTTTATGACTTGTATTTTGGTATCTCCTCTCCCTCTAAGAAAGAGTATCTTCATCTTTGGAATGCAGTATGACTGTGGCTCCAAGCTAGCACAGGCTGTGCCAAGAGTGGAGCTCTGATACCACTGTAATGTTCCTTTTTGGGGATTATAAAGATTCTATGTCAGAGATGGACAACAGAGGAATTTACTGGTTATGTCACCTCTGAAAAGAGGGTGAGAACCAGAAGCTACCTGGCCAACTGTAGACTCTGCCTATAGAACTTGGAACAATTCCATTCAGGAATATCAACAAGGCCTTCAATGAAAACGTTGTATAAGAAAATATGAGAAATTAAAATGTAGATCAAGGCTGGGATCCCCTCATTCAAGCTTTATGTGACATATATATGAAATTTCAGCAGAAACAATTAAGTTTAAGCACATTAAACAGATCTCCCAAAATCAAGACTAGCTAGGAATCAGCCAAAGAGAGAAGTTGTTGCAAAATGAAACCCCCAGCTACTAGAATTGCGCAGATTTGACTGAAACTCAGAGGAGGTCAGCCAAAGATCTAATAATTCAGTAATATATCAGTAAATCAGATTTACATATGATTTTATTTCCTTTACAACTGATTACAAAAAGAACTAGGGCAAGATCCCTTCAAAAATGAGAGCTGCAACTAGAAGTAAACTGCAGAAATACGTAGACAGCGTTATTTTCTAGGTGGTTCAGCTACTGTAAATTACATTTCAGATATATGAAATATCTAAGGATGAAACATCATATATAATACAGATGTGGAAGCTACAATACTTTAAGAACAAGATCCAATTGGAATTACATCAAAATATTGCATATTAAGCTGTAGATCTGAATTACAATATACTGTGCTGCAGAAAACCCAGAAATTTCTGAAGATAAATTTTATTACTGAAATATATCAGAACTGTAGAGACATGGGTCAGAAACCCATTCCATGTATCACCAAGGGAAGGCAAGTGTAACACCAAGAGATCTTCCTCCAAACTGATAACAAATTGAAACAAGCAAGCCCTCTCACAAAATAACGCAGTATTGGGAAGAAACTGTGCAGAGGGTGAAGGAGACTGAATAAGTGGAATGAAAGTACAGATCTGATATAAAATATGGATCATATAACTCCTTGGAGGTTGAAGAACGCACTCTGATAGAGAAAGCCTCTAAAAAACAACTAGATCTAAACAGATCTAAAATGCCACTTGCTACAAAAGATAGCAGCTGCAAAACCCTCAATGGGCCAGTGTTGCTCCTGAAAGATAGACCTTGGTCTCAAACCAGATAGTGGCCAACTTCAGCAAAGAACTCCTCCAATTATCCTCAAGGGAAGAGATTAAATCCCTAAACAAGAATTCCAATCACAATCCTCCACTAAACAACACAGAATGGTATTTGTCTAAGCAGACAAATACTTCAGAAATACAATTCATCAACAACCTCTTCATGTTGCTCTCCTCCTTCTTTTATAACATGAGGAAGCCTTTGCAAACCCTAATCCACTTGGATGATTTGGTCCTTTTCACATTAGAAGCTCCCTTCCAGAACTGTGCAGTCCCTCTTGGAGATGCATTGAACCTAGACAGGGTAGTTGATTTGGTCAAGGTGGACCCAATCTTTGGCTCAACCCTCTTTCACACCTGCAAGTGATTATTTACATAGCCCAGATTTGTCTTTGTCCACATGGGCATTGATTTATTAATAGTTTTACATGTCCTCCTTTATTCATTTATTCATAAAACATAAATTAAATCAAAATTTAATGTCTCCTCTTAGCTAAGGCTAAGTAGGGACATTACAGTCCTCCCCCTCAAAATGTTGCTTGTCCTCAAGCAACTGGTAGGGTAAGAGCAGTGTTTCTTCTCCTTCTCCATTTATGACACCATCAAAAATCAATCTCTCATCATGAAGTAAGTGTTTACCAAGGCAATACATCAAAAACAGCTCCTCCAATGCTAGCATGATAGGTTCATAGTCTGCCCCTTCAGGAGTGTAAAACTCAACATAAATAAACATGGGTGAACCAATGTCACATCTGAAACATGTATCTGAAGTACTAGATAAAGTTCCATCCCATGTGGTACATGTACACTACTTACTTTTTTCCCATACATACCCATAAACAAAACCAATATGTCATCTATGTATGGTAGCAAAATCACATAAAGGAAAATTGAAATTTGCACATGAGGAGGTGGGTCACAATCCCACATAAGGTACCATCGCAGTACACTCCTTGTTCTGAGTAGATCTGAATGTGATAGGTGGTACTCCCACCACATATTTTTTGCATAGGCCACTTTGACATGGCTGAAATTGAAACTCTCATTAGGTGCCTTTGGAAAGCATCCATCATGATAAACAATCTCCTTGTGCACCTCAAGGGAGTGGCCAGCTTTGGAATTTTTATTGGCCCCATCTTTGCCATGAGATCTGTATGTAATATTTCTCCTTGTAGGAGCCATGTCTTGCATACATATGGTAAGAGAATGTGCCAAATCAGAAAAATATACTTGCTCCACAAGATCAGATTTCTTACCATACAAGTCTCCCACACTCATAGAGTTAGGCATAGGCTTTTCTCCTTTTTTGAGAGAAGAAGGAGATGGCTAAAATTTCTCCTGCATAGGATCCCTTGGCTGCCTCATATCCACATAACTATTGCACTCTTGTAAGTGTTGATGTAGTTCCTCCCAATCATAATGCTGATGTAGCTCATCCTCCATTCCCTCCCAATCAAAACTCTTCAGGATTAGGGAGTAGATTCTTGCTAATTGCATGTAGCTAGAGAGGAACTCCTTACGTGCTCTTTGTAGTATCTCTTGCTTAAGCTTGGAAGCTTGAGACAAGAATACCTTACCAAGATGATAGATGACCCCTTCATGGACTAAGTAGCCTCCTCCTTGCTTTATGCCATCTAAGATCATCCCAGTGTGCAGATCTTTGGAGTACTCCACAAGAAGTTGAGACCTCCAATATGGATCTACACTTCTCAACAATGGCAATGTTGTAGATGCATCTATGGTGGCGCTTTCCTTGTTGCTCCTTGTTCCTTTGGCATTATGCATTCCAAAATTATGTGTGGGAAGGTTGATCCTCCCCTTAGCATCCTCCCACAGCGCAGTAACTCTTTCTTCCATTGTTTCAGCACTTGGTGAAGCTTTCTCCACGGAATCTAATGGAATCCCTGGAGGCTTTCCATGATGTAGGAATGTCCCTTGCAGCAATCTCATGAACATGAGGGAAGGAATTGTAAAGTCCTTGGCCCCACTGCACAATTCCATCTTTGTTGTGTGGGTAGAGACATCAAGTGAAGGGTAGGTGTGCATGCCTTGAATAACTTGTTGCTTCCCAATCTTCAAGTCCACCCACTCCATCTGCAAGGCCCTCCAATCAGTGGTGAATTTTCCCAAAGTAATCAACCATTGGAAACCCAAGATTATGTTGGTGTCTGGTATGTCTACTACAAAGAAGTGGTCCCTCAAAGTGTAGGTCCCCATAGTCACAGAAAGTGAGGGAACATACTACATGCACTGCATAGTTCTGTCCCCTGGAACCAAAACAGAGAACCCATCAAAATAATTAGTAGGGATCCCTCTCCTCTGCACAAAATGAGCATCAATAAAGTTGTGGGTTGCCCCACTATCGATCAAAATAGATACTCTTTGGTCCATAATTTAACCCTGCACTCTAAGAGTCAAATATTTGGGCACTCCACTCAAAGAAGCAAGAGTCCCACTGGTTGGAGAAAATGCTCCCTCTTCATCTCTGGATAATGATGGATCCTCCTCATCATCATCACCAACGTTGTGACCTCTCCTAGGTCCATCATTTCCTTCTTCCTCCTCACAATTAGAAAATACTTCAATATAATGTGCTCTTCCAGCAGCACATCTATGTCCCGGCACCCATGATACTTGACAAGTGAAACATGATTTCTTCTTTCTCAACTCCCTCCGGAGATCATTGTCAAGAAGAATTTTCTGTGAGCTCTCCTTGGGGGGAGAAGCTTTCCCTTCCTTCCCTTTAGAAGAGTGAGTGGATTTTCTTGGAAGGGTGGCCTTTTCCCTTGGCAAGGCATCTTGGAGATCTCTTGTTCTTTCAATGGCATTATGCAGAGTGGTGGGTTTGGTAGACTTGACCAACCCATGCGAAGGTTCTTCCAAGCCATCTATGAACATATAGACTCTCCTTGCAACTGAAAGATCAGGAACCATTACAGACAACCTCAAAAATTCAAAGATATAGGCTTTAGCATCTCCTGTCTGCTTAAGCTTTGCTAAGCTTATGAAAGGGGCCTCCAGATCCTTCTGATCAAATCTTTCCACTAGTCTCCTAGTGAACTCAGCATAAGTGGACACATTGCTGTGCCCCAATGTAGAAAGTCCATGAAACCACCAGTTGTGGGCTTCTCCATCAAAATGAAACACATCAATATTAATGGCTTCTGCTTCAAGCACTTTATTCAGCTGGAAGTAGATGTCCAACTTTTCCACCCATGCTTTAGTTGAATAAGAGGGTGATCCATCAAACTTAGGCAAGAAGAACCTTCCCATGGTGTGGTGTCTCCCATGAAGGAAACCTCCATCTCTATACTGCTGCAATGGCCTCCTCTGGTCATTGAGATGGCAGAAATCTTGAAAGCTCAAGTTATCCTTGAACCTTTGACTTTGTGAATAATATTCTACAAATTAGCCTTCCAAAGTGGTTGACTCTTGAAGCCCTTTATTCTCTACAACTAAGAAGGTAGGAATTGTAGAGCGTTGTGAGATTTGTGGAGCTTGTGGCAAGCTCACCAGTGGCCCAGTCCCAAACTGAGACATTTCAGAACTCCCTCCTTGATGGAGTCTTCCAAGGGACTCCCTCATTCTATCTATCTTCATCTACTTTATTTCCTTGGATAGATATTGCATGGTTTCCAAGAGAGTTTTTGCAAACTCTTCTGCCTCCTTCTCTTTATCATTCAACTCAGGGGCTTTCCCCTTGTCTTGACCCTTGTCAAGGTCAGCAGTAGTATAGTCATACTTTTTATGACTTCTATTCTGCTATCTCCTCTCCCTCTCAAAAATATGATCTTCATCTTTGGAATGCAGCATGACTGTGGCTCCAGGCTAGCATAGGCTGTGCCAAGAGTGGAGCTCTGATACCACTGTAATGTTCCTTTTTGGGGATTCTGAAGATTCTATGTTAGAGACGGACTACAGAGGAATTTACTGGTTATGTCACCTCTGAAAAGTGGGTGAGAACCAGAGGCTACCTGGCCAACTGTAGACTCTGCCTATATAACTTGGAACAATCCCATTCAGGAATCTCAACAAGGACTTCAATAAAAACGTTGTATAAGAAAATCTGAGCAAGTAAAACGTAGATCAGGGTTGGGATCCCATCATTCAAGCTGTATTTGACATATATATGCAATTTCAGAAGAAACAAATAAGTTTAAGCACACTAAACAGATCTCCCGAAATCAAGAGTAGCTAGAAATCAACCAAAGAGAGAAGCTGCCGCAAAATGAAACCCCCAGCTACTATAATTATGCAGATTTGACTAAAACTCAGAGGAGGTTAGCCAAAGATTTGATACTTCAGTAATATATCAGTAAATCTGATTTACATATGAGTTTATCTAGAAGTAAACTATAGAAATACATAGACAGCGTTATTTTCCAGGTGGTTCAACTGTTGTACATTACATTTTAGATCTATGACATATCTAAGGATGAAACATCAGATCCAATACAGATCTAGAAGCTACAAGAATTTAAGAACAAGATCCAATTGGAATTATGTCAAAATATTGCATATTGAGCTGTAGATTTGAATTACAATATACTGTGTTGCAGAAAACCCAGAAATTTCTGAAGATAAATTTTATTACTAAAATAGATCAGAACTATAGAGACATGGATCAGCAACCCAATCCACAGATCACCAAGGGAAGGCAAGCCTAACACCAAGAGATCTTCCTCCAAACTGATAACAAATTGAAACAAGCAAGCCCTCTCACAAAATAACGCAGTATTGGGTAGAAACTGCGTAGAGGGTGAAGGATATTGAATAACTGGAATGAAAGTATAGATCTGATATAAGATATGGATCAGCTATATCCTTGGAGGCTGAATAACACACTCCAATAGAGAAAGCCTTTCAAAAACAACTAGATCTAAACAGATCTAAAATGCCACTTGCTACAAAAGATAGCAGCTGCAAAACCCTCAATGGTCCAGTGCTGCTCATGAAAGATAGAGCTTGGTCTCAAACCAGATAGTGGCCAACTTCAGCAAAGAAATCCTCCAATGATCCTCAAGGGAAGAGATGAAATCCCCAAACAGGAATTCCAATCACAATCCTCCACTAAACAGCAGAGAATGGTATTTTTCTAAGCAGACAAATACTTCAGAAATACAATTCATCAACAACCTCTTCATGTTTCTCTCCTCCTTATTTTATAACATGAGTAAGCCTTTGCAAACCCTAAACCACTTGGATGAGTAGATACTTTTCACATTAGAAGCTCCCTTCTAGAACTACGCAGTCCCTCTTGGAGATGCATTGAACCTAGACAACGCAGTTGATTTGGTCAAGGTGGACGCAATCTTTGGCTCAACCCTCTTTCGCATCTGCAAGTGATTATTTACATAGCCCAGATTTGTCTTTGTTCACATGGGAATTGATTTATTAGAATTTTTACATGTCCTCCTTTATTCATTTATTCATAAAACATAAATTAAATCAAAATTTAATGTCTCCTCTTAGCTAAGGCTAAGTAGGGACACTACAATAACTTGGGCATCCGAAAACCTTGTCGCATGAAATGAAAGGGGTTCCTCACTATAATAGATGCTCCAGACACAACATAGCAGTTCTCCAGGCCCAAATTTTTTTAGAAAAAGTAGATCTGGGAAACGATAGACACATGTAGTCAAACCCGCTTCGGATTTGGATCAACAATGAATGCAGCCCTCAAAATGGCTCTGATACCATGTAGGAACTTATAGGGTAAGTTACTTAGATCAAACACCAAAGGTCACTGCTCATAAACAGATCACAAATAGTACACTAGTATATCATATGGTTAAAACCCTCAAAGAGGGAAACAATCCACGGCTTGAGCCAACGCGATCACTTCAGGCAATTTACTAATATAAAAGAAATTTTACATATGTTTCTCTCAAAAACGGTTACCGAACAAATGACCCTCCATTCTCTTTAAATAGAGGTCATGGACCAATCAAGTGTTAAGCCACAGATCAAGTGTTGTTAATACCAAGGAGAGAGTGAACCGTCGGATCACTACAAATCGTGACCGTCAGATTATAAGTTACAAATGTACATAGTAAAGAAACACACTTTACCTAACTCTACACTAGACCAAGTTTACTTAACTATTTCCTATGTTTCGGAATATTATAACATGAACCAGATTATTTCCTTGAATAATTAGCTGAAGGGCATCAAGATGAATAAACAGAGATGATTCAAGCATACTTCCTGAGAGACTAAAATAAGGAATCAACTATCAATAGTTGGTGAAGTTGTACCCAACAAATAATTTTTTTTTATTGTGCTTGGATGCCTTTCTCATGTTTGGGATACTTTTGTCACCACCATTAGCAATATCAACACTATTCCCACATTTGATGAGCTTTTGGGAAAATGTATCCAAGACAAGGCCAAAATGATTTCCAGAGGGACAATTTCACATCATGAAGAAGGAGAACCTACTACATTTTCAACCTATGACAGGAGAAATAAACGTAATAAAAGGAATTTTCTTTCAAATCAAATAAAGGGAATCTAGACATGTCAAAAGTTAGATGATTTAACTGTAAAAAACATGGTCACTTTACCTGTGACTGTAAAGAAAGAAGAAGATAACCTAGATTCAAAAACAAATTTGATTATAGAAAAGAATCTTCTGGAAATCAAAGAAAAGGGCATACTAAGAAAACAATAAATCCAAGATATAGAAATAATGCAGCGGTAACTCAATCAAAATATTTTTGTGTTTATGTTCTTTCTAGTTCTTCTTTTGCAGATTCATTTGATACTTGGTTAGTTGATCGTGGTGCTTCCAAACACTTTACTAGTTACAAAGAAGAACTCTCTAATCTATTTTAGAGGGATACTAATTTAAATTTTATCCTTGGAGATAATTCTAATCACCAAGTTAAAGGTTATGGTTCAGTTTCATTTTAGTTAGATTATGGAAAATCTATTTTTCAGTAAAAATTTGTGTATGTACCTAGTTTGAAAACGAATATTATATCCATATCTGCTCTAGAAGATAAAGGAATGACAGTTTCTTTTATTAATGGAAAACTATAACTTGGCCTTTGAACTCAATTATGAGAGAAGCCTTCACTCTTGGATCAAGATGTGAAGGGCTTTACAAAATCAATAGTAAACCCATTCATGCATTGGTCCACGATACCAATCTTCAGTGTGAGCTATGGAACAAAAGATTCACTCACCTACACTATAAAGCCTTACCACATGTAAGGAAGATGGTTTCTATAATTCCTGAGATTAGAATGTATCATGAAGGATTTTCCTAGGATGTGCAAGTGGAAAGCATATAAAGGGATCATTCCCTTCAAGAAGAACAAAAACTAGTCAGGTACTTCATCTCATACATTTAGATTTATGTGGACCTGTGTTTGTTACTTCTCTTGGTGGCTACTTGTATTTCATGATTTTTGTTGATGATTTTTCTCGCAAGACATGGATATTATTTTTGAAAAAGAAAGGGGAAGCATTTGACATGTTCAAATATTTCAAGAATTTGATTGAAAATCAAACAAGAAAGCTGATCAAAGCTTTCCGACCTGATAATGGGGGAGATTTCACCTCCAATGATTTTAATTATCTTTACAAAGACGCTGGAATAAAGAAAGAAACCATTGTGCCATACTATCCACAAAAAAATGGTGTGGCTGAGAATAAGAATACAACCATTATGGAAGTGGTCAGAGCCATGCTTCATGATCAAAAGCTACCGAAGTTTTTGTGGGGAGAAGCTGCAAATACTGTTGTTTATGTGTAAAACATAACTCCTCATCATGTCTTAGACAATAAGACTCCTGAAGAAGTCTTCACTGGTAAAAGGCCTGAGGTGATTCATTTGAGAATCTTTGGATATCTTGTGTACTTCCATGTGCCAAAAGAGAAAAGGAACAAACTAGAAGCTTCAGGTAAAAAAGGTATGTTTGTTGTTTATCGTGATGATTAAAAAGCTTATATATTTATGTACCTGGTAAAATAAATATAGTGTTCAGTAGAAATGTAACATTTGATGAAGATCTTAGAAAATAAAGAGACTCTCCTCCTCCTACCATTGTTGAAAGATAAGTTGTTAAGGAAAAAGAGGTTGCATCTAAGTCTGAACCGGAACCTAAGAATGAGCTTGTTGATAATCCAATGTGTTCCATGGATCCTCTAGATCCTCCACCACATGATTCTTCTTCCAGAAAGATACCATTATGGTTGCCGAGATACTTTCCAAGATGTTGAACAACATGTTTCCCCAAGAGGAATTTTAAGAGAAAGTAAGAAGCCAAGGCGGTTTCAAGGGTATGTTGCTACCATGAGCAACATCATTCAGGAAGAATCTTGAACCTTTAAAGAAGTTTCAAAAGAAAAAGTACGGAAAGATGCCATAACTGAAGAATATGATTCCATCATCCAAAATGATGTATGGGAAGTGGTTCATAGACATAAAGGTAATTTTTTTGTCACTTCCAAACAGTTGTTTAAGATTAAACATGGTGGAGATGGTAGTATTGAAAAATATAAGGCTATATTTGTATCTAGAGGATTCTATTAAAAAGAGGTAATATATTATGATGACATTTTTGCACATGTAGCTCGATATACTGCCATTCAATCTGTGGTTGCCTAAATTGTTAGACATGGATGGACTCTTCACCAAATGGACATGAAAACGAATTTCTTGCATGAATTCCTCAAGGAAGAGGTATTTATGGAACAACCACAAGGCTTTGAAGAAAATGACAGGGAAACTCATGTATGTAGACTTAAGAAAGCCTTATATGGGTTTAAGCAAGCTTCAAGAGCTTTGTATTCTCGCATTGATAGAGCTTGGTTTCACAAGAAGCAGTGCAGACCCAAACCTCTACTTCAAGATAGTCCAAGGTAATACCTTTTATTTTGGTATTGTATGTTGATGATTTATTCTTGATAAGAGGATAACCTCTTATCCTCTAGTGTAAGAGGGAGTTATATTCTGAATTTGAAATGAAATACCTTGGTTTGATGCATTACTTTCTGGGTCTAGATGTCTGAAAAAGACCTAGTGAAATTTATTTTTCTCAAGGAAAATATGTTGTTAAGTGTCTTGAAATATTTTATATAGTAGAATGTAAGTCCATGGATACTCCTATGGAAATGAACTTTAAGAAATTATGTGGAAAATTTGCAGGACCTAGTCTAGCAAATCCCATAGAGTATAGAAAGCTCATTGGTGCTTTGATGTTTTTGGTAAACACTAGGCCTAATATATGCTTTATTGTAAAAACTTTAAGTCAACATATGATTGATCCCTTTCATGCCCACTAGATTGTTGAAAAACATGTACTTAGATACTTGCATAGAACTATAAATATAGGATTGAAATATACTACTAAAAATATAAGACTTCATGGATATACTGATGTCGATTGGGTAGGTAATATTGCTAATAGAAATAGGACTTTTGGGTGTTGCTTTAGCTTGGGATCTGACATGACCTCTTGGATGAGTAGAAAGAAGAAGTCTGTTGCACTAAGTACAACTAAACATGAGAAAATTACTACTAGCATGGCTAACTGTTAGGAAGTTTGGCTGAGAAATATTTTTGGGGGACTATTTGAGCAAGTTCTAGACACAACAATTATATATTGTGACAATAAAAGAGGGATTTGTCTTGTATACAATCTTGTGTTTCATTAAATTCCAGGCATATTGATATCAAGTATCACTATATCCAAGATATGGTGCAAAGAAGAGAAGTAACGCTCCATCACATCTCCCCTGATGATCAGATAGCTGACATTCTTAGCAAGTCTTTACTGAAAGAAAATTTCTTGGCTTTTAGAGAGCAGCTTGGACTTATGGACATGACCCTTCTGGGAAGCGATCACATCTGATTGATAACACTGAGATGTTGTTCCACCTTGTTAGAGTTCATAAAATTAGGGAATGATGTTGGAAAGCTCTTGAGGATGAGGGACATCTTGTGTAGTGTGTGCCACGAGAGTAGGTCTCAATATGCATTCGACCCACAGTCTTGGACATGGGAAGAGCCACCTATTTAGCCAATAGATGTAGTGAGACTTGTCTGTGTGACTTGTCTAGGATGCAGGTGTTCCACCACTTGACACTTGATTGTGTTTGATTCTTATCTGTGTGACTTGTTTGAGTCTTGTCTATGTGATGAATGTGTTCTATCACCTAATTTTTTTGAGATGAAAATTGGTTGAGTGTAATCCTCGTCTATGTGAAATGTGATGATCATTTCCTTTCCAAATATGTGTCAAGTGGATGATTCTTCTTTGTGACTTTATTGTTATAGATGTTGTTAGCACAGTTCTATGCTTAGTCATGAGTGTGTTTTAAATCGTTTTACTTTTAGGATAAAAAAAATTGTAAATTTCAAAAAAAATTAGAACACTACCGGAATTTCCGATAATGTATGTTTTAACCCTGTCGGACAGTTTTTTTTACGCCAGTTTTTCCTTTAACTGATGCTACCAGAAGTTCCGGTAACTTCCCCTATTAGAAAAACAAAAAACAAAAAAACAAAAAACAAAAAAACAAAACAAAAAAAACAAAAAAACGCACCCACTTTTTAAGTTTTAAATATTTTAAATCATGAGCCATGTCATGTGATAGGAAAGGCTATACGTTTGAATGATGTCGAGTTAGTAGTGGTCATACGTGGAAGAGTTAGGTGTCAATGTGCAGTCATAAAGACAAACCATTGTTTGTTATGTCTGTCAGGCCAAGTCGTCGTGCCCACATGTCACAGGTACATATTTATTATCAAAATTAAGCACGCATCTACGATTTAATGTGGTGACCGATTGGTTAATCATGCATGAGTGCTGCCGGAATTTTAGGCCTACCATAAAGAATGTGTTGGAGGTGACTGCCAACTCAAACGTAGTTCAGCTCCAGCCACCTGTTGTAGAGAATTTGAAACAAAGCAGGCAACTAATAGATAATTATGAATATCATGAGTTGTGGTATATGGTTTTGGATACTTCCCAGTATGAAAAGATCTTGTACATGGGAAAATGAACCAACATATCACTTAAAATCGCCGAAAAAAAGGAAAGAAATCAATTTTCAAATTCGATTGTTGGTGAATAAGTAGTTCCAGTGAGCAACTTGAAGAGAAGATTGAGTTTTCAGACAGTTTACATTGAGGATTCAACGACACCTGTAAAGTAATTTTTTCTAATCTTGACACCTTTCTGATCTAGTATAAAACCTTCATTATTGCTCAGATGACTAAAGGAGGAAAACTTAAGCGTACTGAACCTCAAGGTGTTGATTTAATAGATGCCAAACCGAATGTGAGGAGGTTTTTTGTATAAGTTGAGTGGTACCCATTTTTCTCAAGGTTAGGAATCTCTCATCTAAGAGTAGCCAAAGAATCTTCCCTCTCATTCGATGGAGAAGAAGAAAATGTGATGCAGGAGCATCAAGGCCAATTTTCATTATTTAATTATGTAATAAAGGGGGGTGTGACATTTTAATTGTCTTATTAATTAATTTGTTATTTTTAAATAAATTAGGAGAGAAATTATAAAGGTGAGGATTTTATATATGTTCTTTTAATAATTAAAAGGATATGAGAGAAAATAGAATTAGGTAGAAAATTTAGGGAGTAGGAATTCTATGTACGGGACTTTGTTGAGTCCACACCTAAAATGAATTTAAATTAGATTTAGTTGAGGATTAGGTGGAGAGATTTTTGGAATGAGTTAAATTCATTATTTATGTATAAATGTGAGTGTTTTTGTGAGGAAGAGACATAGTTGAAGAGTTGAGGGAGTGAGGAGTGGGCTGAAGGGCTAAGAGCCAAGAGGCCGCCCAATGTAATATTTGTTCAAAGAATTTTGATATTTTTATCTATAGTTGTTTTGAATGGCTCTTTTCACCTTCATGTGAATTTAAACTGAATGTTTTTTATGGATTTATTTTATATAATATTTTAGCATTTTCATATTTGATTGAAGGAGTGAATTTCTTATATGCCAGGATCTATTTTCTAGCATAACCCCGACATCATTTGGTATCAGAGCAGGGAAAGCTGCCTGTTTGAATTTGAAATTATGTATGCTGTATATGGTTTTTGATTACAGGAATGAGCTTGTATCCTGGTTATGCAACCAGACGTGTGATGTAAACGCATACAGCAATTGCATCCGAATTGAAGGGCACACTTGCAAGAGGGCGATGATGTTATAGTGCTACTCCAAATCGGATAAAAAATCGATGCTATTTAAAGAAATTGTTGTGGAAATTTAACTTGAAGCATAAAATTGCCTGAACATATTGTTGGGCATAAAGAGAGGGAAGTATTACACATTTTATTGGGTAATACAGCAATATCAGGGTTTTGAACTCGTATTTGGGTTCTTATTGTATTCATGAATGTTGAGTCACTAGAACATTGGAGATTACATTTTATAATCCTTTCAAGGAAATGGTTTGATTACACATTCTATTGTGTGTAAATAGTAAAGAGAGGATCGAGTTTTGAACTAATGTGAAGGTTTATTGTAAGCCACAGAAATCGAATAATGAAATTCGTCTCATGCGTAGGGTGAATGTAGAATGGCTTGAAGAATTGGTTGGTATTCTTGCCTATTCACAACTTGGGTTGGAATATGGAATGAGCGAAAACTATGAATTAAAATCATAAGTGGAATTGATGGAATGACATTGAAATTGGATATTCAACCAATATGCCGAGAAGTAGAATGAAAGCAGAAGCGTAATTCAAAGGCCGCGTTGTAGTGGAGGCACAGAGTTATTTTTAACTCTGTTTGAAATGTTGAAAGGAGTGTAACAGAACCTGAGTTAAATTGATAGTGTAGAATAGTTTGAAGTGGTTGGAGCCGAGATTTAAATCAAGGCAGAGTGATGTGTTAGAGCATGGGGATTACAGAGATCCATATTGAGCGGAAGCGTAGGTCTTGAAAGAATATCTTCAAGTAAGAAATTGATGGTTCTTTGAGCAATAAGTGATTTCTAAGAGTTAAATTGCATGTTTGGCAATTTGATTGGGATGCTGGCATGTTCGAACCTTGAACAAATGCGTGGAAGAAACAACATTATTAAATAGCAATGTGCAATGAATAGAAAAGGTGATGTGTAGCCTACAGAAGCCGTAGTGAAGAAGTGAAGGCGTAGAGAAGTGGAGCCATGCATTGTAGAAATTTAAGTTGAACAGCGAAGTCAAAGAAGGAAGCGAAATTATGAAGCGGTTTTTGAAGACGAAGTGTGGTTTTTGTGTTGATTAAATCTGGTAAGCAGTTTATTCAGTTTGGAACGTGATAAAAGCCGGTGCTTAACACGTGGTCTGAAGTGGTATTAAAATACCACGAATTTCGCATAACTTTAGAGTGATAACTCACAGGGTTTATTGTTGTGCGATAACTGTTGGATGATCTAATCCAAGGATCGGACGGTGTTCGCATCATGAAGTTGCGAAGAGGTTAAGGAAAGGTAAGTATAACTGTTGTGGGAGAAAACATTCATATATGTTGGTGCTTGAGGTTTAATCAAAGTTGAAATTTGGGACGTAATGAAATGTTTATTTTGGCGTTCAAATTTATGAATACATTTATGGTTGGTAAATGTATTTTCCAAGGTTCTATTAATACCTTTGATATTTATTAACGCAAGTACAGATGCGTGGATGTAAATCATGTGAAAGATTGGCATGTTATGACCATTTTATAATGGGTGTTATTATAAACTGAATGTTGATTCAAAATTCCCATGAGGTGAGGCGAAGTTTATTACTTTGGGTTAATTGCATTATTCGAATGTTAATTTGAATATGCTTGGAATGGTCTTTATAATATGAGTTTTGACCATTGTTTAAGAATAAGCTTCCACATAGAAATATGGGTTTTATTGTAGATAGCTTCCGCATATAATTATTATTGAGTTTACCCAGATTTGGCAAAATTTGGTTGAGACTGAGTCATGCATTTTTATGTATTGAGAGTATGAATGTGGATTTGTAGCACTCAGGCTAGTTACATGCATTCGTGTAGGGGCAGCAAAAGTATATGGGCATGTAAGCAAGGGGTGTGGTAAATTGACTTGACACACTTAGATCGACAAGAGGTAAGTTAATCTCGTCATGTATGGAGAAAAAGTTTGGGCCTTGGTAAAATTGCATATTTTACTATAACAATTTGATTAATGGGAATTGCGTCTTGTCTTCCTACGTCATTTGGTAGATGGAACAAGATCACACAGAGATCTTGAAGGTGAGTTGATTTTAACTCTGATGATATTTGAAGACTACTGTTGCAGTTGTTCAGGTAAAATTAATGGAAAATGAATGGAAATGTGCTAATACTGGATGACATAAAGAGAAATATGCATGTTTAATTGAGGAGGTTTATTATGCATAGTGTGATAATTTATTATGCATAATGTGGATTCTTCATAGTTTGGTTAAGTTATTTTGGACAAGGATGTAGTGGAAAAAGAAGAATTATTTTGATTGGTGATTGGAGATTGCTTGATGTTGTACACCTTTGTTTTACCATCATGCGATGGCATTTAAGGAGGGAATATTCAGGATGAAACAATGTACAAATTTACATCATTCATGGAAGAAGTTACTTATTTTTTATACACAGGTAAAGAGATTTGAATTGATGTTGCATGGTGTATATAAGTGCAGGGAAGTGTTTGCATTGAGATGACAAACTTCTGAGCATGAAAGTATTGACGGTGACAAAGATGGCACAGAGGAATGGAAACCAGAGGGTTGAGGTTTCAAAAATAAAGGTTTACTAATAACCTTAACGGGAGCATGAGGTATGATACTTCAGGAAGATATGTTTGAACATTAAAGATGGAATGGTTTATTTATTTTCACCTTAAAATAAATCTTGGAACACTTGAATTGCAATTGACTAAAAGACTTCAGTATCATGTGAAATGATAAGGAAAATTGATGATTTTTCATGAAATATGAAAGGAAGTGAACATTGTATAACTTGAAACGTCCATTGTCATAATTTTTGGGTCGAGTCTTGAAGTGAAAATAAGTGTTAGAGTTAAATGAAAGTTTGGATAATTTTGAGTTGAGATTGAGTATTTTCATCCAAGATGAAAATTTGGTGTAAGTCTGAAGTCAAAGAGTCGTAAGATAAGTACAAAGTCTGAATGTAATTGGGTGCATGATCGGCGGAGCTCGACACCCAAAGAATTGGTCATTGTAACACATGCATTTCTAAAGTGTGTTTGCAGCAAACTGTAGCAAGAAGGTTGTTAGAGATTGGTTCCAAGAAAAGGAGAAGCCAAGCGCAGGAAGAGAACTTGTATTTTAATGAATGGTATGTGTGAAGGATTGTTGAGAAGTGGATTAAATGAATTCCACATGTGAACAGATGCAATTCACAAAGAAGGGAGAGATGACTGTTGATATTCATTTCCAAAGATCTGATGAAGATAACAGAAGAGGGGAGAAGAAGGAAAATGCCAAGGTAAGTGGCATATGTACGAATGAAGAGTACGAGCAGGAGAAGTTTGAGATAAAAATTCACCTTGAATTGTTAATGGAGCTATTGCAAGAAAATGTGAGAAACCAGACACATGGTTGGACCATGAGAAAGAAGGTGAAGTGGCAGAAGCTACACACAAAGAGGGAAAAGCAGGTAAACATACAGTTGATGGAGGAGCTGAGGAAGCTCAAGCAGATGTTGAGTTGTGAAGAACTCAGAGAGGCTGAGTTAAAAATGGATGTTTCCATTTGTGGCCTGGAACATGGCGAAATTCTAGGGGAAGAGATTAATGAGGAAGATCTCATGAACTATTGGGATAGTTCAGAAGCATCTGAAGATGTGTTGGAAAGAAAAACAGATGAGGCCATGAAGCCTTACATTTTTTCTCACAGTTTATGTATGTTTGCAAGCTATGCGAAAGACGGTGAGCAGTCTGATGGAACTGCCACAAAAGAGAATGAAACTCTTGAGCTAAAGTCTGGTAGAGAATTCCTTTCAGAGAAGGAAAATGTTGATTTGTTACATAACGAAGGAATCATAGATGAATTCGTGTTTGGGGTAAGACAACGATTCAAAGCTGTTATGGAGCAGGAACAAAGTGGAAATGCTGAAGAAAAATTCCAAGGAGGTAAACAAGTGTATTTGTTTAATGGGATTGCTGACAAAATTTTACAATGTAATGATGTTGAAACCAGGACAATTTAGGAAGATTGCCAAAGGAAGAATGGAAGTAGTGATGAGACAAAAGAGAAATATACATAAGAACTGAATCAAATGAAGGATTCAGAACAGCAAGGACAGATGTCGACTGAAACATCCAGTGGGACCACAAGGTCTTGTGTGTTTAAGACTAATGATTGGTGTGTGACTATAGGTACATCACAGAGTGCTGAACAAACTTTGAAGTTTGTTAAAGAAGAAAAGTTGAATCTGAAATCTGTTTAGAATGATGCTGAGATAGCAAGATCTCAAAAAGAAATGAAGATAGAGGAATCTCATGGAAATATTCAGCAGAATATTGAAGCAGAGGAAGAAGGACCATCTGATGATTGGTCAACAACAAATGAAGGTATGGAAAGTTGTGTAAAATTTCCAAGTTCTACTCCAGTTGAGATTGTTAAGTTATACAGAAAGTTAGATCTTCAGAGAAGAGAGTTGGAAAAGAAGAGGACCTATTTTCAGGGAAAATTACTGAAAGACACAGAACGGGGAAACATTTTTCAAAAAGATGATGTGGAAGAGGGACTATTTGATAGTTTCATGGAGGATTTAAGTCAGCATACTGATGTGCTGATGGAAGAAGAAATTTCCTAGCAACATACTGAAATGTTGCCTGCAGAGAAAGAGGCACTGAAGCCTTATGTTTTTTATTCTAACAATTGTTTTGTGAGTACAAGTTTTATTGCCGATGCTGGAGGAAATTTATTGGACCGAGAAAGACAATTGAACTAATAAGGAGGATAATGATGAAGATATTCCAGAAGAGGCCAGCGGCAGTAAAACAAAAAAGAAGTAGCAAGAGAAAGACAACAGAAGATTGTGAAAGCATAGCCAGTGGGGTGATGCATCATAAAGTGTGGAGACCTGGAGAGGAACAACAAACAGAAGCAGCGACAAATGGAAAGTTGCAGCACAAAATATGAGATCCAGGAAGACAAATATCCCAGCACATGATTAGGCGATCATGATTAATTTCAACCTTGGGAGTCTGATGCAGGACCATCAAGGCCAATTTTCATTATTTAATTATGTAATAAATGGGTTGTGACATTTTAATTGTTTTATTAATTAATTTGTTATTTTTAAATAAATTAGGAGAGAAATTATAAAGGTGAGGATTTTGTATATATTCTTTTAATAATTAAAAGGATATGAAAGAAAATAGAATTAGGTAGCAAATTTAGGGAGTAGGAATTCTATGTACGGGATTTTGTTGAGTCCACACCTAAAATGAATTTAAATTAGATTTAGTTGAGGATCAGGTGGAGAGATTTTTGGAATGAGTTAAATTCATTATTTATGTATAAATGTGAGTGTTTTTGTGAGGAAGAGACATAGTTGAAGAGTTGAGGGAGTGAGGAGTATAGAAAGAGTGAGGAGTGGGTTGAAGGGCTAAGAGCCAAGAGGCCGCCCAATGTAATATTTGGTCAGAGAATTTTGATATTTTTATCTATAGTTGTTTTGAATGGCTCTTTTCACCTTCATGTGAATTTAAACTGAATTTTTTTTATGGATTTATTTTATAGAAGATTTGAGCATTTTCATATTTGATTGAAGTTGTGAGTTTCTTATATGCCAGGATCTGCTTTCTAGCAGAACCCCAACATCAAAATGTTTATGGCCTCAAACTGCAGGTATCAACAGAATCCATTGTTGAAGCTTTCCACATCCCATGGGAAGGAGAGAAATGGTTCAAAAACCAAGTTATTACTGGAGGATACCTAAACAGCTTCATTAAGGATGAATAGAGAGACCCTAAATGGGCTAAAGGGATTCCTAGTGGTTATCTCAAGGATGAATGGGCTGAAACTATCAAGCTCATTAAGATTTAACTTACTTGTGAGAGGAGGTATACTATTGTATTTATGTATCACATGAGGTTTTTGTTTCACCTTGAAGGTCTGAAGAATCTCAACCTACCTTTCTTCCTACTAAAAAGCTTGACTAAGATGTCATCTAGAATACAAACCCATGCAACAGCTTCAGATTATAACATCTACCATCAAGCTCTTATCAAGGTGTTGATTGTTGAAGAACTCAAAAGAAGAAACTAATCTTGGGAGCATTTCCTATTTTATAGGGAAAACCAATCTTTACCTACACAAAACATTCATGCTCAACAACCTCCAGCCTCACTACAACATTCTCAACCTGCTGAACAGAAGGAAGAAAGTCATAAACCAACTACTTCATCAATTGGTAAAAGGACTAAAACAAAATCAAATAAGGTAAATATCTACAAGAAGGCTAAGGACAAAAAGTAAAGGGAAAAGACTTCCCCAACCAAAGTTGAAGAGAATTTGGAAAAATGAGAAGGTTCATCTATTAGCAAGCCCAAATCAATGAAGATTGTGCCTTCTGTTTCCCCTTTTCCCAAGGTATATGCCAGAGCACAGAAAAGAAAGATTGCAGCTACAGAAAAATCAAAAGAACAGGTGTTGCCGGAACTTCCAGTAGCAAACATTTAGCCTATGGTTCAGAAGGATTATCAGCCCACCAAATCAGATGAGGAGCTCCTAAAGGATGTAGGATATGTTGTTAGCAACAGGAAAAGACAAATTGTTAGCCATAGGGAAAGACAAATAAGAGTTAGCAATAAATTCAGGCTGAGATCCAAATCCCTACATAACCCAAGCTTGATGAAAAAATTCATAGATGTGGAGAGACAATCTGAAGGGTTACAAACTATAACTCCTTCAATTGCATAATATAGTGGGTTCAAGAAGAAAGAAAAGGGAAAATCTCCTTCAGGACAGCGAACAGAAACCTCCAAGAGAAAAAAAATCCAGAAGAGCTCAGAAGAGAAAAAGGCCATTGCAAAAGAGACAACCATCAGGACTACAAGGTCACAATCAACAATTGACAGTAAAATAGTTTTATACAAGCTTGTAGAAATTGCAGCTCATATGGAGGAGAGGTAAAATGATGCCTCAATGAAGTATCATTTTGCCTATTAGTTCTATTTTGGAACATCTCAATTTTCATAATGTTTTAATCTGCACATAATTTTTCAAATATCTTGTTGTGCATTTTTGAAAAGGAAATAGAGTGCTATCGGAACTTCCGGTAGAATTAAATTTTTTACGCAATTATAGGTTTTTACCGGAAGTTCTGGTAGCGTCTATTTTTAATGATTTGTGACAGTTGTCAGCTAAATTTTTGAGCTAGTCCAAGGATGATAAGGACTCGTAATGACATGGACATGTAAAGTAATGGTTGATAAGTGGTTTTTAGGTTGTTAAATGACGCATTTAATGAAGCTACAAGGGTTTTAAAGAACCAATATCATGGAGAGACAGATCAGAAGAAAAGTAGGTAGGTTTCTAGCACACTCAACAGCACAGTTTGAATAGTCTTTTTCTTCCTATCTACATATGTCCTATTAGTTATAGTTTGATAGGATATGTCTTTAATATTCCATAACTCCTACATAATGAGAGGAAGAGTGGATCCTTATTTTTAGGTGAGATGGCATTGGTGCCTCTCTCTATAAATATCATTTGTAAATACCATTTCAGGGTTGGATTTTGGTCGACCTGAAGATTTTTTCATAATAAAGAAAACTCCTATTTGTACTTCATGTTGGAGTGCTTTGTGTTTCAAGGACTATCTAATGTATGGTGTGTTTCTCTTGTTGTTTTATTCATCTAATTTATGACTTGCAGTAGCTAGCAAGTAGGAGTAAGAGCAACGTTAGAGGATCTAATAGTTAATTATCTATTGTTTAGTCTTCTGCAAATCATCTATATGTTGTGTAGAGCATGCTAGTGAAGGTTTCATGAAGGATATATGAGTTCTTTATGCATGTATTCTGATTTCTAAATGTTGTTTCCTTTACATAAAGAAAATTTTATGTAAAATGCCACTCTTATAGCTGTGTGACTGATTTATGATATTTTTATTTCTTAGACTAAGACCAACTATATGTCGCCTTTCATCTGTCACAGTATACTCCCTTATGCTACAAACTTGTCCATACAATTTATACTTTCCACAGCTTTCCAAATGCATGAAGGTCTAAAAGAGTTGAAATCATTTCAAACTCTTTAAGAAGCCATCTCGCCATCCAAAATATTTTTCTTTGAAATGAACTGTGATGTGTAAGGCTTACTCCTTTGCAGTCAAGGAGTGACTCCTTGCGCTAACAGAGGTTACATAGTAGATTTTAACTAATATGAATGAAAGAGATCAGAGGAAGCAATTATCTTTGATGCATAAAGAAATTCCTCCCTAGTTGAGAGGGAGTGTTAAAATTTGGAAGCTTAGGGATGAATTTCTCCTAGAAGAAATCATATCTTTCAGTTCTGTTCAAACCACCTATACATATGAGTTTCCAAAAATAGTAAATCACATCTCAATTTGGAAGTGAATTTCCAAAAACAGAAAGTCGTGTCTAAATGATCAGGGATAATCTCATCATATGGAATCCACTTTAAAATCAAATCAATCATGATTATACAAGCTAAGAATTAATATTTTTATCCTTAATAGTATTATTATTATTATTATTATACTATTATTTATAAAATAGTCTAAATTCATTCACCTTTAATGGATTAATAAAAGCGATTTCTCTCATGAAATAAGTAAATTAAATTGAGAGTCTCTTACTTGAAAAATTGAACCTCTCTTTTGGAATAAAATAGTGACTCCACACTTAAGAGAATGTAACTCTGTCTCACTAATTCAATGTATGGAAAAAGTGTAACTCCCCATTAAATGCACTTGTAACTCCCTCATTCAATTTGATTTGTAACTCTCACCAAATATTCTCTCATTTCTAAGTATAACTCTCTCTCTCCTTAATTTGAATTGTAACAACTCAATACATGTGTACCTCTCTCTTTATTATTGGGAAAAGTTACACTTCTACTCAATTAACTCCTCCCTGATGGAATTTGATTCTCCTATTATTGGCTCAACGAATGAATTCATTTTGTAACTCATCTTCTTTCCCATCTATTTAAGCAAGGGCAAGTGAGAGTTGAGTGTAGAATTTTCATTGTGAAGGAGAGCTAGAGTTGAGTGTGTGGAAGAGAAGTGTGAGAGCAAGTGAAGAGTAATAGCAAGGGAAGAGTTGGATCAAGTATGAAGGACAAGATATAATCAAGAGAAGGAGGATATATTCAAGCAAATAGCAAGATCACTTCAGCTACAAGTTGATAAAACATTGGTGAATTTATTCATTCTCATTCTCTCTCTCTCTCTTTGTACTTTGTTGAACAATTAAAGACATATAATAGAATAAGAATCATTTGGGTTTTCCCCTTGTGGGTTCTGCCCTGGTCGTTGGGCTCTAACTCTCAGTGTCTCATATTTGTGCTTGGTTGTCTTCATATGATCCTTATTTTATGTTCTATCTACAATTTATGATCTGGAATTTTGTGAAGAAGAAATATGCATTCTAAGTAATTGTAACAACATAGTACATTCAATTTTCTGCAAAGTACATTCATTTTTATGCAAAGTGCATTCAGTTCCATTCAGTTTTCTGCAAAGCACATTCAATTTTTTACAAGTAAATTTAGTTTTTTGCATAAAATTTTCAAGTTTCTACAAAGAATTTTTAAATTTATGCATATAAATTTCAGATTTTAACACATGATATCTAGCAAGCCCATGGTCTTATCTCCCAATTGTTGGGTGTTTAGGTGAAGCACCTAAGGGTTCAAAACCCTCAACATATTTGGATATCGAATTTTTGGTTAAGGTTCTGTCGTTGTTTCAATATTCCAATATCCAGTAAGACCCTGGTCATGGCCCTTGATGATTGGGTCCTTAGGTGTAGCACCGAGTGCTTAAGGCCCCTCAACATATCACAATATCAACATATCTCATAGTTTCACAAATATTATAATATCCTAGTAATCTTATGATCACGACCCTTGATCATTGGTACTTAGGTGTAGCACTTAAAGAATTAAGGCCCTATTGTCGGTCAAATTGTATAGGCACCACGACAATTGCTTAGGGCAGGGGTTGTCACTCTAATCCCCGCCCACTTTGTTCTATCTATCTCCCAACAACAGCCTATGGGGGTTAGTCCCTATGGAAATGAGATGATGGAAAACAAGTTGGGAACCAACTTGTTTGGGAGACATGAATGAGTGGGATAGCTACTTGGTTAAAATTAGCAAGACTTGAGGATTTAATTAGATTTAAAGATGAGACTAGTGCTTTATGGAGTCACAATTGTTGCTTATTACAAATTAAAACCAAGTATCCAAATGGACACTCGTTTCTTTAATATCATAGACTATCCTATATGTTATGCAAATCCTAAGATCTAGGTGTAATGCAAGGATCTTGATTACTTTTAACTTATATGCCTAGTCTAAATGGAACCTCTCTCTTAATTGTTTTGAGACCGGTCTTTAGAGTAGGTTGTGGGATGGAAGCCAACAAGAAGCAAGCAGAGACTTGATTAACGATACCTCCCCATGTGTTCTAACCACTCAGTGCCTCCGGCCTTGTATAGATTGTGGCTCTGATAACTGCAAGGTCACTATTTTAATCACTAGAAATGGATGAATACCTCAAGCTAAATGAGAAAGGGTTGTCCTAGGAGTCTATCAATGAAGCTTAGGCTTGGAGGTAATTTATTAATGCAACTACACTTAGAATGAAATGTAAGATGGATTGAGTGATTCTTAAGTTAAGATTATTTATATGATCCAGGTACTTGAGGTTGATTATCTTAAATCGAGAGTACTTAACAGTTTATTCAAAGGAAATCTTAAACAAGACCAAGTGCTTAATGATACAAGTGCCAAGAATAAAAAAAATATCTTCTACTCAACAATTAGCCAATCATTTTAAATATAAGATGCCAATAACAATTGCTTGAGACAATTAAATATCTTCAAAGGTACCTCAATAAGATAAATTCCAATGTTGATTCCAAAAACATATTATTATTGAACTTATTACTTAATGGCACTTATTAAGAGATGTTCAGCTAAATTCACAAGATATCAATATGCCCAAAGATACTCAATGCCAACGAAATTTATGATTAAAGTGATTTAGTGAGTGTTTTTTAGATATGAGACTTTGAAACTTAATGGCCAACTTACAACAACAAATATGTTAGCACACTTAACCATGAGCACAAATCCAAAAAATATTGATTCTACTTATCTTTTGGGGCAACAGTAAGTAAATCAATGTAGATCCAGTAAACAACAAGCCTATGGTGACCACATATGATCAATGAGATGCCCAACACTTTGCCAATTTAAAATTATGAGTTTTAGCCCACTTTAAGATGAAATATTCAGTGATATATCAGAAATGGAAATGCTTATTACAGCGGTAAGAAAATATTTAAACAATGAGCTATCAATGCTACAACAAATGCCAAATTATGCCCAAAACTTAAAATAAGCTTGCCAAATTGATATATATATATATATATATATATATATATATATATATATATATATAATAAATTAAAAATAAATAAATAAGAAAAAAAAAATTGAACCCTTTTAGATGTCTTATTTAGATAATATCAGATCTGATTATTTAGTTATGCAGAGATATTTCAGCAAGCTAAAAACTAGATCTAGGCTAGATGATTAATGCGCAAGTGGCCAGAAATAGGAAAACTTTATCATGCAAATTTTGAGGTATTTTGACCAGCTAGATGTGTTTTTATGGTCTTTAATTCATTGTTACAAGCTAGATATTACAATTGTAACAAAGCAATGAGGAAAAAAGGGTTTAGAGAGCAAACCCTAGGCCCAAGGCCTTGTAGATCACCTTGCTCAAATCTTCCAAAATTTTCCAATGAAGTTGCCACCTAAAACACAAGCTTTTGAGCCAATTGTTTTGCAAAATACACCAAGCTTCAGTCCCAAAAAAAACCAGAAATGGATAAGGGTCAAATTAGGGCCAAATAGGTCAACGCTAGGGCTGGGAGGGCTAGCGTTGGGAAAGAGAAGGCTTAGGAGGCCAATGAAGAGGCAAAGGAGGCAGAAGAAGGCCAAGAGATCTTGACGTTGGAGGGAGAAGGCATTCTAAGGGATAACAACTAGGGTTTAGGACTGAATGAGGGCTAAAAGGGGTCAAAAAAATGAGCCAAAAGGGAGAGCGAAGGTTGGAAAGGAGGACCCAAAGGAGGAGGAAGGGGGAAGAAGGTAGGAAAGGGTTAGAAAATCCCACAGCTAGCCCTAAGGGCATTCACCCAAGGTTAAGGAGGGAGGAGGAGGCCAAAAAAAACATGAAACCATCAACGCAGGGCCAAGGACGGAGCGTTGAAAGGCCTAAGGGCTGACGCGGGCCTCTAGGAGGCTAGAAAAGGTGATGCAAGGATCTTGATTACTTCTAATTTATATGCCTAGTCTAAATGGAACCTCTCTCTTAACTGTTTCGATACTAGTCTTTAGAGTAGGTTTTGGGAAGGAAGCAAATGAGAAGCATGCAAAGACTATGGCTATGGTGACTGTAATGTTATTGTTTTAACCATTATAAAGGGATGAATCCCTCAAGCTAAATGAGAAAGGGATGTCCTAAGAGTCTATCAACCAAGATTAAGCTTGGATGTAACTTATTAATGCAACTACACTAAGAATGAAATGCAAAATGGATTGAGTGAGTCTTAAGTTAAGATTGTTTATATGATCCAAGTACTTGAGGTTAATTATCTTAAAATGAGAGTACCTAACAATTTATTGAAAGACAATCTTAAATGAGACCAAGTGTTAATGATACAAGTGCCAACAATAAACAAAAGATCTTCTACTCAACAATTAACCAATGATTTTCAATATGAGATGCCAATAACAATTGCTTAAGACAATTAAATATCTTCCAAGGTACCTCAATAAGATAAATGCCAATGATGATTCCAAAAACATATTATTATTGATCTTATTACTCAATGCCACTTATTAAGAGATATTCAACTATATTCACAAGATATCAATATGCCCAAAGATACTCAATACCAAGGAAATCTATGATTAAAGTGCTTTAGTGAGTGTTTGTTAGATATGAGACTTTGAAACTTAATAGTCAACTCACAACAACAAATATGTCTAAGAAAAAGAGGTGTTGAATGTCATTCATATAACTTACTATGATAGGGATGATTGCTAAAAGTGCATTCAACCAAAGCTCATTCAATCAAGAAGTTCCTCAATACTATTTTTTTTAACTTTTCTCCATAAAATTTGAATTACAATGGTAAGAAAGAACTCGAAGCCAACTATCATCTCATCATCTCATCACTGGTTGTAATTTCTCCTTGGAGGTTTGGAGTGAGATGAAAAGGACAACAAGTCCCTTTTTCCCCCCTCACCCACACCCCCCCTCAAAATTTGATTGTAATTTGGGGTATTTATATGGCCAGAAATCACTCTATACATGAAGGCAAGGATCCCCCTCCTCGACACTGTACTATTCAATGCTTAGCCATCTTATCAACTTATCCACAAAGCACACGATCCAATAATTTAAGAATAAATCAAGAAACGCAAATACAAACTAACATGCCTTGGGCATTCTTTGGTGGGATTTCCCAAGGGGATAACCCTAGGAAGGGGCAAGTGGTTTAATTCATCTCTGCAATGACCAAACCATTTTTTTCTCAGCTAGCATGGGGACAACATGGTGCAGGAAAACCCCAATTTTATATGTTAGTGCTAAATTTTGGTTGTATTCTATTTGACTAAGCTTGATGGTGCAGACCTTTCCCAATTATAATGGATGCCCTAGCACTGGCTTGAATTTGTGCTTAGTCTAGACTTCAAATATCAATAGAAGCCTTAACACCAAAATGTATATATATAAGTCGAGAGTGTGTATTGTAAAACTCCATAGGAAAAGGGCCGAATACAGGAGCCAGATGGAGAAGCATTATGTCCCATAGACTATTTTTAGCCTCATGGACGTTAAAAATTCTCTCTCTCTCTCTCTATATATATATATATATGTGTGTGTGTGTGTGTGTGTGTGTGGGATTAATGCTAGTGGGAATAGTTATAAAACCAAGGTTATGGCCAAGGACCCACATCAAAGGTGCTAAGCCTATCTCGGCTCGACCTTTCAACTCTTGTTAGATCTAAGACTTTTGTGATCCATAATGTAGATAAAAGTACTTTCGGAAAAATCACATCATTAGGATACTCTCTCTCTCTCTCTCTCTCTCTCTCTCTCTCTCTCTATATATATATATATATATATATATATATATATATATATATATATATATATATATATATATATATATATATCTGTGGGATTAATGCTAGCGGGAATAGTTATAAAACCAAGGTTATGGCCAAGGACCCACATCAAAGATGCTAAGCCTATCTCGGCTCGACCTTTCAACTCTTGTTAGATCTAAGACTTTTGTGATCCATAATGTAGATAAAAGTACTTTCAGAAAAATCACATCATTAGGAGTAGGTCAACTCTTGTCTAGCACTTTATGTTGTTGACTCCTTTCTAACTCTTACCATCTCCCAAGATCCTTTGACCGATATTGGGACAACCATTTACGTCAAATTTTTTTTTTTTTATTGTCTATCACCTCGTTAATTAATGGATCTCACTCATCAGTCCTCAACTTGAAGTCTCGCTCTTCTCAGTAGTTGACCTTCCAAGTTCTCGAGACCGAGATGAATGGCAATTGTCGGCAATACTTCTATCTGTTGGGCCCGTCAGATGACAGATATCGCCCCTTGGATCTCGGTGTTTTTCTGCAACTTGTTAAAAAATTCCTCAAAGTCTTGAGACTAAGACGAAACTAAATTTGTCGTGGAATTATGCGTCTGTCAGGCTCGTCAACTAACAAAATCTTGAATTGCTCACCAAACAATTCCTCAACATCTTTAAACTGTTGATTTTTGGGTAGTTGCATGGGGTATTCCCTAGCTACACAAGTCAGCTAAGAAAGGAAATTTAATTTAATTTTAAAGTGCTCAAGTTTTCCCCATCATGTCCAACATGTGAATGGTTTTTACCATTGGTCAAAACCCACCTCTTTTGATCACTACAAATACAAATTCGAACTCCAAAATTTGGACAATTCAGATCACTCAACATGATCTATTTTTTTGTTCACATGTGCCAGTTAAAAAGAGGATTTCTAAGATTGACCAAATATAGAAGTTTCCTATTAACCAGCATTGACCCAGTTTGTTTTGCCACTATTTGACCAAGTTTTTTTTGGTTGTTATTTGACTGAATCTTTGAACAAGTTTTACCATGGAAGGAAGATTGTTTTGACCCGGTTTTGGGCACTTTGACCACAGTTGAATATAGGCTACAAGACCATAGGGTTGAGTTGACCTCGGGCCAAAATTCAACCCTTTGACCAGCAAAGCTCAAAAATGAATTTTGGCCCTCTTTCTAAGGCAGTTTGACTGAGCCTTTTTTGGGTAGTTTGACTGAGTTTTATGCGCAATTTTACTGAGTACTTTGGGTAGTTTGACTAATCTGAGTTGTTGCTACAGAAAGCTTAAATTTGGCATGTGTTGACCTATGCTGGATTCTTGATCTGGGTCTGTTGAATTTGTAACTAAATTTGGTCTTCATAATCATAATCATGAAAATAATAAAAAATAATTCATTTGAGTCAAAGATATTTTTTTTGTCAAGTCCTAGTTGGACATTTTGGACATAGTTGGACATTTTAAAGAAAAAACAAATTAAATTTCATGTGTTTTGGTCAAAACCAAACTACCTAACTGCTAATTTGACCCTCCATATGTCAGGTCAGCTCAACCCTTAAAGGCACCTTTTTGGACATGCAAATAACTATATATTGGCACCTTTACTCCACCATTTGGTACTCATTTGGATCGAGAAAAATATGAGCTTTCTGTGGCAAGATATTTGTGTGACATCTGAATCTTCTAAGGCAATATATTTCCATGACATCCAACATCGAAGCTTCCTGTGATGATGATGTGAATTTCCTATGGCTCTGTGGCATACGAATTTATTGTGGTTTTGCGACATACGAATTTCCTGTGTCTCTATACAAATTTCCTATGGCTTTGTGGTATGTGAATTTCTTGTGGTTCTATGATATGTGAATTCCCTATGGCACTATGGTATGCAAATATTTTGTGGCATTGTACTTCTGTAGCATGCAAGTTTCCTGAAGCACCGTAAGTCTATGACATATGGAAATCTTGTGGACAATATTGTAACAGAATTCACGTGAATAATTTCTTATTGGTGGAGGGTTGACTTGGCATTTCGTAATTGGTATACTGGTTAGTTCATTTGTGATTTGAATTTTTTTTTTGACAAAAATTCTATAAGGAAAATATTGATGGTTTTCCCTAGCATCCGACCCAATCTTTGATGTAGTTTGTATCTTGTGCACTATGATATCGATTTGAATAGCTAAATTGTTAATGTTTAAGTGCTTGATGACATAATGAAATAAAATAAATGATAAGAATATATATATATATATATATATAAGGAAAAGATTGATGGGTTTTCCCTGGCCTCTGGCCCAATCTCTGGTGTCGTTTGTCTCTTGTGCACTATGATATCTATTTGAATAGCTAAATTGTTAATGTGTAAGTGCTTGATGACATAATGAAATAAAATAAATGATATATATATATATATATATATATATATATATATATATATATATATATATATATATAGGTCACAAGTAATTATCATGATCTCAAATTCAAGTTTGCAACTAAATTTCAACATGGTATTAGAGCTACTTTCGAGAGGTAATAATTCTGAAGTTAATGATCAAGTCTTCTATAAGAGTTTCTTAGCCTCCATCACGATAGTTCAGATCATACACAGAAACATATATCTCTGCAATTAAACAGAAGAAAGGAGGCTGAAAAATAAGAATGAAATATGTGTTTTCTCTTGCTCAAGGTCTAAATATCAGTCCAAATTTTTCTAGTTTCCTGAAGTAAAATTGCATTCTCTGAGATTATCTGTGTGTATAGGGCCAAGATACTTGAGGTTGTTTCTGTGATTAAGAGATGAGATATCTGAGGTTGTTTGAGTGGTTAAAGGGTTGATATTCACGAGGTTAATTTTGTGGCTGAATGGCCAAGATTCCTGAGATTACTTCTTTGTTTTGTTTGGAGAACACGGGCATGATACCTTTACTGTTGAAGGAAGACTGAGGGTCCTTGACAGATGGTAAAGAAGGGCTAAAAGGCCTGCTAAGATGCAGGAAGGAGGCTCGAGTAGCCTCAACATACAACTAAGGCTAGGGTAGCCTTCTACGTGATGATATAAGGTTGCTACAGGTAGGAGATGTGACCACAGGCTTGGACCAAGGTCTAAAAAGTAATTTTGAAAGATAATTTGAAAGATAGTCGAGACAACATAGAACGGAGATATGGTTAAAAAAAAGGACAAGTAAGGTTAGATCTGAGATTTTTGTGATCCATAGATTAGATAAATGTCTTTTCGGATTAATCACATCACTAGATTTGGTCAACGTTTCGAACCAACTAATGTGGTTTATCCTCAGGACAAGGTGAAAATCCATTCGATATAATTAAATAAATAATGTGGATGCATCATTGCTCGGTATTAAGTGAAGAAAACTAGTTGTTAAAAACTAGCAGTTAATGAATTAGCTAATTAGTTAATTAAAATTATTAAATGATTAATAAATATTGACCCAAAAAAATTTGACCCACTAAATATTATAATAATACAAATTTTATTATGTAATATTTAATTAAAATTTTTAAATTGATTAATGAAAAATTTATTTTAAGGTTAAAGTATTACACTTCAGTCTCTGTAATACTAGACGTACGTATAATCCCTTATTTTAGAAGTTAGGCTAGTAAATCTCAAATATCTGAACACTTAGAAGGTTGCATCATTTACATTGCATGAAATTCTAGATGTACATGTTATTAGGATCTAATATGAAGGAATCACATTCAAATATTGTTGATAAATGATGTAGCATGAGGGTCTGTAAAGATACATTGCATAAGAGGAGGTATTCTCTGTTGAGGACAAAACATAAATCAAAATTAATAGATGTTACCCTCATGAGTATTCAGAACCTTGCATAGAAGTTTTTGTGATCAAAGACAATAATTAAACTAAAATAAACTACATAGAAGGCTTGTCATCCATGTTGTCAAGAAATGTGGGTTCAGGGAGAGCTACATAGAAGGCTTGTCATCTATGTTGTCAGGTAGAAATGTGGGTTCGGGGAGAGGGACGGGTACGTAACTTTTGGAAATGAGGTGTGTGGGTTCGCCGCAATACATTATATATATATATATATATATATATATATATATATATACGTTAATATATATACATTTATATATTATTAATAATAATAATAATAATATCAATAATATAATATATAATAATAATAATAATAATAATAATAATATATATAATAATAATAATAATATAATAATATATATATATAGATGTAGTTATATATGCGTTAATAATAATATGTATGTATATGTATATACGTTAATAATATAATATTAATAATATGTAATAATAATATAATATTATTAATATATGCGTGCTTGTAATATATATGTAATACGTTAATAATAATAATAATATATTAATGCGTTATATATATATAATATATATATATAATATATATAATAATAATAATATATAATAATAATATAATATATATATGAGTGTATGCGTTTCTTACTTATAATATATATGTATCAATAATATATATATATATATTATATATAATTATTATAATATATATATGTATAATAATAATAATAATAATAATAATAATATATACGTTTTTTCTCCGGACCCGCGTTTCACGTTAGCTAGATGACAAGCCTTCTATAGACGTATATATATATAATGTATTAAAGCGAACCCACCTCATTTCGAAAATTCATTTTTAGTCTCTCCTAGGAACCCACATTTCTACTTGACAACATAGATGACAAGCCTTCTATGAATTTGTATATTTTCCAACTTTAAACAAGAAAAATAAAATATGTATGATTTAAACTTTAAAGATTTAAACATGAACATCATTGAACATTCAACATTCACATTGAAATTTCAAAATTTCTAATTTGATATCAAGTGAAAATTGGAGTTTACATATTAATAAGAATCATGATATATTTCCATTGCCATACTACATTCAAAATTTTCCTTAAGGAATCTCCAAACATGAACTAGGAAATTTCAAAATAGTGAACAATGGCTTCCTCAAGCCATGTCATTAGCATAACTTAGATCTTCAATCAACATGCTCTCCAGCTACATAGCTACAATAGTAATGACCTTAACATAGCTACAATAGTAATGACATTCTTCCTACACAATGAATCTATAGTGGCCATCTCTAGGTCGAAATTGCAAGAAGAGAAGTAAAAATTCCAAGTTTGAAAAGAATTACAACAAAATTAGTAATAATAGTTGATCCCAATGTTCCCGATTTTGGAGTTCCACGCACCCTTGTCGGGGTTCGATGCACCCAATTAGACAAAAGAACCTAAATTTTGGTTGCAAAGAACTCAGTGATTACTCGGAGAACCCAATTCTTTTGGGTGCATTTTAGAAGAACCTCTGTACCCAAACCTAGTACCTCGGGACAAGAACCTAGGATGAGTTCAAAAACCCCACCCTCGAGTTTGCAAACTCGTGCAACGTAGTTTGTCATTGATATTTCTAGGTTTTGTAGCTAGCATATTAGTATACATGTACAACTTGCAATTTGAAAGATGACAGGTCTTGAATACAATGTATATTGAAGCATCTAGGGTTTGTAAACCCTAACAAAAGTTAGAACGACAAAAAACCCTAGGAATAATTGTTTTTGCTGAAATAAGAAGCCCTAACTCTTAGGAATGATAGAAATGACATCAGGATAATGACATGTATAAGGTACAAGATGGATTCAAGGAGTCTAAATATGAAGAGGGAGTTGAGATTTCACTAGTCATCTCAAAAGATAAGTATTTTATGAATCTCTTGTTTGATTATTGCCATTATTATTGTTTTTCTATTAGTCTCTTGTTTTTTAGTCCATTGCATGATTTTAATTGTTCTTCCATGGCCTCATGTGAGGATTGCAGGTACATAGTAGAAGTTTCCAAGCCTTTGAAAATGATTGTAAGAAGTGGAAGAATGAAGCAAAACAAGTGGACTTTCTAGAATGTCTATTTGAAGGATATTATATTAGATGAGCCTCAAGTTCAGAGGGAGCTGGTAGTTTGAAGTATGTCTTGATTGTGCATGTAGTAGATGGTAGCATGGAAGCAATATTTGAGAAAGTTCTCCCAGAAATATGGAGAGGATCATGTCAAGACATTTGCCTCAGTTGCCTCAAATTTTTTGAAGAGCATGAAGAAGCCTCATGATTAAGGATGATCATATATAATTTTCCTCTAACAAAGGGAGAAATTGTGAGGAAAGTATTATCTTCAGCGGGAGGAGTAAAAAATCCTTGTTTAAACCCCAAATAAAGTTGACCTCATATTCATGGATGATGGATTTTCAATGTGAGAGGGAGCATTCAGTTTGGGTATCCTGAAAGAATTTGTGATCTAGTGAAGGGAAAAAAATAGTCTATGGCCAGGGCCAGGATGTGTTGCTCAACATGTGTTACCAACATGGTATAGTTGGTCATGAATGTTTTGAGAAGTATAGCTGCAAACTTAGCTTGGGCTTGTGGAGATTACCTCTCTCATTGAAAGGGAGAGCTGATGATATGGACATTCTCCCTATGTCTTTATGACCTTGGTTGGAGAGTGGTTCAATATTTCCCCTATGTCATCTTGACCTTGGTTTGAGAAGTTCTCCCTGTGTCATTATGACCTTGGCTAGAGAACGGTTTGAAAGATTAGACAACATCATGGACTGACATTCTTCCCATGTCATGTACTTTGACATGATTACGAAGGTTATCCTTGTGTCAAGTACGTAGATCCTGGTTGAAGAATGGTCCAGTGGACTGACATTCTTCCTACATCATTGTATAGTGACTTGACTAGCATTCTAGTCCTTGTGTCACTTTGACCTGAGTAGGAAGAATGATCCTATGGACAGACATATTCCTATGTCATTGTATAGTGACCTGATTATGGTTGTAGTCCCAGTGTCACTTTGACTTGTATAGGAAAATGGTCCAACAGAGGACAGTTATTCTCTCTGTGTCATTCTATAGTGATTTGATTGGGGAGGTTATCCTTGTGTCACTTTGACTTTATTAGAGAGATTGGTCCTAGAGGTTGTAGTCTCCCAGCATCATGCTTTGATCTCTTTCTAAAATGAGCTTGTTTGCCATATGCCAAGGGTACTATCTAGGTTATGGAAATGGGTTATGGTAATGATATTGATGATGATGCTTATCCTAATCTTGATAATCCTTTTTTATGTAAGTCTTCAACTTGAGAACATCCTAATAGTCATTATGAATACCTTACTAATTAAGAGGGAGTGTTGAAGTTGTAACTAGGTTTGGTATTCATATTCTGATCTCGTAAGAAGTAAAAAATAATTCATTTGGGTCAAAGAGAAAATTATTTTTGTCAAGTCTTATTTGGACATTTTAAAGAAAATTAAATTAAATTGTATATGTCTTTTGGTCAAAACCCAACTGCAAATTTGGCCCCCCAGATGTCAAGTCGGCTTAACCCTTAAAGATACATTTTTGGATGTGGAAATAACTATATATTGGCACCTTTACTTTACCATTTGGAAATCATTCAAATCATCTGTTCAAAGGAGAAAAATTTGAGCTTTCATGAGGCAATATATTTTTGTGACATCCGAATTTTTTGAGGCAATATATTTCTGTGACATATGAGCTTCCCGTGGTGATGATGCAAATTAAGGGAACCCACTCCCTTTAGTAAATTTCAAAGACCCCTTATGTATCTTCATAGCGTTTGATTTCTGATGGGAATGCTTCTACATTAGATTCCCCAGGAGAAAATTATTCATGATCTCCTGATAATGAGTCTGTTTGAAATACTAAGAGTGGGGTGAATCAATATTTCTTATTCTTTTCACAAAAATGGTTAGTTTAAAACATTTATTTATAGAATTAATAGAAACATGAAACATCACATCGCATCAGAGATTAGTACATAGAATTTTTTATCCAACAAGATTTGTATAATGTATGGGTCACATACAACAATTTACCATGTAGGATGGAAGGAAGTATAAAAATCCCAAGCCTAAAGATGTTCGCAGATCAAGTCTGTAGGAGTTTTGAACCTCCATTACAATCAACATGTCAATTAATTATTGTTGCTCCACAAATGTTGCCCACTTCAACTACCATTTTTATTTCTTTCCCTATCCTCAATTAACTACTTCTATCCACTTTGCCTCTGCTGCTACACTCCCTATCTGCAACTGCCACTGTTGTCACTTACTACTCCCACTGCTTCCTCTGCTACCCATGAATGCCACTAACCACTACGTCACTTATAGTCACTGCTTTCCAATCTATCCCATGTTTTCAAAGTCCTACTACCACTATATATTCATCTGCCCACTGCTACCACTCTAGAATTTTATGTTTACTCATGCTGCCAATTCACCATAGTTCCACTATTGTTATCCACTGTCAACTATATGTAATAGGTGTTGAGATTTTGTATATTTGGGGTAACATCAGCTGTGCTCTAGCTCCCAAATTTTGTGGAGGGACTAGAGTTCACCTGATCTACAAGACCCAGAAACGGATTTGGGAAATTTCATCTGGTTTAGAAGATATTAAATTAATTAATTATTTTAATGTATTTCCTAAGTTAAAACTTAGGGAACTTAAATAATTAAAGATTTGATCATGGCTGTTGATTTTTCAACGAGAAAAGTATAAAGGGAAGGCTTGGGGTCATTTGTAAACACACAGAGGCAGAACACTGAAACTAAGCTGAGATTCTAGGTCAGGGTTTGCTAAGAATACTCAGAAGTGTTTCAGTTGCAGAGAGGGGAATTTAGACCAAGGGGATGATCTGATCCCGGGGTCTAGAATACACAAGAGGCAGAGATAAACTCAAGGACAGCACAGAGGAAGGCAGCAGCACCAGCAACAAGGACAACATAGTCTCTCCAAGGATAGCATGATTTTCAACAAGAAACCCTCATGGGTTACGCAGAGACCCTTCAGGGGGCAGCGTAGTGACTGTGTCACCCAGTCTAAGGTAACGCAGTCCCTTTCGGAGCAATGCTAAGGGTTTGGAGGACTTCCAAGGCTGACGTAGAGGCTTTCATAGGCCTCAGAGGCTGAGGAAGAGCCTTTCAGGGACAACACTGAGGTTTCTAGGCCCTAATCTTGGCTGAGTTCTGTAAATCTCGTTTGAGGGTGTGGATCAGTCATTATTTTGGCCCTAGATCAGCCAGTGAGTTGTAGATCTAGTGTTTTCTCTGTTGGGTTTTCCAGATCTGGAACCCAGATTTGTGTATTCATAAATATTCTTAATAATAGAACCCTCCAATAACCAGAGATCAGTTTTCCCGCATTGGGTTTTTTCGGGGACTATTTGTCCAGAAATAATTGTGTCACTTTGTCAATGTGTGCATGTGCTTATTCTACATCTGAATTGGTAGAGATCTTTTATGTGTTTTTCTTCGATGTTACTTGACTTTATTTAGTTAATAACTTATCTAAGTAGGAGGAGCTTAACCAGATTAACAGTAATAATTTCTGCATTAGTGTTAAGATTCAAAAATTCCTACAATATTCCATCATATCAAGATTCCCAAGAGATAATCATCATGCCATCATCATTGTATTATCATATCATTTTTATCCACATCAGGGGTTAGTGTCTAGGGTTTCAATCATAAGAGCACAAGCATTATTGTTAAGGATTATTGTCAAGACTAGTTATAAATGTCACAAACCAACATATATAATTGTCATTGTCTCATTATTATCACATCATTGTGCAAGCTACTAGTGATATCAAATCAACTATAGTCAGCCTTACATAGTTGTTGTTGTCATATCATTGCCTCTAACATTTATTAGGGTTATTATAACAGATAAGTGTCCCTATCACTATCACTAGCAATCTTTCTCTAGCACTTTTGCAAGTTGCCTAAGATTACTCCAAAGTAACACTACCTCAGATTTGTAGTGTCCCAAATGCTAATAAAGAAATTAATGATCTAGTGCAGCTTCATGTCTACAAGTCACAGTAACTATTGGATATATGTCATATGCTGCTCAGTATCAAACTTTGGTACTATATGTTATAGCTCTAGCACTATTACTTGAACCCTCTTATAGATTTCTCATCAGGTCTGCATCCTTTAAGTATGCTTTTCAACAAAAGATAAATTTTGCCTAATACATTAAACTCAATGCCTAATAGAGACAAAATATGAAAAAATTTCTAATTTATATACCATGTAAAGGTGAATATATCAAAATGGCACCGAGTGCAATACATATCATCGAAAAAATACATAAGAAATGAGGCTCCAAATGACCCATAAATTCCAAAAAAAATGCTACAAGCTATGAGCATTGAGGCCATTGGCCTACATAGTATAGTCTACTACAAATCTACATATATGATATTACTAAATTCTAATTAGTGATCAACATTATCACTTGAAAGTTGAAACTTCTAATCATGATCAAAGTTCAAACTCAGCTGGTTGAACTTGAGTCTCCCGACTCTCAACTGCCAAACTTTGCAACTGCTCCAGTCACAAACTTCTTTATTGGTTCAGTGACTTGAGTCTCAAAATTTTGAAGGTATTCTGCCCTAATATTCCCTATTACTTCATTTGGTGCTCCACATGGCTTTGCATAGCCTCCTATCCTAGCCAAGTGTTGCTTGAACCTATAAATACCCCCTCCTGCAATAGATTTTTGGCAATATTTGAAAATCATTTTTCCATCAATCATATCACAATGAGCCCATGCAGTACCCTTGCCTTTTGGAGGCATGATGGCTACTAATTAGCTCAAGCAGCAAGCCTCAAACTCTATGTTGTTCCACTACTCCAGTAAAAACTCAACACTCTCCAAGCTCTAAATCAAATTCACAAAATCTCCAACTGAGATGGTGTGAGACAAATGAGAGGTTTCCCCTGCTTATAAAGGATTGGAGAGGGTGTTTTTGGAGGGAAACAACCCTCCTCTTCCCTCCAAAACAACCATAAACCTAAAAAATAACCTTGCGTGGGTCCCTTTTGCGGCCTTAGCAGCTGACCGATCGGTTAAGGATAGAATTGGCCGGTTTATGGATAAACCGGCCGGTTTTGTCCTTAATTGGCCGATTAGCACCGATTTTACTGGAAAAAATGGTGAAAGAAGGGTATGAATCGGGTTTTTGGACCGGTTTTGACCGTCTAGGTGTCTGACCGGCCGGTTTGACCTGACCGGTTTTTAATACTATGGTTATACCTTGCACTTTCCATTCACCATAAGTCTTGCATACTCTCTGTCATAATCACATCAAATGGTCAGAAAGATCAATACTGATGATGTTAACAATTCTATCCACCAACATAGTTATAACGCCATCAATCTCGAAACTGTGGAGAGGCTAAAAACAGTTCTCCATAACCCGGAAATCGTTTCTAGAAATTCCACCTAGAAGTGTATTAATTAGACTATTATCCTACTTTTAAATATTTCCTAAAGCTAAACTTAGGAAAAGTGGGTAATTAATTATTATTAACTGAAAAATATGTCAATCATCTAGAAACTCACACGGATCGATCTAGAAATGATCTCAGTGATCAATTATGATTTAATCTTAGTTGTTGGAGTCCCAATTGAAGACTATAAGAGGAGGTCGATGGGTAGATGGAGGACACACACTTGGGATCGATTTCCAAAGAGAAACAAAAGTTGTCGAAAGAGTTCGAGCCAAAGAAAGGGATCATAGACAGAGAGGGGCAAGGACAGTGAGTCCGAATGAAGAGATTCCAATTCTGGAGAGTAGCTTGAAATGAGTCTGAAATATCCATAGAGAGGCTAGCACAGGGGCTGCACATAAGCCTCTAAAGGCAATTCGATTTTGCTGGAGAGAAGATGGGTTTCAATTTCAAAGGCCGAGAAAGTGTTCCAAAGGGCCATAGAGACAGTTTCTTAGTCAACAGCAGACATGATCGCTTGAGGAGAAACTATTTCAGACAGAGTGTAGAAGGTACTAAGTTAGGGTGATGCAGGCCTACGCAAAATTTGTTTGGATGACTCACATGGAGATGGCAGTCAGAGCTCGGATTTCCGGATTTCTTGTGGACTGAGGAAAATTTCTCACTAGATTTTTGCTAGTATTTTTCTCTGTAGAATTTCCAGTTTTCGACATCCAGTTGTACTCAATATTTCTCACTGCTTCTTAAAAATAAAAACCCTCAGTTGCTGCACCGGTTTTCCCAAGTTGGATTTTTTCGGGAACTTTAGTCCAAAAATAACTATGTCAATTTTTTGCGTGCACTAGTATTTTTTCAAATCCATCTTATATTTCACGGTATTTTTTATTTATGAATATTGGAATGTGATTATTACATCGTTGTCGTAGCAATAATCTACATAATTAATTTACAGTTAAAAGAAATAATTATTGTTGCAATAAAATTTCAATATTTGAAATTTTCACATGGTATCAAAGCGATTTTGATTAGACAAGGAAGCTCATAAGAAGAAGAAAAAATTTGTTGCTCAAAGGGAGCAATAGGACTAATTTATGGAGGTTGCGCAAATTCTAAGCCGGGCATTTTGAATTGTTGAGAAAATTGATTTTTCAGTGCAGGTTGGAAGAAAATTTTGGCTTGCCAAATTTAGTGATTCCAGCGGGTAGAGGGAGAAACAACTCAGTAATTTCCGTTGGGTAGATTCCTTGTTTGGGCGCAGAAGGGTTTTGCAGTTGTAGGATCAATGTTGGGTGGAAGAGAAAGGTACACACAAAGATAATTTATCTTAGAGGTTTTCTAGCTTAGAAATCTGATTTTCCCGGTTGCATACAACAATTGTTGCAGGTCATTTTTCTCACTCCAAAAGGGAGTGCGAATAGCAGATTTAACAGTCAAGAAGAGGAAGAGAGAGATTTTTTATTAGATTCAAAGATGGACACAACTGGGCTTAGAGATCAGGATAGGTTGGAGGGAGCCTCCAACTTTATCATCTGGAAGTCTAGGATGTCCTTCCTACTAGATGAATATGGCCTGAAATCCTATGTAGATAATGTGGTGGCAGTTCCTCAGGATGCAGATCAATTGAAGGAATACATGAAAGAGATGGTGAAGGCAAAGCGAATGATCCTGGATGGAGTCTAGGATCATATAGTCTCTCATATATCTAGCAAGAATACTGCCAAAGAGATGTGGGATGATCTTGACAAACTATATCATAATTCTTCCTAGTAGCAGAAGATGTTGCTGCAGAAGAAGCTGAGAAACATCAAGATGCAAAAGTTGAAGGCATAGATCCCTTCCTCACTAGGATTCAAGAGGTTTGTGATCACCTTGCAGTCATTGGGGAGGCACCTCAACCTACAGAGCTTGGACGTTTGGAACTGAACAGTGTCTTAGAGGAGTGGCAAGTCTTTGTCCAAAGTATCTTGGGTTGATACCAACTACCTATATGATCCGGATTTATGAAGGAACACAACAAAATACATAAATAATCATAAACATAGAAATACAGTGGAAATAAGGCTTCATTTCATTTATATCAAATCACAGAAATATGCTTACAAACATGATGGAAATAAAATAGATAGGGTGTTGGTAGCGAATCTTTGAGAAGATATGTGGTGACTACAGACCTTTGAACTATATTACAATGAGGCTCGAGGGCCTATTTATTATGGAGAAACAATGGAGAATTCTAAACATCCAAAAACCTAACCCTAGGAGATGAAGCGCCAAAACTATGGGCCTCATTTGGGTAAATTGGTGTTTCAACTTCCCAGGGACGTAACTTCGGCATACTATCTCCGTTTGGGGCTTCAAAACGGCTCTAGAAGTTCAAGACCCGAAAAACTGCTAAAAATAGTAAGTTGTGAAAAAATTTGAAAGAGACAATGGTGGGGCCCCAAGTGGAATAGGCGAGTGGCCACTAATATCCACCTGGATCATTCCTCCCCCCTTACGAAGAAATGGTCCCCATTGCGTTGAGTTCCTCCATGAGATGAGGAAACTTCTGTTGAACTTGGTCCTTGGTGAACCACTTGCATTAGTGCAGGAGTTGGCCAGCTTTGACAACCTGATACAGTTGGATCTTCTATCAGCGAGTGTTCTTGATTTGCATGTCCATGATATAGTTTGTGGTGGCCTGTTCCATGCAGTCTGGGTTTAACTCTTTTGGTGTGAGTTCTTCTGCAGTGTCAGAGGTGTCTAGTAGAGGTGGGAAGTAGGGATGAAGGCGGTCTACATTGAATAATGGGTGCAAACCAAGGAATGGTGGAATACCGAGCTCGAAGGCATTGTTCCCTACAACCTTTGTGATGGTGTACAACCCATATAAAAGTGGTCGAATCTTGTGGTGGGGTCTAGTGAGGCGCTTCTTCTGCAAATGTAGCCACACTTTTTCACCCACCTGGAAGTTGTGTGGCACCCTATGTTGATCATGTCGTTGCTTGTACTTAGCATTAGCTCTCTCTAATATGTCATGAACCTATTGGTGGATGTGCTGAATGTGCTTGATGAAGTTGTTTTCTTTGTCAGCTTCAGACTGGACATGAGTCGAATTGGCCTGAGTAGCTGCAAATGGCATGGCTATGTCAATGGGACATAGTGGCTGTAATCCCAAGCCCACCTGAAAGGGGTTGTGGTCGGTTGAGCTGTGGAGAGCTCGATTATAACTGTGTTGTACATAGGGAAGGCTCTCATCCCATGTGCATGGATGCTTTGAATTGTACATGCGTAGAATGTGTACAATTGTCCTATTGACGACCTCTGTCTGGCCATCATTTTGGGGATAGAAAGATGTGGACTTGGTGAGCTTGGTGTCCAACATTGACCAGATAATGGACCAAAATGTGCTGAGGAACCTATTGTCGCGATCTGATATGATAGACTGTGGAATCCCAAAGTGCACCCACACTTGTTCAAAGAAGAGTTTAGCAGTGGCTTCTGCTGTGATATTCTTCTTGCAGGCCGCCATAATGGCCATCTTTGAGAATCTATCGATGACCACGAAAACACAGTTGTTTCCATGCTTAGTAGAAGGAAGGCCTGACATGTAATCCATAGAGATGGATTCCCAAGGTTGACTAGGGGTAGGTAGCGGAGTATAGAGCCCTTGCTTCTTGATGGTCGGTTTGGAAATGGCGCAAGCAGTGCAGGATCTAATGTACTTCCTGACATTCTGCCAAAGATTCGGCCAATAGAAATACTTCTGCAGTACTGCCACTGTTTTCTTGACCCAAAAATGCCCAGCGACTCAACTGTAGTGCGCTTCCCATATCATCTTGGCACGCTCGCTTGAAGGAACACAAAGGTGTCCCAGGTGACATAATAGTGCATCTTGGAGGTGAAATTTTGGAACTTGCATACCTCCCAGGAGTGCCTTGCATGTGGAGCTGAATTTTGGATTTCTCTTGTAGAGAAGCGGCCAATCAGAAGTCTCATGCCCACAAGAGTTGAGAATGGTGGTTATGGCCACGATCGGTGGTCGGCTAAGGCAATCTACAACATTATTGGTGCTACCCTTCTTGTACTTGATGTTCAAATGAAATTTTTGTAGATATGTGGACCATTTATGATGGCAATCGTTCTGCAACTTCCCTTGTGTCTTTATGAATTGCAGGGGTCAGTGGTTTATGTGGATGATTGTCTCCTTCCCCAAAATGTAATGCTTCCATTATCGACAAGCCTGCACAATGGAATACATTTCTTTGTCATAAGTGGGATACTTTCAAACTATGTCAGACAATGTCTCACTGTGATATGCCACTGGATGCCCCTGTTGAGTAAGAACTGCCCCAATAGCATAGTCAGAGGCATCTGTCTCGATCTCAAATGGTTGTTGCAAGTCTAGTAATGTGAGCACTGGGGTAGAATAGAGGTGATGTTTCAATTCTACGAATGCCTTCTGTTGAGATTTCGACCAACTGAATTTTTCTTTCACTCCTCCCTTGGTGACTTGACTCAAGGGCCAAGTGATATGAGAGAATCCCAACATGAACCTACGGTAGAAATTAGGAAGACCCAGAAAGCTGCGAAGCTCTGTTAGGGTGGTTGGGGCTGGCCAATCCCGAATGACTTGGATCTTGGCTGGATCTACATGCACCCCCCTTTCATTAATAATGTATCCCAGATATTGAACCTAGGTCATGCCAAAAGTGCACTTCTCCAAATTGGAAAACAACTTGTGTTGTCGCAATGTTTGGAGGACTTCTCGAATGTGGTGGAGGTGCTCTTCCCAAGTCTGGCTGAAGATAAGAATGTCATCCAAGTATACCACTACAAATGAGTTGGTGAATGGATGCAATATGTCATCCATCAACCTCATGAAGGTTGCAGGAGCATTTTTCAATCCGAAAGGCATGACGAGCCATTCAAAAAGGCCCTCCTTGGTTTTGAAGGCAGTCTTCCACACATCAGAGGGTTCGATTGGTACCTGGTGATACCCAAACTTCAAGTCGATCTTGCTGAAATATTTTTCCCCTTTGAGTTGGTCTAGAAGGTCATCAATCCGTGGGATCGGGTACCTATTCCGGACAGTGATCTTGTTCAGCGCCCGATAATCAATACAGAGTCTCCAAGTCCCATCCTTCTTCTGTACCAACATGATCGGACTCCCACAGGGCGATGAACTTGGCCAGATGTGACATTTCTGCAGCAGCTCCTGAATCTGCCTCTTGATTTCATCATTCTCCATAATAGAGCACCTATAGATCTGTCCATTGGGTAGCGGCACACCTGGGGTCAGGTCAATGGGGTGCTTGACCTAACAGTGTAGACGCACCCCTGTGGGTGAGGTGAAGATGTCCTCGTACTCCTCCACAACCTTGTCCATTTGTTGTTGTCGTGCAGAGGAGCCATGTATGGAGGTTGTAGAAATTTGCTGAATAATGAAGATTTATCCACCGAGATTATCTTGATCACATGCTAATTCGAATCCATATGCAACACATAATCTCTTCTACAATCAATCATCAATTTGCGGAAATAGAAACAGTCGCATGCACACATAAACACAATATGTAATGGGGAAAGCTTATAGCTGAAAACCCCTCAGCTATTTTGTATATGATATGGAGAGAACATGTAACAATACATAGCACAATACTCCTCACAAGTACTCAGTACTATCTCATAAAGTTACACACAAACTAGCTTGGTTTTGAACAAGTCATAGGTTCAAAACTCATCCACTAATTTCCTGCCTCTATTGCGCAATCAAGGCTGGTCTAATGAGAGATCCAAGGTTTGAATCTCCTTGGCTTGACAGCGCAATCATCATGGGAAATTCCTTCAAGTGTGGTGCAAATCTCATGCACAACTGATGTCACAACTGATAGCTATCTCAACCCTTTCATCTACCTCTTTCACTGGTCTCCACTGAACTGTCCATGCACTGTAGTGAACTGACGTGTTCTTGAGTTGAATAATGAGTTAATAATTAGTGAATTAAATAATATTTAATTCACTCCACTCATTACTAGTTGATTAGCTAGTTAAACTAATCTCAACTAGTTCAACTAAGTTAAACCCAACACAACTCCACCAACTGTCTCATCAACTCCACCAAACTTCTGCCACTGAAGTCCTAACTGAATTCAACCATGCATGAGCTCACCAAACACTTAGGAATAGCGTAATTCCTCTGTCAGATGCATGAGCCACTTCTGTAGCTCGAACTGAAGTGCTCCAAGAGAGTAAACTGAAGTTTAGAGTCCAAATATTATTAAGGGTAAATAATATTTGACTTCCCTATTTTTAGGATAGGCAGTCTAAAAATAGACTTCGACCTATAGGTTCAAAAATAGAGGTCCATCTATTTTTACCAACATGACCAATACTCCAAGAATAACATACTGCAACCCCTGGACCATGCTCCATATGTCTAAAAATAGACATAGTCTAAAAATAGACTTTGCGCCAGAATTTGCCTGCGGGCCCACTTAGTGAAGGCGATTTCATTTCACTAAGCTCCATCATCTTGCTGCATTCTCAACACTCCCTCTCAGCAAGATATGGATTATCTGCAACCCCTATCCTGCCTCTGTGGAATTCGAACTTGCTCCTGGTGAGCGCCTTCGTCAGGATGTCGGCATCCTGATCTTCCGTGGGAACATATGAAAGCATCATGATTCTCCGCTGATCACAATCTCTGATATGATGGTACCTGATGTCGATGTGTTTGGACTTATCATGAAATACTGGATTGGCCGAGAGTTTAATGCAACTCTCGTTATCACAGTAGATCACTATAGGCTCCAAATGCAACCTGAACAATCCTGCGAGGATCTTCCTCATCCAAATAGCCTCGCATGCAGCCAAGCTAGCTGCCATGTACCACCGCCGACCGAGTTATTAGACATTCCGTTCGGCCGTACTGTGAAATCGTTGTTCTACCCGATGCCGAAAATACCCGATGTGCTTCGCCATCCGTTGGACTCCCTGCCCAATCTGCATCAGTGAAGCCAGAAAGCTTCGCCCCATCCTCCTGTCTGTACCATAGACCATATCCCGAAAGTTGCTTCAAGATAATGTAACACATGCTTGCCCTCGCTTCCGCAAGAGCTTTCAGAAGCGAACCATAGCTTGTGAAAGCTGGTTAACAAGATAGCATATATCGGGTCGTGTATTGACCAGATACATAAGCGACCCCACCAACTGTCGATAGACAGTGGCATCCACTACCTCCGCTGAAGTAGCATCATCCTTCCTCCAACCACCAGGAAGAGGAGTGTCAACAGGCTTGCAGCCTTGCATGTTGAACCTCTCCAAGATCTCCCGGGCATACTTACCGAAAAATGCCCTCCATCGCGTCGCTAAATCTCCAATCCCAGGAAATAATGAAGGAGGCCCAAGTCCTTCATCTCAAACTCTCTAGCAAGATCCTCCTTGCATGAAAGTATCAATAGCTCATCACCTGTCAAAATCAGATCATCTACATACAGTACAATGATCAGCAACTTCCCCTCCACCACAATCTGGTACAGGTTAGGATCCGCCTCACTCTTGGAGAATCCAAGTCCGGTGAAGTAACTGTCTATTTGTGTGTACCAAGCACGAGGTGCTTGCTTCAGCCCGTATAGTGCTCTCTTGAGTCGGCACACATGTGACTCACTGCTGAAGATCTCGAAACCTTCAGGCTGCTCTATGTACACCTCCTCCTCAATGACTCCGTTGAGGAACGCAGTCTTCACATCCATCTGATGGATGTGCCATCCCATCTGCGCTGAGAGAGCAAGGATTGTCCGTATGGAAGAGTACCTTGCGACAGGTGCAAAGGTCTCCTCATAATCGATCCCCTCGATCTGTGAGAAGCCACGGGCGACAAATCTCGCCTTGTACTTCTCCACACTCCCTTCAGCCGCCTGCTTCACTTTGTAGATCCATCGCGAACCCACCACTGATTTCCCCTCCGGTCTTGGGACAATCTCCCATGCACTGTTTCTGACGATCGAATCATATTCTTCGATCATGGCACCTACCCATGCGGGTTCCTCCACAGCTTCCTCAAAAGAGGATGGCTCCGTCACAACACATTGACTCACAAGAGCCATGTATCCAGTGTACCAATACGGTGACTGCCTCTGTCTGCGCTGTGCTGTAGGTGGTCCTACAACCTTCTCTGCATCTCGAGCCAGTCGCTCAGCTTCTGTAGTGCGCATGCGCCCTCTGATGGTTGGCGCCGCATGGGTGGTTTCTTCCACCTCCTGAACTTCCTCTTGTGGCTGATCCACATCCGGAAGCTCCTCCTTAGGAACTAACAGCTCCTCATCTGCATGCAAGTGTAGCTCCCTCTCAAGCGAACACTGCATGGCTTTCTCCTCCTAAAACTTGATATCCCGTCGCACAACAGTCTTTCGACTGTCTGACAAATACACCCGATAGTTGTGAGGTGTATCAGTGTACCCCACAAATATTCCAACCTCAGCAGTTGGATCCAGCTTCCTTCTCCCATCCTTCGTCACATGCATGTAGACAGGAGAACCAAAAATCCGCAAATGGGAAATATCAGGCCTCTTGCCAGAATAAGCCTCCTCTGGTGTACTCATGCCAAGAACCTTGTGAGGACAACGGTTCTGCACATACACTGCTGTATTGCATGCCTCAGCCCACAAGTGAAGGGGTAGGCCCCGATCATGCAACATCGCCCGTGCAGCACCCACGATCGTTCTGTTCTTCCGCTCAGCCACCCCGTTCTGCTGTGGGTTATGGGGTGCGATGAGCTCTCTCCCAATCCCTTCTGCGCTGCAGAACTCCTTGAATTCAGCCGAGATGAATTCACCACCGTTATCACTCCTTAGAGCAATCACCTTCTTCCCCGACTCCTTCTCGACCAGTGCTTTAAACTCACAGAACTTCGCGAATGTATCGCTCTTCTTCGACATGAAGAAGATCCAGCACTTTCGAGAGAAATCATCAACAAGGATCACATAATACCTGTGCTTTGCTGTCGAAGAAACTGAGAAAGGACCACACACGTCTCTATGAACTCTCTCAAGGATCGTCGTGGCGCGACTATCCTTCTCTTCAAAGGTGGCTTTCACATACTTCCCAAAAGTACACCCCTTGCACTGATATTACTGCGCAAGAGTGCCCTTAGGAAGCCCAGTAGAAATCTGCTGCAGGATCTTCAAAGCTCCATGGTGAAGGTGGCCCAATTTCCTGTGCCACGCTCACCTCATCATCCTCGTTCACCACTTTCTCGCCGCATGCTGTTGCGCCCATCTACTTAAATCGATAAAGGTTCTTGAATTTAACCCCATTCTAGGTCTCTCGAGTTGTCTTACTGCGCAGGAAAGCTTTTCCTTCGCTGAAGACCACATCATACCCCTTGTCTTCCAACATAGCCACAGAGATCAGATTTTTCATCAATCCTGGAACATGAAAAAATTCCTTCAATATGAAAGGTTTACTAGATATGAAAACAGATCTCGATCTCCGATCATGTGAAATGACGCACCACTGTCCAAGAACCATACTGATCCCATCACACTTGAAACCAAGCATGCGATCAGTGAAAAATCCAGTTCAAATTGAGAAGCCAATGCCTCTCCCGCTGCAGATCCAACAACCTTCTTATTTTTCTTCTTCTGCGGACAATTTGTGGCATAGTGTCCGTGCTGGTGACAGTGAAAACACTTCACCTTGGACATGTCTTGCTTCTTGCCTTTCGCACCAGACTGAGAAGCTTTCTTGCTCTTCCCCTTCTTTGCTTTGGCAGCCAAAGCGCAATTTTCTTCATCAGATACCTTTGATGAAGATCCGTCCCCGGTAGTCCTCCTTATCTCCTCTTGCATGAGATCCGCCCAAAGGCGTCCCCATCCCTTTAACCCCTCCCCGACTCATTGACACTATCTTTGACATGAATGCTGGCCTCGAAAGACCAAGGAGAGCTGTGTCTACCATATCCCTTCTTCGACAACACCCCCACACCTCATCACTTCCGTATTGGAGGAACTTCGTGAGGTATTTGGCGATACTGTCGCCTTTCTCCATCTTGATGTTCCTGAGCTTATCTTTGAGCACCAGCTTCCTTTGGTCGCTCTTACCCTGGAATAGATCCGTCAAAGCTTTCCACATTAAATATGGAGTAGCCTTTCCATGCAGGCTGGATACAATATGATCCTTGACGCCCTCCAACAGGATCCTTCGACATTTCGCTATCTTCTTTTGCCATGCATCGACCAAAGCTGCATCAGTGGGCTTTGGGACATCCGCATCCACGAACTCCTTCAGACCATTATCTTCTAACACTGCTTCCATGCGATCCTTCCATGCAACATAATTCGAACTGCCTTCAAGAGCATATTCGAGTCGCAAACCATTGAAAGAAGACATCTTTCAACACCGGCACCAAGAAGAACAACCTTCTGCAAAATTCTAATTCCAAACTCAAAGCTCTATCGCTTCCGATCTATACTTGAAAACAAATTATTTTCTAGTGTCAGTAGATTTAATTGTTAAATTCTATCGGATATATCACCTTTCATGAGAAAGGATGGATCCGGTGAGTGTCATCACGTTCGTTATGCATCAGTTTCACTTAAATATTCATCTACCTCTTTCACTGGTCTCCACTGAACTGTCCATGCACTGTAGTGAACTGATGTGTTCTTGAGTTGAATAATGAGTTAATAATTAGTGAATTAAATAATACTTAATTCACTCCACTCATTACTAGTTGATTAGCTAGTTAAACTAATCACAACTAGTTCAACTAAGTTAAACCGAACACAACTCCACCAACTGTCTCATCAACTCCACCAAACTCTGCCACTGAAGTCCTAACTGAAGTCAACCATGCATGAGCTCATCAAACCCCAAGGAATAGCGTAATTCCTTCTGTCAGATGCATGGGCCACATCCGTAGCTCCAACTGAAGTGCTGTAAGAGAATAAACTGAAGTTTAGAGTCCAAATATTATTAAGGGCTAATAATATTTGACTGACCTATTTTTAGACAGGCAGTCTAAAAATAGACTTCGACCCGTATGTCTAAAAATAGAGGTCCATATATTTTTACCAACTCGACCAATCATCCAAGAATATCATACTGCAACTCCTAGACCATGCTCCATATGTCTAAAAATAGACATAGTCTAAAAATAGACTTTGCGCCAAAAATAGCCTGCGGGCCCACTTAGTGAAGGCGACTTCATTTCACTAAGCTCCATCATCTTGTTGCATTTTCAACAGAGGTCATGGCCACAGTCTTCTTCTTGCCCTGGGGGCGGATCATTAGGAAAACAAATTTTCTGGTTTGGGAAATGATCTTACTGCATTATTTTGCAGTAACTAAAGAGATAGTGGGAGGCAGTGGTACCTCTGGTATCCTGTACAATTTATTTCCCAAAGTAAAAATAACAATGCGAGGCCAGGACTCATACACAGCATGTCGCTTCCACAAGTATGGTTGGCCTAATAATACATTAGAAACATCAATAGGAGCAATCACAATACCTCATATGTGAAGGGCTTGATGCTATAGGGAAGGCGACACTGCTGGCTGACATGGAGATCTTGTCCTTAGTGAAGCCACCTGATGGTGTATGGTTGTGGATGCGCTGTGGTCGGCAAGCCCAACCGCTTTACGAAATCTACTGAAATGAGGTTCTTTTGGCTCCCATTGTCGACAATGAATCGTAGCGAGGAACCCTTTACCCACATCTGGGAGTGGAAGAGACGCGTTGCCTCCTCTGGATCTTCTAGTTCCTCGTTCTAGATCTTTGTAGTGGCAACAGTTGCATTGGGCTCCACATCAATATTATGATTCCCTTTGTCATTCACCTTGTTAGGTTCTGATTAAGATTTGGAGCGTGCATCTGATTCAGAAGCCCTCATCTCGGCCACCAGCGACTGCTTGGCCCGACACTCACTTGTGTTGTGAGTGGAGCTCTTATGGAACTCACACCACTTTCCCGTGTCCTTCTTTGGCTTCGTGGTGTTATTCTTTTCTTGTGTCTTTGGCGGGTTGTCTTGGGCCGCCATGCCTTGGCTTTGTCCTTTGTTCTGCTGTTTGGGGGCACCTTTCCCTTGGTTTTGATTTGCAGATCCAAAGTCTTGCTTCTTCTGTTTGAGTTTCTGCTCAATCTTCGCAGCATACCGGTATGTCGTACCAAGCGAGAAGATGTCGAGGAACTCCATTTCCTCCTGAATGTATATGTGCAGACAACCGCGATATTTTAGCACCAAATGTTTCTCTGAATCTTTGATACCCAAGTTTTTGCGCAGGGTATGGAACAAATTCGTTAGCTCATGCACATCTTGATCCCTTTTTTGCCGCAACATGGTCCATTGTATGTACTTGTCCTCATAGCTCCCCACAGCATAGTATTGTTCCTTGATGGCATCTCGGAAAGAATTCCAAGTGGGTACGGCTAAGAACAGAGAGGGTTCTGTCTCATCTGTTTTCTCACAGTAGGTTTCCCACTAGTCCTTGACATGGGGGGTTAGCTTTGAGGAGTGAAAAAATAATCTTCTCCCAGTCAGAAAAATCATGAACCGATAAATATCCTTCTAATAGATTCAACCATCTATCTACGGCATCTGCATCTATTTGACCCTCAAATATGGGAATGTCAAATTTTACTTGTACCTTAAAGGGAGTTGCGCTTCCAGAGTGACTACTGGATGCAGATACGCCGCTGATGGGCAGTTGTTGAAGGATCTGGGCAATGCTATCCATCATCGCGTTCCTTTGTTTTTCGAGGGCCTCCTTGAGCAATATTTTGATAGGATCTCCTGCTCCCTCATCTTTATTTTCTTCATCCTCTGCGGGCGCCCGATCGAGTTTTGGAGAGAGGTCGATTCTTTGCAAAGGTTCCACCGTATCGAGCCCTAACCAACTTCTTTATACCCCAACCTGTTGCGTATTAAGAAGGATCGACAGTAGACCGCTTTCAATATCCTTGATCCTGGGATTTACAGAAATTGAACAAAGAACACAGAAATACCATAAACACAGAAATATTAAATGTAAAATAAGGCTTCATTTCATTAATATCAAATCACGTAACATGCTTACAAACATGATGGAAATAAAAATACGGGCATAGGACAAGCACCGAGAAGAGTATGTTGAGGTACGTACCTTTTGAATTGTATTACAATGAGGCTCGAGGGCCTATTTATTATGGAGAAACAATGGAGAATTCTAAATGTCCAAAAACCTAACCCTAGGAGATGAAGCGCCAAAACTATGGGCCCCGTTTGGGTAAATTGGTGTTTCAACTTCCCAGGGATGTAACTTCGGCATACTATCTCCATTTGGGGCTTCAAAATGGCTCCAGAAGTTCAGGACCCGAAAAACTGCTAAAAATAGTAAGTTGTGAAAAAAACTGAAAGAGACAAATGGTGGGACCCCAAGTGGAATAGGCGGGTGGTCACCAATATCCACCTGGATCACTAGATGGGACAAGATGTGGTTAGACCTAAAACATGCGAGCTCTATTAAAGGGCACCATTAGTGGAAGGAAGAGGAAAATATGGCCCTTGCATCCAAGGGTCCCAATCAAGGACAAGGGGAGAAGAAGAAGAAGGACTTATCTAAGGTCAAGTGCTTCAAGTGTGGTGAGTTTGGCCACTACAGTATGCAATGTCCTCTCAAGAAGAAGGAAAAACAAGAGAAGCAAGACGAGGTGGAAACGTTTGCAAGGATAGGCAAGCTGTCCTCCATGCTAGATGGAGATTTTTCCATGTTTGCAGCTATACCTCCAGGTGAGGTGGGGCAATATGGATTTATTGTGGAAATTTATTAATCTTTAGAGGATCTACATCGGTTGGCACAACTAGGACTCTCTCTGCATGGTCCTTGATGTCGTACTCATATAGGACTATCAAGATCATGTCCCTCCAGATAACAAAGTTGGACATGCCATCCAACCTGTCCTGATCTCTCAGTCTGTCACCATCTTTTCTAAGATCTGTCAGAACAGATAATACTCCTCTCCCTCTTTCTGCTGCAACACTCAATAGAAATACTGGATCTAGGTTTCTTGGGGACTAGAAACCCTCTATAGTAGTTTCTCTCTCCGACAACTGATTTCCCTCCCAGAACCTGCCAAATACTATGAATCAACTCTCTTCGATCACCCTACGATCGATCCTCAGATTTGTTTGCAAAAATCTGCTGAGCAACTGTTCTCCTCCCGCTCTTTGTCAACTTAACTAGGCATGATTTTGCACTAGCAGAATCTCCACCACACCAGCAACTGCTGAAGATCTAAAGCCTTGCTTTCGAACCACGACAACATTGCACAATAACTCAAAAACTAGATTGTGTCCCTCTGGCTGGCCTCTGCGTGAGCAGACTGGCTCAGTGCAGCCTTTACACAGCAACTGCGTAGTGTAGGCTGCTCCTGGGTCCCTCTAGAAGGCATTGTGTTGTCTACGTGTCACCCAGTTGGGACTACGTCAACCCCTACGTAGTCTCTGTTGGGACTACGTCCTCCTGATGCTGCTCTTCCCTTTGGATATCTGTTGCTTCAACTGCTCTCTGCAGCCCAAATTTCTTCAGCCGATTTTGCTGGAGATCCAGCTTGATCTGTAATGCTTTGATACCATGTGAAAATTTCTTAATCTAAGAAATCCTACTGCTAACCATTGATTTACTTCTCCTACTTGATTAATCACACAGGTTATTAATCTAAATTTTTAGAAATAAAACGAAGTAAACACAAATAGCAGCCTACACATACAGATCATTTACTGAATAGCATGTTCATATGACAAAGTGAGACAGATATTTTTCGGACAAATGTCTCTAGAAAAACCCAATGTGGGAAAACTGGTGCAACTAGCAATGGAGGGTTTTATTATTAAGTAGATTCTGAATACAACAATTTCTGGGCACCAAACATGGTTTTAGCTACAGAGATAATCACAGCAGTTATACCTCTTTCTATCAGAGACAAAAACTATGATTGATTCACACCCTCAAACATGATTTACTGAACTTGAGCCCTTTCTAGTCAATAGAAAATCCCAACGCTACTCCTCAGCCCTCTGTGTCAGACTTCCTGGTTTGCGTCAGCCTCTGTGTTTCTTTGGAAGGGCCTGCATCACCCCTGAAGGGATTACGTTGCCCTTGTGCTGCCCTGCCTGGGCTTGCGTCAACCCTACGTGGCTCCTGCTGCCTCTGCGTGGCCTCTTTTGGATTGCGTGGCTTTGGTTTGCTTTCGCATTCCTCGGTGTGCTACCTCTCTATCGTTGTTGTACTCTTGGCCTGGGATCATATCATCCCCTTTCCAATACTACCCCTCGCTGCACTACAAACACTTTTTAAATTCTTAGCAAACCACGCCCTAGAATTTTAGCTTAGCTTCAGTGCTCCGCCAATGTGTGTTTTTCCAACTGAACCCTAGCCCTTCTCTTATAATTTTTTCGTTGGCAAACCAACGACCGTGATCTAATATCTAAGCAATGACTAAGATAAGAATTTGCTTAATCCACGTCACTTAAGTCATTCTCATCACATGTATAATTTAATTCACTTTAATATTTTGATTTCCTAAGTTAGAATTAGGGTCCTTAATTAAAAAGATTAATTATGTGAATATCTCTTAAACCTGGTGGAATTCTTCCAAATGCTTTCTGGGTCTTGGAGATCTCATGTACTCCAGCTCCTCCACAAAATTTGGGAGCTAGAGCACATCCGATGTTATCCCAAAATCTCAAAATTTATAGTCCTAGAGTTACAGAGGATGGAAAAGGTCCATTGAGGTGTCCTCCTCATGGATCATTACCTTGTTACAGGGGTCCAAAATATTCAGTAACAAGATGGATCAGTGATAGTGGATGTAGTCAGCTTCCAGAGAGATAGTTGTAGACTAGTGACAGTCAGGTGTTGAGGAGCACAGCACAATGTTGACAACAACGCAAGAGGCTTAATAGCAGAGTCAACAACATAGATTCCTTAGTGGATAGTGCAAAGGGTAGTAGCAGTCAGATGCTCAGGAGACAGATGTAGCATAGAGAAACAAGTGATTTAGTGTTTTGGATGCTTCTCAGTTGCAATAGTTGCAATGGCAGCAGCAATAGATGAGAGGTAGTTGTAGTGCAGATGTAGAGTTGGCATCAATATAAGAGTGTCAACAGTAGCACAGATGCATCATCAGAGTTGTGCAGTGGTTGGTGGGTAGTGGTAGGTAGTCATAGAGGCCAGACATCAACAAAGTACAGAGGGTGATACAGAGACAGGTTGTTGTAGTAGTAGTGCAACACTAGAACACCTTCCTCGCTAAGCGGGAGTGTTAGTTTTTGTAGCATCAGAGGTGTTATAGTCTCGAAACTTTGTGGAGAGGCTAAAACACAAGAGTTCTCCATAACCCATAAATCATTTTTGGAAATTCCACCTAAAAGTGTCTGAATTAGATTATTAGCCTATTTTTAAATATTTCCCAAATCTAAACTTAGGAAAAATGGTTAATTAATCAATATTAATTGAGAAAGGTCTATAAACTCACACAGATCAATCCAGAAATGATCTCAACCATCAATTATATTTTAATCTTTGACGTTGGAGTTACAACTGGGGATTATAAGGAGGTTGATGAGTAGATGGAGAACACACACTTGAGATCGATTTCCTTGGGCAGTTCAATTTCCAGAGAGAAAAAACAATTGTCGAAAGATTTCGAGCTAGAGAAGGGAAGCAGAGGTAAAGAGGGGCAAGGACAGTGAGTCCATAGGGATTCTAATTTCGAAAAGTAGCTTGTAGAGAGGCAGAAATAGCCAAAGAGAGATAAACATAGGGGCTGCATAGAAGCCTTTAAAGGCAATTCCATTTTGCTGGAGAGAAGTTGGGTTTTAGTTCTAGAGGCCAGAAAAGTGTTCCATAGGGCTGAAGAGACAATTTCTCAGTCAACAACAAATAGGACGACTTGAGGAGCAGCTATTTCAGGAAAAGTGTGGAAGGGGTTGTGCTAGGGTGACAGAACCTACACAAAATCTGTGTGGACTTTCTCTTGTTCCTGAACATGCCAGGAAAGATTCTGGTACATTTCCCATCTCAGCTAATGATTTGGATCTAAACATCTCTTATTGAGCAGCACTATTTATTCCTCGTACAATAGTTGCTGATTGAGTAGTTTCATGGCTGGAATCATTTAGCATGCTCACCAGTGAAAAACGAGATGACAATCTGTCGTAAGGCTTCAGAGGGAGCTATAGATAAAGAAGCAACATGATTGGCTGACTTTCGTGAATAGACCGTAGGATGGATAGCAGGATGTAGAAGGAGCTTGATAGATATGCTCCATACTCTTCTAATGTTCAGGGGGAGATATGATCTGATAGATTATGATCCTCTTGTACAAGAGGAAGATGATATCTTCCTTAAAAGAAAGTCATGGTTAAACCTATTTTGGAGATCCTCCAAGTTTTATCATTCGAGCATATTTCTAATCTCTTGGAAAGAAGTAAACAATATACACACATATAAGTAAGGCCCTATGCCATATCTAAGAAATTAGACTGGATCTCATGATGAACAGGCTAACAGATGGAAACTTTCCACTTTGGAAAAACAATCTTAGGCTTGTGGTCTCCTTGGGCAAGAGGGAGTAAGTTCCTCTAATATTGTGCGATGGAAGCAGAGGTTTGCTAAGTGCTTCTATGATCTCTGTTGTAAATCAAATGTCCGTAGAAAGATATGTATTCATCTATATGACGAGTAGAGCTGTGAAGCTCTCATTTTCGATCATACTATCAAGATCGTTGTCAAGATCCAACCTTGATCTTTTGAAAACAACTTGACACTATCCTCTACATGAAGGGATCCTTGTATGAATGTATGCCACTGAAAAGTTGAATCTTTGGATAAAGGTTGAGCTCTGGAAGCTCCTGGGGGCTTGGGGTACCTATTGAGCTATGAGCGACCATAGGGTGAGTGGTTCACCTTCCCCTAGTGGTGCGTTGAGAATAGGGTGAGTAGTTCACCTTCCCCTGTGATACCCCCTAGTAGTTGACATGTGTGTAGGGTGAGTGGTTGACCGTCCCCTACAATTGCAGACACATGTGTAGGGTGAATGGTTCACCTTCCCCTACGGGTGATGAGATATGCATAGGATGAGTGGTTCACCTTCTCTTGCAGATACCCCAATGAGAGATGCATTCAGGCATCTGTTTGTGGACATGTTAGTGGGATGTGGTTCATCCTTTCCCCACCTGTAGGATGCTCATTCCCTATGATTGATGGTTGACATGTCGGTGGGATGTGGTTCATCCTTTCCCCACATGTAGGATTCTTCCTATTGTTGTTGGTTTTCATGCGTGTAGGAGGTGGTTCATCCTTTCCCTACTATCGGTGTTTTTGCATGCATGTCGGAGGTGGTTCTTCCTTTCCCTACTATCAATGTTTTTGCATGCATGTAGGAGATGGTTCATCCTATACCTACTATCAATGTTATTACATGCGTGTAGGAGGTAGTTCATCCTTTCCCTACATGTGATTGTGATGTGTGTTTGTAGGATGTGGTTTCTCTTTTCCCTACATATGATTATGAGTAGAATGTTCGTTCCCTGCTGGTGTTTCTGCATCATCCTACCCATGTAGTCCGGGACACATGGGAAGTACCTCTCATCTGGCCAATGAGTTGGGAAATGAGGATAGAGACCATAGCACTACTGATGGACACATCGTGTACTGCCGTACTCTCTATGCTAATATGCATGGTGTTTATCTACATGATCTGGGATCAATTGAGGTTCTACCTCTGGACTGACTTTTGTCAGTGGAGAGTGGCAAGGTCTTGTGACTCACTTTTGATCAATTCTTCTTTATTATTCACGTCAGTGTTCCGCAGAGCAAAGTAGAGCATAGAAGACAGAGATGGTTCATGATGATAGAGATGGTTCATGAGGATGGCATAATGATATATGGCAGCAAATGGATTGGCATGTGAAATTCTCCCTAGTTGAGAGGGAGTGTTTAAATTGGCAACTAGGGCCAAATTCCACTTTGATCTGCTCAGTTTATGGAGATATTCATTCCATTGAATTCCTTTTTTCAAGAGGACCAAAATCAATATAAAGATTGTCTAATTCTGATAAGGAAAATATTTAATTATTCAAAAGAAAAGCTATAAGTCATAATTTGGTTTAGGCTGGAAAAAATGAAATTGAAATTTCAAATTTGCCTCCAAATTTTCAAGGCCGGCTTTCCCTCCATCTTATATGAATAAAGGAACCTCCAATCTCATTCACATAATCAAGGAGCATAATTCTTTTGAAATAAGTCGCGAATCCGAGGCTGGGCGTTCAAAGCAAAGAGCCGAAGTTTTTCCTTGTTTGGGTAGTCTTCTGTGGATGTAAGGGCCGCAATTATCTATATTGTCTAATGTTTGCTAGGATGCTCGGAGGACTGTTTGGAGGCACCTTAAGACTTCGGATGCCCTTCTACATCAGGCCACAATTCAGAGAAGTATTTATGTGTTTCTTATTTCAGTTTGGGCCGCAGTAAGGGTTTCTACAAGAGCATGTTGCAGACACTTGTGAAAGGGTTTAATGGGCCAGTTAGCATCCATCATCTCAGCCGCAGTCAGCCGCAGTTATAGAGGGTAGGCCGTAGTCAATTCAGTGGGTGAAACTCTTGTAACGCTCAGCCGCAGTTATGGAGGGTAGGCCGCAGTCAATTCAATGGGTGCAACCCTTGTAACGTTGCTGCTGGACAGTAGTCTCAAACCCTAGGTTAAAGACACTGTTCATCAGTATTTTTGGACTATCTTAAGCTCATTCCATTCAGCATAGAAGGCCGCATCATATGATCAAGGACCAAGTTTCTTGTGGACATTATTCTGCCACCGCTTCAGCTTCCCCTGATCTCTGGTTAGCGTTTTTCTGCTGATATTTGAGGACTGCTCTGTATACTTGATTGGGCTGCCTACTTGGCATTTGGACAGTGACTCAAAACAACATTCATGGCAAGTCAATTCTGCGTTTTATTGTACTGTCTCTCTCTTGAGCATTTGATTTTGATTGATTTCGATAATAAGAAGAATTGTTCAAGGGTTTTCCATCTTGGGGTTTTCCTGGTTTGAGCAAACCTTTAGGTTCTCTTATCCATCAACCATTATGTTGTTTTGGCTTGTCTTCTGCATTTTCTTTTCAGTCAATGGTTAAGAGATGATTCATATGAAATGGTTGACTAACTTATACATGCACATGTTAATCCTAAATTTAACAATGGCCTTATCAACCCCAAGATGGGTGTTCTCTGTTTCGACCCTTTTCCTATCTAACACACTCTCACACTCTACTCACTCTCCTCGATGCCTTAATTTGCTTATAATATTTAAGCTTAAAGAATATTGATACCAAAATTGGTTCAGATCCTAAAATTTCTACACTAAAAATTCTAAAATCCCCAGCAAATTACAAATATAGTATTCATATATTGATAATATCAAATCCTTCATTCCCCACTTAGATGGCATTCATATATTGATAGTATCAAATCCTTCATTCCCCACTGGAACAATTTAGCTGCTGATGTATATGAACAGACATTGAATCAATTTTTGCTGATGTATATAAAGTGTTTGAACACAATTTTGCTAATGCTTATGAACAGAAAGATGTTTTGGATAGGCTAATATTGGTCTAGATCTAGAATTTGTTTAAATATAGCTATACACTAATAAAATGAAATGAAATTTGAACGTCTACTCGACAAATAGTCTATAAAATTTAGTAAGAAGTTGTTTATCTAGGCAACAGAATAGCCCGGATGGATCCATTTTTGAGAGTGGAAATGGATTCAGCACTATCAAAAACCCTTAGAACACCCAAAATATTGAAGTTTAACAACTGTAAACAAGATTCTAATAAAATCTTTACCGAATTTTTTCAAAATCTCTGCTGGATTCTAGGCCATTCTGTTACTTTTTTAGACTACGACATTTAGTAATTGTAAATAGTTTCAAGTCTCTATAAACTCAGATTCTTTTGAGCTATCAGCCAAAAACATGCCATGAAAATTTACGAATGTAATTTTGTTCTTTATGCACAAGTATAATGACAAATTTTTTTCTTTCGAAAAAAACAATATAAATGAAAATAATATTACACAATAAACTAGCTATCATAAGTTGTAATAAACTGAATACATATAATTTTGAAAATATATAAATGTAAAATTGATGTGGGTTAATTACTCACTTGAAGCTCAGGAATCATGCCAGTGTTATTTGCAAAGATGATTGCTGCAATTGCATTCAACGTATTGAAAATCTTGTTCGATTTTGTACCATTTATTTTGTAATTTTTTACATCGGATAGACCTAGAAAGAATTAGAAATAACATGTCAATATTTAGTTTATTGGAATTCTACTACTATGAAGACAAAGAAATCAAATTGTAATTTTGAAAATTAGTTAAAATATTTGGAGGAAAAGAAAATACAACTACCATCCTATCATTTTACCATAATAAAAAATATATAAAATCATACTTACCATTTGATATCGATAGTTTTATCACTATCACTACATATATAGCGGTAAAGAATGCTGAAATTCCAGACCACACCCTCATTGCTGACACGTTTGGTACTAAGAATGCAAAAGCAAAATAAAGCCCCCCTGAAATGACTATGAATTCTTGAAGAGTCATTGTGGAAGATTCATTGTATTCTTCATATATTTCCTGTATCATTTATACCAGATATATTATAATAGATATGGGTTTTTATAAGTAGTTATTATTATCTAATTTTAAGGTCACGATTATTTGACTTCTAAGTCTAAAAAGGCATACATACTCTACTCTCCTTTGGTTTTGAAATTGTGACCTCTTAAGAGGAAACAAATGCTCTTAACTATTAGGCCCACTCAAGCGGTAAGAGATCTAAAAATTCATCATTGAAATAACTAATGAATAATGGCTATATGGTTTATTTAAACATGATGGTGAGAGATACATGGTTTTTGCAAGCAAGAGATCTAAGGTTTCCATAAGTGAAAGATCTAGGGTTTCGTCATTAAAATAAGAAATGAACAGTGACTAAAATAGGTATCCTTTCTTGCAAATGAGCATCAATAAACACAAACTTATGAAACGTGTTTGCCCTGTTGGGAAGTACGTCGACTTGAAAGGGTGAATAAGAAGTCAAAACACAGATAGGCATCATTACACATAAATTTGGTGGACCATGTCGACTATATAATTAGGAATATTCTACTAGCTAATTATGGCTTCCGTATGTAAACCATTTCAAGATGATGCAAAAGACAACCATTGTGTGAGAATACTTACTTGTTTATATTATGAAAAATAATCGAGCTCCAAGAAACAAAGTAACCAACTTAATGAAAATTGTACTGAGTTCTTGTTTTGTTAGAAATAACAAAATAACATGATTTTCATGCCAATTTTGAAAAGTGTTGATGCAATGCGAATTTTTTTTAACAGCTATTTTTTGACAATTTAAATTTTTATATTAAGTTTGGACATTCTTTTTTTAAATGTTAGTGATTTTCATGACGATTTTGAAAAGTGTTGATGTATGATTAACTCCTTTATTTATTTATATTTGTAATTATTTATTTTTAATATTATTCAGATGGAGCGCTTTTCTATTTTTTACATAAAAAATAAGGGTTTTTTGAGCTAGAATTCTCGTTTTGAGGTTACAATTCTCTTAAGTTGGTAGCTTTGTTAAGAGTAATTGTGTCAAGGGTGTTAGAAGGTGCAAACATGGACTTTATGCAGAACATGGAGGAGAAATATTTGCACTACATGGAAGGCTTGTAGTAGGGTCAACAAATTTGGATTAGACCATTGGTTAGAATACCTAAAGACTATGGTGTTATTTATTATAAAATGGAAAGATATAGAGCAAAACTAACAATTTTAGCCTAGAGTTGTAGAAAAATAAATTGTAATTTCAATAGACAAATGCAGAACTAGAATAACACTAAAATGTTATACCTTTATTATTGAAAGCAATATTCACTTGCATTTTTGAAGGGGGAACCTTCAATTGAGAAAAGCTCTAATTAGAAATACCTTCACAAGACACCTTTTACATTTTTTTATGCATCTTTATATAATACTTTCTACCTCCTAGGAACATTCTACAAAATGAACTTTCTAGTAGGTGGAACATTTTAGTAAACCTCCTTAGAGTTATTACTTTCACATTACATGGGATATATTTACTAGAGATGGCCTCGATAAATGGAAATAGACATTAACATATATATCTACTTAGGGGGATAGGGGGTTGGGACCCTACATGTTCTCCCCCTTAAAAAGCAACATTATCCTCAAGGATAGAGATAAGGGAATCACTAAAGAATCATAGTTGTTTCCCATGTAGTACCTTCTAATTTTGTATCTTTGCATTGTATTAGGAACTTCTAGATAGTGTGTGGATGGAAGTGATGCTCTCTTGTGTCAAATATGGCCTTAGGCTAGAAACAAATAAAACATTATTCATTCAATTTAGTAAGGCTAGTTTGAACACAATAATTAGATCCAACCACTTTCTTTAAGGAGACATGAAAGATTGGATGGATTTTAGAGTGGCTCATAAGTCTTAATTTCTAAGTCACTATCCTAATACATTTGAGGACCTTATAGAGGCCATAAACTTCAAAGGAAGCCTCAAGTGTTGGTTGTATTTAAGGGAGGTTTGCTTATAACGATTTAGATAAAAGAACACCTAATATCCTTCTTCAAAATGACATTTAGACTGACATTGATAAGCTTATTTATTCATTCAATTATAAGACATCACTATATTATATTTAAGAGTGGAGAGAATGTTGGACCTAGTTGTGAGAGTTTTATAAACCTCTTGTACCTTGGAGATACTTGGTGATATTTAAGCTTTCATGGATATTCTACTAAAACAATTCATCCCAATATATATTCTAATACTCTTTATCACGGGGTGGCACAAGGGGGGGGGGGATTCTCATTAATCCCGAAGGAATAAAAGAAAATAGATTTTATTGGGGACTGGGGAAAACGACTAACAATCAAGTTGAGGCTTGTACATTGTTCCTTCGACTATATTTGGATCATAAAAGTGGAATAAAAGAAATGTCTATCCTAGGGGAATCTCTCATTATTATAAAGCATATGAACTAAAATTTATCAATGCAAAACTACAAATTGAACCATATCATCAAGAGAATCCAAGGAATGAGGCCCCTCTTTGGTCAATTACAATGCTTTCATATTCTTAGAGGACAAAATAAGGAAGAAGATTAGTAAGCCAATCTGGCTTGCAAAATGATAGAAGAATATGGAAATGTGAATGGAAGCATGGTAACGGTTTCAATACCCTAATAGTTGATATGAAAAATCAAATTAAAAAAATAATGGTCAATGTTAGAAAGAAAAAGAGGAACATGCAAAATTATATAGGGGAGTGCGTCAGTCCATCCTCCTTTATCTATCCTGCCCTCCCCCCCACCCCCCCACCCCCTTGTCTCCTCCCCTTTCTTGTTATGAAACCATCTCACAAAACAGAAGAAAATATAGATCAACGAATTATAAATCAACCTCTTTGATCTGAAATTACTTGCTAGTTAATGTTGTGCTAGTTTCATTTCAGATATAAACTTTTCTTTGCATTGTTTTACTTATCCTTCATGAGTTTGTTTATGAGCATGTGATTGGAAAACAATGTATTTAGTGAAATTATGAGTTTATCATAAGCTTAAAAATCATAATTTTAAATGACCGAACAAAAGCAATATTAAACACAACAAGCACATATAACAGAGCTTAACTCATAGAATTTTGATAAAGGAGTTCACCCCTCCTGGGCTACATCTCCTTGGTATAGCTTCATAGTGTGACCTTTGTATTAGCTTCAAGTGTGCTCAAATTGTTTTTACAAGCTTCAGAACCTCTTGGAACTTGTTCCAATGAGTTTATAACATCATAATCTCCCAAAAATGACTATTTGTTTGCTGAATTTGGACTCTGGATGCTCTGGAAATGACCCCAACACTTGATGGCCATGACCTTAAAAAATCTTCAAATGTACTAAAAAACTTGTAGATCACTTTTTTTTGCCTTTGCAACCTGCTCCATTGAGTTCCTAGCATGAAAATTAGCCGGGAATGACTTTACTGAGCTCATTTTTGGTCGAAAATTGAGTGAGTTATGACCAAAACCAACTTTGCCCCAATTTATCCTCCAAAACTGGAGAAACTGCCAGTTAAATTTCTAAAATTGGAAAATCTGCCAAGTTTGGCACTGCCTCTGAATTCTCTGCCAGCTTAAATGTCGGGTTAATTAACTTTAAGCAGGATTAACAGGCGGATAAGATGGTTTAACATTAATCCACGCTTTATGCACTAATGACGTCTTAACCTCATTAAGACACAATTTAAACATTAATTAAACCTGATTAATTTCCGCCGATTTTGGTTTGAACCGGCTCTCAGTCGCGCGCTTCTGGTCACATGGGGAGGGGGTTGGCCCCCTCCAACCCCCGAACTTTCAGCAACCTTAATTCAAATGTATGCGAAATTCTATAGGGGTAAGAAACACCCCGGCTAAAGAAATGGTTGAGTGGACGGTTTGCTGGCGGGATGTTAGGGGTTCGAGCTCCGACTCCACCATATAATTTTGTTCGATAAAAAAAGAGGCCCTCTACCATATTTTTTGATCCCACTTATATGACCCTTCTCCAAATCTGATTAGTGGCTCCTCCAACTATGGTAAAGATTGCCGATATATATATATATATATATATATATATATATATATATATATATATATATATATATATATATATATTTGAAATTTTACCATACTCAATGTCCTCAAATATCAAATAATTCAAACCTTAGGTTAGAGGTGGCCCACCGTGAGAGACACCGTGGTTCCCTCCTCTTTGTCTCACTGTCCCTTAAATAGGTCCACAAACTTAGGAAAAATTGAAGGTCATTGGGCAATTTTTCTCTTCAATTAACCCATCTAGAGAATCTGAAGGCGACACTTGTCACAGTGTCATTAGATGCAATCTGGAGAATATTCCTGCAATGCTGACTGTACCTGCCACATCATCACTATACCTGTTTTGCTCATTTTTTTCCCTGTTTTGGAAAACAAACAACAGACGATAACTCAGTCATACGAAATCAGATTGTGATGAAATGATTTGCACCAGAATCCTAGCAACAAACTATATCCGGTCATTCAGGTTTGAATCATTTTCGAGAAATTTCATTTTTTAGCTAAAACTTGAGCCTTAGATCATTCCTTCCCACTAGAAGCCTTTTGGACCCCAAAAGATATTATCAATTGTTCAACAAGTGAGGGTACAACTCCCTCACTTTTCCAATCTCCAACCACTTTGCCTTTAAAGGATTTTGACCTTTGAGTCCAACTCTAAGGTATTCAACATTCCCTCTTCTTGAAGTTATGATTATTCTGTCAAGTATGAGATCTTGTTGAAGTTCATCTAGAAATTCTAGCGAGAAATCATCTATTGATGGAAAATGCACATGCTCTCCTTGTTGAGATTGCAACAAGATGATGAGCTTAGTGGAAAGAAGTCGCCTTCACTAAGTGGGCCCGCAGGCTATTTTTGGCGCAATTCTATTTTTAGACATGTCTATCATATTCTATGAGTTGCAGGATGCTATTTGTGGATGGTTGGTCAAGTTGGAAAAATAGATGGACTTCTATTTTTAGACATATTGGGCGGAATCTATTTTTAGATTGCCAGTCTAAAAATAGATATGTCAAATATTTTTAGCTCTTAATAATATTTGGACTATAAACATTATCTTATTCTCTTGGAGCACTTCAGTTAGGTGCACAGATGTGGCACAGGAGCTGACAGAAGGAATTACGCTATTCCTGAGGGTTAAGTGGAGCTATTGCATGGATACTTCAGTTAGAACTCATGTGATAGATTTTGGTGGAGTTATTGAGGTAGTTGGTGGAGTTGTGTTCAGTTTAACTGAGTTAAACATAGTTGAGCTAGTTGTATCTAGTCTAACTGATTGATACACTAGTGAGAGTGGTGTGAATTAATTATTAATTAATTCACTAATTATTAACTTATTAATCAACTAAAGAATACATTAGTTAACTACAGTGCATGGACAGTTTCAGTGGAGACCAGTGAAGAGGTAGGTGAAAGAGCAGTGTGACTATCAGTTGTGACTATAGTGTTGCATGATTTGCAACAACTAGTGATTGGATATGCCAATGAGTATTGCGTGAGCAAGGCTGGACCAATTTGAGTTCATTCAGAGCCATTATTCAGCAGTGATTGCGCAGTAGAGGCAGGCTATCAGGTGGCAGAGATTGGAGCATGTGATTTGCTAGATCACGCTTGATTAGTGTGTAACAATTGGAGATTGTACTGAGAGCTTTGTGAGGAGCTTTGTATAATGATTTTTACATGATCTATATGACATATAATATACAGATAGTTGGGGGTTTTCAGCTTTAAGCTTTCCCATAAAATATTGTGTTCATATGTGTGATTGTTGTTTTAATGCGACAGCGTATCGCTTTTTTTTCGCAATTACTTGATCATGCCAATGGTAGAAGAGATTCTGTATTGTGCATGAAGATAAAATAGTGTGTGATCAGGAGAATCTCGGTGGATAACATATCAGTTATTCAAATTTTCTACATGGTATCGGAGCATTATTGATCATCGGAGCAATTGCAAAACATTGAAGCGGTTGAGTTTTGTGCTGGTGGAATTTGAATTTGCAGAAATGTTTTCTGGGTGTCGAAGTTGAGATGTCTTTCAACGGATTGCGATTGGAGTATGCCCTTGAGGGCAGATCTAATTATATTGTATGGAAGGACAGGATAGAGGCAGTGCTGGATGACAATGGGTTGAAGGAGTTCATAGATGCAGAAATTCCAAAGCCTACTTCTACTGATGCTGCCGTACTTGACGCATGGCAAAAGAAGACAGCAAAGTGTCGAAGAATTCTGTTGGAAGGTGTAAAGGATCACATAGTGTCCAGCCTTCATGGTAAGGCTTCTCCATTATTGATGTGGAAAGTGTTGACAGACTTATTCCAAAGCAAGAGCGACCAGAGGAAGTTGGTGCTCAAGGATAAACTCATGAACATAAAAATGGAGAAAGGTGACAGTATGCCCAAGTACCTCACGAAGTTCATCCAATGCAGGGATGAGCTGGGAAGTGTGGGGGTGACTGTAGATGATGAGGATGTGGTGAACTTGGCTCTCCTTGGGCTTCCGAAGAGTTGGCATTCCTATCAGGACTCTGTCAATGGTCAGGAGAAATTGCCAGGATGGAAGTGACTTTGGTCGGATCTTGTGTAAGAGGAGATAAGGCGAAGTACCAGGGACAGATCTTCATCAAAGAACTCAAATGAATAAAATTACACTTTGGCTGCCAAATCAAGGAAGGGGAAGAGCAAGAATAATGCTTCTCAATCCGGTGCGAAAGGCAAGAAGCAGGACATGTCCAAGGTGAAGTGCTTTCACTGTCACCAACACGAACATTACGCCACTAATTGTCCACAGAAGAAGAAAAATAAGCAGGCTGCTAGATCTGCAGCTGGGAGGCCTTAGCCTCGCAGTTTGAGCTGGATTTTTCACTGATCGCATGCTTGGTCTCAAGTATGATGGGTTCAGTGTGGTTTCTTGACAGTGGTGCGTCTTTTCTTATGACCGGAGACAAAGATTTGTTTACTGATTTGGATGAGAAAGATCTTGGAGTGCACATCGAGATGGGCGATGATGGTGGATACAGTGCGACCGATATCGGTACCATTTCCTTTGAGAGGGAGTTTGGTAAACCCTTCGTATTAAAGGAAGTGATGCATGTTCCAGGATTGAAGAAGAATCTTATCTCTGTGGTGATGTTAGAAGAGAAGGGATATGATGTTGTCTTTAGCGAGGGAAAGGCTTTCCTGCGCAGTAAGGCAACTGGTGAAACTTGGAGGATAAGGGTTCGAGTTAAGAACCTTTATCAGTTTCAGGTAGATGGCTGCACAACAATGGCAGGCAAGGCAGAAGGAGTGGTGAGCCAGGATGAGGGCGAGCTATGGCACAGGAGATTGGGCCATCTTCACCATGGTGCTTTGAAAATTTTGCAGCAGATTTCTACCAGGCTTCCCAAAGGTATATACTTACAGCCGTACTCACGGCAAGGATGTACCGAAAATTTCAGCCACCTTTTCGCAAGAAGCGATAAAGGTCGAGGCACGATGATCCTTGAGAGAATTCACACAGACGTGTGTGGACCTTTCTCAGTAGCTTCGACAACAAAGCACATGTACTATGTGATATTTGTTGATGATTTTTCTCGTAAGTGCTGGATCTTCTTCATGCAGAAGAAGAGCGAGACATACTCAAAGTTCTGTGAGTTCAAGGCACTGGTTGAGAAAGAATCGGGGAAGCAGGTGAAGGCTCTTAGGAGCGACAATGGTGGTGAATTCATCTCTGGCGAATTCAAGGACTTTTGCAGTGCAGAAGGAATTCGAAGAGAGTTCATAGCACCTCATAACCCACAACAAAACGGGGTTGCTGAGCGGAAGAACAGAACGATCGTGGGTGCTGCACGGGCGATGTTGCATGATCAGGGCCTACCCATACACTTGTGGGTTGAGGCATGCAATACTGCAGTATATGTGCAGAACCGTTGTCCTCACAGGATACTTGGCATGAGTACACCCGAGGAGGCATTTTCTTGTAAGAAGCCTGATATTTCCCATTTGAGGATTTTTGGTTCACCTGTTTACATTCATGTGACGAAGGATGCCAGGAAGAAGCTGGAGTCGACCACAGAGGTTGGGATATTTGTGGGGTACACTGACACACCGGGGTACACTGACACATCCCACAACCATCGTGTGTATTTTCCGTACGGCCGCAAGATCACAGCGACTAGATATCACCCCGTGAGGAGAAAGCCATGCAGTGTTCGCTTGAGAGGGAGCTACACTTGCATGCAGATGAGGAGCTGTTAGTTCCTAAGGAGGAGCTTCCGGATGTGGATCCGCCACAAGAGGAGGTTCAGGAGGTGGAAGAAACCACCCAGGCAGCGCCAACCATCAGAGGGTGAAGAATACTGGCGTGTTTTCATCCAACCGTTCAAGATGCAGAAGACGCTAGTGAGCACTTACATCATAGTACGTACACAGACAATCACCGCCAAGATACCGGATACATGGCTCTAATGAGAAAATGTATCGTGACAGAGCCATCCTCTTTCGAGGAAGCTGTGGAGGATCCCGCATGGGTAGATGCCATGGTGGAAGAGTATGATTCGATTGTCAGAAACAGTGCATGGGAGATTGTCCCAAGGCTGGAAGGGAAATTAGTGGTAGGTTTGAGATGGATCTACAGAGTGAAGCAAGCAGCTGACGAGAGTGTGGAGAAGTACAAGGCAAGATTTGTTGCCCGAGGCTTCTCACAGATTGAGGGGATCGATTATGAGGAAACTTTTGCACCTGTCGCAAGGTATTATTCCATACGGACGATTCTTGCTCTCTCAGAGTAGATGGGGTGGCACATTCATCAGATGGATGTGAAGACCGCGTTCCTCAACGGAGTGATTGAGGAGGAGGTGTACATAGAGCAGCCCGAAGGTTTTGATATCTTCAGCAACGAGTCGCATGTGTGCAGGCTCAAGAGAGCGCTGTATGGGTTGAAACAAGCACCTCGTGCTTGGTACACACATATAGACAATTACTTTACCAGGCTTGGATTCTCCAAGAGTGAGGCAGATCCGAACCTATACCAGATTGTGGTGGAGGGTAAGTTGCTGATCATTGTACTTTATGTAGATGATTTGATACCGAATTTATGATGAATAGTTGATACACTCATGCAAGACCGATCTTGCAAACTCTTTGGAGATGGACTTGGCCTCCTTGGCTCTTCATTATTTCCGGATTAAAGGAATGGCAGCGTAAAGATGGATCAATTGTGTCTCTGCTGAAAAGTATGCCCGGGAGATACTGGAGAAGTTCAACATGCATGGCTGCAAGCCTATTGATACTCCTCTTCCTGGTGGTTGGAGGAAGGAGGATGCTACATCGACAAATGTAGTGGATGCCACTGTTTACCGACAGTTGGTGGGGTCGCTCATGTCTCTGGTCAATACACGACTCGACATATGCTACGTTGTTAACTAGCTTTCGCAAGCTATGGTTAAGCCTATGAAGCTCTTTTGGAAGGCATGAAAGCATGTATTGAGATATCTTAGAGGCACATCGGGATATGGAATTTGGTACAGACAGTCAGATGAGGTGAAGCTGTGTGGCTTCACGGATGCAGATTGGGCAGGGAGCCCAACGAACAGAAAGAGCACATATGGAGGGATTTTCAGTATCAGGTTGACAACAGTTTCTTGGTATAGTAGGAAGCAGAGATCCGTGGCACTCAGTTCAGCAGAGGTCGAGTATATGGCAGCGAGTTTGGCTACATGCGAGGCTATATGGATGAGGAAGATCCTGGTCGGGTTGTTCGGTTCACACTTAGATCCTACTGTGATATATTGTGATAATTAGAGTTGCATCAAAGTCTCGGTTAATCCAGTATTTCATGATATATCTAAACACAATGACATCCGGTATCATCATATCAGAGATTGTGTGCAGCGAAAGATCATGTTACTTTCATACATTCCCATGGAGGATCAGGATGCTGATATCTTGACGAAGGTGCTCACCAGGAGCAAATTCGAATACCACAGGGGCAGGATAGGGGTGGAAGATAATCCTTATCTTGTTGAGAGGGAGTGTTGAGATTGCAACAAGATGATGAGCTTAGTGGAAAGAAGTCGCCTTTATAAGTGGGCCCGCAGGCTATTTTTGGCGCAAGTGTATTTTTAGACTATGTCTATTTTTAGACATGTCGATCATATTCTATGAGTTGCAGGATGCTATTTGTGGATGGTTTTTCAAGTTGGAAAAATAGATGGACTTCTATTTTTAGACATATTGGGCGGAATCTATTTTTAGATTGCCAGTCTAAAAATAAATATGTCGAATATTAGTAGCAATTAATAATATTTGGACTATAAACATTATCTTATTCTCTTGGAGCACTTCAGTTAAGTGCACAGATGTGGCATAGGAGCTGACAGAAGGAATTATGCTATTCTTGAGGGTTAAGTGGAGCTATTGCATGGATACTTCAGTTAGAACTCATGTGACAAATTTTGGTGGAGTTATTGAGGTAGTTGGTGGAGTTGTGTTCAGTTTAACTAAGTTAAACATAGTTGAGCTAGTTGTATCTAGTCTAACTAATTGATACACTAGTGAGAGTGGTGTGAATTAATTAGTAATTAATTCACTAATTATTAACTCATTAATCAACTAAAGAATACAGTAGTTAACTACAGTGCATGGACAGTTTCAGTGGAGACTAGTGAAGAGGTAGGCGAAAGAGCAGTGTGACTATTAGTTGTGACTATAGTGTTGCATGATTTGCAACAACCAGTGATTGGAGATGCCAATAAGGATTGCGTGAGCAAGGCTGGACCAATTCGAGTTCATTCAAAGCCATTCTTCAGTAGTGATTGCGCAGTAGAGGCAGGCTATCAGGTGGCAGAGATTGGAGCATGTGATTTGCTAGATCGAGCTTGATTAGTGTGTAACAATTGGAAATTGTACTGAGAGCTTGTGAGGAGCTTTGTATAATGATTGTTACATGATATATATGACATTTAATATACAGATAGTTGGGGGTTTTCAGCTTTAAGCTTTCCCATAAAATACTATGTTCATATGTGTGATTGTTTATGGTTTTAATGTGCACATGCAATTGTTTTTATTTTCACAATTAATGATCAATGGTAGAAGAGATTATGTATTGTGCATGAATTTAAAATAGTGTGTGATCAGAATAATATCGGTGTATAACATATCAGTTATCAAATTTCTATACTCCTTGATCATCAATCAAAGGAGGATCAAACAATCTTAAATTCTCAACATTAACGACAGAATAAATTTGCATATAAGGAGGCAGATCTAGCTTGAATGCATTTGTACCAATCTTTTCCAGAATTTTAAATGGACCATAACAGATTGGTTTTAGCTTTTTACCTTCCCCTTGCAATATTTCTTTTCTTATGTACAACCAAACTTCATCTTCGACTTGAAATTTGTGATCAACCCGATGTTTTTCATGCCTTGCCTTGTAGCTGCTTTGACTCTTCTCAAGTTGCTCTTGCACTGTGTGATGTACCAATTGAATTTTCTCAATGAAATTTATTTCTTTATCTATGTCACTATGTCCATCTATAGCAACATCTTTTTCAAATATAAAGTCCAATGGCGATCTTGGCAAGTAACCAAAACATGCATCAAATGGAAATGTATTTGTGGAAGAATGTTTTTCTCGGTTGTATGCATGTTGTATGTAGTGTAACTGTTCGTCCCACAACTTGGGATGCTTGCTGCAATAGCCTCTTAGAATATGAACAACAGTTCTATTTACCACCTCTGTTTGACCATCTGTTTGCGAACAAAATGCTGTACTCTTCTTCAACTTTGTATCTATCATGTCCCATAATTTTGACTAAAACTTCCCAACAAATCGGGAATCTCGATCACTTATAATAGAAGTAGGAAGACCAAAAACGGATCCATACATTTTGAAAGAAAAGATTAGTAGTTTGTTCAGCTGTAATAGTTTTCTTACATGCCATCATAATGCACATTTTTCTGAACCTATCTACCACAACACACAAATAATCATGACCTTTCCTTGACATAGGAAGGCCTCCTACAAAATCCATTTAGATGCTCTTCCAAGGATGAGAAGAAACTGGAAGTGGTGTGTACAAACCAAGCTTCCTATTGCTAGGCTTAATTGTTGCACATAAATAACATCCTCTAATAAAATGAGAAACAATTTCATTCATGCGTGGCCAATAACAACACCTTTGCATATGCGCTATTCTCTTGCCTACATCGAAATGTCCTGCAATCAATGATATGTGCGCCTCCCTTATGATACTATTTATTTCTCCTTGTGGTATACATAACTTGCCCAAGTGATACAACAAACTGTTATGCACATGATAATGTAACTCTTCACTTTGGTTTTCCTTACTCAAGTTCTCATACACATCTTAAAAATCACTATCATTCACATACTGTTCAATGTAACTTTCATGCATAATAGAATTGTCCTTGAGAATAATAGATGAATTTAAAATAGGCCTAGAGAGCATATCAACTACCTTATTGTATATTCCTTTCTTGTACCTGATAACCAAGTGAAATTTTTGTAGAAAACCCATCCACTGAAATGTCTTGATTGTTGAAACTTTGATTGTGATTGTAAGTACTGCAATGGCTAATGGCCAGTATGGATAATGGTATCTTTTCCCATCAAGTAATGGTTCCATTTCTTTACACTTTGTACTAATGCATATAACTCTTTATCATATGTAGGATATTTAGTCACAACTCCATTAAAAGTTCCAGAATGAAATGAGATAAGCTTACCATGCTGCATGAGCACTTCTCCCATAGCATAATCACTTGCATTTGTTTGGATCTCAATTGGCTATCTTAGATATGGAATTGCTAGTACCGGTGCTGAACTTATCTTTTTATTTAAAGCTTCAAATTCTTTCTGCTACAAATCTCCCCAACGTAAGACTTTATTTATGCTTGTCAATGCATGTAACGATGCTGCAATGGAAGAAAAATTATCAATAAATTTCCTCCAATATTGTGATGCCCCTAAAAATCTTCTTACCTCGGTAACTGTATTGGGCTTGGGAAAATTCAAAATGATCTCAACTTTGGAAGGATCAATCTTCAATTCACCTCCTCCAACTATGTGTCCCAAATATACCAATGAAGTCTTAACAAACTCGCACCTTGACATCTTAAGAAACAATTGCTCTTTTCTTAAAACATCAAGTACCTTGTTCACATGCATGACATGTTCTTCTCTTGATTTGTTGAATATGAGTATGTCATCTAAGTAGGCAATGAAAAAGTCATCTAGAAATGGTCTAAGTACATCATTCATTACTCTCATGAAAGTAGCTGGTGCATTTGTTAAGCCAAATGGCATAACTAACCACTCATACAATCCTTTTCTAGTCTTGAAAGAAATTTTCCAAATGTCTTCTTCAACTATCCTAACTTGATGATAATAAATTCTCAAATCTAACTTAGTGAAATACTTTGCATGCTTTAACTGATCAAGAAAATAATCAATGCGTGGAAGTGGGTAGCGATTCTTTATCGTGATTTTGTTCAGTGCATGAAAATCGATACACATGTGCCAAGTCCCATTCTTCTTTGGAACCAAAACTATTGAAGAACCACATGGCGAAGTAGATGGGCGTATGATACCTTTATTCAACAGCTCTTGGATTTGCTTCTTGATTTCCAAACTTTCCATGATTGACATGCAATACATACCAATATTTGGAAGTGGAACATCCTGCTACTGCTGAATCTCATGCTAAATTCCCCTCTTGGGTGGAAACCCCTTTGGTTCTTGAAACATCTCGCCATGTTGACTTACCACATCAAACAAATCAGATTTCAATTTGTCATCACATCCTTCAAAATATTCATAGTCAACATCTTCCTTTTTCTTGATCATAAGAAACACAAATTTTTTACTTGCATTTACTAGCGTCTTCATTTGCCCTGCATTAGCTAAAGAGAAATTCAGTTTCTTGTGGTGAGCTCTCCTAATATATTCCACTCCATCTTTGATCAAATGATATTTGTTCTCATGACGGTAGAATACCGCTTTCCTATCATACAAATATGGACTACCCAAGATAATCCCTGAAATTTCAAGTGGTATAACATCTAACTCAACTTCATCAACAAAGTTTGCAGTAATAAAAAATCTGAAAATACATTTCCTTGTCACCTGTAAATTTGCATTGTTAAATATCCAACCCAAAGGGTATGGCTTATGATGAGGTACACCTCCAAGGTTCAGTTTTTTAACTAAGTCTTCTGAAATCAAGTTTGTTTGTGACCGTGTATCAAATAAGGCATCAATCTTTGTATGATTAGAAATTACTCTAACATGGAATAATTATATCCTTGTATCTTCATGTGAAGTGTTATTGTGACTATTTGAGGTACTAGAACTTGCACTTGCTATTGCTTCTTTTCCCTTGTTAACCATGGCAACTATCTTGGTTTCATCTCTTGAATCCTATCCAAGATATTTTTGTGTGGTGGCAGTCGTCTTTTGTCTCCCTTTGTTATTTGGTTTCTTTGGTCTTAGTTCAAGATGTAGTTTCCAATAGTGATCTTCATCATTCCCCTCTTTGGAAAAATGTTTGCATGTTATTTTCTCCCTTTCCTGCTTCACACTAGCATTATTATTTCCCTTCCATTTTCCTCCTTTCTCTTTTCCCTTACCCTTGAATCCCTTCTTCTTACTACCCTCTTCAGAAATGTTTTTACCCCTTGCTTCAAGATGCGTGGCTTGCACACATACTTCATCTATGTTATTTGGGCTAAACATGAGAATAGTGTGTTTTAAGTAGGAATGTAGACCTCCTATAGACTTCAAGAATGTGTCTTGTGAATTTAAGTATACTCCAAGTAACAAAGCCCTTTTCCTAAACTCTTGTGTATACTCTTGGACACTTTGACCTTTTAGCTGTCTAAAGTTTTTCCAACTCATTATTGCTTTCTACATATAGGTGAATGGATATAATTGTCTTTTAATGGAAGAAATGAATTTGGCCCAAGAAATGGAAATCTTTCCATGGATGCGCATTTCCTCTTGTGTCTTTGCCTCCCACCAAAATAATGTTGCTCCTTCTAGCCTTAATGAAGCCAATTATATTTTAATATCATCTTCTTGCAGATTTTGAATTCTACATTAAAATTCTAATTGACGAATCCAATTATCTAGTCTTTCAACATTAACTTCTTCATTATATGTAGGAAGTTCAAATTTGATGTCCAACTTGAGTAACAAAGTCTTACCTTTTGGGATCTTGGAATGAGTATGGGTATGAGTTTTTGTAATGGATTTGGAAGATGAAGATGTGGATGAGGATGATGAGGACAATGATGGTGGAGAAGGAGGTGGTTTTCCACCATTGGCTTTTGAGCTCCTCTCTTCCTCCTTTTCACTGTTTGAAGATTCTTCTCTATGAGGGTGTTTTGAACCTTCTCTAGTTTCCTTTGCCATAAAAGCTTCATACATAAGTTTCACCATCATTTTCATTTCTTTGAACTCCTTCTTGACATCCTCTTCTTTAGAATGTTCATGAGCTCCTTCATGGCCTAACATTTTGGCTATAGATTCAAGCTCTATCTCTGTAGTTTGTATCTCTTCAACCACTTCAGCCTCTTCTGAAATTAATTCCTCTTGTGCTTCAAGTGTTGCCTTGAGTGGTCCTTTGGGTAAGGATGATGCTATCTCAACCTTCTTCCTTCTTTTCTTAACTTCTCGAATAGCTATCAATAGCTTCCATTCTCCTCTCTGCAATCTCAATCTTGTAAGCATCAGTAAGTTTTCACTATTAAAAACTCTTCAATTAAAACAAGCAAGCAACCTTGTGCTCTAATACCAACTTGATCTGAATTACTTGCTAGTTAATGCTGTGCTAGTTTCATTCGGATATAAAATTTTCTTTGCGTTGTTATACTTATCCTTCATGAGTTTGTTTATGAGCATGTGATTAGCAAACAATGTACTTAATGAAATTATGAGTTTGTCATAAGCTTAAAAAGCATAATTTTAAATGAAATAAAATAAGAAATAGTAAACATAGAAAGAACATATAACAGAGCTTAACACATAATTTTGATAAAGGAGTTCACCCCTCCTGGGCTACATCTCCTTGGTTCAGCTTCATAGTGTGACATTTGTATTGCTTCAAGTGTGCTCAAATTTCTATTACAAGCTTCAAAACCTCTTGGAACCTATTCCAATGAGTTTATAACATCATAATATCCCAAAAATGACTATTTGTTTGCTGAATTTGGACTCTAGATGCTCTGGCAATGACCACAACACCTCATGGCCTTGGCCTTCAAAAATCTTCAAATGTACTAAAACACCTGTAGATCACCTTTTATACCTCTACAACCTGCTCCATTGAGTTCCTAGCATGAAAATTAACCAGTAATGACTTTTACTGAGCTCAGTTTGGTCGAAAATTGAGTGAGTTATGACCAAAACCAACTTTGCCCCAATTTCTCCTCCAAAACTGAAGAAACTAGTAGATAAATTTCTAAAATTGGAAAATCTTCCAAGTTTGGAACTACCTCCAAATTCTCCGCTAGTTTAATGTCAGGTTAATTAACGTTAAGCACGATTAGCAGGCAGTTAAGATGGTTTAACGTTAATCAGTGCTTTACATGCTAATGACATCTTAATGTCATTAAGCCACAGTTTAAACATTAACTAAACCTGATTAATTTCCGTTGGTTTTGGTTTGAATTGGCTCTCGATCGAGCGCTTCTGGTCACATGGGGAGGGGTTGGTCCCCTCCAATCCCCAAACTGTTGGAAACCTTAATTCAAATGTATGCGGAATTCTATAGGGGTAAGAAACATCCCGGCAGTAGAGATGGTTGAGCGGACGGTTTGTCGGCATGAGGTCAGGGGTTCGAGCCCTGACTCCACCATATAATTTTGTTTCGATAAAAAAAGAGGCCCTCTACCATATTTTTCTATCCCGCTTATCTAAACCTTCTCCAAATATGATTACTGGCTCCTCCAACTATGGTAAATACCGTCTATATATATATATATATATATATATATATATATATATATATATATATATATATATATATATATATATTTGAAATTTCACCATACCTAATGTCCCCAACATCAAATAATTCGACCTTAGGGTTAGGAGGTGGCCCACCAGAGAGGACACATGGTGCCCTCTGGCTGGGTTTCACTCCAACCCTTAAAAGAAATTCAAATTTCAACTTAGGAAAAATTGAAGGTCATTGGGCAATTTTTCTCTTCACTTAACCCATCTAGCGAATCTAAAGGTGATAGTTGTCAGAGTGTCACTCGCTGCAATCTGGTGAATATTCCTGCAATGCTGACTGTACCTACCACATCAACACTATACATGTTTTTCTTGTTTTGGAAAACGAACAACAGACGATAACTCAGTCATACTGATCCAAAATCTTTTTCTTGAGATGTATAATAGAATTAACATGTGAAAATTGTAGCTTTAAACAAGAAACTTTAAAGGCATAAACGGAAAAAGAGAGAAGAAATTAACATCATGCACGAGAACACAGAGTTGATATCGGAGTTCGCCTAGGAGGGACTACGTCTTCAGGCTCGACTCAAATAGTGGGGAGGCCCTACTTTCATTAAATGGAAAAAATGAAAGTACAAGTACAAAATGAGGAATTACACCCTTATACTTGCCCAATTTGAAATTGGTCGAAAATTCAGACCTTTGATGAAGAAATGGGCAGCACCATTGGATTTTTGGCATCGAGTAGTGCAAAATCCATATAAAACTTGCCCCAAACTAACAAAGTGAAAATTTGGCCCCTCTGAAAAACGACCCAGATCATGGTTCTGCCCCCTCCTGCAAACTGCTCAGGGTTCCACTGCCTCGTTTTTCATGTTGGCTCCTGTCTATCCTTGGGCCCAAAAATGAGTGAAGGTTTATATAATGACTTATGGGCGGAATTTACAAAGTGTCCGTTGGTCGAATTGGTTTAAGTTTTGGATTTGGAGGGAGGAGGTCGGGTGGTCAAACCCTGCCTCCTCCTTTTAAAGTCAAACTTTGTTTTACAAAATAGCATTTACCTTTTTTTTTAAAACAAAATATCACATTTAATGGTTTCTGATCCGCCATTTTGGTTGATGGGGGCCTAGACCCATATTGGGCGGCCCATCCATAGGGATGAGCGCCAAGTGTATGGGGGGCAACAGGGTTGACAACCCGCGCCCCTCCAATCCATTGTTTATTATCACGGTGGCATAGACAGTGGGCGGTGGGGTCATGGTCGCTGACCCCTTCTTAAATTTAACTCTAATGTGGTTAGGACTAGTGGATCCAGTGGGGGTCATGGCCTGCCATATTATTTGTATGTGTATATATATATATATATATATATATATATATATATATATATATATATATATATATATATATATATAATAATTATTTTAAAAATTTTAAACAAAGAGATTGCTTTCGAACCTTAGGATTTTTGACCGAAGGAGTGCAATCAATGATCCCACAAATTTTCATGGAATCCGACCAAGTTGGCTAGAATCCGGTGGCCAGGTTCTAGTGAAATTGTTTCCTCCTTAAGCTGCCACATCACCAAGTCAACCTGCAAACTTTGATTGCTCCTAACTTCTTCATATAGACTCGGAATTGAGTGCCTTTTGCATCGTTGGAATCAAAATGATGAGATCTACAATATGAACCTGGTTTAAGAGACTTTCAAAGACTTTGATTTTTGAGCCTTTGTACCTAAGCCATTTGTACTTGTACTTGTTTAATACACCTGGATCATTTCTCCCCACTAAAGAGCTTTTGGACCCCAAAAGCCTCATCAATCAACAGGCAAGTGAGGGAATTACTCCCTCACCCCTTTTCAAGCCATTTAACTTTACTTGGGTGCATCCCTTTGAAACCAACACGAAGATACTCCACATCTCCTTGTCGTGAAGTCCTGGTTCATCGATCGAGAATGATGTCCTCTGGTAGTTCATCGAGATATTCTGGTGCAAAGTCATCCACTGTAGGAATTGATCCTACCTCCTCGGTGTCCATAATCAATGGTGGTTCATAAAGCTTCAGGTTTTCAACATTCATGACTGAGTATATCTACATGTATACCGGAAAGTTGAGTCGGAAAGCATTATTCCCAATCTTCTCCAATATGGTAAAGGGACCATACTGGATTGGTCGCAATTTCTTGCCTTCTCCCTTCATTCGATTCTTGCTGAAGTGGAACCACATTTTGTCACCAACTTGAAATTGATGGTCGAATCGGTGCTTATCATGTTGGGCCTTATATCGAGCCTGGCTCTTCTCCAACTGCTCTTGCACTACTTGCTGAATTGTCTGTATCCGCTGAATGAACCGCTGTGCGTTGTCCCTATCATCACTTCCACTGGCATCTTCATCCCTTCCATAAATCATGTCAAAAGGATCCTTTGGTAAGTAACCAAAGAATGTATCAAAAGGTGAACGCTGTGTAGAGGAATGCACTGCTCGGTTGTAAGCGTGCTGCACATATGGAAGGTGTTCATCCCACAACTTGGGATGTTTGCTGCAATAGTCCCACAACAAGTGTACCACGATATGATTAACAACCTCTGTTTGTCCGTTGGTTTGTGGATGGAATGTTGTGCTTCTCTTCAAATTGGTGTCCATCATGCGCCACAAGATGGTCCAAAACTCTCCAAGGAAGCAAGAGTCTCGATCTGACATAATCAATGTGGGCAACCCAAAGTGGACCCAAACATACTGAAAGAAAAGACAAGCAGTTTGCTTAGCAGTGACATGCTTTTTACAAGGCATCAATATGCACATTTTACTAAAGCGGTCAACGACAACATACAAATAGTCGTGACCCTTTCTAGACATAGGCAAACCTCCTACAAAACCCATCGACACACTTTCCCATAGACGACCCGAAATAGGGAGTGGTGTGTAGAGCCTAAGTTTTCTATTAGAGGGCTTTGAAATAAAACACATCACACATCCCTTTACAAAACGGGTTACAATGTTTTTCATATGGGGCCAAAAACAAAACCTTTGCAAATGACATAAGGTTTTTACGACACCAAAGTGACCAGACACAAGAGAGGTATGCACTTATCGAATTACATGTACCATTTCTGCTGTGGGTATGCAAAATTTGTCAAGGTGATACAAAAACTTCCCCTGCAAATGATAGTTGTCCACCTGTGAACCATGAGTTAGTTTTGCATAATTACTTTAAAGTCATCATCGTTAGCATATTTTTTAGCATAAATTTCAAAAGATAGTGACGCATTAAGAAAAATAACAGAAGCAACAATAGGAGGGCGAGAGAGCATATCTGCTACTTTGTTACTAGTGCCCTTCTTATACTTTATTACCAGATGAAATTGCTGTAGGAACCCCATCCACCTGAAATGACGAGACTATTGTAGCTTGGTCTTTGACTGAAGGTATTGCAAGGGCTAATGATTTGTATGGATGATGGTCTCCTTGCTGATCAGGCAATGTTTCCACTTTTTCACACTTTGGACCAAGGCATACAGTTCCTTGTTGTAAGTGGGGTAATTGATTACAGCCTGGGAGAAATTCTCCGAATGGTAACAAATCGGCTTCTTCTTCTGCAAAATTACAGCTCCCATGGCATACCCACTGGAATTGGTTTCAATCTCAAAAGGCTGCTGGGGATTGGGTAAAGCCAGGACTGGTGCGGTGCTGATTTTCTCTTTCAGTGCTTCGAAGGAATTCTGCTGCTTTCCTTCCCACTGAAAGGCTTGTTTGATACTTTTCAGAATGTAAAAGGGTGATGCAATAATGGAGAAGTTGGCAATGAACCTCCTCCAATACTGTACTACACCTAAAAAAATACGTACCTCTATTATATTGGTAGGCTTAGGCCAATTTACAATCACCTCAACTTTTGAGGGGTCTATTTTTAATTAACCATTACTAACAATATGACCAAGGTAAACCAACGAGGTCTTCTCGAACTCACACTTGACAAATTTACATACAATTATTCCCTCTTTAATACATCAAACACTTTCTTAACATGGCATACATGTTCATCCCAAGTCCTACTAAATACAAGAATATCATCTAAATACACAAGGACAAACTCATCAATGAAAGGCCTAAAAAGATCATTCATGACCCTCATGAATGTGGTCAGAGCGTTGCAAAGTCCAAATGGCATCACCATCCATTCGAACAACCCCTGTTTGGTCTTGAAGGAAATTTTCCACACGTCCTGCTCTGCAATTCTAACCTGGTGATAACCACTATGCAAATCCAATTTGGTGAAATAGATAGAATTCTTTACTTGTTCTAATAAATCATCAGTGTGAGGGAGAGGGTATTGATTTTCAATGTGATTTTATTTAGTGAACGACAATCCACGCACATCCTCCATATGCCATATTTCTTGGGTACTAACACGATCGGTGAGCCGCAAGGAGAAGTACTTGGCCAAATGACCCCTTGGTTCAACAGTTCATGAACCTGCTTTTGATTTCCTCCATCTCGATGGATGACATCCTATACATACCAATGTTTGGTAAGGGAGCATCATGTTGCAAATGGATCTCATGTTGGATCTCTCATTTTGGAGGAAAACCTTTAGGTTCCTAAAACAACTCATCATAGTTAGAAATAACATCATGTAATTCCTGTTTAGGAGCCGGATCACATCCCTGGAAAGCATCGGATATTTCTTCATCCCTTGCTCTCACAACCATGAGAAAACACCCCTTGTTGGAATTTACCAGTCTCTTCATCTATCCTGCACTTACAAAGCTGGCACTGACTTTGGTTTGATGAGCTCTTACAATGTATTCTACCCCATCTTTTGTGATTTGGTATTTACTTTCATGGCGAAAGAAAACTACTTTCCTATCATAAAGATAGGGACTCCCTAACACAATGCCACATATATCCAATGTTATTACATCCAGTTCTACTTCATCCACCAGTTTAGAAGAAATTACAAAATTTACCTTACATTGCTTGGTTACATTTAGTTTTACTTTATCATGTATCCATCCAAGCGGATAAGGTTTTGGATGAGGCTTAACTTATAAGCCTAAATTTTTAACCAAGGATTCTGAAATTAGGTTTGCTGAGAGCCTGAATCAAATAGAGTTTCTACTTTTGCATGATTTATAAAAACTCTAATTGAAACAACTCAATTCTCTTTCATTCATTGGGAAGAGGCTCATCTGATGAACTAGTGCTTTCATGCGATTCAGAATTAACATGAAGAGAATGAGTACCTTTTGTGCCTGCTACTGTGATCAATGGCTCATCGCCAAAGTTAGATCCAAGGTCTTGCTGCGCGGTTGCTACCGTCTTCTGCTTACCCTTTTCCTCCATATATCTTTGGCTTCTTTTCTGGGTACAGTTTCCAACAATGATCATCATCATGGCCTTCCCTTTTGCAGTAAGTGCAATAAGGATTTTCTCCTTCATCATTTTTTGCTGATGCCGTCTTGTTTTCCTTTCCCTTTCCTTTCCCTTTGAATTTTCCATTTGAAGGTTTGAAAGGTGGTTTCTTTGAATGATTGTCCTTATCATTTCTGCCCCTGTTCTCAAGATGAATGGCCTTTACACTGGCCGAGTCAATGGTAGTAGGTTAAAAAATTAACAATGAATGTCTAATGTAACTATGTAATGAACCAATGTACTTAGTTACAACTTCAGGAGAATCTAATGAAATGCCCAAACTTAGTGCTTTTTTTCTAAATTCCTCGGTAAAGCTTTGAACATTTTTTCCTTTACCTTGCCTTAGGTACTGCCACTCCATTAAGGCTTTCTGCTTGTAACCTAAGGGATAGAATTGATCCTTAAGTACAACAATAAAATCTGACCAGGAGGAAAGAAGGTTACCCAAATTACTGTTGCCTCAAAGTTTTCTCTCCCACTAGATGAGATATGTGCCATTTAATCGAAGAGAATCCAATTGGATTTTCATCTCATCCTCAACAATCTGCTGGATCCTGCAATAGAGTTCAAGCTGCCTAATCCAATTGTTAAGCTTCTCAACATTACTTTCACCATTATATACTGGTAGATAAAATTTAACATCTAATTTAAAGAAAGTCTTGTTAGATGCATTTCCAGAATTTTTATTATGATGGTTAGAAGAGGAGGAAGGAATTTCATTTGCTGAAGGAGGTGGATATCCTCCATCATCTCCATGCGCTGAACCTTGCCCTTCTGAAGCATGCTCTCTTGATTTCTCTAACTTCTCAAGTCTAGAGAATAGTTTCTCTACTCGATCTTCCATAGTATAGAAGGTTTTCCGGAAATTGAGCTCCGCCTCATTCTGATCTTCGTCACCCATGTTCCTTCTCTGACGTGCACGTCCTGCTTCAGGATCAAAAGCCTATAGTGTCCCTTCACCTTTTCTTAGCCTATTTATTGTTAGCATACAAGCATGTAATTCACATCTACAAACACCTGCTCTGATACCACTTGATCCAAAATCTTTTGCTTGAGATGTATAAAAGAATTAACATGTGAAAATTGTAGCTTTAAACAAGAAAATTTAAAGGCATAAGTAGAAAAAGAGAGAAGCAATTAACATCATGCACGAGAACATAGAGTTGATATCGTAGTTCGTCGAGGAGGGACTATGTCTCTGAGCCCTGCTCAAATAGTGGGGAGGCCCTGCTTTCATTAAATGGAAAAAATGAAAGTACAAGTACAAAATGAGGAATTACACCCTTATACCTACCCAATCTGAAATTGGCCAAAAATTGCAGACCTCTAATGATGAAATGGTTAGCACTGTTGGATTTGTGGCGTCAAGTAGTGCAAAATCAATATAAAACTTGCCCCAAACTGACAAAGTGAAAATTTGGCCCCTCTGAAAGAATGGCTCAGATCATGGTTCTTCCCCCTCCTGCACACTGCTCAGGGTTCCACTGCCTCGTTTTACGTGCACACTCCTGTCTTTCCTTGGATGTACAAATGAGTGAAGGTTTATATAATGACTGCTAGGCGGAATTTACAAAGTGATTGTTGGTCGAATTGGTTGAAGATTCAGATTTGGAGGGTGGAGGTCGAGTGGTCAAACCCCGCCTCCTTTTAAAGTTAAACTTTGTTTTACAAAACAAAATTTGCCCTTTTAAAAAAAAACAAAATATGAAATTTAATGGTTGTTGATCCACCATTTTTTGTTGATGGGGGGCCAGACCCATATTGGGCGGCTCGCCCATAGGGATGAACGCCAAGTGTATGGGGGGCGGCGGGGTTGACAACCCGTGCCCCTCCAATCCGTTGTTTATTATCATAGTGGCATAAAGAGTGGGGTGACAGGGTCATGGCTACTGACCCCTTCTTAAATTTAAATCTGATGCATTTAGGACCCGTGGATTCGGTGGGGGTCATGGCTCGCCAGATTATTTGTATATATATATTTTTTTTTGAATTTTTTTAATTTTAAACAAAGAGGTTTTTTTTGAACCTTCGGATTTTTGACCAAAGGAGTGCAATGAACGTTCCCACAAATTCACCCGAAATCCAACCAGTTTGGCTGAAATCCGATGGATGGGTTCCAGCGAAATTGTTGCCTCCTTAAGCTGCCACATCACCAAGTCAACCAGCTGCAAAATTTAACTGCTCCTAACTTCTTCATACAGACTCAGAATTGAGTGTCGTATGCGCTGTTGGAATCAAAATGATGAGATCTATAATCTGAAACTGGTTCGAGAAACTTTCGAACACTTTGAGTTTTGAGCCTTTGTTCCTAAGCCATTTGTACTTGTACCTGTTTAATCCACCTGGATCACATACAAAATTGGATTTTGATGAAAGGAGTTGTGCCAAAATCCTGGCGACGAACTCTATCCAGTCCTTCAGGTTTGAATAATTTTCAAGCACTTTCATTTTTTAGCTAAAACTTGAGCCTTAGATCACTCTTCGAGGGGGAAACCTCCTTTACATTACATAAATGAAAAATTCTGGGATGATACAAATGAAAAAACCTTCTTTCTATATATAGGGGTCCAAGGGGTCACAATATAATCCTAGCTGACATAACAGTAACAATGTAAGTGCATACCAATAACACTAGTGGGATTCTATGGGGCACAATAATAATAATATGGGGACTACATGGGCAAAACAATAACAATAAGGGGGCTACACTAAAAATAACAATAAGGGCATACACTAGCATTATACGGACCTATCATTCCCCTTTCCTTCAAAAAAGTGTTGTCCTCAACACTTGAGTAGTTATGCATGCTTCTGTATAAATTCTCATCCTCCCATGTCGAATATTCAGCTAGTAAGTCATTCAACTTGATGAGATACTTTGGAATTGATCGATTTCGCAGCTGTCGAGTTCTTGTTTCCATGACTGCTTGAGGTTCCAATATGATTTATCCTTCCTTGTAAAGTTCTCGCAATATTGTTTGAACTAGGATCTTGTCAGCTATAACCTTCTTTAAACATGAAACATGGAAAAATGTGTGCACTCGGGAAGATGAAGGAAGCTCCAATTTTTATGCCATAGTACCAATCTTTTGCAGCACCTTGTAAGGACCATAATACTTTTGTGATAATTTATTATCCTTCTTAGTTTTCTTGAGGGAAATTTGTTTGTATGGTTTTAGCAGTAAAAACACCTAGTCACCTACATCAAAACTTGTTTCACTGCGATGTTGATCGGCCTGGTGTTTCATTCAATTCTACGCCAAAGTGAAGTTTTGCTTTAAGAGTTTGAGAAATTTTTGTTGATGCTTGATGTGATCTTCCATTGCTTGAAACTCATAATTTTCTCTTAAAGAAGATGTGATGGAGGGTGGATGATATCCATAAATTTCCATAAACAGGGTCATTTTTGCTGCAGTATGGAAGGAAGTGTTATACCACCATTCAACCAGAGGTAACCACTTGACCGATTGTGTCTATTTATCAGATACAAAGAAACAAAGACATCCTTCCAAAAATTTGTTCACTATCTCAGTTTTCCCATCAGATTGAGGATGATATGATGAGATATGAGCTAATTGAGTACCCAAACAAGAAAATAATTCCGTCCAAAAATTTCCTGTAAAAATGGGATCTCTATCGCTTACAATAATATTTGGGTTTCCATGTAGCTTTTGAATTGTTTCCATAAATATAATAGCAACTGTATTGTATTTAAATGGATGAGATAATGCATAAAAGTGTGCATAATTGGTAACTCTATTAACTACTGCCATCATGACAATATTTCATTTGGACTCGGGTAAACCTATAATAAAATCCACTGAAACCTCCTCCCAACGTTTACTTGGAATGGATAAAGGTTGTAACAGACCTAGGGTCTTAACTATCTCAACTTTATTTTGTTGGAAAACCAAACATTCTGCCACAAAAATTTGAATATCATATTTAAGGCCATCCCAAAAAACATCCTTCTTGACCCAATGGTAAGTTTTTAAAAATCTTGAGTGCCCTCCTAAGGGAGAGGTGTGCAATTCCAAAGGAATTTTTTATTTGAGTTTGGAATTCTTACAAATATACAAGCGATCTTTTTACTTCAATGAATCATTTTTCTAGATAAATGTTTCAGATGCACTGGGATCTTGCTACAACTTTTGAATGAGTGTCCACACCTCTTAATTATTCTTCCATCCATCCCTTTCTTTGGTAATCCACTCAGGTTGGATAGTAGAAATTGCATAAAGCAATGCTTCCACATTCTCATCCTTTCTTGAGAGTGCATCTGAAAAAAAAAAAATTCTTCCCTTTTGTGTAGATGATTTCAAAATCATAACCCAACATCTTTGTGACCCTTTTTTGTTGCTCTTATGAAGATAATATTTGTTCCAAAAAAGTCTTTAAGTATATCATGATCTGTTTTTACTTAGAAGCATCTTCCCATTAGGTAAGGTTGCCATTTCTTTAGTGCATATAGTATTTAAAACATTTCCTTCTCATAAAGAGATTTCAATAAATACTTTCCTTTGATTGGACCCATTTCAAAAGAAATGGGTCTTCCTTCTTGCATTAAAACTGCACCAATTCCATTTCCTGAGGCATCACATTCCACAATAAAGGTTTTTGTGAAGTCTGGTGTAGCTAAGACTAGTGCTTGGCACATTGCCTCCTTAATATGTTCAAAGGCCTTAACTTCTTCTCGATTCCAAGAAAATGCATCTTTCTTCAGTAATAATGTTATCGGCACCGATATTCTCCTATAATTATTAACAAATTTGTGACAATACCCTAATAACCTCAGAAATCCTCGAAGATTCTTATGGTTGTAGGTATTTTCCATTCCTTAAGGGTCTACCTTAACACCCTCATGATATACAATATGAACCAAATATTCCACCTCCTGTACTCCAAAGAAAAATTTGGAGGTTTTTGCATATAATTCTTTATCCTCCAATAGTTTTAGAACCATGCCAACATGTTGAACATGATCCTTCCAAGACTTGTTGTAGATTAGTATATCATCAAAAGATACTAACAAAAACTTTCTAAGGAAGGGTTTGAAAATGGAAAACATTAAACATTTAAATGTGGAAGGTGCATTAGTAAGGTCAAAAGCCATGACCAAAACTTCATAAATACCCTCATGAGTTTTGAATGTTGTTTTTAGAATTTCTCCATTCTTCATTCTAATTTGATGGTATCGAGAACCAAGATCCAACTTGGTGAAGTAAATTTATCCATGTAATTCATCCAATAATTCATCAATGATGGGGATGGGAAATTTATCTTTAATAGTGAGCTTGTTGAGCTCCCTATAATTTGGACACATACTCCATGATCCATCCTTCTCATGCACCAATACTATTGGAGTAGAGAAAGAACTTTGACTAAGTTGAATTATACCAACCTCTAGAATTTTAGTAACCATACATTCAATCTTACTCTTTTGGGCATAAGGATATGTGTAAGGATTTATGTTTGGAGGAACACTTCTAGGAATCAAATTAATAGCATGATCATGATCACGAATAGGTGGGATACCTTTCAAAGTTTCAAACACCTTGATATGATTGTCTAAGAATTTTCGTAGATCTGGATAAATAGATTATTTTGATGTTTGAACCACTAGTGAGAATAATTTTGAAATTACACCTCGTTGTTATTTCTTCAAAAAAAATTCATGACATTAGAGTTTATTATCTTTCCCAGCTTCCCTGCGATATCCCATAATTCAACTTCCTTTCCTTCCCAAAAATATTTCAAGAAAAGTTCTTGAAAATTGAAAACTATCATCCCTAAAGATTGTAACCATTGGACTCCTAGTACAACATCAACACTGCCCATTGGAATGGAGAGAATTTTACTATTCAATAAATATTCCCCCATGGTTAGCTTGATATTATGGCACTTCCCAGAGAAATTTATAGTTCCTCCATTCGCAACCATCACTTGACACTCTGGTGCTAGGTATAGGAAACAATTCAATTCCTTGGCAACCTTACAATGAATAAAATTATGGGTACTACCCAAATAATCAATACTATTACATTTTTATTTTTGATATGTCCTTCTATATTGAGAGTTTTAGGAGTGGTAATTCCTGTCAATGCATTACATGATATGGTTAGATTCATTTTGTCTTTCTCAAGGGTTGGTTCATGGTGTATATCCTCTTCTTTTGAAGTTTCTTGTTCATTTTCTTCCTCCTCTTCACAATATATGTAAAATAATTTTTTCTCGGCACATTTATGACCTTTAGTGTATTTTCTATAACAACCGTAGCAAATCCCTTTTGCTCTTTTTTCTTCAAATTTTTGTGGTGTCAACCTTGTATGTTGTGGAATTCTAGAAGTAGCAACACTTACATCTTTATAGTTGTGAGTGGTAGGTTTCTTTGTTGCCACAATTTTGCTTTCCATTTTTCTTTCCAACTTGAATGAATTCTCCATTGAATGAAGTTCCCAAAGGAGAGCCTCATGTTGGATGTTATCCTTTAAAGTCCCTATGAAGAAATCAATGTTAGAAAATTAAATATTATGGAGCAATGCAACACATAAAATATGCGGAAAATAAAAGCACACAAAACACATAAAACCAGAGAGACATAGATATACGTGGTTCACCCAGTTTGGGCTACGTCCACCCCGAACAGCCAGTCCTTCCTTTCTATTATCCAACAAAATGAAAAGACAAAACCTACAGCAGATCCGCTGTAATATCCTCTGTTTTTTTCTCACAGTCTCCCTCTCTTTTTCTCGCTCCGAAAATACACATATATATAATACACAGCCACAATACAATACCCTCATATATACAAGGGGGTTGCCTTCTAGGGCAAAAAACCCTAATATAAACATAACTTCTACCGTCAGATCATTTTCCTAATGAACGGCCCAGATTGACTAGAAATTACTATACTTTTACAAGGCAATTTTACATCTGTTTTTAGCTTTGGGGGTGCTGCCCCCGAAAACCCCCGCTAGGGGGGGGCTTCGAAAAGTGCTGTCGCCCCCCCCTGAACCCTCCACAGCAGCAATTAATTACGGGCGGCGTTGCTGCCCCTTTGAAGGTATAGGGGTCCAATGCTGTGATACAAAGTAAACAAGATAATCAGGCTCCACACCCAACAATATCCCACTTGGAGACTGATTGTAGCAACTCCACCGCTGCTTCATTTGTTGGAAAATGACTCCTCTTTGCGCCTGGTTGTTTCTCATCTTCATCGTCATCCTTGAAGACCAATTGAAACTGAGCATGTTCTCAGTTTCTCCCTGGTTACAACTTTTGTTAGCATATCTGCAGGATTCTGGCTAGTGTGTATCTTTTTCAGCTTCAACTCTCCATCTTCCAATACTGACCGTATGAAATGGCACTTGAGATGTATGTGTTTAGTCTTGGAATGAAATGCTGAGTTCTTTGCAAGATGAATAACACTTTGGCTATCACTGTATAGTGTGCCCATATCATGCTTCTTACCCAATTCATCCATAAACCTTTGTAACCAAATCATTTCTTTACTAGCCTCTGTAGCAGCAACATACTCGGCTTCTGTTGTTGAAAGTGCAACAACACTTTGGATTTTTGAAACCCAACTGACAGCTATTCCACCCACAGTAAATACATATCCTGTAGTGCTCCTCCTGTTATCTCTGTCACCTGCCATATCTGCATCAACATATCCCTGTAGAGCAATGTTTGAACCACCAAAGCATAATGCTTGATTTGTGGTACCTCTCAAATATCTGAGAATCCATTTTACTGCCATCCAATGTTCTTTTCCTGGATTTTTCATATACCTACTTACAACTCCCACCGCATGTGCAATATCAGGCCTTGTGTAGACCATTGCATACATTAAGCTTCCAACTGCTGATGCATATGGAACTTTAGACATATAATCCATGTCTTCTTGGGTCTTTGGGCACATCTCCTTACTAAGCTTGAAATGGCTAGCAAAAGGTGTACTAACTGGTTTTGCATTCTGCATATTAAATCTTTTCAACACCTTTTCTATGTACTCATTCTGAGACAGTGTTAATTTGCGATTTTTCCCGTCTCTAGTTATCCTCATACCAAGGATTTGTTTTGCAGCTCCCAAATCCTTCATTGCAAATGAATTTGCCAATTTTCTTTTGAGCACATTTATTTCCTGCATGTTAGACCCTGCAACAAGCATGTCATCTACATACAATAACAATATAATATAGCTGCCATCATTTTGCATTTTTAGATAAACACAATGATCAGAGTGACATCTAGTATAACCTTGTTCAGACATAAACTTGTCAAATTTTAGATACCACTGCCTTGGAGCCTATTTTAAGCCATACAAGCTCTTCTTTAACCTGCACACCAATTTTTCTTTCCCTTTTACCTCATATCCTTCTGGTTGCTGCATGTATATCTCTTCCTCCAAATCTCCATGGAGAAATGTTGTCTTTACATCTAAATGTTCAAGATGTAAATCTTCTGCTGCTACAAGACTTAAAACAGTTCTGATTGAATTCATTTTAACAACAGGAGAAAATATTTCATCAAAATCAATACCTTTCTTCTGTGCAAACCCCTTCATCACAAGTCTAGCTTTGTACCTCTGTTTTCCTCCATCTTCTTCCTTCAGCCTGTAAACCCATTTATTCTGCAATGTAGTTTTACCTGCAGGCAACCTGACTAAGTCCCAAGTCTGGTTATGCATTAAGGAGTCCATCTCTTCTTCCATGGCTAGCTTCCACTTCTTCCTTCTTTCAACCTGCATTGCTTCTTCATAACATTCAGGTTCACCAGAATTAGTCAGCAATAAATAATATAATGAAGGAGAGTATCGTTCAGGGGGTCTACTTATCCTAGTAGATCTTCTAACACCACTTTCAGGTGTTTGAGGTGCCTGTTGTTGTTGTGGTGGTTGCTGCTGCCGTGGTTGTTGATTATTATTATTTTCAGGCACCTTTACTTTTTTCAGTTATCTCATCAAGAACCGTGTATTCCTTGATTTCTTTTTCCTGTTTCTTTTCTTGCAGCTGATTCTTATACAAGACCTTTTCATTGAATATTACATCTCTGCTCCTAATGATTTTGTGATTTTCATAATCATATAAGCGATAACCAAAATCATTAGCACCATATCCAATAAAGGTACATTTCTTTGATTTTGCCTCAAGCTTTGTTTTGTTTTCTTTATTAATATGGACAAAGGCCTCACACCCAAGAGGCTTTAAAAAAGAGTAATTTACCTTTTTACCTATCCATGCTTCCTCTGGAATACCACCATCCAAGGAACTTGAAGGCCCTCTGTTTATTAGATAAACAACAATATCTACAACATCTGCTCAAAATTGTAAAGGCAATCCTGCATGCAATCTCATGCACCTTGCACGCTCCATGATTGTTCTGTTCATCCTTTCTGACACACCATTTTCTTGTGGTGTTCTTGGAACTGTCTTCTCTCTACAAATTCCATGCTCTGAATAGTACCTATCAAACTCTTTGCTGCAATATTCACCTCCATTATCTGATCTGAGATACTTCAACTTCTTTCCTGTCTCAATCTCAACCAAAGCTTTCCATTTATTGAAAGTATCAAATACATCAGATTTATTCTAAATACAATAAATCCATGTTTTTCTAGTTGCATCATCAATAAAAGTAACATAATAACGAGAGCCACCGAGAGATGATACCTGAGCAAGTCCCCATACATCTGTATGCACAAGCTCCAATTTTTCGCTCTTCTTTTCTTTCCCAACTCTGAGAAATCTGACTCTCTTCTGTTTTCCATAAATGAAATTCTCACATAAATCCAAATCAACATTCTTCAAACCTGGCAACAAATTTCTTGAGTGAAGAATCTTCATCCCCTTCTCACTCATGTGTCCGAGCCTATGATGCCATAATGTTGCATCTGCTCCTTTGGAAGTTAAAGCACTAACAGAGTTAGAAATACCATTGCATAAATACAATGTACCAACCTTTTCGCCTTTTTCTATTACCAGGGCTCCTTTGATGACCTTCCAAGTTTTATCCGTGAAAGTTTTCACACAACGTTCACCGCCTAACTGCCCTGTTGAAATCAAATTTTTCTTCAGATCTGGAACATGCCTTACCTCCTTTAGTAGCCATTGGTTTCCATTCTGTTGTTTTACAAGAACTTTACCCATTCCAACAATTTTACAGGGTTTATCATCACCCAAATGAACTTTTCCAAAATCTCCTTGAACATAGTCATGAAAATATTTCTTATCAGGTGTGGCATGGAATGAAGCCCCTGAATCTACAACCCAAGAATCAGTAACATTTTCGAAAGAAAGAATCAAAGCATATTCTAACACATCACCTGTCACATTTGCTTCATGATTGTTTTCTTGCTGTGTGTCTCCTTCTTTTCCCTTCTGAGATCTACAGTCTTTCTTTAGGTGTCCTTTCTTTCCACAATTCCAGCACACTATCCCCGATTTGGACTTGGATCTACCTTTCCTTGATTTACTGTGATATCCCGAGCTCTTTCCTCTTTCCATTCTTCTTCCCCTAGACTCTGCACTCAAAGCATTACCTGATGTCTCACCGGAGCTTTTCCGTCGCATTTCCTCGCTAAGGATAGCACCAACAACATCATCAAACTTTAAAGTACTAGATCCAAAGACAGAGTTACTAATGGCCATTACTAAACCATTCCAACTCTCTGGCAATGAGCACAAGAATAACAGAGCTCTAACTTCATCATAAAAGTTTACCCCTACAGAACTTAACTGACTGGTAACTGTATTAAATTCATTTAAATGGTCTGCAACAGATCCACCTTCCGACATCTTCATATTAAATAGTTGTTTCATAAGAAATACCTTGTTTGAGGCCGAGGGTTTTTCATATAGTTTCGCCAATGTCTGCATCAAACCCTCTGTTGTTGTTTCCTTCAAAATATTGAAGGCGACTGACGCGACAAGACACAACCGTACTGTTCCGAGTGCCTTTCTATCGAGAATGTTCCATTCCACGTCTGTCATGGCCGCCGGCTTCTTTGTTTTTCCGCTCAATGGAAGGTACAAATCTTTCTGATACAGATAATCTTCCATCTGCATCTTCCACAGCGGGAAGTTTTGGCCTTTAAATTTCTCGACCCTAAACTTACCATCGTCTGCCATTGCTCCCACTCGAACCAGGAACCCTTCTTTCCTGCGAGTTTATAAGCCAAATATACCTTCGGCTCCGATACCAGTTGTTAGAAAATTAAATATTATGGAGCAATGCAACACATAAAATATGCGGAAAATAAAAGCACACAAAACACATAAAGCCAGAGAGACACATATATACGTGGTTCACCCAGTTTGGGTTACGTTCACCCCAAACAGCCAGTCCTTCCTTTCTATTATCCAGCAAAATGAAAAGACAAAACCTACAGCAGATTCGCTGTAATATCCTCTGTTTTTTTTTCTCACAGTCTCCCTCTCTTTTTCTCGCTCCGAGAATACACATATATATAATAAATAGTCGCAATACAATACCCTCATATATACAAGGGGGTTTCCTTCTAGGGCAAAAAACCCTAATCTAAACATAACTTCTACCGTCAGATCATTTTCCTAATGAACGGCCCAGATTGACTAGAAATTACTATACTTTTACAAGGAAATTTTACATTTGTTTTTAGCTTCGGGGGCGCTGCCCCTGAAAACCCTCGCCAGGGGGGGGCTCCAAAATGCGTTTCCGCCCCCCCTGGACCCCCCACGACAGTGATTAATTACGGGCGGCGTTGCCGCCCCTTTGAAGGTATAGGGGTCCAATGCTGTGATACAAAGTAAACAAGATAATCAGGCTCCACACCCAACAATCAATCTTGTATTCCTTTAGACTATTAGTTACCCTTATATTCAATTTTTGGAAGTCCTCATTGTGCTCCACCATTGAACCCTTGTGTTTGAGATTTATCAATTGGCTAAAGAAGGTGTTTCTCTTTGTATCCTCATAATTTGCTATCATTTCCTATGTAAAAATTAACCAAGTGACAATTTGTTTATGAGAGCAAAGCCATCGATACCATACAAATGTATTTTGTTCTAAATATAAAGTTGCAATGCATACCTTTTGTGTGTTTTTCACATTATGGAGATCAAAATATTGCTCCATCTGTAGTATCCATGTTACTAGATCCTTGCCATCAAACTTTCTCATATCGATCTTTGGAATATGGTGGGTCTTAAATAAAACATTAGTGTCTATGAAATCATGATTAAAATTTATTTTGTTCTCATCATGAGTTTCATTTACTACCGTTCCACCATTAGGAGTAATTTATTATAGCAAATTTGTCAAACCTTCCTTCAAACTTTCTATGTCTTCTTTTAGACCATTTTTCATGTCCATGTTGCCTTTCAATTTTTCTTCTATACCATCCATATTAGCTTCCATGCCTTTCTTCAATCCATCCATGTTTTTCTTCAAACCATCCATCTTATCTTCCATTTCATCTTTTGTTATTTGTGACAGCGAAATTTGTTGGACTTGGTATTGTAATTGTGATATATCATGTTGCACTTCTTCCTCTTCATGAGTCATAATAGAGCTTTCTAAGGGCTTAATGGGTGTGGAATTATTTTTCTGGGGCATTTTAGAACACAATATTGATATCTATGCTTCAATATGCCATTTGAATCACATCAAATTGATTTTTCAAACAAGACTTATGCAATTTTTAAAAAGAAATACACACTTTTTTCTTGATTTTGAGGAGCTCGATATTGAAACTGATGTATCTCCGTAATTTCGGATCCCAAAGATTTGATATACGGTACTTTAGTATCCCTCTTAGTCTTATTTCCAATGCCACATGTCAAACCTAATTTGGATTCTTGAAGGTAAAGTTATGATTGATCTCCCACAATGACCTAATTATGGACTAGTTAAGTATAGTGAAATTGTACGACGTGCCATGTGTCATTGTTTCGACCTTCAACTCTGAAATCGATAAAAAAGAAACTACATTATATGAAATTTATTCTACATTTTATAGAATTTGAATCCGATGCCGGAAACAAAATATATGCTAATTTTCCCTCGGTCACTTGTTTGAGATGAAATTTTGGATTCCTCTAAAAACCCTAACTTCCACAGATCACATCTCCTAAAATATAGCGAACCAAGGTCTAAAATTTTTAAACGATGTTCATCAAGAATTTGGATCCACGTGGTAAATATTCCATATTCTGAAGCCTTGCAGAAAAAAGGTTATAGTGAAAATTCCAAGATGACCTGTTTGAAGAAGCGAAACCCTAGAATCCCAAGATCTGATACCAAATGTTATGAAACCAGCTCATAATATAGAAGAAAAGATAGATCAATGACTTATAAATCAGCCTCTTCGAGGGGGAAACCTTCTTTAAATTACATAAATGAAAAATTCTTGGATGATACAAATGAAAAAACCTCCTTTCTATATATAGAGGTCCAAGGGGTCACAATATAATCATAACCGACATAACAATGAAAATGTAAGGGCACAACAATAAAAATAGTGGGATTCTATGGGGCACAATAATAATAATATGGGGACTACATGACACAAAAATAATAATAAGGGAGATATACTAACAATAAAAATAAGGGGATACACTAGTATTATAGGTACTTGACATTCCCCCTTGTCTCCCCTCTTCCCCTTCCCCTTGGTCTCCTCTATTCCCTTTCCCCCTTGTCTCTCTTCCCCTTCCCCTATTGTCTCCAACCCTCCCAACCTATTACCACTCAAACTAACAGGGGACATAAAAGGGACTCCTAAGAGGACAACTAATAGGTTAAGGGAAACGATGGAGACTTAGCCCACTGTCACCACAACTAAGACTCCCTATTCTTTATAGACTTTCACTAATGGGAGGAGACTTGGTAATTAGGAAGTAACTTGTAAATGATGTGTCAACAAATAGATGTGAAGTGACCTTAAATATACTTTCCCTAGGATAGGATTAAGAATGGAGCTTGCTGTCTCTTTAAGAAAGGTACATGACTTTCTAGGGAAAGGAGGTGAGGAATTGATAGTTAGATTAAAGGAATATTACTTGAAAAGGAGTTTCCCTATCCCTAAAATACTTATAGAACTTGGATTCCTAATTTTCCCTTGATGAATTGTCTTTGATAAGAAATGGGACCACACAGGGCCAAATGGACCCAACCCAGGTTAAGGGGATGGATTCTAGCAACTAATCATATTCTTAACCTTACCAAGGTAAGGGGAAATGATCAAACAAAATTTTTCACCTAAAGATGTCAAATTGATCCTATGAGGAAATAGCCTCGGGAACACCAGGAAAAAGTTTGATCTCAGATCTAGGGTTTGAGATATATAGAAATCCCACTATTAGAATCTCTTCAAATTCAGAGGAGGCCTTGAGGACACACCAATGTAGTAGACCCTATGAGATCAAAATTTTTCAAGGGATAGTTTCCTAGAAAATTGATTACCTTGGTTGCCCAATGTGGTTAGACCTAGAAGAGGGAGGAAAAAGGTGAAAAATATGGTTTAAATGAACACCCTTTGATGGATCAATGCCTAATTCCTCTTGGGGATATGGATTCTAGGAGAATTGTGAAGATGGACTTCGTTTCTTGTTCAAGGAGGCTCTCAAAGTCAACTTCGTACAATGTTAAGGGAAAGAGAATAAAATTGACCTTAAAAAGAATTTATACTTCATTGCAAAAGGGAGGATTATTGAAATAACATGATATATAGGACAATTCATTCAACCAACATGACCCATACATCTTGATAAGCTAAATAGAAACATATTTCCATATTAAATGCATGCAATAATTAACCCTAAAAGTAGTGAAGTTCTTATAACCAATGTATGCAATAAAATGAAAGAAAATAACGTAAAAATTTCACTTACATGTAAGATAATGAATAAAACCCATGACACATTTTCAATATGAGAAGCTTTTAGTTAAGAAGAACCCAATCCATACATCAAAATGCATCCATTATCCAAAAATATCCACCAAGGAAAAAGTGTGAAGTTCTCTAATGAGGTAATGATCCAAATCCAAGTGATGATCCAAAATGAATTCATCCAACTTCTATTTATACACTCATTAGGAGTTCAAATTACCTAATGGTCCTACATTAACACCTAAAATAAAATAATGTCTAAATTAACTAACTTTTGGTGACAAGCCCGTCAAACTAGCTCACAAATAAAACAATAGGCCTTTCAAGAGGTAAAATAATAATCTGTGCATGTTGTAGGGCCCTTGAAGAAGCTTGATGAGGTCCATAGGTGCCATAATAATTAATAGTATCCTCCAAAGTGATGGAAAAGGGGGTGGCCCCTTTTTCTCCAAAAAATAAACATGTGGTGCTCCCATTGGGTGTGGGGGCACACCAATGATCTCATGGGTTTCCAAATGAGTCAAAGATGCTTGTAGACCATCTGTAAGAGCTCAGATGATGGAATAAATGATTCCATGTCAACATACAAGCCCTGGGACACCTGCAAAGTGTGTGGTGCACCTGTGGAGCGAACTAGGCATATTGTACCCGATACATCTTCCTCATCCAAAAGGTGGATCTCAAGCAATATCTGAGAATTTGTGGGGATACATGGAATGTTGTCTATTGCTATGGAGGCCCATGGATCTCTACACACATCCTATATGTGCCAATGTAGTCCTCTAGAGGGTTAGGACGTCGTATAGGGAGACCAAACCCAAAATGAACACCATCTGCAATGCTGCAGAAGATTCAATGTGTCCCCTAGCCTTCCAACACAACAAGTCATTAAAGTAATTAGGTAAAAGAACTTAAAAACCATGGAAAACAAGCGGACACTTCATAAAGGAATGGCCTTCCATAGTGGGGTTTGGCACGTGAGGATGTATCCAAGCTCCAAAGGGGGTTAGCCAAGTACCTTATTAGGTGGTGTCTACCTTTAGAGGAGATATTATGTCCAAGGTACATCCCTCAAATGGTGGTGGAATGTTATAAATAGGTGAAATGGAATAGGGGATGAGAGGGGAAATCTTGGGTCACATATCAGGGCACAAGGGTAGATAGAAAAAGAGAATCCCATACCTGGATATGTAAGGTGTAGGAGGGAGAAATCATGGTACATGAGGTGCCCTGGCCTTGATTTTTACACACTTCTTTATATGAATTTTTCCTTTTATGATTTTTATTTTATTAACTACTCAGGGCTCAAAGGAAAAGAGCGTGATGTGTAATATATAACGTGATTACCCCATTTTTGGTAGGGTGGTTGATTTCCTTGTAGGGGTTGGGACAATCATGGGTTCCTAAAATATAAATGAGGCTCATCTAGGGCCTATGGAGCTAGGGTGATCACCATGGGTATGGGGTAGAGCTCATGCATTGGATTTTTCCCACGTGCTAGTTATGTTTTTCTTGGCCATCTTTTGCATCTTGTGGTACATTTTCTTGTTGAATGTGGCCATCTACGCTTTTAATTTTATTTTCAGTTGATTCAAGCTCTAGGGTATCATTCCAAGCCTGACCCAAGGTGGGGGCAAGGGAATGGGGAGGCTAACTCTACGTGGACCCAATGAGTAAATGTGGACCCAGGTGCGAGAGATGATGAATGGGGGTATAGTGAATGGAAGGGGCGTAGTATATGTGGATAAGGGAGGGAGACAACACAACCAAAGTCGGGGTTTCCCAAGTAGAAAAAAACTAAAACCAAATGGGAAGTAAAGGAGATCCCATGGGACTAAAATCTAAGGGTAACATCCAAAAGAGGTCAAGCAGAAAAAATAAAAAAACAAGCCTACTCTTTATGCCGAATACCCCTATCAATCCATGCTCATAAGTATCCATGATAATTAAACCCAATGCTCAATTACCAAATGAAAAGACATAAATTTAGGTTCGGGGGGCCCACCTTAAAACATACGATCAATACAGATGAGCAAGGTACCACATGGTTGGCTCAGGTGGTAGAGAAATGGCACAAAAATCTAGTTGAGGGTTGCAAGGGGCCGCTGGCTTTTGGTTGAGGTCCATCATGGAGAAATTTTTTCTCCTAGGGATATCACCCACGAAGTGCTGGGTAACATGCCCCTCTGCCACAGCTTCCCATTCATCCTACATTTCCTCCCGTTGCTGGCTACTTGGCATTAGTTTCTCGTCATTTCTGACCCTCCTATGCCCCATCCCATCTGCCCCATTTTCCCCTGCCTATTTCCCCTGCCTCGTGGATCCTTACCTCAGTGAGATGGAAGATCTGTTCAGATGCATGCTAGAAGTCTTTGGCCATGTGAAATACCTAGTGACATTTCAAGAAATTGTGTGGAAGAAAAGGTTTATCATTATCAGATCAATCCTTGGTGATGGCGCATTCAAGGTGTAAGCATGTGAAACTTAGGAGATCAGGAGTGGAATTCCTATGTTGGTGTGGCCTGTTCGTGTGGGGGAAGTTGAGTTTGTACAAGTGGAAGGTAATTTCACTGAGCAGAAGAATTATGGAAGTTTTTGGGGAAGCTTGCGACATGACCAAATTTCATGGCCCCTGCTGCAATTTGAGGCAAATAATTTTCTATTTAAGCATGTGTTTCAGTCTGTTTCCTCTCTTGATGAATGGTTCAGTCTCTTCCCTGAGTTTTCTCTGGTCCTCAACCAAGTGGAAGGGCTCGAGTCGTTTCGGTGGTCGGGGTAAGGGAACGTTCTGGGGCTTCTGCATGTTTTTGATTCAGGATGGTAGTAGTATGATGTTGCAGGGTGTTGGTAAGGAGGTCTGTGTGTGTTCCAAGGCCCATAGTGACTTCAAAAGGTGTTGTGGCTACAGGCAGCAGGGTGAATTTTGGTTGTTTGGAGTCTGTGCGGTCGAGGAAACACCAGGTCTATGCAGCCTTTCAGGGGCCGTAGGTATCAGTTGCTAGTTATTTTAATAATTGAGCGAGTCTTTATCTTGGTCCTGTGGAGTGTTGGGATACAATGAGACACTCTAAGGAAGGAAACTCTATTTCGAGCACTTGGGACCGCTGTAGGCCTTAGACTAGCAGAATGTCAGGGAGTATGGTGAAGGATCATGGATGGTTTCATGTGGATTGTGCTCACTTCACCAAAAATCATGCTGAAATTAAGGATGGATTGGAAATAATCCAAAGGTATAATGCACCAGTAGCAGAAGGAAAATTTGGAGTTGCAAGAGTAGAACTGGAAAAAAATGAAAGAATCTTCCAACTAGAGGATCAAATTGATGCACTGAGGCGTCAAATTGAAGATTTTCATTTCAAATAGAATGATAAAAGCATGAATATGGAGTAAGAGGAAACTGAAATCGACCGCAACATTCCAAAAGCAATGGAGGAGTAACTGGTTCCAAGGGTCCTTTTTTGTCTTTTGTTAGTTTATGATGTTAAAATGTAAATGTAAAATGCTGATGAAATAGTTCTGTATAATGTATAACAAAAATCAAGAAGTAAGGGAAAATTTTGTAATTTTGGGAAATAAAAGATGGGTTGGGTTGATCAACAAACACACTTTGTTGCCCACTGATGGCTATAAAATGATATTTTAAAGATCTCGGGTTTTGGTCGTGTTTGGGCAGGTATTCATATAATATTACTAATATTTCATGTTAAAAAAATACTCTTGATCCTTGGATCTCAAATTAATTATTATTTTCTTATTGATCGAATTTATGAAATAATTGAAACAAAAAATGAAAGAAATGAGCAAACTAACACACCACCCACACAAATTGATACACGATGTATCCTAGGAAATCCAACGTGGGAGAGAACCCATCTAGAAGGTGAGGTCTATGCTTTGATCTCTTTTCTTGAGCTATGGAAATGCAAATATGAATGAAAAGAGAATTATTTTGGAGTTCCCTTTGACACTCTGGTCTCAATGGATACAATAGTATATTTTATTCCTCTTTTATGCTCTCAAACCCTAATCTTAGGTTCTTTTCTCAACTATCAAACAAGCATAATGATATTGAATAAAATCTCTTCTCCTCCTAGCATATTGGTATTTAACATAGACCAATAGTCATCGAGGGCTAGGGTTTTTCCATCCTCAACCCTTAATCAATAATAAGGATTTGGACCTTCTAGAATCTTCTTTAAACTCCACCTGTCTATCCTAACATGTGTGAATAATGGGGATTATGTGGCATCCAATTGAACCATGGTGGTCAAAAATGGATATTGGGTTGAATGACATGTTTTAAATGCAATCACATGTCAATAATATATGGTTTTTCATGAGCTCGTGTTGTAGACTAACCTATAGGTTGAATGAGCTATGTAATAGCTAGAGAAATGTGATAGTAAGTGGTTTATGTCATTGATATTGATTGAGAAAAATTATGATATTAATTATCATTATGATATTTTATAATGTTTCAAATGTATTGTTATGATATTCGCCAAGAGAAATTGAATAAGAGACCAAAATAGGTCAACATAACTCTTTTCTTGTTGCTTCATCTCTCTTCATTTGAATTTTTTGGGGTAGTTCTATTTAAGTTTTTCAATCATCTCTAGGTCATTTTTGGGTCATTTATAAGGAATTTTGGGTTTTTAAAAAGGGTTTCAAAGTTGGAATATTTTTCTACCATGCAATACAAAACCTATATTGAAGTTGCAATACCTTCCTATGCTTAAGGTTGTTAATTAAATTATGGTTTTTTATGGGTTGATGAATTTTTTTCAATGAAGTGAGTAATATCCTTCTTCAAAATGACATTTATATTGACATTGATAAGCTTATTTCTTCATTCAATTATAAGTCATCACCAGATTATCTTTAAGAGTGGATAGAATGTTTCCCCTAGTTGTGAGAGTTTGTCAACTTCTTGTACCTTGGAGATGCTTGGTGATATTTAAGATTTCACGGATATTCAATTAGAACAATTCATCCCAATATATATTATAATACTCTTTGTCCTTAAATCTCAAATTAATTATTATTGGATTATTGCTTAAATTTATGAAATGATTGAAGTAAAAAATGAAATAAATGAGAAAAATAACACACCATTCACACAAATTGATACATGATGTATCCTAGGAAACCCAATGTGGGAGAGAACCCATCTATAAGGAGTGGTATATGCTTTTGTCTCTTTTATTTAGCTATGGAAATGAAAATATGAAGAAAAAAATAATTATTGTGGAGTTCCCTTTGACACTCTGGTCTGAATGGCTAGAATAGTATATTTTCTTCCTCATTTATGCTCTCAAATCCCACTCTTAGGTTATTTTATCAACTATCAAACAAGTGCAATGGTATTGGATAGAATCTCTTCTCCTCCTAGCAGCTTGATATTTAACATAGACCAATATTCATCTAGGGCTAGGGTTTTCCATTCTCAAGATTAATCAATAATAATGATTTGGACCTTCTAGAATCTTCTTTAAACTCCACGTGTCTATCCGAACATGTGTGAATAACAGGGATTATGTGGCATCTACTTGAACCATGGTGGTCAAAAATAGATATTGGGTTTAATGATATGTTTTAAACTTTCAATCACATATCAATAATATATGGTTTTGCATGAGATCATGTTGTAAACTAACCTATAGGTTGAATGCACCATGTAATAGCTAGCGAAATGTGATAGTAAGTTGTCGATGTCATGGATATTGATTGAGAAACATTATGATATGAATTACCACTATGATAATTTATAATGTTTCAAATGTATTGTTATGATATTGTCCAAGAGAAATTGAATAAGAGCCTATAATAGGTAAACATGACTCTTTTCATGTTGCTTCATCTCTCTTCATTTGAATTTTTTGGGGTAGTTCTATTGAATTTTTTCGATCATCTCTAGGTTATTTTTGGGTCACTTCTAAGGACTTATGGGTTGTGAAAAAAGGGTTTCAATATTGGCAGATTTTTCTACCATGCAATATGTAATTTAGATTGAAGTTGCAAGACCTTCTTATGCTTAAGTTTGTTAATTAAATTATGGTTTTTTATGGGTTGATGAAATGTTTTCTAATGAAGTGGGTAAATGGGTCCTACGCCTATGTGTTTAAACCATTGCTTATATATATATATATATAACCCTAAGCTTGTTAAATTAATTAATTTAAATGAATTAATTAATGTCATCAAATCAATCAGATTAATACTAACCTGTTGTAGTATTACAACAACTCCCCATTATCCAAGTAAAATAGATTAGAAAGGATAATAGAGACCCCTTACAATTTTTAGGATTAATATTTGTTTTTAGAAATAAAACCTAAAGATAGGATTTTATTAGATTAAGTTTTAAATTTTCTTTAAAAAATAAGAAAATCACCTAAAGAACACCTAAAAGAACCTACAAAGCAAAAAAAATCAAAGCAGGAAATAAAACAACATTGAAGTTGAAAATAGTGAATAACCGAAACAACGAATTGCCGAAGTACGAATAGCGAATTGATGAAATGAAAATCGTTGAAATGCGAAGTAGAGAAACCGTCACATAACAGATGCTGATATCTAATTTTGTCGTCTAACATACCCCGATATTGCATCTCGTCTAAAATAATCGCACTATCGCAAAATTGCACTTCGCATTTCGCAGATTTCTTTGAAGCATTAAAACTCACCAACTACCAAAATCACCGATCAACAGATCCCAATGTGATGACATCTTTCAAAATCAGACGAACCCATGCGTATCAATTTAATGTTAATTCAAGTGTTTTTTAATCTTGAGGCTTGCAATAGATTTGTAATTATTTAAAATATGAATACAAAGGATTTTCCATTATGAAAGCGTTAAGTTGATAGGACAGTTAATAGCATTCGAAGTGATTTCAGCTTATCCTCTCTAATTTTCTTTTCAACAGGGTAATTCCAAAAACTTAGGCATAAAAGGATGCCAAGGTTGATTAAAGCACAAAGGAAATGTGCCACCCCATCACTATTAGTCATACAACAAGAGGAAAACAACGAAATGGCTCCCTTAATCTCGGATACGACATGAAACCCATAGATTGGAACTTCAAGTTAGGAAGGGATCTATCAGTTGTTCAAAAACGAGAAACCGCAAGTAATTCTAGACAAAAAAGTTTTGGCCGATGATACTTTATCCAATGATTTAGAATCATGGACATATACTACTAATTCTTTTCTTCAAAAAATTGCTGCTTGTCCTAAGATGCTGCCATATACTGATTTAGTGAAATGGGTGTTGGATAATGTAGATATCATAGATAGGAATTTGTTACTAGAAGCAAAGCTGTCATTGGCTCTCTTAGGCCAGTAAATTTGAAGAATATGTATCAAATTCTTGAACCCCAGAAGAGATATGATGACCAATTTGTTCAAGAGTTCATGCAGGAGAATGACCATCTTGCGACTGTAATTAAAGAATGGAGAAATGACCCTAACTAGCATAAGCATGAAGATAAGGGTATGTATTCAGTCACCTCTCTTAAAAGCCCATTATCTTAGATAGTTGCAATGATGTGTCGTCTCTTTGGATCTGTAAATACAACCAAGTTTAAAGAGAATTGGACACCCTTCATAGAAGAAGCCTATGATGGCTATATTCTAGATTGGGCTACTATTCTTTCTGATAATTTGATAAGATTTATCGCAGCCTATAGAGAAAATTGAAATGCCCCACCTAATGCATTTCCTCCTTTTTATATGAGTTCTTATTTCTTAGACGCAGTCTATTTTTCCTTTGAATTTTTGTCATTAGGATGGAAATGGACCAGAGAAGTTGAAACCCCCATCTACGTACAATTAGATTTCTTGGGGGAGTCAAAATATCACTCTCATATGTTCAGAATATGCAATAACATAATGCTCCCAATATTCCATGTCATTTTTGAAAGAAAAATCCCTAGAATCACCCTTGAAGCCAATAAAAGTTTTAAGTCTGTAGGTTTGTGGTTTGGTGAAGAGAACTTTACATACATCCGTATTTTTGGAAGTAATTCCCATCCTCATGTCCTACCCTTGTATATACCAGGCAAATTTTTGTCCAAAGAAATTCCTTATCAAACAGTTGGTAATGGTTTGACAAAACCTTGAAGGATGCCAAAAAGACTGTTTCACCAACTTTTCCTTTTTCTTGTTGTTCATATGCCCTAGAAAATTTCAAGGATGTCTATATTGATATTGATTGATTAAAAAATTTCAATTTTCTAGTGTTACCCAATAGAAATTATGATTCATATGGTATTTCTAGAGAGAAAATGAATCAGGTCAAGCTGCGAGCATTTCCAAGCAAGCCTGATAGATTTTATGATATGTTCGAATCAATTCCCGAATTTTTAGTAGCTCAGCAAAATGTAGTTGAAAGGTTCATCCCGGAAGATGTGTTAAGATTCAAATTATATTGAGAATAGAGAAATTCCCATTTTCCAGATTATTTGTTTCACAAACCAAAGTCGAAGGTAGAACAAGTTATAGTTTCAATGACTTCTCAGGTATCAATACCAATTCAAGAAGAAGAAATTGCAAATGTTGAACAAGATGATAATTTTACCCAAAATTGGGAATATTTTGGGAAAGCACTATTTGAGACTAATACCCCTGCCACTCAGAATGCCATTCAGTCAGAAACCATGCCTATTGTGGGTGCTAGAAGTTTCGTAACTCCTACAGATGAGCCAGGTGTGCAACATGTTTTTTCTGATATATAAAAATCCAAGGGTCAGGAAGAAATCAGGGAAACCTCATTTACTGTAGAGGTTTCCAAAATTTTTCTTTAAAAAATCCAGATCCAAGGACACAATGATACATAGGAGAAACTAGAAGATACATCAGCCCAAGATATGGAAATCATCCCGTCTTTCCCAACTACTGAAATAGTCCTAAAAGTTGAAGAAATACCTCCATTTGACGTATTTTATAGTCCAAGACACAAATTTGTCATGACCAGGTCAAAGACGAAATGGAAGATGGAAGATTCTCCAGAACTGCCTATAGATGCAACACTAATGCAAGTCCTTTAGAAATAAACTCAATCAGCTCCAGGGAAGGAGCTTGACATATTATCTCAATTTGCAGGTGCTTACGCAAATGTAACCATTCTTAAGGCAAAAAAAGATGAATCATTAATTATAGAAAGGATCATAAAATTGCTCAAATGTAGCAAGTTTTCTTTGATAAAAAACAAAGGATCGAGCAGGAGCTGCAATCAAGCATCAATAATATACAACAAGAGTTTGAATGTATCAAACTCAAATTCAAAAATGAGATTAAATAAAAAGATCAAATAATTCATCAATTGCAGTAGAGGATGGAAAAGCTCCAGGAAAATCCCAAAATCAATGAAGTAAAGAAAGAAGAAACATAGTTGGAAGCATTACTGGTAATACAATAAACAATTTTCTATCAAAAGTATAATAAAATTCAAGAGCAAGTTAAGAACAATGATCAATTAGTCACTCAGATTTCTAATATGAGAACTTATTATGAATAAATTGATGATAAGGTGTCAAAATACATAGATTGGCAAGACACTGCACATGGTAGAGTGGCCGATCTCCCTCGTCTTGAAGAATCAATTAAAGATATACTATTTGTAGATTGGGATATTAAAATGAAGAGCATTGAATTAGCTATTATCAGAGCTAAGAGTATATAAAATATTTTATTCTGTAAGACAAACTGATTCAAGAAGCATCAAAAGAAACCATGCCAAATATCAGTTTCCTAAAGCAATCCTGGCAAGAGACATCAAACATAAATTCCCTTGACATAGAAATTATGACAAGGTTAAATATTGAGATTTATTGGTACTTGTTGATTAAGCCTCATAACCAATTGATAACGTTGAGGTGCCTCTCCAATGCAACAACTCAACTTCTTCCAACACTGAATGATGCAGTATTCACGGGACAGATGAGAATGCATCCGATTCATCCCCCCCAGCTCAAACATATGATCAAAGCATGCCAGCTCAAAGACTAACTAGAAAGTGAATCTGAGAAACAATCATAAGACTGTTACAACTTATGCATTTTATTTTCCTAGTTTCTAGTTTTATAGTTTAGAGTAATATTAAAGACTTATTTTAGAAGTCTTCTATTTTTGTAATATTAATTAGTATTTAAACCCCTTTCATGCATTTAGAAAGGGGTCTAGAATTTTGAGAAGAATGCTTTTGGAACTTACACTATTGTTGGAACGAAAGTTATCTAATTGAAAGTCTGAACCTTGAAGCTATCTTTTCAGATTTAAATCTATGGTGCAACGGGTACTATTATCTGTGTATTGATTGTTTTATGTTTCTGAAATTTTGGCAAACTTATTTCTCTCTATTAGTTTCATTCTGATAAGCATTGAAGTGATATATGTTCTTATTACTATTAATATAATATATTGAACGATATGTTGTTAGATGTGAGACTTAGATATATTTTATGTGATTAATTTTCTTCATCAACTAAATCAATTAAATTGATTTAGTTTCTTAAATGTGCTTATATTCATTAAGTATGAAATGATCTATATTATTTCATGCTTGTGAAATTCTACTCCATAATCATATAAATGAATCCAATCCCTGGAAGTAGTTATATGTAGTTTCAATTTATGTTATCATTAGAATAAATCACCCCGCTAGTGTTGATTTTATTTATTTTGTTATATAAAATCTCTTTCTATGGGAAACTAGTCCCTTTATCCTTAGTCGGACTCACCATTCAATGGAAAAGGAGTTTTTTTAAGCTCCCGACCGGGTGGAATACCTAATGTAGAGGAAGTTACTTTCTAGCCTTCAACATTTTTGGTGCTATAAGGAGGGCCATCCAACTATGTATGGCATATAAAGCTAAAACTAAATCGAAAAGCCAATGTAATAGCCAATCCACCTCCAAATCTCCTACATCTTCTAGATCTCGTTCATTATCTCCAAGTCATAAGTCTAAAGTTGTAGAGCCTTCTCTTTCATCTCCCGAAACAATACCTCGTAGACCTTCTTCAGATTATATTCCCGAGTCTCTTGAATTTCAGTCTTTGATTGAGAAGTTAGAACAAATAACCATATCTCCAGAAAATATTGTTAATCCTAAAATTTATGAAGAAATTGTTACGTCCATATTTCGAGGTACTGGTGTATTAACTCGATCATATAGTGAAAAACTTGAGATTACTCCTTTTGAGTTTCCTATTTATTCTCATCGTAAAAAATCTACTACATCAACATCTCAATTAGGTATCTAAAAGATCACATCATCTTCATCTCCATTTACCTCTACCTTCTCTTCTCATCAACCCATATCTTCTCATATACCCATTTCTACTCAAACAATTAGTGCTGCTATAAGTAGTATTAGTCCAGTAGTAAGTTCTTCTCCATCCACATCTACTTATGGACCTACTATCTCATCTTCACAAACAACAAGTCAAGTAATGAACAACTTACCATGGGTCAATCCAGGTAATGTTCAAATGGTAAATTTACATCCTCTCCCGGATCATCCATAAAAATGGTTACCAAAGTACAATCTTGATGATGGTATTCCCACTGAAGAACATCTCAATAATTTTATGTTAGCCATGAACCTCAATGACATTGAACATGAAGATGTTGTAGTTAGATTGTTTCCATATACTTTTCGAGGATCTGCAAGATCCTGGTATTTTTCTCTCCCTTCAGGATCAATAGGAGTTTGGGATACTTTTCAAGAACAATTTCTTGCCAAATTTGGTGATAATAGGACAATTGCGTCATTGATCAATGATATTTCTACTTTAAAAGCTAATACATGAGAAAAGATCAAAGACTTCAACTCCAAATTTAACAAGTTATTGAACAAAATTCCAACTGCTTCTAAGTTTGGATTGGATGTACAAATAGAGTGGTACATATCTTCCCTTCCTTCTAATATAGAAATTTTTGTAGATAGAGCTAATAAATTCACCCTTGAAGAAAACATGAAAGAAGCCTTGTCTATTGAAAGAAGAATTGTTTCTTTAGAAAAGAAAATAGAGATTGAAGATAAAATATCTAAAAAGGTAACATTCAAAGACAATCCAAAGAAAAACCATGTCCAACGAAATGGCTGAAATAAAAAAAAATAGGTTGCTGAAACCTCTACCAGGAAACCCTTTTGATCATTTAGAAAAAATCAATTGTCTATCTCTCAGCCTCCCAATGTTATTTATAATGTTGAATCTGATAAAGAAGAAGAAGAGGAATAAACCACAACTTTTGTTGATGAATTCCAAGATGAAGAAGTAGTTGAATTACATGGATTATGGGATTTCATTTTACCTTCTTCTGATGATGAAATAGAAGCTAAATCCATGCTTGTTAGCACAAGAAGTAAAAATTCTATAGAACCAACACAATCAGCATAAAAAAAGAAAATTCCAACTTCTACTGCTAAAGAAAAACCTATCAATAAAAAACCTCCATTAAAATCATCTCAGTAGGTCATCATTGATTCCCAGCCAATCAAATCTACAGCCAATCCCCAATCTAAAAATTTAGTAGTATCCGATACTATTTAATATAACATAATCGAGGATATGAAGAATATTAAAGCCAATATTTCTCTTTATGAGGTTAGAAAATTGAAGAAAAAACATAAAATTTTATTGAAAGAGATGAGTGCAGTCACAACATCTCCTCTTCCTCCAACTATTATAACTAAGGCTTCTAATGGAATAGGGAAACCTCCGATTGACAATTCAAACAAAGTTAATGCTTCATATGCTATTTTGATTGGTGATAGATCTAATTACCATACTCCTCCTTTTCTTTTAACCTTTGAAATATACAATATAAATTTTCATACCTGCCTGATCGATTTTGGGGCTTCGTCTAATATAATGGCATATTCAATTCGCGAGATTAAATATCTCATCCCAAAAGTCATACGTCAGTATAGTTCAATTAGATAGAACAAAGGTTAAGGTATTAGGAGAGATCAACTCGGTAAGTATTAGGTTGTCATCAAACCCAAAATTTGCTCAGATTATCAATATACTGATTGTAGACATCCATGAATTTTACAGTTTAGTTCTTAGCTGAGACTGGTCTGAAATATTACATGGATATTTCACAACAGACTGGTCTCACATGTGGCTTCCATATAATGGAAATCCAAATCAAATTAGAGTTGATCGTGAAAAACATATGAAGTACTCAGTTATAGATCTTGGGGAAGAAAATGAGCCTATAACATTTAAAAACAACATTTTGGGCAATTGCTTTGCAGATTCATTCTTAGGGAATTTTAATGTGCAAATTTCACCTTTTCTAATAAATTATGTTAACTCTCAAGTAGAAAATTTTTCTCAAACTGATTCCATTAGATGTTTCAATTTTGAAAAAGAAACTATAGTCCAATATCTGTTTTGGAAACTTTATTTTGATGGATCAAGATCCAGTGATGGTGTAGGAGCAAGATGCGTACTTATTAGCCCAAAAGGCGAGAAAACCATGCTAGCCTGTAGGTTATAATTTCAATTCACTAACAATATCGCTGAATACGAGGCATTGGTTCAAGGTCTCCAAAAAACAATTCGTCTTGATATACAATATATTCAAGTGTTTGGAGATTCAGAGATTGTTTTAAGACAAGTATGAAATACTATTCAATGTTACTCAATACACTTGAAAAATTACCAATCCTTGGTTCAAGACCTCACATCACATTTTATAGCATTCAATATCTCTCCTATTCCTAGATCGCATAATGTTAACACTGACCTTTTAGTAATGTTGCCTCCAAGCTTATTCCACCAGAGTATTTTAATCATGACAAATTCTCTATTGAATTAATTTTCCGACCATATACACCATATAATGTTACTATTTGGCGAGTTTTCAATGATGATACTGATATTTTAAGTTTTCTTACTTCTGAGAAATCATATGATGATCAAATTGTGGACGAAGATGAAAATGATAATCAAATCAAGCAACAAACTGATAAAAATATTTTGCCAAAATCCTTGTGAAGCTTGAATATTTATATGATTTGAAAGACAAATTCAAGGAAGTCAACAATTGTAAACTACAAAGTTCTACTCTAAAATTTGAATTATTTAACTTAGTATCTATCGATTTACATCAAGATATAAATCTAGGGCTTAGCCTTTCATCTGAAGAAAGAAATGCATTCATTTCAATATTGAAGAGATACAAAGATATTTTTGCATGGAATTAATAAGATCTTAAAACACATGATCCATCAATCATTCAACATACTATTCCTATGGTACCATATATTAAGCCTATTCAACAAAAGCTCAGGAAAATTCATCCAAACTTGGAAACTCAAATAAAAAATGAATTAAACAAACTATTGAAAGCCAAGATCATTTTTCCTGTTAGAAATTCAAAATGGGTTTCTAATTTAGTACCTATTAGAAAAAAAAGTGGAGATATTCGAATTTGTATTGACTTCAGAAATCAAAACAAGGCATGTCAAACAGACAATTTTCCTTTACTATCAATGGAACAAGTTTTACAATCAGTAGTAGGTTTTGAATTAATGTATTTTCTAGATGGATTTTCAGGGTGTAACCAAATTTTGGTTCATCCAGAAGATCGTTTGAAAACTACATTTCGAACCAAATGGGGAAATTATGCATATCAAAAGAAGCCCTTCGGATTAATGAATGCAGGAGCCACATTTCAGAGAGCCATGGATATTGCATTCAAAGGATTGATAAATAAAACAATGGTAGTATATCTTGATGATATAACCATATATTCAAAAGAGAGAAACAATCACTTGCATGACTTAAAGAAATTTTTTTGAAAGATGTAGAATATTTGGGATCTCTCTTAGCTCAAAGAAGTCAATTTTTTATTTAAGCGAAGGTAAACTTCTAGGTTTTATTGTCTCAAAGAATGGAATTTGTATAGATCTAGACAAGATTAAAACAATTTTAGAAAGTTCACTACCAAATAACAAGAAGTCAATGCAATTATTCTTAGGACATAAACTTTTTCAAATGATTCATTCCATATTTTTCACATATATTTCTTCCCCTACAAAAGACGATCAAGAAAGATACATTTTTCAAATGGGGAAAAGAAGAAAAGGAAGCATTTCAAATCATCAAACAAGCAATTTTTGATGCTCCTTCTCTTTCAACTCCTAATTTTTCCATCGATTTAATTCTATATACTTTTTCCTAATATCTACCATATGCAGTGGTGTTAACTCAACTAGAGGATAAAAATCTCGAAACCCCATTTCTTTTTTCAGCTCTAATTTTCAAGGAGCTGAATTGAATTTCTAAGGAGCCAAAAAAAAGGTGTTTGTGGTTTATAAAGCGGTCAAGTATTTTCGACCTTTTATTTTGAAAACTCATGTCAAAGTAGTAGTTCCTTTCTCATCACTCAGACAAATACTTATACAAAAGGAACTAGTAAAAAAAGGGCCAACTGGGTAACATCAATGCAAGAATACGACTTAGAGATAAAACTTGCTAAAATTGTAAGAGGTCAAGGATTTTGCAGGTTGATTACAAGAATGAACGACACATCACCAGATGAGGTAACATCTAGTATTGAACACTTTACAGAGGTACTTAATGCTAACCCTCAGTCTAATTATGATGATTTAATATTTTATTTAAAGAATGGTCATGCTCTACTTAATTTGGATTTCAAAATAAAATGAGCGTTAAGATTGAAATATAATAAATATCAATTAGTCAATGATGTTTTATTCAAAAAAAATTATGACTCTGTCTTACTCAAATGCTTAGAGAAAACTGAAATACTTAATGTGCTCTAGCAACTTCATGATTGACCAACATGTGGACACTTTGGTGGAGACACCACAACACATAAAATTTTACATGCAGGATATTATTGGCCAACACTATTCAAATATGCACACAACTATGTTAGAAATTGTAAGATTTTTCAAACTACAGCAGGAAGAAAAATAAAAGCCTCAATTCCACTTCAACCAGTCAACATGGAACAACCTTTTTAACAATGGGGACTTAACATAATAGGTGAGATCATTCCTCATTCTTCTAAACATCATAAATATATATTGACTGCTATAGATTATTTTACCAAGTGGGTAGAAGAAATATCTCTTAAGACGAACAAATCTAAATACATTATTGAGTTTATTGATCAATTCATCATTACAAGGTTTGGTGTTCCTAACGCTCTAGTATTTGACAATGCTTCTTATTTTTCTGGTAATGCCATGACTTCATTTTATTTGAAAAGAGGCTTTAAATTACAGTATTTTTCAAATTATTATCCTCAAGGAAATGGCCTAGAAGAATCAATGAATAAAATCCTTATAAGGAAAATTAAATGAACTATTGATCAAAACCAGAAAAACTGGCATAAATCCTTAACTTTTGCATTATGGGAAGATAGGATAACTAGAAAAGCTTCAATAGGAACTTCTCCTTTTCGATTGGTATATGGGAAAGAGGCAATTTTACATTTAAATATAGCTATCCCATCAACAACCCTGGTTAAATTAATTAATGAACAACCTTTCTCTTCATTACAATTGAGAATGTCTGAAATAATTAAAATGGAAGAAGAAAGAGAAAAAGAAAAAATGGTACACAGTGATCATCAACAATTGATCAAAACTTCGTTTGATTCAAATGCAGTCAAAACTAAATAGTTTGAGATTGGAGATTTTGTATTGAAATGGGATAAAATGCATGAGGAGAAAGGAAAACATACAAAATTTCAAAATTTTTTGGCTTGACCCTTTTAAAATCTTCGAAAAAATAGCTCCATCAAATTTCATTTTGAAAGATTTACAAGGGAAGAAGGAAACTCTTCTTATTAATGGACTTGTCCTTAAAAAATATTTTTCTTAAAGAACAATAATTCTTTTGTATAAATATGTATATAGTTTTAATTCAAAATAATATTATTATTTTTTGCAATATTATGCGAAAGGTGAAACGCTTTATCATTTTTCTTGAACATGGAAGTGTTAATCCTTAGAGAAATAAAATAAGGAAATAAATCATAAATTGAATTCTCTATTTCTTTGGAAAATTTTGATTTAAATAGCCGATTAGAAAGAGAATTTCTTCTGACTCATGTGATTTGAAAAATTATTTTGACATGAATCATGTTCAAAAAATTACTTTTACAAAGTGAGAAAGTTTATTGAAGTATTAGCATATTTACTCAAATGGTCATACAAAAGCTGATAAAGAGAAAAAATGACAACCCCCCCATTCATTCATATATATATATATATATATATATTTCTTTTCAAAGTGTAATTAAAAAATATAAAAAACTTTGAAGTTGAGAGATCTCATCACGAGTCGACTCATCATGTTCATAGGAAACTAATAAACTTGACATTATCAATTGGATAACAAACCAAGATAGTGGCTCATGGTCTAAAAAAAAACCTTGAGACAAGGGATCTCATCACGAGTTAGCTTGTTCAAATTTATTACAACCAGTGAATGAAATTATCACTTCTAACTTCCAAACCAGGATAATGATTTTAAAGTGGCAAAAAGAAGGAGAATTATACAAAGAAAATAAGTAATCATACTACCTTTGGAGATGTCTATTATATTGTGAATGGGACACTGGTTCATTTTTTGGTTAATAGTAACCCTATGAAGGCTATGAACGTCTGTTAGCAGCAATGGCTCTACTAGTGACTAATAAGTTTATCAAACAGGATAAGCTTTGACTAAATTCCTACTTATCTTTTCAACTTAATAAGATTTGATTAATTTAAAGAGAAATTTAATTTACAAAAGAAAGAGGAAAAATTTTCAAGTAAAACAAAGTTATTTAGATTATAATTTACCTATATCAAAGACATATTTGAATTACTTATAAATTTCCTAGAATATTGCCTTTAAGTACTAAGATTTATCAAAGATTCTTGATTCATCCAGTGTGTCACCAATTATTTTAGTATTACAACAACTCCCCATTATCTAAGTAAAATAGATTAGAAAGGATAATAGGGACCCTTTAAATATTTTAGGATTAATATTTATTTTTAGAAATAAAACCTAAAGATAGGGTTTTATTAGATTAGGTTTTAAATTTTCTTTAAAAAATAAGAAAATCACCTAAAGAACACCTAAAACAACCCACAAAGAAAGAAACATAAAAGCAGGAAAGAAAACAACAACAAAGTTGCAAATAACGAATCGCAAGAATAGCGAATTGCCAGAGTACGAATAACGAATTGACGAAATACAAATCACCGAAATGCGAAGTAGCGAAACCCATCACATAACAAATGTTGATATCACATTCGTTCATGTAACATAACCTGATACCTCATCTCATCTAAAATCATCTCAATATCACACTTCGTGTTTCGTAGATTGCTTTGAAGCGTTAAAACTTGCCAACTACCAAAATCGCTGATCAATAGATCCCGATGTGGTGACATCTGTCAAAATCACACGAACCCATGCTTATCAATTTAATGTTAATTTAGGTGTTTTGTAATATCGAGGATTGCAATTGATTTGTAATTATTTCAAATATTAATACCATGGATTTCCCATTATGCATGAGTTAAGTTGATAGGACAGTTAATAGCATTCAAAGTGATTTCAACTTATCCTATCTGGTTTTCTTTTCAACAGGGAAATTCCAAAAACTTAGGCATAAAAGGATCTCAAGGCTGATTAAATCACGAAGGAAATCTGCCACCCCATCACTGTTAGTCATACAACAAGAGGAAAACAACAAAATGACTCCCCTAATCTCGGGTACTACATGCAACCCAGAGATTGGTTCTTTAAACTGGGAAGGGATCTGTTAGTTGTTCGAAAATGAGAAAAAACAAGTAATTATGGACAAAAAAGCCGTGGAAAATGATAACTTATCCAATGATTCATAATCATGGACATACACTGCTAATTATTTTCTTCCCAGAATTGCTGCTTGTCCTAAGATGCTGCTGTATATTGATTTAGTGAAATGGGTGTTGGATGATGTAGATATTAGAGATAGGAAATTTGTTACTACAATCATAACTTTCATTGGCTCTCTCAAGCCAACAAATTTGAAGAATATGTATAAAATTCCAGAACCCCAAAAGAGATATGAAGACCGATTTGTTTAAGAGTTCATGCAGGGGAATGACCATCTTGCGACTGTAATTAAAGAATGGAGAAATGATCCTAACTGACATAAGCATGACGATAAGGGTATGTATTTATTCATCTCTCTTAAAATCCCATTCTCTTAGATAGTTACAATGATGTGTCATCTCTTTGGATCTGTAAATACAACCAAGTTTAAAGAGAATTGGACACCCTTGATAGAAGCAAACTTTGAAGGCTATATTATAGATTAGGCTACTATTCTTTCTGATAATTTGATAAGATTTATCACATCCTATAGAGAAAATTTAAATTCCCCACCCAATGAAGTCCCTCTTTTTTATACAAGTTCTTGTATCTTAGACACACTCTGTTTTTCCTTTATATTTTAGTCATTAGGATGGAAATGGACCAGAGAAGTTGAAACCCCCATCTACGTATAGTTATATTTCTTGTGGGAGTAAAAATATCACTCTCATATGTTTAGAATATGCTATGACATAATTCTCTTGGTCTTCCAAGTAATTTTTGAAAGAAAAATCCCTAGAGTCACCCTTGAAGCCAATATAAATCTTAAGTTTGTAGGTAGGTGGTTTGGTGAAGAGAAATTTACACACATCCACATTTTTGGAAGTTATGCCCATCCTCATCTCCTACCCTTTTATACACCAGAAATTTTTTTGGCCAAATAAATTTCTTATCAAACAGTTGGTAATGGTTTGAGAAAAACCCTGAAAGATGCCAAAAAGACCGTTTGACCAACTTTTCCTTTTTCTTGTGGTTCATATGCCCTAGATAATTTCAAGCATGCCTGTCTTGAAATTTATCGATTAAAACCTTTCAGTTTTCCAGTGTTACCCAATAGAAATTATGATTCATATGGTATTGCTAGAGAGATAATGAATCAGGTCAAGCTGCGAGCATTTCCAAGCGAGCTCGATAGATTTGACGATATGTTCGAATCAATTCCCAAATTTTCAGCAATTCAACAAAAGACAGTTGAAAGGTTCAACCTGGAAGATTTTTTAAGATTCAAAGTATATCGAGAACAGAGAAATTCCCATTTGCTAGATTATTTGTTTCACAGACCAGAGCCGAAGGTAGAACAAGTCATAGTTTCAATGAATTGTCAGGTATACGTACCAATTCAAGATGCAGGAATCACAAATGTTCAACAAGATGATAAGTTCACCCAAAATTTGGAAGATTTTGAGAAAAAATATCTGAGACTAATACCCCTGCCACTTATAATGCCATTCAGTCAGAAACCGTGCGTATTGTGGGCGCGACAAGTTCTGTAACTCATACAGATGAGCTAGGTGCGCGACATGTTTTTGCTGATATAGACAACTCTAAGGAGCAGGAATAAATAAGGGAAACCTCATTTACTACATGGGTCTCCAAAATTGTTCTTGACCAATGCCAGATCCAAGGACATAATGATACAGAGGAGAAACCAAAAGATACATCAGCCCAAGATATGGAAATCATCCCGGATTTCCCCACTGCTAAAATAGTCTTAAAAATTAAAGAAATACCTCCATTGGATGTATTTTATAGGCCAAGACACAAAGTTGTCATGACCAGGTCAAAGAAGAAACAGAAGATGGAAGATTCTCCATAACTGCCTATAGTTGCAACACTAATGCAAGTCCTTTGGAAAGAAACTCAACCAACTCCAGGGAAGGAACTTAACAAATTATCTCAATTTGTAGGTGCTTACGCAAATGCAACCATTCATAAGGAAAAAAAAGTTGAATCATTAATTATAGAAAAGGATAGAAAATTTCTCAAATGGAGAAATTTTCTTTGATAAAAAGCACGGGATAGAGCAGGAGCTGCAATCAAGCAACAATAATCTACAAAAAGAGTTTGAAGGTCTCAAACTCAAACTCAAAAATGAAATTAAAGAAAAAGATCAAATAATTCATCAATTGCAGTGGAGGATTGAAAAGCTCCAGGAAAAGCCCGAAATCAATGAAGTAAAGAAAGAATCAACAGAGTTGGAAGACTTACTGGTAACATAACAAAAAATTTTCTATCAAAATTATAATCAAATTCAAGAGAAAGTTAAGACCAGTGATAAATTAGTCACAAATTTCTAATCTGAGAAATTATTATGAAGAAATTGATGATAAGGTGTCAAAATATATAGATTGGAAAGACACTGCACGGGGTAGATCAGCCGATCTCCCGCATCTTGAAGAATCAATTAAAGATATAATATTGGAGATTGGGATATTAAAATTAAGAACATTGAATTAGCTATGATCAGAGCTAATAATTTATCTTCTAGCATCTCTAACTATATAAACGATTCTCTTTTGCAATCCAACCTGATTCAAGAAGCATTAAAAGACACCATGCCAGATATCAATTTCCTAAAGTAGTCCTGGCAAGAGACATCAAACAGAAAATCTCTTGACATAGAAAATATGACAAGTTTAAATATGGAGATTTACTAGTACTTGTTGATTAAGCGTCACAACCAATTGATAAAGTTGAGGTGCCTCTCCAATCAAGAAACTTAACTTCTTCCAGCACTGAAAGATGCAGTATTCACGGGACAAATGAGAATGCAACTGATTCATCCCCCCCAGCCCGAACATATGATCAAAGCATGCCAGCTCAAACGCCGACTAGAGAGTGAATATGGGAAACAATCATAAGACTATTACCACTTATGCATTTCATTTTCCTAGTTTCTAGTTTTATAGTTTAGAGTAATATTAAAGACTTATTTTACAATTATTTTATTTTTGTAATATTAATTAGAATTTAAAACCCTTTCATGCATTTAGAAAGGGGTCCATAATTTTGAGAAGAATTCTTTTGGAACTTACACTATTTTTTGAACGAAATTTATCTAATTGAAAGTCTAAACCCTAAAGCCATCTTTTCAAATCTAAAGCTATGGTGCAACTGGTACTATTATCTGTGTATTGATTGTTGTATGTTTATGAAATTTTGGCAGACTTATTTCTATCTATTAATTTCATTCTGATAACCATTGAAGTGATATATGTTCTTATTACTATTGATATAATATATATGTTGTTAGATGTGAGACTTAGAGATATTTTATGTGATTAATGTTCTTCATTACTAATTCAATTAAATTAATTTAGTTTCTTAAATGTGCTTATATTCATTAAGTATGAAATGATCTATATTATTTCATGCTTGTGAAATTATACTCCATAATCACATAAATGAATCGAATCCCGGGAAGTAGTTATATTTAGTTCTAATTTATGTTATCATTAGAATAAATCACCCCCCTTGTGTTGATTTTATTTCTTTTGTTATATAAACTCTCTTTATACGAGAAACTGGTCCCTTTATCCCTAGTCGGACCCAACATTTCAATGGAAAAGGAGTTGTTTAAGCTTCTGACTGAGTGGAATCTCTAATGTTGAGGAAGTCACTTTCCAGCCTTCAACATAACCTTAAAATGAATTAACTTAATAAATAAATTAAACAAGAATTTTAGCTCCAAGATTTAAGGGTTTTGGTAGTGAACTGGTATTTGCAACATGATGGTGACTTATAGGGTTCATGTGCTTCCACATCCTCTATCGAATCCCAATATAGAGACATTTAAAAATCTCATAGTCAATGGGAAAAACACTAGAATATGAAGCTGACTCACTTCATCAAGAAACTGGAAGAAATCCCTAAAGTTGATGTATTTTATCCCTAACATAGATTAAGGGAACTGCAACTAGTTGAGTGATGCTCAGTTAGAAAATGTACAGGGATCTATCCTTCCCCGCATTCAATAAGGATATGGGTGGATAAAATATGGAAGACAATGGTCAAAGGTGCAGTGTTGTCTTCATTTTATAGAAAGGGTTTTTTACTTCTTCTTTGAAGGAAAGGTGGATCAGGGTCTCATATTTCATAGTGTTTGATATTTTATGGGTGCATAAGGGTTATGTTTGGATCATTGGAGCCCATATTTTAACCTTGATAGTGATTTTCAATTAGAAGTGTCAGTTTGGGTGAAGCTTCCATTTTTCCCTCTCCACTGTTGGAATGATAACACATTCAAAAGTATTGCAAATGCCTTAGGGAAATACATTGATCGAGCAAAGCCACAAGAAGAGATTTTTTCTTGTGCACTGATCTGCGTGGAGGTGGATCTAGATAAAGGGATTCCCATGATAATCAATATGAACTTGGATAAATGGTATCACATATAAGAAGTGGACTGTGACTGGTTACCTTTAAATGCAAAGTGTGCCATGAGCATAACCACTTTGTGAGAGACTGTAAAAAAATAGGAGGAACAACTAAAACCAATAGATGAAGTGGATTAATGGAAACATCCAAAAAGGAGAAGTTAACTAGCAATGAAAGAAAACAAATAGTCAAGACAACCATATCTGATTGGAAATAAGGATAAAGGGAAAGACTTACCTTCTCCTAAAAATGGGGCCAAGCCAATGGAGAAGGAACTAGTAGATCAAATGGGAAAAAATAAACAATAACAACTATAAGGCATTGAATATGGTAAATGAAGTGGGGGAAATCACTCCCTCTCCAAAGGGTCTTGATCCTACTTCAACTATAGAATAAAACACTAAAAATACAAATGAGAATATGTTGCCACTGAAGAAGGACCCAATCCCTGTGCAACCAAATAAAGAGACCTCCTTAGTGAGGAAGAATTCCCTTCTCCAAGAAATATTCAGACATGGCCATCCCTTGAAAGTTCTGCTGATGAAAAATTAGAAGAAAAGAAGGAAAATAAGTATGAAATATTCCAAATAAATCCTAGAATAAAATCCAATAGGGAGATATGGATTGAAAAGGTGGAAAAATACAAAGAAATGGTCATTCTACTGGTCGTAGAACCAAAACTTAAAGGGTATCAAAACACTAGGAAAAGAGATAACACAACCTCTCTATAGGTGACTACCCCCACTAGTAGTAAGTGATGAAATTCATCTCCTTGAACTACATGGGAATTGGGTCAGAAAAGCAGATGTTGGAATTAAAATACTTAGTTTGTACTTTACGAGATTAATCAACTCTCAAGTTATTGGATCAATGCTCCTACATGCACTAGTCAGAGACATTTTTCCCTCATAAATCCACAAATCAATTATGCACTATCGTCAATCTATATATGTTGGTTCATTTTTGGTAAAAATAAGAACTTTGGGAAGTTTTTTTTTTAAATATTGAGGACTCCCCATTTGGCGTGGAATGCATTAATGGAGGGGAATTTAATACAACTCTGCATTAGTGGGAGAAGAGAGGTAAATCTATGGTTAGGGATAAATTTCAAGAAGTTATGGAGGATTTAATATGGAAACTAAATCTATTGGATGTGAAACCAACCTCCAATAATTCCACATGGAACAATAAAATGTCTAGCCTAGGTCATATAGTTGTTAGACTAGATCGATTTCTAATAGAAATTTCCTTTTTGACAAAAAATACAATGGTGTATTCCCACATCCTTCCATGGAATGGGTAAAATCATCACCCAATAACACTATATATCTCAGATAAAGAATATTGTGGATCTATCCCCTTTCGTTACACCCCATTTTGGGCTTGAAAGGAAGGGTTCAACGAGTTGGTTAAATTTTTTTGGAGCAAATGGGTTCCTGGCAGCCTAATTGTGATTTAGGAGAAGAAAATAAAATGCCTAAAGGAAGCATTGAAACAATGGGATCAGGATCATTAGGAATGTAAACAAGTGAGGATAGACACACTTCAAAATAAAATGGATTCCCTTTAGTCTAAAGTAGAAGAATGCCTTGTTACCAATGAGCTACTGAGGGAATAAAAGGAAACATTTTCTGCTCTTCATAAGACCCTTAAAGAAGGATAAGACGTATGGTGACTCAAATATAGAAGCATATGGCTCCAAGCAGGTGACATGAAACCCAAATTTTTTCACAAGCAAGCAAGAAAAATATATTGAAAAAAAATAATAAGGAATTAGTGATCAAAGGGAATAAGGTCTTGAAGGTAATGAAAATCAAAGAGGAGATCATTTTGTTTTATGTTGATATCAACAACACGATAGGCCCTGCTAGTCCAAAAGTAGAGAAATGCATGCTTGAACAAGTTCCTGAAGTCCTCTTTCAAGAGGTAACTTTTCATATATTGAGGAAGCTCACTGTGGAAAAATGTCATTAGGTCATGGTCTCCTTTAATCCAGATAAAGCTCCTAGTCCAGATGGATTTTCAACACATTTATATCACTAGTCTTTGGAGGTAATCAATGTTTTTTTTGTATAATGATTAACTACTCCCTTAAAAAAAATTTCATGGGAGGTGGAAAAAATTATTCATTCTTGGATTTGGTTCCAAAAGAAGCAAATCCTTCCTTTGTGAGGTTCAAACCCATCTCTTTTTGTGATGTTTCCTATAAATTTATTTTTAAGATTTTGGATTTAAGAATGAAAAGTCTTATTCCTACACTAATATTTGAGAACTAGGGGGGATTTTTCCATAATAGGAAAACATTTGATAATAGTACAAGAGGTCCTTCACTCTAGCTACGAAAGGGAAATCAGGGCATGATCATTAAGCTTGACATGGTCAATGTCTCTGACAAGGGAAGCCATGAATTATTATTTGAATTAATGGCATGATGTGGCTTTGATCAAAGATTTATTTGTCGGATCTCATTATGTATTTCATTGCCCTGGATATCACCACTTATAAATGGAAGAGAGACAATTTTTTTTTTGTGCTAGTCGTGGCCTGCGCCATGTATGTAGGTTGTCTCCCTTTCTATACATATTAATGGATAATTACCTTAGTAGAAAGAGAGAATATTAGATCTATGGAAAGTCTCCCTGGATTAAGATATGTGCATGGAGAAAAGAACATTAACCATTCTCAATTTGCAGATGAAACCCTTCTTTTAGAAGGGCTTAGACTATTATAGCGAGAAGATTCAAGAGGGTCCTCAATAATATTTTGGAAGACTTTGGTGGGAAAACTCATATAGGAAAATCACATATTTACTTTTGGAGCACATCAACATCAATGACAAAACAAATCAACAATATTTTTGGCTTCTCTCCAATTGAATCTTGGATAGAATTCAAGTATCTTAGAATACCCATATGTTTGAAGTATTATTCAAGCAAGCCTATGAAAATGTATTGGAAAAATTAAAAAAATGAAACTTGAGACCTTAGGAATTTAGTTGCTCAACTTAGCAGGTTGTGTAGTGTTAATCAAAGCTATAATATCATATTTACCTCTATACCATTTTGTAGCATTATTAACCCCTTAGAGTGTTCTCTCTCCAATGGCCAAGGAAATTCACAAATTCCTATGGGAAGGGGATGGATCAAATGAAAAAAAATCCACTTGCTGAAATGGGAAACAATGAAGCACCTAAAAAGTCATGGAGGCCTTGGAATTTGTGAGTTAACTATGATGAATAAGGAAATAGGTGCCAAGCTAGTTTGGAGGTTTATAACACAGAATGAAGACTAGTCACATTGCAGTCCTCAAAGAAAAATACTTAAGAACGGATCAAGACTGTAGCCTCAATTTAATAGAAGATTCTAAAGACAACTCCAATGTATGGAAAATTATTATTGTAGAAACTCTTTTGATCAACTCACATGTTTATTGGAATCCAGGCAATTGGAGAGATATAAACTTGTGGAGAGATAAAATAATGGGTAAGCATCATTGGAAAAAAAATATGAGTTTACTTCTTTAAGGGAATTATTTTGTGTATAGGGTAAGTCTTCCTTAGTAGACATATTTTATTGGGATGATGATGGCTATTGGATTGGATGTAATTTTCAAGGAATTCCCAAAAATTTACATTAGTTAATTTCCAAAATATGAAACAAATTGCCTGGCTATGCACCATGGAGATTAAACGAGGTGGACCAATTGGGCTAGAATCGCTCCTTGTACTAAGTTAAATAATGTTATTCCTCACTCCTCTTTCCTCAGAGAACTCCTCCTAAATCAAGTACTTTGGTCGAAGATATGGAAAGTTGATGCAAACCCAAAGGTAAACTCTTTCTACCCACTACTGGCAGAAGAAAATATCAATTGCAGAAAATATGAGGAAACTAGGAATTAAAGGTTCCTTGAGATGCCTGTTGTGTAAGTAGCATGAGGAATCCATACAGCTTGGATTTTTGGATTTTTCATATACTAGAGTGGTTTGGGTGGAGGAGACAAGGGCGATATCAGGTAGGCTAATTTGGTCATCCACCCTATTAGCACTCCACCGGATCTCCGAAGGCTGAGAAGGAGACGAGCAAAGGTAACCACATAACACTTTGACCCAATAACTAGCCCTACTAGGCTGAGAGGGCTCTCTCAAAGAGATTCACAACCAATTTGAATGGATCATGGAGATTTTAGGCTAGATATGAATGTTAGAGTTTGATTGATTTGGATTTTGTGCTGGATGAAAATGGACCTTTAGAGCTAGGATAGAAACTTCTGGTAGGGTTACAAGAGCAAAAATTGCATGGAAATAAAGGGGCAAGGTAGGCAAGCTTTAATGAAAATTTAGGCTTTATGATTATGGTGTAGGATGAACAAAGAGATCAGGAAGAACCTCACAAAGAGATTGGATAGATGAACCTCACAAAGGAAGGATTTGCTTCTTTTGGAACCAAATCCAAGAACGAAGAATTAATTCCACCTCCCATGCAAAAGTTTTTAAGGGAGTAGTTAATCATTATACAAAAAAAACATTGATTACCTCCAAATACTAGTGATATAAATGTGTTGAAAATCCATCTGGACTAGGAGCTTTATCTGGATTAAAGGAGATGATGACCTAATGACATTTTTCCACAATGAGCTTCCTCAATATATGAAAATTAACCTCTTGAAAGAGGACTTCAGGGACTTGTTCAAATTTTTAAGATGGAAGAACAGAGAGAAAAAGCCAAAGCCATACATACTCATCATCAGCAAATAGTGAAAGCCTCGTTTGACACAGCATCCACCAGCTCAAAAGCTTTTGAAATTGGAGACCTTGTTTTGAAATGGGATAAAGCACATGAGAAAAAGGGTAAGCATACCAAATTCCAAATATTATGGCTTGGTCCATTTCAAATCATTGAGAAAATAGGCATATCCAGCTTTTTGCTGCGAGACTTATCAAGTAAGAAAGATTCCTTGCCTGTGAATGGTCAAATTCTTAAAAAACATTTCTCTTAGGTTAAGCTTTAAAATTTTAATTTTTTCTTTAGAAAATAAAAGCTTGAAAATAGTATCATTTTTGGTTGATTCAAAATTTTCAAAATTTCTGATAAATTATTTTGGTTTTTTGCTTCTATAAATAAGTGAAGTAAAAAGATAATTATAACTATGAGAATTGAATAAACTTTATTTTTTGAAATAATTTGAAATTTACTAAAGGCATTTACTTTCTGAAAAGACTCTTGCTATCATAAAATATAGTTGTTATGTATCAGTCAAAAAACGAAATTTTTAACTTAGCAAGGATTCTCTACAAAAAGGTATCTACCAACTCTATAATTATCGTCCATAAATCTTAAACGAGCTAATGATTCATCCCATCTGATAAAATTTCTTCTTCAAAGTATAATTCAAAAAATAAAAAGAAATATATATGATGTACAAATTCAAAAGTAAATAAGTCTCATCACGAGCTTGTTTATCATGATCATAGAGAAATAATCTAGACTGATATTACCAATACTGCATACCACAACAGGGTAATAGCTAAATGATTATAAAAAAAAATCAAAAGAAAAGGGGTCTCATCACGAGCTAGCTTGTTCAATCTAAAACTACTATCAGTGAATGACATTGTCATTATTAGGCTACCAAACCTAGACAATGAGTTTGAAAATGTGTCAAGAAAAAGAAATTCAATTACACGTTAAATTATATTTTGAAATAAGAAATCAAATTCAGATGGGACCATGAATCATTATTGGTTAAAAGATAATCCTATCGAGGCTATAAATGCATGCTGGCAACAGTGGCTCTATCTGTGATAAATGAGTAAAAATCTATGAAACCAATTTTAGAGAATACCTACTTTATCTTTTTAAATCTAAGTACTGACTGATACAGATACCTATGTATTATCACTAAAAGGAGTTAATTAAGAAGAAATGAGATAGGTAAATAGATTATATTATGAAAAAACATTTTTTAATTCATGAATCATACTATTTTTGTTTTTATATCTTTTTCTTGTTTTGAAAGTTTAGAAATATCAAAATAAACCAATTAGAGATATTTGGTTCTCCCAAGTGAATCGTCAATTGTTGTGTTATGCAACAACTCCCCCCCATTTTTATTTTTGAAAATAATCTAGACCTTTGATAAATAGAAATAGGGACCCTTATTAAAAATATATTTTTCATTTTAGATAAAAAATTAAATTCCCAAAAACATTGTTACTTTTGTTTAATAAAAACGTAAAAACAAAAAGAAATTAATAAAAAAATCCTTGAAAATAACCTATCATAAATCGCATCCCGCATGATCTTTTCTCATTAAAAGATAAGTAACAAAACAACGAAATCCCGATTTTGTGATTAGCGATCGGAGTTTCGCAAGCGACAACAGAAATCACACATCGCGAATAAATCTTTGAAACTTTAAGCAAACTTTACCAAAGTTTCGATATTGTGACAACTCCGATTTTGCGATATTACAAAACCGCGATTTTGTGATTTCGCGATATCGCGAAATCGCATATCGCATAAATAAAATTTAATATGCTTCATAAAGATAGATTCAAAGGGCATGATGCGATAGATTTGACAGGTTTTAAATAAAGGTTTTACATGAAATAAATCATGTCAGAAACGATTAAGTGTGTTTTATCATCCCAATGCAAATAGTTATTGTTTGGTTACGGATAATTAATGGAACAGTTGCTTCCTAGATCTTTTCTTTTCGAATTGGTCATTTCAAATATATCTTCCATCATTTGATCATTACTCTATTTTTATAGGGATTTTCCTTCAAGATATGTCCATTCACAAGGTAATGCAAAAGCACAACAAACAGACTATTGCAGAAGAAGAATACACAGAAATGTCACCAATAGTCTCAGATACAGTCTGCACTGCTGATGGAGGTGCCACAAAGTGGCAAGCTATCTATACGATTCTTGAAGATGAATAACCTGAAGTAGTGGAGGTCAAAGCGACTGCTGATGATGCAAGGCCCTCAAATTTATAGTTTAAATATACTGCATGTTCCTTCCTTCATAGGATAGTATCAAGGGCTACTCTTTTACCATATACCGACATGATTATGTGGGTGCTTGATAGTTCAAAAATCAAGGACAAATAATTAAGAACCGCTAAGAATGAAATCTTAGGTTCTTTTAGAGCCGAAGACTTGAAAATCATGTACAAGCTACCTGACCCACATGACATATATGATAATAGATTTGTTGAGAAATTTGCAAAGAACAATGAGGACCCTTTCAAGACAATTCAGGGTTGGAGGAAACTGGACAACAAGTTCAAACATGAGAAATCAGGTATGTACCCTATCGCCTCACTGGAAAAACCCTACAATTTTTCAGCCGCGATGCTATGCAGATTATATGGTCTCCTTGAAAATACCAAATACTCCATAAATTGGCTTCCCCTAATTGATTCCTATGTTAACTCCTATATCATTAATTGGGCAACCATTCTTTCGGAAAATCTAGCTAAAGAGATTAATGAATATCGCCAAACAAGAGCTTCTTCGTCCAAACTCGTCCCTCAATTTTTCATGAGTGCATATATTTTTGACACTATCTGTTTTTCCACCAGTTTTCTAGTTATGGGTTGGAAATGGACTCCCAAGGATCCCACTCCTATTCATTTGAAAAATAAAGAGATATGGGAGCATAATTATGCACCACATTTTCATAGGCTATGTTACGGAGTTTTATTACCATTACATCAATTTATGTTTGACAGAGTGAGCCCTAGGTTCACTAAGGAAGCCCTTGCAGACCTTCAAATGATAGGAAGATGCTTTGTTGAAGAATCATTTTCATATATTAGAGTATTTGGAAGCTCCAATCCCCCACATATTCTTCCTTTGTATGTTTCTGGTAAATTAATGGCGAGAGAAGTCGCTTACCAAACAGTTGATAATGGAATCACCAAATCTTTGAAGGATAGTAAAAAATCCTTATGGCCAAGTTTTCCACTTCAATGTGGTACATTTACCCTCAACAATTTTAATCATGCATTGAAAGAATGTCAGAATATTTAGCTTTTGAAGCTCCCCATTTTACCCTCAAGGTAGTTCGATCCAGAGAAGATTGCTAGCAAGTTTACTCAATCAGATAAAGTCAAACCTACCATACATACTGATGATAAATTTGAAGATATTTTGCAATCAGTTGGGACTTTTAAAGAAGTCCAAAATTTTGTCAAATTGAACCTAAATCCAGAAGAAATACTGAGATTCAAAGAGTACAAAGAAAAAAGACTCAGACGTATCCATCAAAATATCTTAGTTACTAGTTATACAACTGAAGCAAGCAAATAAATCAGGACAAAACAAATAGATTCACGAAGTCAGAGTGAACTAGATAAAATCTGGACTCCAGTTAGCAACACATTGATAAATACCCTAGAGGTATCATCTTCACAAAAAAGAGACATAATTTCACACTCCAAAGGGACAAACAGTTTTGGCAAAAGAATTCATTGAAAGTCTTGGGATAACCTCCCAAGAAACATAATACATTACTGTGTTTCCAACTGATGAGATTTTTTTGAAGGTAACTGATATCCCTCCACTGGATGTATTCTACAGCCCTCTCCATAAAGCTGTAGTAAGGAAACAAAGAAAAAGGAGAAGGATTGAAACACCTCCAGGGAATGAAGTAATGGAAGTTGTATGGAAAGGCACTCCTTAAAATCCAATTGAAAATCTGACTCGGCTATCACAATTTGCTGGAGCAGACACTACTACAACGATGGATAAGGCAGTTGAAGTATCCATTTTGGTTCAAGAAAAATATGATAAGATCATGTAGCTACAACAACAATTGGATGAAGAAAGGAGTAGTCTGAATTAGAAGGTAGAGCAGCAACTCCTCAAATTTAAGCAAGATATGGAAATGCTTAAGATAAGTCATGAAAATGGCTTATCTAGCAAAAAAACGTTGATTAAAGAATTGAGAGAAGAGCTTACAAAATATGACGGTATTCCTACTGCAGAGGAATTCATAAAAGAAGAATTGGCATTGAATGCCTTACTCTCAAACAACAAAACTGTAATATTCCCAAAGTTCCACATCGTATTTGGAATATTAGAGTCCTTGATTTTCTTAATGAATTAAGTAAATAAAAGGGTGGAGGGACCCACAATCCTCAATAAGAATAAATATCCATTTTGTGTGTGTGAATGTGGATTAATTAAGCCTATATATACATAATAAGGTCGTTGAGCAACTACTAATGTGAATGAAATTGGAGAACTTGTCTCATTAATGAGATAAATCATGGAGGTTTACAAAGTCAACTAAGATCTTGAAGAGATCAAACAGAAGGTCGATTCAGTAAAATAAGATCTTGAAGATGTCAAACAAAAGGTCATGAGACATTCATGATAAAGTTATGGAGGATGATGTGCAAACAAAGCACACTTGATGGATAAGGTGTACATTGCACCTAGACATGATGGTTGATTTGGTCAAACAACGCAGTCAAATTTGGAGGATCTTGTCCACATACACTACGCAATCTAGATGAGGGCCAAGGCTTGGGAAGGCTCAAATTTTATATAAAGAAGATGAAGGCAAGGATGAGGGCATGCTGATTATTCTTGATGTAAATATATTTTCAGATCTAGAATTGTCATGTGACATTCCATTTCTTTCTTGGGCTGTTTAGCAGAGATTGCAAGTGTTGTTTACCACAGGGTGTTCCTAGTCAAGAATCCCACCTCTTTCTTACAGCATCTCCAAAAAGAGTCTTGTACTTCATTCTACATCAGGCTTTAGGTGCCACATTTCTTTTCCTACTTTCTGCAAAACATCCATATTTAGAAATTGCAGATTTCTGAAGATCATTTTGGAAGGAGGAAGTTGTCTTCAGTACTTCAGCTAGAGAACTGGTGAGGGTTTATTCCTATCACCTTGGGCTTAAAGATCAACTTCCCAGAGCTTCATTGTAGATATGGAATTAGGCCAAAAGTTATTGACCTCCTAGCAGCAGTGTTTCCTTCAGGAATTACGCTGTCCATTTTGCAGATCCAAAAGGAGGAAGGAAGTTGCTAGTATTTCAGCTAGCAATCCTGTGAGGGATCATTCCCTGACATTGCCATCAGTCTTACCATCAGCCTAGAGTGTATTGTAGAATATTTCAGTAGGCAGAAGGCCTCTCCTTTCCTCACATCGCAGTTTCTAGTGGCAGCTGTGTTGCAGCAACTGGAATCATCATTGGAGGATTGAGAAGCTAAATCTAAAGCTTCTAGCTCATAGATCTAAAGAAGGGATCAACCCTTCAAGAATAGATATGATCTGATAACATATTTCAACCATCTATTTGTCAGATCTAGCTTCATATTTGTATTTCCCAACAGTTCAAGGATCAAATCCTAGAGAGGTGATTTTCCAAATTTGTAGATATGGAAAATCCTTTTTGGGTTATCTTGGGAATCCATGACATTGGCCAGATCTTGAATCTTGGCATCATCTGAGCTTCAATTTTGAGTAGATCTGCATTTTCCTATTCAACCTGCAATTATATGTTCATATTCTGCTAAAGGGACAGTGCAATATTTGCTTCAGTTCCTCTCCAGTTACGTTGTACCTATTGCACCATGTTTTCTGAGTGATTCTAGACCAACTTTTTGGCTAGATATACTCATATTTTGTACATGGTATAACTAATTCTTCTCCAATCTAATAAAATGGCTCAGCTTCTCTGTAAATTCTAATGTTGTTTTAAAATTTATTGTTTATCTTTCTGCAGTTCTTATATTGTGTTTAAGTATTACTGCATTCTCCCTTTTGGGATATTACAGTGGTATGAGAGCATGATCTTTGGCTCAGCTTGTGGACACTTCATCTTTTGCATCTAAAGAAGAAGCAAATAGATGAGATCTATCACGGAGGAAGAAAATACTGCCACTCATTTTTGTAGATCTATGTGATATCTCAAATGAAAGAGGAAAGGCAGAAAGAATATCCAAGAAGAATATGTGATGAGGAAGGTCCAAGCACTTCCTATCATCAAATAAGAAAACCGGGGAATCCTATATCTCCTCATAGATACACTATTCCCAATTTCTTTGAAGAAGGTGAAGGGTGTAGAAATGAAGGAAGGAATGAACCTGAGACTTATGAGACTCTCAGTCTATATCTTGAAGAGTACAAAGCACAGTCTAGAGCATTCAAGGAGAAACTAACTCTCCAACAATTCTTCAAAATCAAAGAAGAAAGAGGATCCTATAACAAAAATAGAAGGAAGAGACACAATAGTTTCTATTTGCCTACATTTGATGGATCCTCCTCAAGAAATGTTAAGGCTTGGAGGAGAAATTTAGATGCATTTTTCAGACTACATTCTATAGCTGAAGGAGAGGCTGTCCAAATTGCAGCACTTCATCTTTTAGATGAAGCCAATGATTGGTGGTTTGGTCACATGGAGCATGCAAAGGTGACTAAATATTCAGATTTGTTTCACAAGTTGAGGAAGGAATTTTATGGGAGAAAACCAGAGATGTGCCACAAAGTGACATTTCCTAAGGAGGAGGATGTCAATCTTGTCACTCTGGACAAGAAGTCACTACATTCACCACTAGCTGCAGAAGTACTTGCATCCGGAGAAGATACTCTTGCATCTTTGCAACATAGTCTTGAGATCTTAACATATAGAGTCCCATGCATGATTCAGGAGATGCATGAGGGGAAGGAGGATAATTCCAGTGCCGGTACAATTGGAGAAGAGTAGCCATCACTCTTACCAGCAGTTGGAGGTACTATTGTCCCGGTTGGAGGAACTCTTGTGTTCTGTCAAGAGGTTCCCACATATCAGTTGATCCAAGGTATGCATACACATTAATCACCTATTGTTTCAGTAGATATTATTGAAACTTATGGGGACATGCCATCATGGCCAATGCATGACCAAGGGTTAGATTTAAATGCTGATTTGAAGCAGCATACTATCACAGTGTAGAGGACCCTTGATATAATCAAGGAGGAGATGAAAAGTTATCCCAGTTTTTCATGGATGAACTACATTCAACTTCTTGAGTTGAAGTGTAGAGTTTCAAAAGAAGGGATGAGCATAATCCTTTGTACAATGAATGGTTATGAGATCATTGTTGTACCTTTCTTTGAGATATTTTACATATTACCTTTCAGATCTACAACGCTGTCACTTAGAAGCAGTGATAATGATGAGGTCCCATCATTCTTAGAGCATTCTGAAGGTAGCTTCACTCATGAAGCAATGGAGGATAAGATGATGAATGGTAGACATCTAGATATGAGAAATATTTTCTCCTTTCTTGATGACCCTTTCTCAATGAGCATCTCACAGCTCAAAGAGAGACTTATACCTATAGAAAATCCAGAACCTCATTGGTTTTGGAAGGCCATGGATGAGAAGAAGGTCTCATTAAGAGATCTCATTGGAGGTGCACTTCAACATCTCATGAAGTGCAAAGTTCTTCATCATTTTGAGGAATATGGTATTCTACAAAGGGAGGATACCATGATCATGCAACACATCACTCATATTCCATATTGGGGTGAGTGGGTGAGGATGATAAGAAAGGGGTTGCTTGACCACTTGCAGATGTATGTAATGGGCCAGTAATCTTGGTTACATTGGTTTCCCTTGGGAGATTCTTGTCACTACCCAAAGGCCCCTATTTCTTTGATCCATGCCTTAAGGAACACTTATGAGACGAAGAAGGAGGCATGGCTGTGTTGGCTACTCTTGGGTGAGTATGGTTACCACCCAATAGCTCATAATCTTCTGATTCATGCCTTATGTATCAATGATAGAATGCAGCAAAAGAATGCATGTTCATTTTGGTTTCACTTGAGAAATATTGGCCACCGCATGACATCTCCTATGTCTATGTGTTTTGTATTGGGTAAAGCTTGGCATGATGCTCTCATGATGTGCATTGATGATGTTTCTTTGTATTGGGCTGATGTGACATTCCATATGTCCATTAATATGTTTTTGCTTCATGATGCACATGAGGAGGAGAGAAAGTAGCAAGATCTCTTGTTGCTTTGGTTGATTTTGGGGGAGTTCAGATTTTCCATCTTACATGGAGGAGATGGAGGATGGCAGTAAAGGGCCTTACTCCGGTGGTTATTATTAGGAGAATATGGTTTGACATATTTGTCTACCCATATAGCTCCTTTCCTTCTTCTTTTGCATAAAATTGGAATGATGCTTGGATCCAACAAGGCCAATAGGGCTAAGTATGAGAGCATATCAATGCTCAATCAAATTCATAAAACATGGGATGGAGACATGTATTGTGTGATGGAGCTTTTCCTTTATGAAGAGAACCACCTTATTTTATGCACCTCATGTATTGATGATGATGTTGGACATCATATTGTTGTCACTTGGTACTTCATGATGGAGGGAGAAAATTTAACCATTAAGTTAGAGGTAATTCCTTATGTTTTTAAAAGACAGCTTTGGAACCAAACATGCATAACCCATTGCAACAAATGGAGGAACCCTTCCTTATGTGGATGCCATTTGGAGGGGAATAGATGGCTTTGCATCTACTTTTGGAGTTTCTTGAGGACAAGCAACATTTTTCCGGGAGCGGGGGGGGGGGGAACTATAATATTCCCAAATTTCCACATCATATTTGGAATATTAGAGTCCTTGATTTTCTTAATGAATTAAGTAAATAAAAGGGTGGAGGGACCCACAAATATCAATATGAATAAATATCCACTTTGTGTGTGTGCATGTGGATTAATTAAGCCTAGATCTACATAATAAGGTAGTTGAGAAACTACTAATGTGAATGAAATTGGAGAACCTGTCTCATTAACAAGAAAGATCATGGAGGTTGACACAATCAACTAAGATCTTGAAGAGATAAAACAGAAGGTTGATTCAGTCAACTAAGATCTTGAATATGTCAAACAAAAGGTCATGAGACATTCATGATAAAGTGATGGAGGATGATGTGCAAACAAAGCACACTTGATGGAGAAGGTGTACATTGCACCTAGACATGATGGTTGATTTGGTCATACAATGCAGTCAAACTTGGAGGATCTTGTCCACATACACTGCATAGGCTAGATGAGGGCCAAGGATTGGGAAGTCTCAAATTTTATTTAAAGAAGATGAAGGCAAGGATGAGGACATGCTGATTATTCTTGATGTGAAGATCTTTCAGATCTGGAATTGTCATGTGACATTCCATTGCTTTCTCAGGCTGTTTAGCAGAGATTGCAAGTGCTATTTAGCACAGGTTGTTCCTGGTCGGGAATCCCAACTATTTCTTAAAGGAGCTCTAGAAAGAGTCTTTTACTTCATTCTACATCAGCCTTTAGGTGCCACATCTCTTTTCCTACTTTATGTAGAACATCCATATTCAGAAATTGCAGATTTCTAAAGATCAGTTTAGAAGGAGGAAGTTGTCTTCAGTACTTTAGCTGGAGAACTGCTGAGGGTTTATTCCTATCACCTTGGGCTTAAAGATAAACTTCCCAGAGCTTCATTACAGGTTTGGCATCAGGCCAAAATTTATTGACCTCCTAGTAGCAGTATTTCCTTTAGGAATTACGTTGTCCATTTTGCAGATCCAAAAGGAGGAAGGAAGTTGCTAGTATTTCAGTTAGCAATCCTGTGAGGGATCCTTCCCTCATATTGCCATCAGTGTTACCATCAGCCTAGTGTTTATTTCAGCATTTTTCAGCAGGCATAAGGCCTCTCCTTTCCTCACAGCGCAGTTTCTAGTGGCAGCTGTGTTGCAACAGCTGGAATCATCATTGGAGGATTGAGAAGCTAGATCTAGAGCTTCTAGCTCATAGATCTGAAGAAGGGATCAAACCTTCAAGCATAGATCTAATATGATAACATATTTTAGCCATCTATTTGTCATATCTAGCTTCAGATCTGTATTTCCCAGCAGATCAAGGATCAAATCCTAGGGAGGTGATTTTCCAAAGTTGTAGATTTGGAAAATCCTTTATGGGTTATCTTGGGAATCCATCACATTGGCCAGATCTTGAAACTTGGAATCATCCGAGCTTTAGTGTTGAGTAGATCTACATTTTCATATTCATCCTACAACTATATGTTCATATTCTGCTGAAAGGACAACACAATATTTTCTTCAATGCCTCTCTAGTTACACTGTACCTATTGCAGCATGTTTTATGAGTGATTCTAGACCAAATTTTTGGCTAGATCTACTCATATTTTGTACATGGTGTAACTGATTCTTCTCCAATCTAATAAAATGGCTCAGCTTCTCTGTAAATTCTGATGTTGTATTAAGATTTATTGCTTATCTTGCTGCAGTTCTTATATTGTTTTTAAGTATTACTGCATTCTTCCTTTTGAGATATTACAAAAACTTGTTTATTTTACAGATGTCAGACATAATCCCACAGTTGGAAATCAGTGAAAAATTTACCAATATAGTCATTGACCAGAGAATTGAGTTTAATGAACTCAATACTAAAATTTCTGATTATACTGAATGGAAAGATTTAGAGGAAGGGAGAAAGTTAAGTCTCCCAAATATCAAAGAAACTTTCAAAGATATCCTTTTTACTGACCGGGATGCACAGGTAAAACAGGAAGAGTTGGCCATAGCTAGAGCAACCGGTATATCAAAGAGTATGGTCAAAATGATTAACCATATGTTGCATACCTCTAGTTTGATTAAATAAGGAAATCACAAATCGATTCCTGATATCAGGAATTTAGAACAAAGTTGGAAAAACACAGGTCAACTCCGAGAAGAAACACTTGTACATTGGAAGAAGACTGATTGGGAATCATACTGGCAATTACTTGTTAAACCACATAGTCAAGTAATGACATTGAGTTGCTCTCTGGATTCCATACAGAAGATTCAACCACTTTTATATGATGCTATATTTGCTGGGAAAATGAAGACGCAGTTCAAGAAGCCTCCATAGGTTCAGCCAATGTCATACATTTGTGAGCAGAAAAGCAGAGCTGGAAGTAATCTATCATCGGACATGATTATATGTTAGTTTGCTTTTAATAATTTTAATTTTAGCAAATAGGCACTAGGAATGAGGAAGGTTGTTTGAAACCACTTCATAAGATATTTAGTACAATCTATTTTTGTAAGTAGTTAATATAGTATTTAAACCGTTCTCATGCATTTAGAGAAGGGTCCAGAATTTTATTGAGAACATTTACAAAGAATGCTTTATTGTAAGTTTGTAGATGCCTTGATGAAATAATGGAACATGGCCTTTTCAATTATACATTATTTTGTTGATCAATGTTGATGCACTTTTGTATTCTCTGAAAGACTAATTGATAGAAGGATTGATTGTGGCCTATTATTGCTGATCAAATGAACATGACAGTATATATTTGGTACTATTATCATGTATGCTAAATTCTGTTTTAAACGTTAGTAATAAGTTCAACATCCAGGAATTATGTATGAAATCAATTGTTTCTATTTGAAATATCAGTTGCAATATTGTACGATATAAAGATAGAAATTGATTTATTTTATATATGATCATCAGAATATATGCGATATGTTTTACATTTTTTTTTTATTAAATATTTCTCAAAAGAATCATCTTACAAATTATTAATCTGATTAAGTCTGTGATTGATCTAAATCATCACAGACTGAATAGATATCATTCTAAATCGCATAAAATTAGTATTATTCAAGTTTAGATTAGATTATATTTAATTCAAAGTTTTGCATTCTAGAATAATTTTTTTTTAGTTTTTAGTAATTATTTATGCAAATATTTTGAGAGAAACCCAATAATCATATAAAAAAACCCAAATCTGGGAAACTGGTCCCATTACACCTAGTCAGAGCCACTATCCCAAACGGAAAATGAACTTCTTTAAGGTCCAGACTGGGTGGTTATTGTTGCCACAGATTTCTGAGGCCTCATCATTTTTGGCACTAGAAGGAGGGCCTAACAATGAATGGCATATAAATATAAACCTCAAACTAGAAGCCCTCATAAGATTCGATCTCCCCAAAAGCATCCTACAGCTTCCCGATCAAATTATAAATCACCAACTCAGAAATCAGAAATTATAGAAACTTTCCCCTCATCTCCTAAAATATTTCGACAGTCATCTGCTTCAGAATTCACTCCCGAGTCTCTCGAAGTTTAGTATTTAATTCATAAATTATAAGGAATATCAATTTCTGCAGAAAATCCTGTTAATCCAGAAGCTTCTGAAGAAAGCGTTACTTCCCTATTCAAAGAAACTGGTATATTAACTCGATCCAAATTGAAAGACTTGGAATTCCTCCTTTTGAATTTCCAATAGAATCACATCGCAAAAAAGTTTCTATATCCAGATCTAAGTCAGCTAGTGAAGTCACATCAAATTTTCCTTTAGTTACTTCTTCACATCCTCTTATTCAATCTACATCTTCTTATTCTTCCATTTCCTCTACTTAAACAATTAGTACTATCACAAGTAGTACTGTTCCAGTTGTAAGTTCTACATCCATCCCTCCTACTTCTGGATCTACTTCTGTATCTTCACAAACTTCAAATCCAATTATGGCTATTCGACCTTGGACGAATCCTGGTGTTGTATTAATTGAAAATCCAAATCCTCTTCTAGATCATCCTGAAAAATGGCTACCAAAATATAATCCAGATGATGGTCTTCCTACTGAAGAACATATCAATAATTTTATGTTAGCCATGAATCTTAATGGAGTTTCTCATGAAGATATTGTAGTCAGATTGTTTCCTTATACTTTACAAGGATCTGTAGGATCCTGGTACTTTTCACTTCCAACAGGATCTATTGCCGATTGGGAAACTTTTGAACAAGTTTTTCTTGCAAAATTTGGAGATGATAGAACTATTACATCTTTAATCAATGCCCTTTCCAATCTAAAAACAAATTCAGGTGAAAGGATCAAAGGTTTCAACTCTAGATTTAACAAGTTATTAAACAAAATCCCGACTGCTTCCAAGCCTGTTGTTGATGTACAAATAGAGTGGTATATTTCTTCCTTACATTCTAATATAGCTATTTTTGTAGATAGAGCTGGTAAAGCTACCCTTTTAGAAAACATGAAATAAGCCCTTGTTGTAGAGAAAAGAATCTTAGCATTAGAAAAATGATCAGAGATAGAAGATAGAAAATCAAAGAAAGTGACATTTAGTCAAGATTCCAAAAATAAAGTCTCGAAAGATCCATTTTATCTTGAAGGTCTTCAAAAAGTGTTAAAGACTATGTCAAATGACTTGATTGACATAAAGAAACAAGTTTCTGAATCATCAGTACCTAAGAAATCATATCGCCCATTTAAGAAAAATCCTTCTTCATATTCTCAGCCTCCAAATGTTATTTGAAATGCCAAATTTGATCAAGATATTGAAGATCCCTCACCATCTAAACAAGAACTGGAGTCTGAGGAAGAAGTTGAACTGAATGGGTTATGGGATTTCATTCTCCCCTTAGAAGAACAAAGAGAAGTTATGCCTATGTCTACTAGAAACAAATATTCTCCTAATTCAACTATATCAAATCAGAAACAAAAATCTCTCCCCACAAAGGAGAAAACAATAGTAAAAAAATCTAAAGCTATCCAAACAGATCCTATTTCATCTGATCCTATCATATCTTCCAGAAATTTGATACTTTCATATACAGTGGAATACAATATAGTTGAAGATATGAAAAATACCAAGCAATTATTTCATTTCATGAAATGACCAAACTCAAATAACAACAAAATTTTTTACTTATAGAACTCAAGGCAATCCCTGTAGATCCTATACAACCACTGCTTATAGCTCAAGCTTCTAAAGATATGGGAAAACCTCCATCATCTCCAAACAAAGTAAATCCCAATAACCTTGTTTTAATTGGTGATAGATCTATTTCTCACACTCCTCCTTTAATTTTGACTTATGAGATTTTCAACAAAAAAGTTCATAACTGTCTTATTGATTCAGGAGCTTCTTCAAACATCATGCCAAGAATACTGTGTACAAAATTGAATATCACTCCTCAAAAATCTGTTGTACATATAGTTCAATTAGATAGAAAAAAAGTTGAGGTCATTGGAGAAATGCTATGAGTATCCATTAGATTATCATCCAATCCAAAAGTATTGCAAGTAATTGATATTTTGGTCGCAGACATCCCTAAATTTTGTGGTCTTATTTTAAGCAGAGATTGGTCTAAAAAGTTACATGGATATTTTGCTACCAATTGGTCACACAGGTGGTTGCCATACAATGGTAAATCAAATCGAATCAGAGTTTATCGCGAAAAATTTATGAAACATACAATCACTGAACTAGAAGAAACAAATGAGCCTGTAGCTTTTACCAATAATATTATTGGAAATTATTCAGATGAATCGTTTCTTGGATAATTCAATGCCCATATTTCACCTTTTTCAACAAACACTGCTATTTCTCAAATTGAAAACTTTTCTCAAACAAACACTTCTAGATGTGTTAATCTTAGCAATAAAATTTCTAAAAATTCTTTGTTTTGGACTTTATACTTTGATGGTTCAAAATTAGAAGATGGTGCAAGAGCAGGTTGCATTTTAATCAATCCACAAGGAGATAAAACAATGCTAGCTTGCAGACTCGAATTCCAATGCACAAATAATACCGCTGAATATGAAGCATTGATACAAGGATTGTACAAAGCTATTAGTTTAAATGTTAAATATTTGCAGGTATATGGAGATTCTGAAATAATTGTTCGACAAGTTAGAAATACAATTCATTATATTTATGGACATTGGAAGCACTATCAAACTTTAGCTCATAACCTTACATTGCATTTTTCTGCATTTAATATCTCCACAGTTCCTAGATTACAAAACGCGAGTGTTGATTTACTTGCTAATGTAGCATCTAAACTTATACCAGCCGAAGAATTTAGCCCAGACAGATTTTCAATTGAGTTAATTTTTAGGCCTTCCATTCCTGACAATGTAACAAATTGGAGAGTATTTAAGAATGATGCACATATAATAGACTTTCTTACATTATATAGAGCTTATAAAGGTCAAATCGTAGATGAACATGAACATGAATTACAGATTGAAGATAAACAAAATACTAATCTGATTCCCAAATTTGTAGTCAAAATGGAAGATCTCTATGATTTAAAAGATAGATTTAAAAAGATCTTCAATTCAAAAACCCAGAGTTCTACTCTAAAATTTGAATTGATTAATCTTGGTACACCAGAAAAACCTCAAAATATCAACCTAGGTCTTGGATTAAAATATAAAGAAAGGTTGTCATTCATTAAGTTGTTGAAAACATATAAATATATCTTCACATGGGATTATTCAGATCTCAATACATATGATACTTCCATAATTCAGCATACCATACCTATGACCTCAAATGATAAGCCTGTTCAACAAAAACTTAGAAAGATCCACCCAAATTTAGAAAGTCAAATTAAATCCGAATTAAATAAAATGCTCAAAGCCAAAGTTATTTTTCTTGTTAGACATTCGAAATGGGTGCCAAACATGGTCTTAGTTAGAAAAAATAACGGAGACATTAGGATTTGCATAGATTTTAGAAATTTGAATAAATCTTGCCAAAAAGATAATTTTCCCTTGCCTAGCATGGAACATATTTTACAGTCAATTACAGGATCTGAATTGATGTCTTTTCTTAACGGATTTTCAAGATATAATCAGATTATGGTACATCCAGATGGTAGATTAAAGACAACATTCAAGACAAAGTGGGGAACATATGCATATCAAAAAATGCCTTTTGGGTTGTTAATGCTAGTGCTACATTTCAACGTGCTATGGATATAGCTTTCAGAGGATTAATCAATAACTTAGTTGTTATATACTTAGATGACATTACTGTTTAATCTAAGCATAGAAACAATCATGTTAATCACCTAAAACACATTTTTGAAAGATGTAGAAAATTCGGTATTCACTTGAATAAAAAAAAACGTTATTTTTCCTTATCAGAAGGTAAATTATTAGGGTTCATTGTCTCTAAAAAAGGAATCTATATTGACCCTGATAGGATTCAGGAAATTGAAAACATCCCTTTATCACATAATAAAAAAACAATGCAATCATTTTTAGGACAAATTAATTTTGTAAAAATATTTGTTCCCGATTTCTCCCAAATCATCTTACTCATACAATCAATGATCAAGAAAAATTCAATTTTTAAATGGGTAAAAGATGAGAGAAATTATTTTGAGCTAATTAAAAAGACTATCATTGAAGCTCCTTCTTTAACGACTCCTAATTTTCTTAAGCCATTTGCATCATATACATTTTCTTCTGATACATCATATGTAACAGTTTTAACATAGCTAAATGATCAGAACATTGAAGCACCAATTTCATTTTTTAGTTCTAATATTCAAGGTGCCGAGTTAAATTATTCAGCCATGGAAAAACATGCTTATGCTGTATTTAAATCTTTGAAACATTTTAGACCTTTTCTCCTAAAAACACATACTAAAATAATAGTACCTTACTCAACAGTAAAGAAATTATTAATCCAACGAGAAGTAGGAGAAAAGAGAGCAAATTGGGTCACTACACTTCAAGAATATGATGTAGAGATACATCCTGCTAAAATTGTTAAAGGTAAAGGCCTTTGCAAGATGTTAACCAGAGCCTCTCATTTACCAGCAGAAGAAGACCAATCAAATGAAATACAACTATCCGAGGTAAGCCTAAACGATTCTCAGTCACAATATGCTGATCTAAAATTTTTCTTAAAAAATGGATATGCTCCATTATATCTCAATTATACATCAAAGCGTGCTCTGGGACTTAAAGAAAATCAATATCAACTCATAGATGATGTCCTATTTAGAAAGAATTATGATTTTGTATTATTGAGATGTTTAGAGAAAACTGAAGCTGAAAAAGTATTGCAGGAATTACATGATGGACCAGCTGGAGGTCATTTTAAAGGAAACACCACAACTCATAAAATAATGCATGCTAGTTACTATTGGCCAACTCTATTTAAATATGCACATGAATAGGCAGGAAAATACAAAGTGTGTCAAACTACAGCAGGGAGAGAAAGGAAAGCAACATTTCCACTACAACTAGTAGATATCCAACAACCATTTGAATAATGGGGGTTAGATATCATAGGTGAAATAACTCCAAACTCTTCTAAACAACATAAGTATATTCTAACTGCAACAGATTATTTCAAAAAATGGGTAGAAGCTATCCCATTAAAGGTGGTTAATACACAAAGTATTACAGATTTTATTGATCAGTTCATAATCACCATATTTGGCCTCCCATCATCTTTGATATTTGATAATGCATCTTACTTTTCTGGAAATGCTATGATTGAATTTTCTTTGAAAACAGGTTTTAAATTAAAATACTTAGCTAATTATTATCCACAAGGCAATGGATTAGCTGAATCTACAAATAACAACCTTATCAGAATCATCAAACGAACTATAGAACAAAATCATAAAAATTGGCACAAAGCACTATTATTTTCTCTTTGGGCAGATAGAATCACCCAGAAAGCCTCAATAGGTACTTCTCCATTTGTGTTAGTTTATGGGAAAGAAGTAGTTCTACCCACAAATATAACAATACCATCATTTACTTTAGTGCAATTTATTGATGAAAATCCTTTGTCTTCCCTTCAACTTAGACAAGATCAAATTTTTAGGATGGAAGAACAGAGAGAAAAAGCCAAAGCCATACATACTCATCATCAACAAATAGTGAAAGCCTCGTTTGACACAACATCCACCAGCTCAAAAGCTTTTGAAATTGGAGACCTTGTTTTGAAATGGGATAAAGCACATGAGGAAAAGGGTAAGCATACCAAATTCCAAATATTATGGCTTGGTCCATTTCAAATCATTGAGAAAATAGGCATATCCACCTTTTTCCTGCAAGACTTATCAGGTAAGAAAGATTCCTTAACTATGAATGGTCAAATTCTTAAAAAACATTTCTCTTAGGTCAAGCTTTAAAATTATAATTTTTTCTTTAGAAAATAAAAGGTTGAAAATAGTATCATTTTTGGTTGATTCAAATTTTTCAAAATTTCTAATAAATTATTTTGATTTTTCACTTCTATAAATAACTGAAGTAAAAAGATAATTATAACTATGAGAATTGAATAAACTTTATTTTTTTGAAATAATTTGAAATTTACTAAAGGCATTTACTTTTTGAAAAGACCCTTGATATCATAAAATATAGTTGTTATGTATCAGTCAAAAAAGGAAATTTTTAACCTAGCAAGGATACTCTACAAAAAGGTAGGGAACTGCGGCGGAAGGCATGAAACCCTAGCCATGGCGGGCGCACTCCCTGGTTTACCTGTCGGTTATCGGGCACCACAGTTTCATCTTAACGGTCCGCATTTAGGGACCAATCGGTACTTGTTTGGTTTTCGGACCATTCGACTTGTCTTCACATTGTTTGGCCATCCTGTTGTTAGACAGGGGTTTTCCTACTTTCGCCCATTGCATCGAGCTTTGTTTATTACTGTCGTGTGGGGTTTGACTGTGGCCTTTGAACCCTGTTAGCCATTGCAAAAAGACTAGGTGGGATCTATTCTCGTGGCGGGTTTCATCTATCCTTGGTGTCTGGCGCCATTTGTTTTTATTGCACCGGCTTCTGAATTGGCCTGTCAGTGTGGGCCCTTGGTACCCATTGCTCATTGAATAGGTCTTGGCTCCGGATTGACTTGCTGAACATGAGTGCCTACGAGGATGAGGTGGACTATGCTAAGGATCCGCTGGCTGGCATGGACATTTGGGGGAACAACCCCCATGCAGAGGAGGAAGAGATGGATGACATGGCCCCTGTTTCGGCCATCTCGGCACCAATGCTGCCTACCCCTTCCAATGTGGCGGGCTGCTCATCACCCATTGGGGAATTTGCTCAATTTTGTTTTTCCACACCGTCACCCTCGAATCATGGGTTATGGGGCTTCTCACAGGCTGGAAACACTTGCTTGGCTACAGGTGATTTTGGGTCATTGGAGCCATTTGCGAACGATGCGCTACAGAGTATTGGGGAGATGACTCTAACACTAGAGAATCTTAATATTGGTGGGATTGTTCCTCTCTACAGGTACTGCTGTTTGTGGAGTGGGTTGTGGGGGTGCGAATATTGGCGAGCATGCAGAGTGTGTATCTCCCCTGGCTTTAGGGGTTTTCTCAAACATTCTTGAGGACACTCCTATCTTGGACAGGATGAATTCATCCTCGAATTCTGATAATACTAAATATCCGGCCCTGGGGAGTGCTAACAAAGTCAAGAAGCACATGATTACAAAGAACAAGTGCAACAAGATTACAAACTTTGGTCATGAATGTGGTATGGCGGATCTGGCACATATTGCTGCCACTATGTTAGTAGGGAAGGTGAGAGGTCAGAAATATTCCACTACGCGGCTGAAACAATGGACCCGTGAGATTTGGGGAGGTTCTCTTGAGACCCTCCCAGAAGTATTACTTCTTACAAAAGGTTGGTTTTCCCTCACCTTTTCTCAGCTGGAACAATCTGAATGGGCTCTCATGAAATACTGGCACATTGAAATGCACCCTGTTCATCTCAAAAGATGGGTTCCGCTTTTTGATCCCAACAAAGAAAATGCTGGTGCTGGACGTATCTGGATGTGATTGATTGGATTGCCTATTCAGTTCTGGAATGAAACTGCTCTTCGGAATATCGGGGGTCAATTTGGGCTCTATATTGACCATGACAAGTCTTATCTAGATACTGGCAGCAGGGCAGTTGCTCGCATTCTAATCTTACAGGGATGGTCTGCACGACAACCTCAATATGCTTTTTGATGGAATGATGTGGCAACATATTCTTGATTATGAAGGGGTGTTGTTTAGATTCAGGAAATTCCATGAAGTGGGGCATTTGTATAAGGAATGCCCAAAGATGGGATTCACCAACCAGGTTCACAAGAAATCTCACTCTGTGGCCACCTAGATAAAGCCTATCACCAACACCTACCAGGTCTTGGGGGGTGAGCAGCTGGCTGAGTCGGATACTTCTGCTGCGGAGTTGGTATCGACCCAATAGTTTCCTACTTGGACAGTTACACAGATCAGATCACATGCGTCGTCCACTCCTATGACTTCTCACCACTCTTTGACTATTCCGGGTACCATTCCTACACCTGACTCTATGAATTTAATTATCTCATCCAATTTATCATCCATTAATTCTCCTTGCTTATCTACTGTATCTGCTATTTCTGCTAAGTATTACCCACCAATTTTTTGTACTATTACACAAGCCCCGCCATCTTACACCCCCATTATAAATCATGCTTCTACTGTCCCTACCTCTTGCCATCCATCCACCTGCTCGGAGTCATCCACTTCGAAACACAACTACTTTTTGAGATCTATTACTATACCACACTCTGCGGAAGTTTTTGGTATTGGCCCAGGGCTGAGTTGTCATCCTAAAAAAACCAGAGGCAGACCATCATCTATGGAAAAAGCTATTAAATGGGCCAATCTAGAAGTGGAGGCAGGTACACAATCATCCCTTATGCGGGTTCTTAGAGCAAGGAGACCCTATCTAGGGGTTACATCATGATCTGCCTTTCCTACAACTGCAAGGGACTGGCCAACCCCGATAAGAGATTGGCACTTAAGGAACTTATTGCTTAGAAGCCTATTGAAATTTTATTCCTACAAGAAACTTTAGGGGATGGGGATTCAGTTGCTAATATACTTAAATCCTTTCTTCCTAACTGGACTTTCATCACATTGGATGCTCATGGAAGATATGGTGGCTATGCTTTGGGCATCAACCGCAGAACCACCCGGATGATCAACTGTTGGGGTCGGGCTGGGGTACTTGGCATGGATATAAAATTTGGCCACTCTAAGCAGGTGTTTACCCTGATCAATTTCTATGGACCCTAATTAAACGAAGATGTCTATTGGAATTCTTTACTGGCCTGCTCATTATTTACCCTCCCTAATATAATCATGGGTGGTGATTTGAACTTCTCATTAGGAATATCCGAATCTTGGGGTAAACATGCTATTCCTTATCCACGTGATGAGTATTTCTATACTAAACTCAGGGAGGTTGATCTTATGGACATCCAAACTACAAAGATTCAACCCACTTGGCGAAATAGGAGGATTGGTGATGCGGCTTTGGCTCGCAAATTGGACAGATTTCTGATCAAGCATCCACTTCTTAACACTTTAGATCATGCTCATCAGTGGGTGGGGCAGGGGGGAATGTCTGATCATTCCCCTATATTTCTAGAATTTGAGTGTGGTCTTATCAGGGCGCGACCACCATTTAAATTTAATTTCATATGGCTACAAGACCCAGATTATCATGAGATGGTGGTTCAGGCCTGACAGCATTGTCTGCAACATCCTGATAGTGACCCTATCCGGATCATTAATAATAACCTATCTCGCATTAAGCGCCTGAGTATCAATTGGGTTAAGAACAAAAAGCTTCTGGAACGAGAAGAGCTCAACCGGATTGACCTAGAAATTTCCCACCTTAATAACTCTTATATTACTAGATATCGGTCCAACGCCACTAAAGAGTACCTTATAGCTCTTGAAAATACTAAGGAAAATTTCCCGAGACAAAAAGAGGAGGATTGACGACTCAAGAGTAGAGCTATTTGGCTTTAGACAGGAGATGAAAATACAAAGTTTTTTCAACAACATGCTAATGATCGCAGGACTGCAAACTCTATTTGGGAACTTATTGATCAACATGGGTTCATGGCTTGTACTCAATCACAATTACATGATTTGGGTACTCAGTATTTCACTAACCTTTACAGAGATCCTCTTCACGTTGATCTCCCAGATATTATGCAAATTACTCAATCCTTCAACAGATTTGTGGAACTTAAGCAGGAGGATGACCTCAATGCACCAATATCCATGGGGGAGCTGGAGGGGGCATTGAAATGGTTTAAAAGAGACAAAAGTCTTTGGCCTGATGCTTGGACCATTGAGTTCTTCATTCATTTCTTCGAGTTGATGGCAAATGACCTACTGATTATGATAGAAGACAACAGAGTGAGGGGTCAAATCTATGATGGATTTAACTCCACATTTATTGTGCTCATTCCAAAATCCAATCATCCATCCAGATTTCAAGACTACAGACCAATCTCTCTCTCTGTAACTACATCTTCAAGATTATCTCTAAGATCATTACAAATCGCATTAAGCCTTTCCTTTCTAATCACATAGCCAAGGAAAAATTTGCCTTTCTTCATCATAGGAAAATCCATGAAGCGATTGGCACTGCCCAAGAAGCCCTCCACTCCATTAAAACTAAACATCTTAAATCCACCATACTCAATATTGACATGGAAAAAGATTTTGATCAGGTGAATTGGATCTACTTACACCTCATTCTTATTCAAACTGCCTTTCCTCATACTTTTATCAACTGGATTATGGGATGCATTTGTCATGCTACTTTCAGCATACTCCTTAATGGCACTACATATGATTTCTTTCATGTGGGTAGAGGACTATGCCAAGGGCTCTCATGAAATACTGGCACATTGAAATGCACCCTGTTCATCTCAAACGATGGGTTCCGCTTTTTGATCCCAACAAAGAAAATGCTAGCGCTGGACCTATCTGGATGCGATTGATTGGATTGCCTGTTCAGTTCTGGAATGAAACCGCTCTTCGAAATATCGGGGGTCAATTTGGGCTCTATATTGACCATGACAAGTCTTATATAGATACCGGCAACAGGGCAGTTGCTCACATTCTAATCTTCCAGGGATGGTCTGCACGACAACCTCAATATGCTTTTTGATGGAATGATGTGGCAACATATTCTTGATTATGAAGGGGTGTTGTTTAGATGTAGGAAATGACATGAAGTGGGGCATTTGTATCAGGAATGCCCAAAGATGGGATTCACCAAGCAGGTTCACAAGAAATCTCACTCTGTGGCCACCTAGATAGAGCCTATCACTAGCACCTACCAAGTCTCGGGGGGTGAGCAACTGGCTGAGTTGGATACTTCTGCTGCGGAGCTGGTATCGACCCAATAGTTTCCTACTTGGCCAGTTACACAGACCAGATCACATGCACCATCCACTCCTGCGGCTTCTCACCACTCTTTGACTATTCCAGGTACCATTCCTACACCTGACTCTATGAATTTAATTATCTCATCCAATTTATCATCCATTAATTCTCCTTGCTTATCTACTGTATCTACTATTTCTGCTCAGCATTACCCACCAATTTGTTGTACTATTGCACAAGCCCCGCCATCTTACACCCCCATTATAAATCATACTTCTGCTGTCCCTACCTCTTGCCATCCATCCACCTGCTCGAAGTCATCCACTTCGAAACACAACTACTTTTTGAGATCTATTACTATACCACACTCTGCGGAAGTTTTTGGTATTGGCCCAGGGCTGAGTTGTCATCCTAACAAAACCAGAGGCAGACCATCATCTATGGAAAAAGCTATTAAACGGGCCAATCTAGAAGTGGAGGTAGGTACACAATCATCCCTTATGCGGGTTCTTAGAGCAAGGCGACCCTATCTAGGGGTTACATCATGATCTGCCTTTCCTACAACTGCAGGGGACTGGCCAACCCCCATAAGAGATTGGCACTTAAGGAACTTATTGCTTAGAAGCCTATTGACATTTTATTCCTACAAGAAACTTTAGGGGATGGGGATTCGGTTGCTAATATACTTAAATCCTTTTTTCCTAACTAGACTTTCATCACATTGGATGCTCATGGAAGATATGGTGGCTATGCTTTGGGCATCAACTGAAAAACCACCTGGATGATCAACTGCTGGGGTTGGGCTCGGGTACTTGGCATGGATATAAAATTTGGCCACTCTAAGCAGGTGTTTACCCTGATCAATGTCTATGGACCCTGCTTAAACGGAGATGTATATTGGAATTCTTTACTGGCCTGCTCATTATTTACCCTCCCTAATATAATCATGGGTGGTGATTTGAACTTCTCATTAGGAATATCCAAATCTTGGGGTAAACATGCTATTCCTGATCCACTTGCTGAGTATTTCTGTACTAAACTCGGGGAGGTTGATCTTATGGATATCCAGACTACAAAGATTCAACCCACTTGGTGAAATAGGAGGATTGGTGATGCGGCTCTGGCTCGCAAATTGGATAGGTTTTGGATCAAGCATCCCCTTCTTAACACTTTAGATCGTGCTTGTCAGTGGGTGGGGCAGGGGGGAATGTCTGATCATTCCCCTATATTTCTATAATTTGAGTGTGGTCTTATCAGGGCGCGACCACCATTTAAATTTAATTCCATATGGCTACAAGACCCAGATTATCATGAGATGGTGGTTCATGCCTGACAGCATTGTCTACAACATCCTGATAGTGACCTTGTCTGGATCATTGATAATAACCTATCTCGCATTAAGCGCATGACTATCAATTGGGTTAAGAACAAAAAGCGTCTGGAACGAGAAGAGCTCAACCGGATTGAGCTAGAAATTTCCCACCTTAATAACTATGATCTTACTAGATATCGGTCCAGCGCCACTAAAGAGTACCTTATAGCTCTTGAAAATACTAAGGAAAAGTTCCTGAGAAAAAAAGAGGAGGATTGACGACTCAAGAGTAGAGTTATTTGGCTTCAGACAAGAGATGAAAATACAAAGTTTTTTCAACAACATGCTAATGATAGCAGGACTGCAAAATCTATTTGGGAACTTACTGATCAACATGGGTTCATGGCTTGTACTCAATCACAATTACATGATTTGGGTACTCAGTATTTCACTAACCTTTACAGAGATCCTCTTCACGTTGATCTCCCAGATATTATGCAAATTACTCAATCCTTCAACAGATTTGTGGAACTTGAGCAGGAGGATGACCTCAATGCACCAATATCCATGGGGGAGCTGGAGGGGGTATTGAAATGGTTTAAAAGAGACAAAAGTCTTTGGCCTGATGCTTGGACCATTGAGTTCTTCATTCATTTCTTCGAGTTGATGGCAAATGACCTACTGATTATGATAGAAGACATCAAAGTGAGGGGTCAAATCTATGATGGATTTAAATCCACATTTGTTGCGCTCATTCCAAAATCCAATCATCCATCCAGATTTCAAGACTACAGACCAATCTCGATCTCTGTAACTGCATCTTCAAGATTATCTCTAAGATCATTGCAAATCACATTAAGCCTTTCTTTTCTAATCACATAGCCAAGGAACAATTTGCCTTTCTTCATCATAGGAAAATCCATGAAGCGATTTGCACTGCCCAAGAAGCCCTCCACTCCATTAAAACCAAACATCTTAAATCCACCATACTCAAGATTGACATGGAAAAAGATTTTGATCAGGTGAATTGGAGCTACTTACACCTCATTCTTATTCAAACTGCCTTTCCTCATACTTTTATCAAATGGATTATGGGATGCATTTGTCATGCTACTTTCAGCATACTCCTTGATGGCACTACATCTGATTTCTTTCATGCGGGTGGAGGCCTATGCCAAGGATGTCCTCTATCACCTTTATTATTTGTCCTGGTTATGGAGGGTCTCTTAGTTCTCATAAAAATGCAAAGGCTTGGGGGACCATTCATGGTCTCCAGGTAAACGACATATTACATCTTACTCATCTATTATTAGTGGATGATGTACTAATATTTCTTGATGGCTCTGAATAGGATGCTGTACAATTTAACATACTTTTCCAAAGTTTTTGCAGAGCCACCGAAATGATCCCAAATTCCCTCAAGTCTTCTATTATCATGACTGGATGTTCGACACGAGAACTAGGCAACGCCATGCATCTATTTGCATATGTCAGTATTAATATCAGCAAGGGACTGAAATACTTGGGGTATCTCATCAAACCAAAAATTACCAAATCAAAGATTGGAACTGGCTCATAGCCAAAGTTGAACGCAGAATCAATGTTTGGTACAATAGATGGCTATCCAAAGCTGGTTGCTTAGTCCTCATAAAATCAGTTCTCGAGGCCATTCCAGTCTATTGGATGACCCTGGCTTGGTTACCGATTGGTGTTACAAACCGCATTAAGTGCATATGCAGACATTTCTTATGGCGCAACCAAGAAAATGATAACAAATTTGCCTAGATTACATGGGACCACATCAACATTCCCAAGCAATGGGGTGGTTGGGGGATCAAAGATCTCCATCTCTTCTCGAATGCTCTGGCTGCCAAAATGTGTTGGAATTTAATCACTGGAAATAGTCTCTGGAAGGAGGTTATAGTCGCAAAATACATCTCGCCTAGGAATATCCTTGATTGGATCAGGGACAGAATCGGGCCGACCTCTGGATCATCCATCATATGGAAAGCAATCACAAAAGCGGCTCATATCATTTAGAGGGGACTTTCATGGCAGATTGGATCTGGGGAACCTGTTCGTATTGGTATTGATTCTTGGTCTAGTAGTGGTGAATTTTATTTGTTACTTGATCCATTATTGGATCACTTGGCACACAGAGGCATCACCTTTCTTGCTCAAATAGCTGATCCGGTTCACACTACCTGGCAGGGACAAAGTTGGTTGACAGCGGTAGACCTTGACATCCCACGGGATGGTCTTCTGGACTGGAACAATTACATATGGGCATTAAAAGCTACAAACACCCAGCTCACGGATCAGGAAGATCAGTTGATATGGGCTTGCTCACCAAAGGGCCAATATACACCCAAGCTTGGCTACCTATCACTTATTCAGCACAAGGAACCACCTCAAAAATCCTGGTGGCGTCGTAGCATATGTAAACTAAAAGCTCCGCATAAACACAAAATCTTATTTTGGTGTATTTTAAACCACTGCATCCCCACCATGGATTTTCTCCACCGCCGTGCCATCCATGGGCCCTCAAGATGTTTTTATTGCCTGACAAATAGCAGGATACATCTCACCTTTTCCTGTGCTGCAATGTAATTTTGGCTATATGGGCACAGGCTGCCGATTGCTTGGGATGCCAATATCCTTGGTAGGGGAACACATTACTAGATGCCTGGACGTCTTGGTGGTAGCTATACACCAATCTCCCGAAATTGCGGAACCTCTCGCTGATCATTGCTTGGGAAGTTTGGATTGGCCACAACAAATTCATATTCAACGGCCAACCAATAAATAGGGATCGCATCTATGCTACGATCATTGCAACTTATAACCTCCTACCTGTTGACAAGCACCAGGCACCTCCTAAGATTGTTGTCTGTCAATTGATTGACCAAAGCCGACCCTGGGCTTATTTTGATGGTGCATCAAATCCACAGGGCTGTGGGGGGGGGAGCCATTCCATATATTAATGATCATCACCATTATCAAATAAGGATGGGACTGGGCCTTGGATCGTACAACTTTGCAGAACTTCAAAGCCTTAGACTTCTTCTACTCTTTGTGCGAGAAAAACATTGCAATTCCATACAAATATTTGGATACTCTCTTCTTGTGATCAACTGGTTCAATAATCTTGCACTTTGTCACACACACACACTGATTGCACTGCTGAGAGAGGTTCATCATCTCAAGTTATTATTTGACTCCATATCCGTGGCTCACATTTACAGGTCTCGGAACCAAGTGGCTGATAAGCTGTCCAAAGAAGCCTCGGAGCTGATTTGGGGCACATGGCACATTACAAAGCAGATTGGTGAATAGGTGTACCGATTTTTTCATCAACCTTTTATGGATGAGGCACCAAATCAGAGGGCTGTTTGATAGAATAGCCTAATTGGGAGGTTATTTTTTTTTGCATTATCTCACATGGACTATGTATCGGCTATTATATATATATTTTTTTGTCTATTATCCGGTAAGTTATGCACCAAACTTACGGGTGATGTTATATGCAGGCATCTATGATTGTACTAGCGACATTATTGTATCTATATTTTGGTAGCCAGAACTTGGTTCTATACACTTTCTATACTTGATAGACAATTTAGTAGTTTAACTACTAGCAAATGTAACATGTAACTTATGTATTAATGAAAAGTTACGAATTTTTCCTTTGTGAAAAAAGGTCTACAAAAAGGTATCTACCAACTCTATAATTATCACCCATAACTCTTAACGAGCTAATGATTCATCCAATTTGATAAAATTTCTTCGTCAAAGTATAATTCAAAAAAGAAAAAGAAATATATATGATGTACAAATTCAAAAGAAAATAAGTCTCATCACGAGCTTGTTTATCATGAACGTAGAGAAATAATCTAGACTGATATTACCAATACTGCATACCACTATGGGGTAATAGCTAAAGGATTATAAATGCAATATTCCCAATTAGCCCAAGCTAATGGGAATATACAATTTTGTTTCAATTTTCTGTTTCATGAATAAAATTGTGAAGGAGGATCAATAAAACTCCTAATCAACAAATTAAATCAATGCCACATGTGAACATAGCTAAATCTGGGCTATTTACATAAGCACGCTTAGGTTTGAAAGAGACTGGAGCACTTGACCAAGTCAACCATGACCAAATCAACAATGTTGTCTAGATACAGTGAGTCTCCTAGAGGCACAATGCAGTTTTAGTTGGAGGCTACTCATGTGAATGAAGCTAAATCATTGAGATGGTTTAGGTTTTGAAAAGACTTTCATCCTATAAAAGGAAGTGGAGGACAACATAAGAAGGTTGTTGATGGAGTATATTTATGAACATATCGTCTGTTTAGACATATATCATTCTCTGCTGTTTAGTTGAGGATAGTGATTTTTAGCACTAGGGTGTTCTTTCTCGGGAATCCCACCTCTTCCATTGAGTATCTCTTGGAAGAGTCTTGCTGATCTCATCCACTATCAGGCATTTGGCCAAGCTCATCTTCCAACTACAATGCAGATCCTATTGAGGGTTTGGTTTTCCTTGTAAGTTGCAACAAGTGGAGGCTAGATCAGCTCAAATCTAGGCCATTCTAGGGCCTCTATTCACTGGGAAAGTCTTCTATCCCATTGGAAAGAGAGTTAAGAACCTTTGGAGCTACATTTTCAGATCTTGGCATCATGCCAATCTAGTGCTAGAGCCTACAATGCAGTTTTCCTTCTAGGACTGCGTTATTTGCAAGAAGGAAGTTGCAGGGTGTTTTGACACACATTTGGAGGAGAGATCTTTGGTGTTGGGGTTCTGCCCTTCACTATGGTGATCCATGGATTAGATTTCTGATCCATGTTCTGTACAGATTTGATATGCTTCTATTGTATTCATCTTTAGAAATTTCTGAACACTACTACAGATCTGGTACTTTAGATCTCATATCTACTCTCTGTGTTTCATGTTTTGATCAAAACCCCAAGGGGAATTTGTAAAGGAGCTCTTCTAGTGTACATATATGAAATGGATCTATTATTTTGTACACAGATATGCTCTAGATCTAGAGTGTAATATACAACTGTTTCATCTCTTCTAAATAATGCTGTCAAGCTGTTTTTCAGTCAATACATGTGTTGCAACCCCTATTTTTGAGGAATTTCTTCTATTCTTGTCTTCTACATTTCGTCATACATTGTATGGGCCTCATTATGGATCTGATTTATTGCTGTATATATGAAATTTGATCCTTATTATTGGTCTCCTACTATTTCTTTCAAAAAATGCGTTATTTTCCTGCAGTATTGTTGCATATTGCTGCAGCCCCATTCTTGGGTGTTTTTCAACTATACTAGGTGTGGGAGGTCTGTTTACCTCACCTAGTTTGATTTGTTTTTTCTCCACTTTTGGATTTAGATGCTAGATATCTATATCGAAGGGATCCAAGGGCTTCAAACTCATTTCAGTGCACATACTTATGAAAAGTGCGTTATTCTAGAAGGTATTGCCGAATCTTCCCTTTTGGGGATATTACAATGGTATCAGAGCAATCATCTTGGTAGCCTGAGATTTGATTTCTTGAAGAGCCAATATGTCTTCAGAAGAAGATGAGGCTTTCACTGAAATAGAAAAGACGTACCTAAGAATAAGACAGAAGAAATTTTATTACACCAATGATGATAAAGACAAGGGAAAGCCCCTGAATCTGGAAGTGATGAAGATGGGAAGGAGTTTGCAAAAACCCTTCTGAAAGCCATGCAAGATATTGCTAGAGAGATCAAAGAGATGAGATTGGAAAAGATCAAGGAATCTCCTAGGAGGTTTCATCCTGGAGAAAGCTCTGGCATGTCTCACCACTGGAATGATCAACCAGTGAACCAGCCACAAGCTCCACAACGCTCTACTATGCCTACTTTTTTAGCTGTGGAGAATGAAGGGCCTCAAGAGAAAGAATCCCTTGAAGACTAATTTGAAGAATATGAGTTTTAGAATTAGAGATTCAAGGACCACTTGAATTTTCAAGAGTTTTGTCACCGCAAGGACAAATGAAGACCAAGGAATCATCATAGAGATGGTGTATTCACTCAGAATCATGACCGACATCACTCTATGGGCAAATTATTTTTACCCAAGTTTGATGGGTCATCCACTTGTTTTGCCAAAGCATGGGTAGAAAAACTAGATATATACTTTCAGTTGAACAAATTCCTGAGATGGAAGCTATCAAGATTGCAGTGCTGCACTTTGAAGGTAAAGCACACAATTGGTGGTTCCATGGGTTGTCTACATTGGGTCATGCCAATGTGACTGCCTATTCTGAGTTCACTAGAATATTGGTGGAGAGGTTTGAAAGAAAGGATCCAGAAGCACCTTTCATGAGCCTTGCAAAGTTGAAGCAGTCAGGTAATATATAGTCCTATATCTCTGAATTTTTGAGATTGTCTGTTATTTGTCTGCAGCAAGGAGGGTGTACATGTTCATCGATGGCTTGGATGAACCTCTGCATGGGTTGGTTAAATCTACCAATCCCACTACCTTGCATGATGCCATTTAGAGGGCTAGAGACCTTCAATATTACTTGCCAAAAGCAAAGGAAAACTTTCAGAACAAGCCCTCTTTTCCTTCTAAAGGAAAGGAAGAGAAAACTGCTCCTTTAAAGGAGAGCTCATACAAGAAGCCTCTTGATGATGAAGTCTGGAGAGATCTAAGAAAGAGGAAGCTCTTCTTCACTTGCCAAGAACCATGGGTACCTGGACATAAATGTGTTGTTGGTAAAGCACATTATATAGAGGTCTTCTCAAATCATGAAGAAGATGAAGATGATGAGCCAAGTAGGGCTCACAACGCTGGCAATGTTGGTGGAGATCCAACACCATCAAGAGATGAGAATGGATAATTTTCTCCTATTGGAGGAACTCTTGCATCCTTGAGGGGAGTACCTAAGTACTTGAACCTAATAGTTCAAGGGTCAATCATGAATCAGAGGGTTTCTGTATTGATTGACAGTGGGGCTACCCACAATTTCATTGATGCCCATATTGTGCAAAGGAGGGCAATACCCACTGATATTTTTGAGGGATTCTATGTATTGGTCCTAGGAGATAGAACAATTCAATGCATGCATTATTTCCCATCACTTTCAGTCACCATGGGATCCTACACTTTGGTGGATCACTTCTTTGTAGTTGACATACCAGACACCAATGTTATTTTGGGTGTTCAATGGTTGATTACATTGGGGAAAGTCACCACTGATTGGGAGGCTTTGCAAATGGAATGGGTGGAAAAGAAGAGTGGTGCACCTCAGATGATCAAAGGCATGCATATTTACCCCTCACACAACACTTCCACACAAAAGACAGAGATGGATTTGCGCAATGGAATCAAGGACTTCACTATTTGTTCTATTATGTTCATGAGATTTCTGCAAGGGACACTCTTATCTAGTGGAAAACCACTTGGGAGGCTACCTGATTCAGTTTTGGTGAGAGATATCTCACTACTTGATGCTCCAATATTAGATCCAGGAGGGATGGGAGCATTAGAAGACATAGCTGCAATGCTGGAAGGCTTGGGCAAGCACAAGAAGGAGGGAGATTTTCTTCTCTCATCGTCATCACCCACCTTCATTTCTGATTCTGCGCTGTTGGAGGGGAAGAAGGGAAGGTATATCCTTCCTACTTGTACCTTTGGCATAATAAATGTCAAAGAATAGATCAGCAACATGGCAGGCATTCCTATTGATGCATCATCAGCACTGTCATTGTTGGGGAGTGTATATCTATATTGGAAATCCTAGATGTTGGTGGATTATTCCAAAGATCTTCACACTTGTATGATGCTTGATGACCAGCTACATGAAGAGGGATATCTAGTCCATGAGGGAGTCATCTATCATCATGATAGGATATTATTACCTAGAGCCTCCAAGCTCAAGGAGAAAATGCTACAAAGGGCCTACAAAGAGTTTTGTTTCAACCCTACCTATTCTATGAAGACCTACAACACTATCATGAGATTCTTTGAATGGGAAGGCTTTGGAGGAGAGCTACATCAAAATTTTCTAGAATGCAAGAGCTATATGGAGTTGGGGCAACCAAAGGACTCTATGCAAGAGTCATTTCAACCATTTCTTCCTTCTCTTGAAAAGGGAGAAAAATCTGTGCACAATTCCATGTATAGAAGAAACATTGATGGTGAAAAATATGATAATGTAATGCAAGCTTCATTTTCTAATTTGACACATTCTTTCACCATGTTTTTGTAGGCAATGAATCCCAAGAGGAGTGTTGTATCATGTAAATCTCATGGCAAAAATTTGGCCACTACAATTTCTGAATTTTTCCACTCCCTTGTTGTGCAAAGGGAGATTCTCTTTCATGATGGGTGCTTCCCAAAGGCACCAAACATATCTCACATTTTCAGCCATTGTGAGATAACTTTTGTAGAATTAAGTGGTGGGGAAACCACTTACCATACCTTGATTTGATGCAGGCAAGAGATGCACTGCGTTGGTACCATATGTGGGACTATGACCCACCTCCTCATTCTCAAATTTCTGTTTGTATGTATGTAATGATGCTTCCATACTTGGATGATATAGTTGTACTTTTTAGGGGACTGTATGGAGGGAGGATGGGAAGTTTGTATGTACCACATGGGATGGAAACTCTCTATGTACCTCATGCTACATGTTTTAGAGAGAGTATTGGTTCAACCATGTTTGTTTCTGTTGAGTTCTTGACTCCTTGTGGGATGGATTTTATACATCTCATGATGACTTTGGAGAAACAATTCATGGAGGCTTGGATTGGTGAGCACCTAGCTTGTGAGGACAACTTGATCTTTGATGGTGTCACCAATGAAGGAGGAGAAGTGTTGCAACACTCACCCTATCATTTGCTTGAGGGCAAGCAACATTTTGGAGGGGAGGACTGTAATATTCCCAATTAGCCCAAGCTAATGGGAATATACAATTTTGTTTCAATTTTTTGTTTCATGAATATAATTGTAAAGGAGGATCAATAAAATTCCTAATCAGCAAAATAAATCAATGCCATATGTGAACATATCTAAATTTGGGCTATTTACATAAGCAAACTTAGGTGTGAAAGAGACTGGAGCACTTGACTAAGTCAACCAGGACCAAATCAACAGCGTTGTCTAGATACAGTGAATCTCCTAGAGGCACAACACAATTTTAGTTGGAGACTACTCATGTGAATGAAGCTAAATCATTGAGATGGTTTAGGTTTTGACAAGACTGTCATCCTATAAAAGGAAGAGGAGGACAACAGAAGAAGGCTTTTGGAGTATATTTCTTAATATATTGTCTATTTAGACATATATCATTCTTTCTTGTTTAACTGAGGATAGTGCTGTTTAGCATTAGGGTATTCCTGTTCGGGAATCCCACCTCTTCCATTGAGTAGCTCTTGGAAGATTCTTGCTGATCTCATCCACTATCAGGCATTTGGCCAAGCTCATCTTCCAACTACAACGTAGATCCTGTTGAGGGTTTGGTTGTCCTTGTAAGTTGCAGCAAGTGGAGGCTAGATCTGCTCAGATCTAGGTCATTCTAAGGCCTCTTTTCACTGGGAAAGTATTCTATCCCATTGGAAAGAGTGTTCTAAACCTTTGGAGTTGCATTTTTAGATCTTGGCATTAGACCAATCCAGTGCTAGAGCCTATAACGCAATTTTCCTTCCAGGACTGCGTTATTTGCAAGAAGGAAGTTGCAGGGTGTTTTGACACACATTTGGAGGAGAGATCTCTGGTGTTGGGGTTCTGCCCTTCATTATGGTGATCCATGGATTAGATTTCTGATCCATGTTATGTACAGATATGATCTGCTTCTATTGTATTCATCTTTAGAAATTTCTGAATACTACTGCAGATCTGCTACTTTAGATCCCATATCTACTCTCTGTGTTTCATGTTTTGATCAAAACCCCAAGGGGAATTTGTAAAGGATATCTTCTAGTGTACAGATCTGAAATGGTTCTATTATTTTGTACATAGATCTACTCTAGATTTGGAGTGTAATATACAGCTGCTACATATTTTATAAATAACTCTATTAAGCTATTTTTCAGTCAATACATGTGTTGCAACCCCTCTTTTTGACGAACTTTCTTCTATTCTTGTCTTCTAAATTCTTTCATACATTGTATGGGCCTCATTATGGATCTAATTTATTGCTGTATATATGAAAGTTGATCCTTCTTATTCGTCTCCTACTATTTCTCTCAAAAACTACGTTATTTTCCTGCAGTATTGTTGGATATTTCTGCAGGCCCATTCTTGGGTGTTTTTCAACTATACTAGGTGTGGGAGGTCTGTTTACCTCACCTAGTTTGATTTGTTTTTTCTCCCCTTTTGGATTTAGATGCTAGATCTCCAGATCTAAGGGATCCAAGGGCTGCAAACTCATTTTAGTGCACATATGTTGTGTAACCAGCTCCAAAAAGAGAAGAAAAGAGATATCAACGCCTTAGACATGAGCCACTTCGAGGGGGCAACCTCCAATACATTACATAAATGAACAATTCTTGGATGATACAATTTACAAAACCTCATTTCTATATATAGGAGTCCATGGGGGCCATAATGTAATCCTAGTGGGCCACAATGTAATCCTAGCCGACCTAACAATAATAATTTAAGGGCACAATAATAACAAAATGGGGGTTACAAGGGTACAATAATAACAACAAGGGGGTTACACTAACAACAATAAGGGACTATACTAGTAATATAGGGACCTAACATGCCCCTCTCCTTCAAAAAAGTGTTGTCCTCAACACTTGAGTAGTCAGGATGCTTCTGTATAAATTCTCATCCTCCCATGTAGAATCTTCTGTGGGTAAGTTCTTCCACTTGATGAGATACTCTGAAATTGATCGATTTCGTAGCTGTCGAGTTCTTGTTTCCATGACTGCTTCAGGTTCCAATATGATTTTTCCTTCCTCATCAAGTTCTGGCAATATTTTTTGAATTGGAAGATTTTCACCTATAACCTTCTTTAAGCATGAAACATGGAAAACTCGATGCACTTGCAAAGAAGCAGGAAGCTCCAATTTGTATGCCATAGTACCAATCTTTTGCAACACCTTGTAAGGACCATAGTACTTTGGCGATAATTTATTATCCTTCTTTGTTTGCTTGAGGGACATTTTTTTGTATGGTTGTAGCCGTAAAAATACCCAATCTCCTACATCAAAACTTCTCTCGCTACGATGTTGATCTGCCTGTTGTTTCATTCGATTTTGTGCCAAATTCGGGTTATCCTTTAAGAGTTGGAGAACTTCTTGCTGATGCTCGATGTGATCTTCCACTGCTTGAACCTTCAAATTTTCCCTTAAAGATGATGTGATCGATGGTGGATGATATCCATAAAGTGCCATAAATGGGGTCATTTTTGCTGCAGTATGAAGGAAGTGTTATACCACCATTCAGCGAGAGGTAACCACTTGACCCATTGTGTTTGTTTATCAGATACAAAACAACGAAGATATCCTTCCAAACATTTATTTACTATCTCGGTTTGACCATCAGATTGAGGATGATAAGATGAGCTATGAGCTAATTTAGTACCCAAAGAAGAAAATAACTCTGTCCAAAAATTTCCCGTAAAAATGGGATCTCTGTCGCTCACAATAACCCTTGGGCTTCCATGTAGCTTTTGAATTCTGTCCACAAATGTAGTAGCAACTGTACTTGCTTTAAATGGATAAGATAATGCACAAAAGTGTGCATACTTGGTAAGTCTATCAACTACCACCATGATGACATTCTTTCCTTCAGACTTAGGTAAACCTGTGATAAAATCCATTGAAATCTCCTCCCAACGCTGACTTGGAATGGATAAAGGTTGCAGAAGTCCCGGGGTCTTAATTGTCTCCACTTTATTCTGCTGGCAAACCAAACATTCCGCCACAAACTTTTGAATATCAGATTTAAGGCCATCCCAAAAAAATTCTTTCTTCACCCTGTGGTAAGTTTTTAAAAATCCTGAGTGTCCTCCTAAAGGAGAAGTGTGCAAATCCAGAAGAATCTTTTGTTTTAGTTGGGAATTCTTGCAAAGATATAAGCGATATTTGTACCATAAGGAACCATTTTTCCAACTAAATGTATCAGATGTACTAGGATCTTGCTGCAACTTTTGAATGAGTGTCCATACATCTTTGTCCTTCTTCCATTCATCTCTTGCTTCAGTTATCCAATCTGGTTGGATAATAGAAATGGCACAAAGCAATGCTTCCACCTCTTCATTCTTTCTTGAGAGTGCATCTGTAACAACATTAAGCTTTCCTTTTTTGTAGATTATTTCAAAGTCATAACCCAACATCTTTGTGACCCATTTTTGCTGCTCTTCTGAAGATAGTCTTTGTTCCAAAAGTGTTTAAGACTATCATGATCAGTTTTTACCTTGAAGTGTCTTCCCATTAGGTAAGTTCTCCATTTCTTTAGTGCATGCAGTATTGCTAACATTTCCTTCTCATAAATAGGTTTATGTAAATACTTTCCTTTGATTGGATGACTTTCAAAAGCAATGGGTCTTCCTTCTTGCAATAAAACAGCACCAATTCCATTTCCTGAGGCATCACATTCCACAATAAAGGGTTTTGTGAAGTCTGGCGTAGCTAAGACCGGTGCTAGGCACATTGCCTCTTTAAGATGTTCAAAGGCCTTAGTTGCTTCACGAGTCCATGAAAATGCATCTTTCTTCAATAATGTTGTTAGAGGTGCTTCTATTCTCCCATAATTCTTAACAAACTTGCGATAATAGCCTGTTAACCCGAGAAATCCTCGCAACTGCTTTATTGTCGTGGGGACTTTCCATTCCTTAATGGCTTTAATTTTGTTAGGGTCTACTTTAACACCCTCGTGAGATATAATATGACCCAGATATTCCACCTCTTGCACTCCAAAGAAACATTTGGATGTTTTTGCATATAATTGTTTCTCCTGCAATAGTTTGAGCACCCTGTCAACATGTTCAACATGATCCTTCCAAGACCTGTTGTAGATTAGTATATCATCAAAAAATACTAGCACAAATTTTTTAAGGAAGGGTTTGAAAATGGAATTCATCAACCCTTGAAATGTAGAAGGTGCATTGGTAAGGCCAAAAGGCATGACCAAAAATTCATAATGACCCTAATGAGTTCGAAATGTTGTTTTTGGAATATCTTCAGTCTTCATTCTAATTTGATGATATCCTGAACGAAGATCCAACTTGGTAAAATAAATTGCTCCATGTAATTCATCCAATAATTCATCAATCACAGGAATGGGAAATTTATCTTTAATGGAGCTTATTGAGCTCCCTATAATCCAGACACATTCGCCATGATCCATCCTTCTTGTGTACCAATACTATGGGAGCAGAGAAAGAACTTTGACTAGGTTGAATTATACCCACCTCTAACATTTCTGCAATCATACGTTCAATTTCGCTCTTTTGGAAGTAAGGATATCTATAAGGCCTGATGTTTGGAGGAACACTTCCTGGAATCAAATGAATAGCATGATCATGATCACGAATAGGTGGGAGTCCTTTGGGAGTTTCAAATACCTTGGAATGATTGTCCAAGACTTGTTGGAGATCTGCAGAAATAGATGATTTTGATGTCGGAACTTCTAGTGAGCATAATTGTGCAATTACGCCTCTTTGTTCTTTCTTTAGAAGCTTTGTCATGACATTAGAGCTTATTATCCTTCCCGGCTTCCCTTCAATACCCCGTAATTCGACTTCCTTTCCTTCTGAAAAAAATTTCAAGAAAAGTTCTTGAAAAATTAAAAGCTACCGTCCCCAAAGATTGTAACCATTGTACTCCTAGTACAACATCAGCACCTCCCATAGGAATGGAAAGCATTGGACTAGTCAATACATATTCCCTCATGGTTAGCTTGATATTATGGCATTTTCCAGAGCAATTTATAGTTCCTCCATTTGCAACCATCACTTGACATTCTGGTGCTGGGTATAGGAAACAATTTAATTCCTTGGCTACGTTACAATGAATAAAATTATGGGTGCTACCTGAATCAATCAACACTATTACCTTTTTATTCTTGATATGTCCTTTTATCTTGAGAGTTTGAGGAGTGGTAATTCCTGCCAGTGCATTACACGATATGGTCGGATTCATTTCTTCCTCTTCTAGGGCTGGTTCCTGGTGTATATCCTCTTCTTGTTCATTTTCTTCTTCCTCTTCACAATCTATGTAAAATAATTTCTTCTCAACACACTTATGACCTTTAGTGTATTTTATATCACAATTGTAGCAAAGCCCTTTTTCTCTTTTTTCTTCCAGTTGTTGTGGTGTCAACCTTATAGGTTGTGGAAATCTAGGAGTAGCAACACTTCCCTCTTTATAGAAGTGAGTGGTAGGATTTCTTGTCGCCATAATTTTACATTCAATTTTTCTTGCCAACCCGAATGCCTTCTCCAATGAATCAGGTTCCAAAACACGAACTTCATGTTGGATGTTATCCTTTAAAGTACCTATGAAGAAATCAATCTTGTGTTCCTCTGGAATATCGCGACTTATATTCAATTTTGAAGTCCTCAATGTGCTGCCCCACTAAAACCTTTTGTTTGAGATTTATCAATTGGCTAAAGAAGGTGTTGCTCTTTGTATCCTCATAATGTGCTATTTTCCTTCGCAAAAATTGACCAAGTGACAATTTTTTACAGGAATAAAGTCATCGATACCATAAAAATGTATTTTGTTCTAAATGTAAAGTTGCAATGCATACCTTTTGTGTGTTGTGCACATTATGGAGATCAAAATATTACTCCATCTGTAGTATCCATGTTATAGGATCCTTTCCATCAAACTTCCTCATATCCATTTTTGGAATATGGTGGTTCTTCCCGCTAACATTAGAGTTTATGAAATCACGATTAATTTTTTTTTTTTTTTCTCATCATGAGTTTCCTCTACCATCTTTTCACCATTAGGAAACATTTCTTGTATCAAATTTGTCAATTCTTCGGAAGGTTCTGTTAGATCATTCTTCATGTCATCCATCTTAGCTTCCATGCTAGCTTCCATGCCATCCATCTTCGCTTCCACGCCTTTCTTCAAAACTTCCATTTCATTTTTTGTTGCTCTTTGCGAGAGTGAAATTGGTTGCACTTGCGCTTGTAATTTTGATAGATCATGTTGCAATTCTCAATCTTCAAGAGTCATAGTAGAGCCTTCTGAAGGCTTAATGGGTATTGAATTATTTTTACGGGGCATATTTTATAACCCAATACTGATATCTATTCTACAATATGTCCTTGGAATCAATTCAAATTGATTCTTCAAACAAGACTTATGCAATTCGAAAAAAAAATACACACCTTTTTCTTGCTTGTGAGGAGCTCGATATTGAATTTGGATTATCTCTGTGATTGCAGCACTTAATTATTTGATTTTTGGTACCAACATAGCCCTCTGAATTATCTTTCGAATGCCATAGGTCTGACCTGATTTGGATTCTCCAAGACAAAGTTGTGTCCGATCTCCCACAATGACCTAATTATGGACTGGTTCAGTAGAGCGAACTTGTACAACTTGCCACGTGTCATTGTTTTATCCTTCATCTCTGAAATTGATAGTCAAGAAACTAAAGTCCATGTACTTGCGATCACTTTTTACGGCACTCCAATCTGATGCCCAGAGAGAGAGTTATTGAACTTTTCCCATGATCACCTCTTTGAGATGAAATTCAGGAGCTTGAAAAAGCACTACCTTCCACAGATCATATCTCTAAAAATATTGCGAACCAAACTCTGAATTTTTTTGATGAATTTCTTCATGATTTCAACTTCGTACCATATGAATTTCAGATTTTGAACCTTCATAGAAAAATTTTTATAGCGCAAATGCCATGATGACCTGTTTAGGAGCCTGAAAAAATACTTGACTTCCACAGATCATATCTCCGACATTATTGCGAACCAAACTTTGAAATTTTTATACAAGCTTCCTCAGGATTCTTTCTTCACACCCTAAGAATTTCAGCTTCTGAAACTTCGTAGAAACAAAGTTATAGCGAAAATTCCACGCTGACCTGTTTGGAGCAGCGAAACCCTAGAATCCAAAGCTCGGATACCAAATGTTGTGTAACCAGCTCCAAAAAGAGAAGAAAAGAGATATCAACGCCTTAGAAATGAGCCACTTCGAGGGGGAAACCTCCAAAACATTACATAAATGAACAATTCTTGGATGATACAATTCACAAAACCTCCTTTCTATATATAGGAGTACATGGGGCCATAATGTAATCCTAGTGGGCCACAATGTAATCCTAGCCGACCTAACAATAATAATTTAAGGGCACAATAATAACAAAATGGGGGTTACAAGGGTACAATAATAACAATAAGGGGGTTACACTAACAACAATAAGGGACTATACTAGTAATATAGGGACCTAACAACATACTTCTGACAAGTGCGTTATTCCAGCAGGTATTGCTAAATCATTCCTTTTGGGGATATTACAATAAAAAAAATCAATAGATAAGGGGTCTCATCACGAGCCAACTTGTTCAATCTAAAATTACTATTAGTGAATGACATTGTCATTATTAGGCTACCAAACCTAGACAAGGATTTTGAAAATGTGTTAAGAAAATGAAATTCAGTTACATGTTAAATTATATTTTGAAATAAGAAATCAAATTCAGATGGGACCATGAATCATTATTGGTTAAAAGATAACCTTGTCGAGGCTATAAACGCCTGCTGGCAACAGTGGCTCTATCTGTGATAAATGAGTAAAAATCTATGAAACCAATTTTAGAGAATACCTACTTTATATTTTTAAATCTAAGTACTGACTGATACAGATACCTATGTATTATCACTAAAAGGAGTTAATTAAGAAGAAATGAGATAGGAAAATAGATTATATTATGAAAAAACACTGTTTAATTCATGAATCATACTATTTTTATTTTTATATCTTTTTCTTGTTTTGAAAGTTTAGAAATATCAAAATAAACCAATCAGAGATGTTTGGTTCTCCCAAGTGAATTTCCAATTGTTGTGCTATGCAACAACTCCCTCCCATTTTTATTTTTCAAAATAATCTAGACCTTTGATAAATAGAAATAAGGACCCTTATTAAAAATATATTATTAATTTTAGATAAAAATTTAAATTCCCAAAAACATTATTAATTTTGTTTAATAAAAACATAAAAACAAAAATAAATTATTAAAAACATCCTTGAAAATAACCTATGGCAAATCGCATCTCACATGATCTTTTCTCATTAAAATATAAGTAACAAAATAACGAAATCCTGATTTTTCAATCAATGATTGGAGTTTCGCAAGCGATAGCAGAAATCACACATCGCGAATAAATCTTTGAAACTTTAAGCAAACTTTACCAAAGTTCCAATATTGCGACAACTCTAATTTTGCGATATTCCGAAATCGCGATTTTGCGATTTCGCGATATCGCGAAATTGCATATCGCATAAACAGAATTTAATATGATTCATAAAGATAGATTCAAAGGGCGTGATGCGATAGATTTGACAGGTTTTAAATAAAGGTTTTACGTGAAATAAATCATGTCAGAAACGATTAAGTGTGTTTTATCATCTAAATGAAAATAGTTATTGTTTGGTTACAAATAATTAATGGAACAACTGCTTCCCAGATCTTTTCTTTTCGTATTAGTCATTTCAAATATATCTTCCATCATTTGATCATTACTCTATTTTTATAGGGATTTTCCTTCAAGATATGTCCATTCGAAACGTAATGCAAAAGCACATCAAACAGACTGTTGCCGAAGAAGAATACATAGAAATGTCGGCAATAGTCTCAGATACAGTCTGCACTACTGATGGAGGTGCCACAAAGTGGCAAGCTATCTATACCATTCTTGAAGATGAAGAACCTGAAGTAGTGGAGGTCAAAGTGACTACTGATGATGCAAGACCCTCAAATTTACAGTTTAAAGATATTGCATGTTCCTTCCTTCATAGGATAGATGCAAGGGCTACTCTTTTACCATATACCGACATGATTAGGTGGGTGCTTGACAATTCTACAATCAATGACAGACAATTAAGAACCACTAAGAATTAAATCTTAGGTTCTTTTAGAGCTGAATACTTGAAAATCATGTACAAGCTACTTGACCCACAGGACATCTATGATAATAGATTTGTTGAGAAATTTGCAAAGAACAATGAGGACCCTTTCAAGACAATTCAGGGTTGGAGGAAACTAGACAACAAGTTGAAACATAAGAAATCAGGTATGTACCCTATCGCCTCACTGGAAAACCCCTACAATTTTGCAGCCGCGATGCTATGCAGATTATGTGGTCTCCCTGATAATACCAAATTCTCGATAAATTGGCTTCCCCTAATTGATTCCTGTGTTAACTCCCATATCATGAATTGGGCAACCATTCTTTCTGAAAATCTAGCTAAAGCGATTAAAGAATATCGCCAAACAAGAGCTTCTTCCTCCAAACTTGTCCCTCAATTTTTCATGAGAGCATATATTTTTGACACTATCTGTTTTTCTACCAGTTTTCCAGTTATGGGTTGGAAATGGACTCCCGAGGATCCCAATCCTATTCATTTTAATCATAAAGAGATATGGGAGCATAATTATGCACCACATTTTCATAGGTTATGTTATGGAGTTGTATTACCGTTACATCAATTTATGTTTGACAAAGTGAGCACTAGGTTCACTAAGGAAGCCCTTGCAGACCTTCAAATGATAGGCAAATGTTTTGTTGAAGAATAATTTTCATATATTAGAGTATTTGGAAGCTCCTCTCCCCCACATATTCTTCCTTTGTATGTTTATGATAAATTAATGGTGAGAGAAGTCACTTACCAAACTATTGGTAATGGACTCACAAAATCTTTGAAGGATAGTAAAAAACCCTTATGGCCAAGTTTTCCACTTCAATGTGGTACATTTACCCTCAGCAATTTCAATCATGCATTGAAAGAATGTCAGAAGATTGAGCTTTTTGAAGCTCACCGTTTTACCCTCAAGGTAGTTCGATAAATTACTCAGTCAGTTAAAGTCAAACCTATCATACATACTAATGATAAATTTGAAGATATTTTGCAATCCATTGGGACTTTTTAAGAAGTCCAAAATTTTGTCAAATTGAACCTAAATCCAGAAGAAATACAGAGATTCAATGAGTATAGAGAAAAAAGACTCAGACGTATCCCTCAAAATATCTTAGTTACCAGTTATACAACTGAAGCAAGCAAAGAAATTAGGACAGAACAAAAGAATTCACGAATTCAGAGTGAACTAGATAAAATATGGACTCCAGTTAGAAATACATTGATAAATACCCCAGAGGTATCATCTTCACAAAAAGATACAAAATTTCACACTCCAAAGGGACAAAAAGTTTCGGCAAAAGAAATCATTGAAAGTCCTGGGATAACCTCCCAAGAAACATAAGTCATTCCTGTGTTTCCAACTGATGAGATTGTTCTGAAGGTAAATGATATCCCTCCACTGGATGTATTCTAGAGCCCTCTCCAGAAATCTGTAGTAAGGAAACAAAGAAAAAGAAGAAGGATTGAAACACCTCCAGGAAATGAAGTAATGGAAGTTGTATGGAAAGACACTCCTTCAAATCCAATTGAAAATCTGACTCAGCTATCACAATTTGCTGGAGCATACACTACTGCAACAATGGATAAGGTAGCCAAAGTATCCATTTTGGTTCAAGAAAAATATGATAAGATCATGTAGCTACAACAACAATTAGATGAAGAAAGTAGCAGTATGAATCAGAAGGTAGAGTAGCAACTCCTCAAATTTAAGCAATATATGGAAATTCTTAAGATAAGTCATGAAAATGACTTATCTAGCAAAAACACATTGATTAAAGAATTGAGAGAAGAGCTTACAAAATATGAAGGTATTCCTACTGTAGAGGAATTCATAAAAGAATCATTGGCATTGAATGTCTTACTCTCAAAATAACAAAACTTGTTTATTTTATAGATGTTAGACATAATCCCACACCTGGAAATCAGTGAACAATTGACCAATACAGTCATTGACCAGAAAATTGAGTTTAATGAACTCAATACTAAAATTTATGATTATATTGAATGGAAAGATTCAAAGGAAGGGAGAAAGTCAAGTCTCCCAAAGATTAGAGAAACTTTCAAAGATATCCTTTTTACTCACTAGGATGCATAGGTAAAACAGGCAGAGTTGGCCATAGCTAGAGCAGTAGGTATATTAAAGAGTATGGTCAAAATGATTAACCATATGTTGCATACCTTTGGTTTGATTAAAGAAGGAAATCACAAATCGATTCCTGATATCAGGAATTTAGAACAAAGTTGGAAAAACACTGGTCAACTCCGAGAAGAAACACTTGCACAACTGAAGAATACTGATTGGGAATCATACTGGCAATTACTTGTTAAACCACATAGTCAAGTAATGACATTGAGTTGCTCTTTGGATTCCATAAAGAAGATGCGACCACTTTTACAGGATGCTATATTTGCTAGGCAAATGAAGACACAGTTCGGGAAGCCTCCACAGGTTCAGCTGATGTCAGATATTTGTGAACAGAAAAGCAGAGCTGGCAGTAATCTATCATCGAGCATGATTGTAAGTTAGTTTGTTTTTAAAATTTTCAATTTTAGCAAATAGGCACTAGGAATGAGGAAGGTCGTTTGAAACCACCTCATAAGATATTTTGTATAATCTATTTTTGTAAGTAGTTAATAAAGTATTTAAACCGTTCTCATGCATTTAGAGAAGGGTCCAGAATTTTATTGAGAACATTTACAAAGAATTCTTTATTGTAAGTTTGTAGATGCCTCAATGAAATAATGGAACATGGCCTTTTTAGTTATACATCATTTTTTTTATCACTGTTGATGCACTTTTGTATTCTCTGAAAGACTCATTGATAGAAGGATTGATTGTGGCCTATTATTGCTGATCAAATGAACATGACAGTATATATCTGGTACTATTATCATGTATGCTAAATTCTGTTTTAAACATTAGTAATAAGTTCAACTTCCATGAATTATGTATGAAATCAACTGTTTCTGTTTGAAATATCAGTTGCACTATTGTACGATATAAAGATAGAAATTGATTTATTTTATATATGATCATCAGAATATATGTGATATGTTTTACATTTTCTTTTGATTAAGTATTTCTAAAAAGAGTAATCTTACAAAGTATTAATCCTATTAAGTCCGTGATTGATCTAAATCATCACAGACTAAATAGATATCATTCTAAATCTCATAAAATTAGTATTATCCCAAGTTAGATTAGATTAGATTTAATTCAAATTTTTGCATTCAAGAAATTATAAATTTGTTTTAGTTTTTTGTAATTCTTTATGCAAATATTTTGAGAGAAACCCAACAATCATATAAAAAAACCCAAATCTGGGAAATTGGTCCTATTACACCCACTCGGATCCACTATCCCAAATAGAAAAGGAACTGCTTTAAGGTCCGGACCGGGTGGTTATCCCCCTTGTTGTGGCCACATATTTATGAGGCCTCAACAGGTGCCAAGCTAGTTTGGAGGTTTATAACACAGAATGAATACTAGTCACAATGCAGTCCTCAAAGAAAAATACATAAGAACGGATCAAGCCTGTAGCCTCAATTTAATAGAATATTCTAAAGACAAATCCACAATATGGAAAATTATTATTGTAGAAACTCTTTTGAACAAATCACATGTTTATTGGAATCCAGGCAATTGGAGAGATATAAACTTGTGGAGAGATAAAATAATGGGTAAACATCATTGGAAAAAAATATGAGTTTCTTTCTTTAAGGGAATTATTTTGTGTATAGGGTAAGTCTTCCTTAGCAGAAATATTTTATGGGGATGATGATGGCTATTGGATTGGATGTAATTTTCAAGGAATTCCCAAAAATTTACATTAGTTAATTTCCAAACTGCAAAACAACTTGTCTGGCTATGCACCATGGAGATTAGATGAGGTGGACCAATTGGGCTAGAATCGCTTCTTGTACTAAGTTAAATAATGTTATTCCTCACTTCTCTTTCCTCGGAGAACTCCTCCTATTAGCCACCTGTAAAATTTGATTATACCAAAGGTGGCTAAATATGTTTTGAGCCTTCAAGGAACAATTTTTCCTATCAAAATTGTTGGCTCTTGAAGACTCTTAAAGGCCTCATGCCTCTGTCCAGTTTCCCACACTGCTATCTCTCATCCTAAAAACCTCTGAAATCCTACAAAACTCCAAATTAAAATACTACTGCAGACCCCTTTTCCTTCCTTCTCCTCAAAACTAACCTCCTCTTCTATCCCTCCATTCCCCATGAATATCCCTCATTTCCATGTTTCTCCTATTTTCTCCCCATAAAAATTTATTTTATAAGGTTAAAAACCAAATTTTTAACCTTACCGCAACCTTCATTTCCTTTGAAAAAACCATAGAAGATGCATATTTTCTATGTTCTGCACTTAAGCCCCCTTGGGCTAAGCCTCCAACCCTTTTTCTTCCATACGCCCGAGCGCCCAAACCAACTACTAGAACCATCGGGCGCTTATCCTTTCGAATTAATTTTTCTCCGCCCAAAACACAAAAAACCTTTGTTATTTCGTGTTTTTGGGTTTAAAAAATCTATTTCCAAAGTTTTCGCCCGTATAAATTATGGAGCAATCTCAACCGTCGATCTGCCCGGCAGATCAGACGGTGCGGAGCGTACCATTTCTGTGGACCCCCCCCCCATCTGAGCGCTGTTTTCCAAACCCGTGTGGTTTCTTTCGCACCGCTTTTCAGCGGAGGGCGGTTTTTCCCCGACGGCCAACGATTCCATACGACAGTTGACGCGTGTCCCTTGTACGTTTTGAAAACCACCACGCAACCGTCATCCATCGCGCATTAAATACCGGAACAGGATGCCCAGCGAAATGGATCTCCGCCGTCCGATCTGGGCCCAATCATCCAACGGTTGTCGTTCGCCGAAAGTGTCCGATGGATGACCAAAGTGCCCGCGCGATAACCAGGCCCTCGTACAGCCGCAAATAAATCTCCACCGTCGATCTGATCTGCAGATCGATGGCCCATATGGCATCGCCCGATTCCGTTGCTCAGTCAACGATCCCCCGTCGTTGACTTTCCATTGCCCGCTCCCGACCATCGATCACGCGCGATCAACGGCTCAGATTTGATCCTCCTTCCCCCGTGCTTTTTCGACCATTTTGAGATTAAATCCTGACCGTTGGATGATGCCATCCAACGGCCCTGCTTCCTCCACACATCCTTCGATGCAGATTGACCTATAAACGTAGGATTTCGTAACATTTGTTTGTTTTTGCAGGGTTTAATGTTTTTTCGCTTAAATGAAGAAATTTCGTCGGCCAAGGATGACGATCCTCCAACCTTCGAATACATCAGGAAAATCATCTGCAAGGTTGAAATGCATGTTTCATTGATGTTTTCTCAGGCATTGATGCCTTATGAACCCTGCGTAGCTCGACACAACAGCAAGGAAAACCAAGAAACGGGCACAGTCAAGGATTATCAGTGTCGAAGACCAGGATGAACCATAACAGAGGATTGATGGAAAAATTAATGGGGATTACGGCCAAAGATAGTTATCAAAAGCCTAATCCCCAATCTAAAACACAGTTTAAAGCAAAACCTAAAGTGTTTTATCAGACAAGAAACCTCCACCGCCACATATGAGATTAATCAATTTCTCCCAGCTACCATAACGCCACCTGTTCCTCAAAGTATTCAATCAGGAACATAATTTATTGGTCGGGATAAGATATTTTACCTCGACGCAGCTGAAGAGTTACTTCTGCCAAGGATTTAATGAAAGAATGTCTGCAGAGTAACACTAGCATCACACAGAGCCTCAAAGGTCAACAAAAGCTCCCTTCGAGCTTAATTCATAAGTGTAAATCAATTAATGCAGTGAAACACCTGTATAGTTTCTTCATTGAGCCTCCCAAGGGCCAAGAAAACATTAACTCTGTATTAATTGTGTTTGAGATCTTTAATCAGATCTCACCTCCTCATCCTTCTATATATACTTCAGTAGAAGATGAGTGAGGGGTTGGTTGTTGATGTAATTGCTGAAGCATTGTAATGTAATTGAGCTGAAGACTCATGATTGTAAATAGTGATTCACTGGCTCTTGGAGCCCTGATTGTAACAGATAAGTTAGGTTATGAAAGAGAGATGAATTAAAACACTGGACTTGAAAATTGTAACTGGTTTGGAGCATCAATACAAGATGATTTATGGGATCCTGGTCTATGTTGACGGTGATGTTATTCTTATTGTAACTTGTTATTTTATTCTTGTTTTCATTATGTTTCATTTTCTACTGTAAAGAACAGTTTAAACAGGGTTAGGACCTACTGCATATCAGTAACCTTCTCTGGCTGAGAAATCTTTATTTAAATGTTTTCTTTCAAATGCATTATTTGACAATGATTTAATTCAGTTTAAGCATAGGAATGTTGGCGTTCCCTCATCTTATTGTCTTAGTTGAATATCATGTTTGAATGTTACTTTCAGTATATGTTGTGTGAATATGAACCGAGGAAGATATGGTGAGCCCTGGTCCCAATCTTGTTTGCATAACTGTTTGATTGTTTCCCTTAGAATGTGTCAAAAGCTAGATAGTTTCAAAGTACTTACCAGATCTTAGGCCATTCTGTGTTACCTCTATGATTGTCTTGGAAGTAGCCAAGTAAAGAAGAGCTAGGAGAGGATTTGTGGTGAGCCCCGCCCGCTAGCTTCTACTCCAAAAGTTGCCTTCAAGTTTCCCTTTGTTTTTTGTATGTTTTCTATTGGAAGTGTATCAAAGGCTGGATAGTTTCAAAGTACTTACCAGATCCTAGTTTTCTTTCATGTCTTTCTTAAGTTCCTGGTCAAAGGCTGGCTAGTTTCAAAGTACTTACCAGATCCTGGGCTGCTCTTTGTTCTGCATCTGTTTATTTCCCCTTCTTAATGTATCACTCCATTCCATAAATCAAAACCTTTAAAGAGATCCTTAGACATAGATGAATTGCCCCCTGGACCACTCTTGCCTCTTGTTGTTCCAATTAAATCCTCTTATGACTCCATAGCCCAATGGATTGAAAACCTACCTTCATCTTTCCTCTTGATCAAAACTTACTCTTTTGCTTGCAACTTCTCACCTTTGAACCTCTTTACCTTTGGGGCTTTTCACCTCTAACAACAATCATGTTCAACCATCCAAAAACAAAAAAAACCCTTGGACTTCATAACTAGCCCAATATCATTATTCCAAACTTCAAAGACAAATCCATCTTTGCACTTATTGGAGAGATCCCTCTCCCGATTCAGGAGGGCTAGATCCTAGAATCCCAAAGTTGGTTGAAAAGATGTTGTTTCTGTAATTGGACTCTGCCAATCTTGCTAATAAATTATAGATTCCCAACATTTCTGGCGACTCCACTGGGGAAAATACCCAAATCATTTTCATTTAAAGCTAATGATACGATATTAGAAATTTGGTTCATAGAGCATTTGCTTTATTAACCAGCTGGAGCCACCAACAACATTTCTGGCGACTCCGCTGGGGAAAAAAAATCCGAAATATTCATAAAACATTGTGAGTGAAAAGCAGCCTTTTCAAGCACTACCAAGCAATGGTAATCATGATGAAACTTGTTTGAATTAGTGACAAACTAGGTCAACCCTAGGATTCTCATAAAACTTCATCTAACCTTGAAAGAATAGCTATCTTAGCCATAAGAGTGGACTGTCTTCGTCTCACAACCGTAGCTAAGTTTTGAAACAAAGTTAGGACATTCTTAGAAACCACACAAATAAAAAAATAACTCAGAAAATACTAAAAACATTTCAGATTGGTAGTAAAACACTTGCTCTTACATTTCACCTATCTTTTGTTGTGTTTTACCTTATACTCTTAGACAGAGTCTGGAAAGGGCTAGGTAGCCTCTGGATCTCATCCTCTTTTAGAGGTGACATATCTGGTAAATTCCCCCCCAGTCAATCTCTGGTTAGAGTTTTTTGTGTTTCGGGATATCCTTGAAAAAGGATGTTTCACAAGCACTGCGGTGGACAGTGTACCTCTTTGAAAACACTTTAAAATTTCCACCTAGTGACTCCACAATCCTGAACAGACCTTAAGACTCCACTGGGAAGAACCCTTATCATTTTAATATCTTTCAAACTCAGTTAGAGGACTATAGGATTAAAATTTGTGTAAACAGATTAGTTGACCTCTCAAATATTGTCATATTTGGTTGAAATTTTCTTGTTATTTGGGTCTAAAAACACAGCATAGTGGCTCCTAGAAAGATTCACACTAGAGCCCATCCTGACCCTGATCCCCCTGAGATAGTTGATAACCCAGAAAGAATCCTTGGGAAGTCTCCTAAGATTGAATCTTCAACTATTTTTCAGATCATCCCTAAGAGCTAACTCAGTTCCTGAAATCTTGCAGCTCTACAAGAGTCATATGGTGGTGGAACCATTAAATTTTTTTACCTCCCTAAGAGCTAAAAATCTTCCACCTGGCAACTCCACACTCTGAAACTCCCAGCAGACCAAATGACTCCACTGGTAGAAGACCCTGAACTGATTGACCAGACACAGTGACCTCTTTTCTTGATTTACAAATATGATTCCAAGAATACAACGAAGATATTCCCCAATGAGTAGAGATCATATTCCTGGGTTTCCACATAAGATGCCCTAGGTGAATTGGGATGACAACCTGCCTGTTTTTCAGGGTGAAAAGTTTGATGACCCTTTATTTCATCTTATCAAATTTCACATACATGTATGGAGGTTGAAAGTTGAATGGCATGAAGACTGCCTAATGAAAATGTTCATGTTAACATTAGAGGGGAAAGCTAGGGATTGGTATGAATGCTTAAGATCTAGTAGTTTGTTTTCTTTAAGAGACCTTGAATATGTGTTCTATGAGAACTATAAAGAAAACACTACATCATTATCATTGGGTGCAATATATTATCATCCATCACAAAACATCACCCAACACATTATAGATAATGAGGAAGCCTTAGAAGAGATGCATCCTGAAGATCTTTTAATAGCCATTCATGAGTTTTATCTCCTATTGAAAATTTTTAAGAATATAGATGAATCAATTGAGGAAGAAAACAAGCAAGAAATAATGGACATTCCTCAAGACATCCCTGAAAACTCAAATATTGATTCATCATCCCTTATAGCTGAGGCTCAAGAAGACATTCAGCCTCAAAATCAATCTTCACAAGAGACAGAGAACTGTTGTAATCTTGTTCAAAGGAACATAGAAACATCTTCCCTTTTGGAAAAAAAAGAAATAGATCTGGATATTTATAAACAGTCAGTCTCTGAAACTTTTTGCAAAACAAACACTCTTGCCCATTCACGTAGAGAACTTTGTTGTGTAGATTTAGAAAGTTCTTTTGTAGATCAGAATGAACAAGGATATACTAATATCCCAATATCTTTGACTAATGAAATTGTTTATTCAGATAATTTTTCGAAATTCGATCAGTCTGATGATGATGATGATTTCCAAGAAGAAAATAATCATGCAGGGAAACCAACATTTGATTGGTGTTATGAGTTTCACCATCGTCAACTTGAAAGTAGAAATCACCCTTTTCAATCCATCTTCAAAAGCTTTCACTTAATTGGGAATCAGCAGCCTTTCTATTCACAAGGTGAGGAGAAGAGTAATGAAGAAATTTTTGAGCAAGAGGAAACCATTGAATACACCCCCACTCAAGGATATAATAACCTCTTCACAGAGTTCAGCCCACTAAATCCAAGCATACCAGGGCTCCAAGAGGACAACATTGCCAAATATGATGAGTCCTCCAGTTCAGATGATGATGAGGAAGAAGGAGAGAAACGGATAGAAGACTATCCTTTTGTGGATATACCATCTTCCCAAGAAGAGACTTCTCCCTTCATTAATGTCCATCTGCCATTCCAAGAACCTGAATTTATATCATAAGCAAGCATATGTTTAGAGAAAGAAAATATTTCACTGTTTGCTATTGTGCAGGTTAAAGATGATGATACTTCCAAGCTACATACTGAAGAGATAGTCCTCAAAGCTGATGTCTTGGAAATAGATAATCTACCAACTGTGGAGGACCAAGAAAAAGAGGATCTTCATCTTTTCTTTGTTGATCCTATGGAAGAGTGTGTGGAATTCCCAACTGGCCCAAATTATCAAGCAATGATCCTTTGCAAGCGCCAGAGACATGAAAAGCTGTCACCTTCTGTGATAGCCTTGATATTGAAGGTTAATCTTCGATATGTTCTATGGATAGCTCTGACAAGCAGCCAGAGTTTCTACTTCTTCTTGACATTACTCAGCTGGCTGCATTGGCATTTTTGTATCATATGATAAATGTAAATACTCCATGTTTAGAATAGGTTAGATAGGAATGTTAATAAAGCTCAACCTTTGAGCATTTAGTTAGTTTTTGTTTTCTGCTTTGAAGAATACAAAAAATAAAAAATAAAAAAACAAGAAAAAGAAGAAAAGAGGGCAGAAATGAAAACAAGAAAGGCAAAGCCCCATGCCAAAAAGAGAAACAAATCTGAAAGTGTGCAAACTCAAATGCCACTCCTCAAAAACACACTTCTAGTTAGTCAAACCGTTTAAACTTGACTAATTAGCTTTGAATTTTCTGATGATAGGATAGTGAATTCGATTTTCCAAATTGTTCAATCTTGGCTTATCAGTAGATAGATTAGGATAGAAATTGAAGGTTCAAGCAAACTCAAAATTTGAACCAAAGTTTCCAAAGGGAGATGACTCAAAACTATTTTATCTTCTGAGTCAAAAGAGAAAAACTGGTTTTAATCAGCTTAAAATCTGAACCAGAAGAAATGAAAAGACAACTCAAACAAAAGCAAAAACAGAGCTGTGAAGAAAAGAGAAGGCTATGATGAGAGACTTTTAGATCTTAAGCCTTCCATTTTGATTTTAAATTTCTGCAAATAATAATCTATGTGCAACTTGTTTTTATGCCATAGATCACAACAAGTCAAACAACTTAATCTTGACTTGGCTATTTTTAAATTTCTGTTGTATAATTTAGAGAATAGAAGTCTGTTGGACAGTTTAATCCCAACAGACAGTAGATTAGGTAGAGAATAATCTAAGCTCAACTGTTTAAACTGAGTCAGGGAGAAATAAGGAGTAGAGTTAGATTAGTTTTTATGCTTTCAAAAGAATAAAATGTTGTGAAAAGAGTTTGCCAATCCAAGTGCACTATGATGAAAAAAAAATGTTAGATCAGTAGGATTGGGTAGGTAGAAAGTTGTATTGGTGAGGTCCATTATTTTTTCATAACTGATGTTATTTTTCAGAGCAGAGAAAGATCATCCAACAAAAGAAGAGCAATATAAAGGATTAAGCACAAGTCAGCCTCCTAGAGAAATCAAGTCTGAATTCTTGATGCCTTCAAGAAGGCACCATCCCCAAGTGGAGCCACTGTTAGCCACCTGTAAAATTTGATTATACCAAAGGTGGCTAAATATGTTTTGAGCCTTCAAGGAACAATTTTTCCTATCAAAACTGTTGGCTCTTGAAGACTCTTAAAGGCCTCATGCCTCTGTCCAGTTTCCCACACTGCTATCTCACATCCTAAAAACCTCTGAAATCCTACAAAAATCCAAAGTCAAATACTACTGCAGACCCCTTTTCCCCTTCCTTCTCCTCAAAACTAACCTCCTCTTCTATCTCTCCATTCCCCATGAATGTCCCTCATTTCCATGTTTCTCCTATTCCCCCCCCATCAAAATTCATTTTATAAGGTTAAAAACCCAATTTTTAACCTTACCGCAACCTTCATTTCCTTTGAAAAAACCATAGAAGACGCATATTTTCTATGTTCCGCGCTTAAGCCCCCTCGGGCTAAGCCTCCAAACCTTTTTCTTCCATACGCCTGAGCGCCCGAACCAACTACTAGAACCATCGGGCGCTTATCCTTTCGAAATAATTTTTCTCCGCCCAAAACACAAAAAACCTTTGTTATTTCGTGTTTTTGGGTTTAAAAAATCTATTTCCAAAGTTTTCGCCCGTATAAATTATGGAGCAATCTCAATCGTCGATCTGCCCTGCAGATCAGACGGTGTGGAGCGTACCATTTCTGTGGACCCCCCCCCCCCATCTGAGCGTTGTTTTCCAAACCCGTGTGGTTTCTTTCGCACCGCTTTTCAGCGGAGGGCGGTTTTTCCCCAGCGGCCAGCGATTCCATACGACGGTTGACGCGTGTCCCTTGTACATTTTGAAAACCGCCACGCAACCGTCTTCCATCACGCGTTAAAAACCGGATCGGGATGCCCAGCGAAATGGATCTCCATCGTCCGATCTAGGCCCAATCATCCAACGGTTGTCGATCGCCGAAAGTGTCTGATGGATAACCAAAGCGCCTGCGTGATAACCAGGCCCTCGTACAGCCGCAAATAAATCTCCGTCGTCGATCTGATCTGTAGATCAACGACCCATATGGCATCGCCCGATTCTGTTACCCAGTCAACGATTCCCCGCCGTTGACTTTCCATTGCCCGCTCCCGACCGTCGATCACGCGCGATCAACGGCTCAGATTTGATCCTCCTTCCCCCATGCTTTTTCGACCATTCTAAGATTAAATCCCGACCGTTGGATGATGCCATCCAACGGCCCTGCTTCCTCTGCACATCCTCCGATCCAGATTGACCTATAAATGCAGGATTTTGTAACATTCGTTTTTTTTGGCAGATTTTAATGTTTTTTCGCTTAAATGAAGAAATTTCGTCGGCCAAGGATGACAATCCTCCGACCTTCGAATACATCAGGAAAATCATCTGTAGGGTTGAAATGCATGTTGCATTGATGTTTTCTCAGGCATTGATGCTTTATGAACCCTGCGCAGCCCGGCACGACAGCAAGGAAAACCATGAAACAGGCACAGTCAAAGATTATCAGTGTCGAAGACCAGGATAAACCAACACAGAGGATTGATGGACAGATTAGCAGGGATTACGGCTAAGACAGTTATCAAAAGCCTAATCCCCAATCTAAACACAGTTTAAAGAAAAACCTAAAGTGTTTTATCAGGAAAACCCTCCACCGCCACAAATGGAGGCAAATTGATTCCTCCCAGCGACTAAAGTGCCACCTGTGCCTCAAAGTATTCAATCAGGAACAGAACTTATTTATCGGGATCAGATATTTTACCTCGACGCAGCCGAAGAGTTACTTCTGCCAGGAATTTAATGAAAGAATGTCTGCAGAGTAGCCCTAGCATCACACAGAGCCTCAAAGGTCAAAAAAATCTTCCACCGAGCTTAATTCATAAGTTTAAACCAATTAATACAGTGAAACACTTGTATAGTTTCTTCATTGAGCCTCCCAAGGGCCAAGAAAACATTAATTCTGTATTAATTGTATTTGAGATCTTTAATCAGATCTCACCTCCTCATCCTTCTATATATCCTTCAGTAGAAGATGAGTGAGGGGTTGGTTGTTGATGTAATTGCTGAAGCATTGTAATGTAATTGAGCAGAAGACTCCTGATTGTAAATAGTGATTCACTGGCTCTTGGAGCTCTGCTTGTAACAGATAAATTAGGTTATGAAAGAAAGATGAATTAAAACACTGGACTTGAAGATTGTAACCAGTTTGGAGTGTCAATACAAGCTGATTTATGGGATCCTGGTCTATGTTGACGGTGATGTTATTCTCATTGTAACTTGTGATTTTGTTTCTGTTTTCATTGTGTTTCATTTTCTACTGTAAAGAACAGTTTAAACAGTGTTAGGACCTACTGCATATCAGTAACCTTCTCTGGCTGAGAAATCTTTATTTAAATGTTTTCTTTCAAATGCGTTATTTGAAAATGATTTAATTTAGTTTAAGCATAGGAATGCTGGCGTTCCCTCGTCTTATTGTCTTAGCTGAATATCATGTTTGAATGTTACTTTCAGTATATGTTGTGTGAATATGAACCGAGGAAGATATGGTGAGCCCTGGTCCCAGTCTTGTTTGCATAACTGTTTGATTGTTTCCCTTAATGTGTCAAAAGATGGATAGTTTCAAACTACTTACCAGATCTTAGGCCATTCTGTGTTACCTCTATGATTGTCCTGGAATTAGCCAAGTAAAGAAGAGCTAGGAGAGGATTTGTGGTGAGCCCGACGCGCTAGCTTCTACTCCAAAAGTTGCCTTCAAGTTTCCCTTTGTTTTTTGTATGTTTTCTATTGGAAGTGTATCAAAGGTTGGATAGTTTCAAATTACTTACCAGATCCTAGTTTGATTTCATGTCTTTCTTAAGTGCCTGGTCAAAGGCTGGCTAGTTTCAAAGTACTTACCAGATCCTGGGCTGCTCTTTGTTCTGCATCTATTTGTTTCGTTCAATGTATCACTCCATCTAAACAAATCAAAACCTTTAAAGAGACTTTAGACATGTATGATTTGCCCTATGGACTACTCTTGCCTCTTGTCGTCTTAACAAATCCTCCATGACTCCATAGCTCAATGGACCGAAACTCCGCTCTTCATCTTTCCTCTGGTGTTCACTTTTTCTGCAACTTCTCACCTTGAACCTTCTTTACCTTTGGGGCATGCACTTAACAACAATCATGTTCAACCATCCAAAAACAAACAAAACCCTTGGCCTTCATAACTAGCCTAATATCATTACCTCAAGCTTCAAAGACAAATCCATCTTTGCACTTATTGGAGAGATCCCTCTCCGGATTCAGGAGGGCTAGATCCTAGAATCCCAAAGTTGGTTGAAACGATGTTGTTTCTGTAATTGGACTCTGCCAATCTTGCTAATAAATTACAGATTCCCAACACCTCCTAAATCAAGTACTTTGGTCGAAGATATGGAAAGTTGATGCAAACCCAAAGGTAAACTCTTTCTACTCGCTAATGGCAGAAGAAAATATCAATTGCATAAAATATGAGGAAAATAGGAATTAAAGGTTCCTTGAGATGCCTGTTGTGTAAGTAGCATGAGGAATCCACACAACTTGGATTTTTGGAATCTTCATATACTAGAGTGGTTTGGGTGGAGGTGACAAGGGCGATATTACGTAGGCTAATTTGGTCATCCACCCTATTAGCACTCCATCAGATCTCCGAAGGTTGAGAAGGAGACCAGCAAAGGTAACCACATAACAATTTGACCCAATAGCTAGCCCTACTAGGCTGAGAGGGCTCTCTCAAAGAGATTCACAACCAATTTGAATGGATCATGGGGATTTTAGGCTAGATATGCAGATTAGATTTTGGTTGATTTGGATTTTGTGCTGGATGAAAATGGACCTTTAGAGCTAGGATTGAAACTTCTGGTAGGGTTACAAGAGAAAAAATTGTAGGGGAATAAAGGGGCAAGGTAGGCAAGCTTTAATGGACCTTTAGGATTTATGATTATGGTTTAGGATGAACAAAGAGATCAGGAACAAGCGTATAAGTATGAATTCATTCCTTAAGAAGAAAATAAACACAACATTATCATCTTATCAAAACAAGGCATGCATTCCTTATGAATCCTACTTAAAATATTTAAAGACAACGAGTGAAAAGAAGTAGATATGTAATGGAAAGAGAAAGAATCCAATGGAGTGGCTTACAAAAGATAAACATAGCCATACAAGCTCACCACATGAATCCCTAAATTTAAGCTGCAAATTTTCTCTGTATTCACAATATTACTTTGTCAAACTAAAATACACTAGTTCAATGTCCATGATTCCAACCCCTGGAAATGATTAAAAAAATCCTCGTATAGCTACTGAGATTGAAATCCTCCCTTGGAGGTCAAATTTTCTAGCAAGAAATTCAAATGCTGCATTTATCTGAAGTTTGCTACACACCAGGGAGGTTACAAAACAAATTCCTCCTTTATCTAACCATTAAGAGACATATCCTCAAGGTAATAAATCGAGGATAAGACACCTATTCAACTCCATTTAACAATTTTCATTTAAATTTTACCTTTACATTCATATAATTTCACTTTTTAACTTTTACAAAAGTCAAATTGGAAATTGGGGAAAATTACACAGTGAAAAGTTTACAAAAATCTCATAAACTTGTAGATGCGCAGTGCCATCTTGGAGGCCATTTTTAGGAAGCTTCTTGAAGTTTAAATTAAAAATATGAGAGAATGGAAAACTATACCTATTTGTATAGTTTCTAGAAAATCTTGAATTTTTGAAAATTACCCATTGGAAGGCCTTCAAAAATTCATTCTCCCAAGGTGTCTCTAGGTGCGCAACACTTGTCAAAACCACAGGAAGAATGTTGATCTTTGACTTCTTTTCTTCTTTTTTCTCAAAATATGAGCCCTTTCTAGACAATATGAGGAAATAGGTTTTGAGAGGAGGGAATAATACTTCTAGAAATGTTAGGAACTTATCATTTGGAGCCGTGAGGAAAAAGCGCAGCGCCAAGGCGTTGCGCTTCTATACCTAGTGGAATTTCTGAATTTGCAAAATTTGCACCAAATTTCACCAACAAACAAAATTTGCTCCAAATATTCCCAAAATTGGTCTAGAGGTGTTGATTGAGGTTTAATATGCAATCAGGGAAGCATCATAAAGCAAATCAAGTTTACCCTTCTCCTTTTCACTGATTAGGGTCTTGCAATTGTTTGATTTTGATGTGTGCAATTAGATTTCTTATTTGGTAGCGGGAAACCATGCATTTATGGATATTGATATCCCTGTTTGCATTGTAAAGGAGCTTTTCCAAGTGAGTATTGACTTTCTCATGCCAAAAATCCTTGTCCTTAATGATCTCATTTGCAATCCTTTATTCAAAAGTGAGCTCCTCATCTGTAGGGTTTTGATCTTTTTCTTTCTACAGTGCCTTCTTGAGACCCATGGTTCTTGGCCTCTTCCTCTTCACCTATGTTTCATGTTCATCATGCTCAACCACATATTTTCCTTTCTCATCATGTTTATTTTCCTGAAACAACATTTTCTACAAAATCAACGGTTTTGTCTTCAGTTGATTGTTCTCTTGCTCAAGAAATGAAATGATGAATTTGGATCTTGCCAGATTGTCTTGGAGATATTTGATATGAGAATCCTTGTCTTTGATTACCCTCTCTAAGTTTTCTTTCTCATCATTGTCTGACAAGTCAAACAAGTCAAAGTCATGTTCCTCCTCATCATGCATGGATGTTTCATGTTGTGCTGATGGTGATCCCTGTAGTGAAGTAGGCTTGGCCCCTTCCTTATTCCGAGGAGAAAACACAAGCCTCATGGCTATCTGATAGGTGAGAGTAACCTCAGGCCTATGCCTCTTTGAAATCTCAACATGTTAGAAAATTATATATTATAGAGCAATGCAACACATAAAATATGTGGAAAGCACAAGCACACAAAACACATAAAACCAGAGAGACACAGATATACGTGGTTCACCCAGTTTGAGCTACGTCCACCCCGAATAGCCAGTCCTTCCTTTCTATTATCCAAAAAAATGAAGAGACACAACCTACAACAGATCCGCTGTAATATCCTCTGTTCTCTCTCACAGTCTCCCTATTTGTTTCTCGCTCTCAGAATACAAATATAATACATAGCCACAATACAATGCCCTCATACAAGCGAGGGGTTGCCTTCTAGGGCAAAAAACCCTAAACTAAACATAACTTCTACTGTCAAGTCATCTGCCTAATGAACAGACCAGATTGACTAGAAATTAATATACTTTTACAAGGCAATTTTACATCATTTTTAGCTTCGAGGGCACTGCCCCCAAAACCCCCCGCCAGGGGGGGGGGGGGCTCCATAAAGTCGCAGCTATCCCCCCTGGACACCCCAGGCAGCGTTTACTTATGGTCGGCGTTGTCGCCCCATTAAGGTACAGGGGTCCAATGTTGTGATACAAAATAAACAAGATAATCAGGCTCCACACCCAACACAACAAGTTTTCTTGATGATCCCACCTCCATAGGTTGTGCTGACATGAAAGGTGATATGTTTTATTGCTGACATGGTCCTAGCTAGGGAATTTGCCCAATTTGGTAGAATAGGTCTAGGGTTTGTAGGAAGATGATACAAAAATTATGGGAAATGGTTTGTGAAGTATGGGAATGATGTATAACTAGCAAACAAAGGTGGAGGGACAATGGTACTAGGGTTTCACAGCATCAATTGATCATTTTCAACATTTACCATATAAGACATAAGATATATTTTCAACATTTTAGCCACATGAGATTTGTATTAACTGTTTTGACAAGCTCGGTCAAGGGGATAGATACTTTTAACTTAGAGATTTCATTTTCTAAGCTAAAAGATTGGATTGCTTATCTACCTCTTTTACAATGGTGTCCCTCTTGTCGGGATTGTCCTTTGTTGCAGTTGTTGGGTAAAATTAACTTAATAAAAATAACTAATCACCTAATATTTAATTATCAATCCAAGGAATGTGCTTCTGTTTCAAGGCAATCGAAAAAATATATGCAAGAGAATACCAACAGCCAACACTGGTTCTACATTATTATGTTCTACACTATCAAGCTCATTTGAAAAGAAATAAAATGTAAGACTTGAAAAACAATACTAAATCTAAAAAACATAAAGTAAATGACAGGAAAATAATTATTATAATCACACGACTTGAATCAATAATAAATTAAATCACACATTGCTGAATTGTAAATTTAACCTATTGCACCCAACATAATTCAAATGTTAATATAGAGCAAAAAATTAAATGAAATCTAGAAATTGCAAGAAATAAAAAATATAGAAAATGAAACAACCAACAAATTACTTTTAAAGAACAAAAATTCAAATTCAAATAAACAAGCACACAACTAAACTAATTTTGATGTTCAAGGAAACACCTCGTCCAAGGTAGTGGGCCCAACTGCCCAAGACTCAGTTATGCCTTGAGAGGTAATTCAGATCAGATTACAAGTAACAGATGTAGAACTCAATGGATAACCTCCTTCATTAAAATATATGAGAGAAATAATTACATCAGAATGAAGCTCTTAGCTTTGTCTCAAGTTAAACAATTATTCATCCCCTATTCAGCAATTGTTCATTTCAATTCAGCGATTGTTCATTCCAATTAAGCGATTGTTCATTCCAATTCAGCAATTATTCATTCTCTACTCTTTGATCTTTGTTTCCATTTAAATATAAAGAGAGAAAGGGGAAATTAGAGCTAAATTGATTACAAAATTAGTTATCATTACAATTATAGATTGTCTACAACAAATTGATCTGAAATATCATATCTGAAATATCTTTCCATCATGATTAAGTTGGAATAAGTCGAATCTGGTATTGCATTTGGAAGAATTTGGAAAACAACCACAACAACAAATCTGAGAAAATCATCTTCAGAGAACCTTCTTTTTCTCTTAATCCATACCAGATTTTGGAAAACGGCTCACTGGAAAAATAACTGGTCTGTTCTGTACAAAACCAGTGTCTCGAATTTTCAAGATTCATCTTCATTTGTTCGAAATCGACAACACAAAACCGTCACTTTTTATCCCAGTGAATTTATGAGTTGGAATAGTTGGACATCGAATTTCCAATCTGGAGGAGATCTTGGAGGCTAAAAGCATGAGTGATGTTATAACATATTAATAAACCAAATTTGACAAAATCATGCATAATAATTATCAGTTTATTAAAAATAAAGGAGAACAAGCATTACTTATCCATAAGAGAATAAATAATTATAAAATGGAATTATATGATAAATTATGATAAATAATGAGATAAAAGATGGTAGAAATGGATGAAATAGACGTTAAAAAGTGGTAATAATAATGACAATTTAGTGGCCCAACAACAACTTCCTTCCTTTGACTTTATTTTTCTTTGCTTGGTGTGCTTGTAGATGCTTGATTGATCTTGATTTGATTTGCAGCTGTAGGTTCCTTTCCCTTGTTCTGATTAGCTTGGGGATCTTGCTTGGGCTGAGTATATTTTTGCTAGGGTGCCCTCTTCTAGATAGGAGTTACAGGAACATCTCTATTCCTAAATGAATATTGCCTCTGTTGTGAGCTGAGTGCATTTAGATAACCCCACTAATAATCATTGGATTGGACCTCTAACTCATCATCATTTGCAAGTATGTAATATTCATCTTTTGGAAAATCTGTTTTCTTAATGTATTCTTCATCCTCTGTCAATAATATAGGCTAGCCATATGCTGTGAAGAAATGATTTTATTCCACAATCTCATCTTATTCTTCAACCCCTTGAGCATAATTATGTTGCAAAGGAGTTCAGACCTACTGTTGTGCAGGCTTCTCTAGAGCTCTTTGTTCCCTCTGTTTAATCCTAAAATGAGGCAGTTGTTGCTGGCCTCAGAAATTAGGATTACGAACACATGCTTCTGGTTGTATTTCCATGATCAACATTCTATCAACCATTCTTTCCACAGTCCTGACCATAGTATCCAATTTGGCCTCATAGGATGTGGATGGTTCTTCTTTGATTGTTACCTTTCTCTCACCTTTGGTCTTTGACTTTTTGACTGAAAAATTTGTTTCGACATTGACTTCGTTTCTTTACATATCTTCTAGTGTTGTAGGAATTCTTTCTTGGAGCTGGAATGCCATTTCCAGATCAAAAGCATTCTGATAATGCAAGAGGGCTAAACCTAGAGGAGTTTTGATCTCATTTGGAATTGAGTTATACACTCGATTGAAATGAGCAGTGAAATCTCGAAATGGCTCATTTGGATTCCTCTTTAAGTTTTCATACTAGTGGATTCTTTTTCAATTCCCATCTAGCTATGAATGCACCAGTCAGCTGCTCCAGATTTCCTATGGAATGGGTGGTCAAAGATCAGAACCAAGTTTTTACATCTTCGGAGAAGCTTTGGGCAATGATTCTCATTTTAGCATCATCGGCATATATCTCTTCTAAGTTAATGAAATCAATGACTTTGAATAAGTGTTTTCTGGCACTAATCTCATAATTCTCATCAAAGAGAGGGATTCTCTGACCATAGCCTTGTGGTAAGGGTGAAAATTGACCAGGTAAAAATAGAGGTGCAAATCTCGCCATGAATCCTACTGAGTGTGGTGCAAAAGTAATAATCACTACAAGGAAAAGAACCTCTAGCGGATGTTTTTGAGGAACCCCTTATAAAAATACCCTAGACATCTGTTTCTAGCTGAGGTTCCTAGAGGAGGTTGGCGAGCGGAGGTTTTTGTGGATGTATTTCATTCGGTGCTCTTATCACCTAAAAACGCACCGGTGCGTTCAAGACGACATAGCACCGTTGCGGTTAAAAATTTGGCACACTGAACACCGTGTGCTCTATACACACACGCCCAGTGCGTTGTAATTCTGTAGAGTACCGGTACTTTACATAAATTCTGCACTGGCATGGAATCAAGAAAATGCACCGGGGAATCCATAAAATGCGCGCACCTGTAGATGGTTAAATAAAAAAAATAAAGGCAAAAAAACCACATAAATCATTGGCACATCGGAAACCGTGCGCTCCATACACACCAGCCCAGTGCCTTTGATTAAGTAAAACCACCAGTGCGTGTCAACTCATCAGCATCTGTGTCTCATAAAAAGTGCACAAAACAGAAACTGCCCGGGGTGGAATAAGTGAAACGCATCGGGGCCCCATAAATGCCGCGCACCAGAAAAGGGTTAAAAAAACAAAATTACGCCCAAAAAACCGCACAAATCATTGGTTCACCGGACAACATTCTCGGTGCGTCTTATTACAGTAGAGCACCGGTGCGTTACTTCTAAGCTGCCCCGGTGTCTCATAAAAAGCGCGCGGAACAGAAACCGACCAGTGAAAAATTACTGAAACGCACCGGGGCTCTAGTAATACTGTGCACCGGAAAAGGGTTTAAAAAAAACAAAATTACAGCCAAAAAACTACAGAAATCATTAGTTCACTGGACAACGTTCCCAGTGCATCTTATTACTGTATAGCACTGGTGTGTTACTTCTAAGCCACCCCGATGTCTCGTAAAAAGCGTGCGGAAGAGAAACCACCTGGTGTAGAATCACTGTAACGCACCGGGGCTCCAGTAATACTGCGCACCAGAAAAGGGTTAAAAAAAAAAATTACGGCCAAAAAACCGCATAAATTATTGGTTCACCGGACAATGTTCCTAGTGCATCTTATTACTGTAGAGCACCAGTGTGTTCTGCCCCGGTGTCCCATAAAAAGCACAAGGAACAGAAGCCGCCCAGTGCGAAGTGACAGAAATGCACCGGGGCCCCAAATTCCACGCACTGGAAAAGGGTTAAAAAAAAAATTACGGCAAAAAAACCACACAAATCATTGGTTCACCGGACAACATTCCCGGTGCGTCTTATTATTGTAGAGCACCGATGCGTTATCGCAAGGCTGCCCCGGTGCCTCCTAAATGCGCATGAAAACAGAAACCACCCAGGGCGGCCTAGTCGAAACGCACCGGTATGCCAGTAAGAACCCCGTGCACCGAAACAGGGTTAAATAAAAAAAGAATTACGGCCAAAAAACCACATTTTTTACTTTTTTCAATGCTATAGAGCTCTCAAGCACCGGTGCAAGTTATCCTTGTTTGAGCCGCACTGACATCCGTGCTCCCATTGCAATTATTGCACGCACTGCTGTTGTGCATTGCCACCAATCCTCCAGCTTGAATTTTATAAAACAGTGGACAAATTTTCTTTTGCAAATTGTACAACCAATATGCCTCCTTGATGGGTAAATGTACATGTATATTTCTTGTTTTTCCATAATTAAACCTTTTAGAAGATTAGAATTTGAAAAAACCTTAAAATTAACCATTAAAAAAAAAAAAAAAATTGTTGCGCAATGCGCTCGAGCCTTTCGGCTCGAACCAGTTTACGGTGCTGACCATAAGTTTACAGGTCGCACTGCAACTGGAGTTGACTGTATCTGCACCGGTTCCAGCGTGGTACTATGCAATGCACCGTGTTATTTTAAATAAATTTAAAAATTGCGGTGCGGTCGGTTACCAGGCCGCACTGTTGACAATGGTGTATCACGGCAACTCGGTCAATTGACGGACTTACTAGCCCTAGGGCGAGCAATTTTTTTAGCACACTGGAACCGAAATTCGACATTGTCAATGGTTCAGGCTGGTAAACTGGTGCTAAGGGAATCCACACCGATTCCGGGGCGGATAACATAGGCACACCGTGTTACTTAAATTTCTTTAAAAAGAGCGGTGCGGTTGGCTATCTGGCCACACCGTTGACCTAGGTCAATTGTGGTGGAGTAGTGCGTTGACTGAAATAACCACCCCAGGCCGGCTAATTTTGTCAGCGCATGGCTTACCATATTTAGTCTAGGTCAATGGTGCGACATCTTAAAATACCACACCGACGACTATGTATGGTAGCAGGAGAGTGGTCTGCTAACTTAGTTATAAGCCTGGGGCGGATAGTGAAGTCAGCGCACCAGCGTCCTGACACCGCACATAGTGAACGATGCACTCAAAAAATTTTCTAGAGCACCGCTTCTGATGCGGTACATATCATGAGGTGCATTATATCCAATGCGCTATGTGGTGTGACGCACTGGGACTGGTGTGTGACTGTGTTTTTGGCGCACCAACTCTTGTTTTATTTATTTTTCAAAAAATAAATATATACTTATATTTGTAAATACATGTGTCATTTAATAAAAAAATTGTGTTTAATATGTCAATCATTCAAAGACGTGAAAGGAGAGAAGAGGGAAAACAACAACAACAACAACAACAACAAAAACAAGTGGGACAATATAACATGGTTCACCTGTGGGAGGCAAGGGAGAGGGAGAGATATGTGTACCCTCGCCCTATTACAGCAGCAACGCAGGGGCTCCTTAGGCAGGTAGGCCTCCTCAAGTTCTATGAGGAGGCTACTGCCCCAAAGTCCCATAGTTTGTTTTTATGACATCTTATCCGAAGGTGGAATTCCTAGCAACAGGTTTTCCGGGTTGGTATCAACCAGTGGTACATGCCCACTGAGGAGGATGTATATTTTATTACAGGGCTATCAAGGAGAGGGGTGGATTTTCCCTCGTTCCCCGAGGTTCCAGCTGGCTGTGTGGCAGGGAGTCAGTTAGTTTACTCCTAGAGATACATTGGAGAAAATTTAGTATCTCCTATAGAGTTTCAGGTTGCTGGAGGGCAGTTACGTATTGGTGCATTTGGTCATGAGGAGGTCCAGTGTCTTTCACTTATCATTTCGACCATTTTTCACAACACCAGTGATGGGCAACACATTAGTTGCCAACTTTTATATTATGTTGATTCTTTACTACATCAGCCATGACTTGTCAGGTGGTCTGCCATTTTTTTTCGGCAGTTCTGTACAACATTAGATAGATGTCGTGCTCATGCACAAGGGAGGGTCAACTTCCATTTTTTTCAGAGCTTTTTTGTTTATTTTTTGAGAGGTTTCCAGAGATGAGGCCTTATTTCTTCGGCAGCCTCGTAGGCTGATTATTGAGGCATGTATGCACATGTGGGGGCAGATGATGCCCAAGAGGGAGGAGACTCTTTTTCCAGCAAGGATATCAAATGATGCAGTGGATTTGCTAGCCAGTGTTGATGAGCATCCCTTCATTTTGGTCCCCTGTCCTTATGTGGGGTTGGATTGGCAAGGGTGTGCCAACATCCTCTTCACAGCTGATGAGTTGCCAGATGATAGAGGTAATATTATTGTTTTATTTAAATTTATTCTAACATTTTCTTTAACTTGTTTTTATTAAATTGTGTAATAAAATCCTCTAATTATTGTTGTGTACTTGTATATATTTTGCAGACATTGGCTCTTTTGATAGCGATGAGATGCCGCGACCACCACCTGATCTAGGTGTGGATCCTCATTGTTACACCATTTTTTGGTCATTTAACCTATTATCATTAGATGGACCCAAGTACACCATGTAAGACCAATTTTACCCTAAGTAAAATTGATTTCGCTATGTAAAATAACTTAATAAAACACATTTATTAAGTTGTTTATGGTCCAAATAGGGAACCCCAAAAGGAAATATTAAACAAATCTTTATTTGTTTGATTTTCCTCATGGAATAATCAATTAAACAATAATTTAATTATTATTCCAAGTTATATTTAACCCAAAAAAAAGAAATTAATTAGATAAATCCTTATTTATCTTATTATTTTCTAGGAATGATTATTTAAATCTTATTTAAATAATATTCCTTGTTAAATATGACTAAATCATTTATAAATAAATAAATAAATTATTATTTATTTAATTATCATTCAACCACTTCCTTAAAATAATAAATAAATCATTTATTTTTTTATTATTTACAAATAAATGGATTTGACCCAAGTTAAATACCTTTTCCCTCCAACAAATATAATAAAATATTTCTAAAGGGTGGTTCTAGAATTTGGTTAATAATATTTTATTCATGCACCAAGTTCTAGACAACCCTAATATTTTGTTATAAATAGAAGGGTTTTCCCATTCATTTGTCACCTTTCATTTGCATATTAGATCACTCTGGATCTATACTCTTGGTCTGACTTTGAGCCATTATCATTGTCACATTCTTCATCATTTGTTTTGTGAACTCCCTTTGAGTTCTATGTTTGTCTGGGTTTTCTACACCAACAAGAGAGAAATTTTAGATCTGAAATGCTGAGGACTTTCAAGAACCCATCCCTTTGAGGAGAATTGGAAACACCTTTCTTGTTTTCCTCTCAGGTGCCCCCTTTAATATAAAAATTCTTTCAAAAATATTGTTCTTGTCTTATCTATTGGATGCATGGAGCAACATTTCATTTTTACTTCTTAATGTCTTTTTATGCATAGATCTGGATTTGTGCAGCTTTATTTGGATCAAATAACTACATATTTGAAGATATTGGCAACCATAATTTATGTTAGGGCTATTTGTTATGCGTAGCTAAAGTGGTCTTTTTTTTCGACAAAAGATTCATACTAACAATTGGCGACTCCACACGGGTTTTATTTTGTGACCACTGTCATTTTATATATTCCTGCATATCCAGCTATTTCAGACCCTAGGGTTTCTTTTTAGTTTTTTATTTTCCCTATTTTTATGGTGTTTTTCACCTCTAAAACCCTCAAACATTAAAATTTTTAACTTCCGTGTGTTTCTGGCCCTATTGTGCAGGTGACAGACATTAGCCGCAGCTAAGACGACAAATTTTTCTGAAATCTGCCGCCGAGAGACCCAGATATGTAGGTCACACTTATCGGCCCAAAACCTGCGACCTAGCCTAGAGGGCGCACTTTTCTGCCCCAAAACTACAACCTGGACTGAAAACAGGTCAGAAACTGCGACCTGCACTTTTTTCTGCACTTTTCCAACAATTTTTCTGGGTTTTTCTGAAGCTTCTGTCAGGGTTTTCCAGCCTCTGTCTCTGCCCGTTTAGACCTGTTTCTGATCTGTTCTACTCAACTAAGTGGGAATCTTGCCCCTTAGGGCTTTAGTACCCTCCACTTTTTGTGGAAGAGTTTTAGCTATTTTAGACGTCTGAATTTTCAGAGTTTCAACCTTCTTCTTTTCAGATTTGATACCTCATTTTCAGATCCCTTTTAGATCAGCTCTTCTCCCTTTCAAATCACCTCCTATAGTTTTGTTTGGGTTTGCCTCTCGGGTCACCTCCTTGTCCTTTCTGCCTTTAGCTGATTTCCTCCTTTGTTGTAGCAACCTTGCCTCTGCCTCTTTGCTGTTTTCTGCACCTATTTTCAACAGAATTCTCCTTTAGATCCTTGTCCCTCCTGACCTTAGATCTATTGGCCCCTCTTTGTGTGTTTGGATTATATTTTTTCCCTCTTTTAGACTAGTTTTGAGAGACTCACCTTCTTGGGTTAGATCGATGCATTGTTAGCTATTAATTTTATGTTATTTCAGCCTTATTTACTGTTCTCTGTAGATTAATTTTCAGTTACGCAACACACTTTTTCTTTTACTCTCAAAATATCTGGGTTTAAAAATTAAAATCAACACATGCCACACACTGACCCTAACTGAAGAAGAGCCTGGTTAACACCACCTGGCAAAGACTTTAAAATCAATTGACACTGCACCTCTCTGCCCTTGTTTTGACATTGCCTCACTTGATTCTGCACCTCCTTGCCTTTGTCAGTTATTCTTCTTCCCGTCATCATTGTGCCTCCAAGGCATTTATCCCGGAGACTTCTTGGCCTTCACCCTCAGTTTCTGGTTGGTCAACTTACTCTCTCCCACCGTTGTCGAGTTAGTCCTCCCCGAGTCCGCACTCCGACTCTTCTTCTGATTGTTCGGGTCCTCCCCCTACTTCTGGTTCTCCCCCTATTACCTTCACCATGTCTAGTTTAGGACCTAACGCTAGCAACCCCGGTCCTAATGCTGGGTCTGTTACTAGCAGAACCACCACGGGAACTACCTCAACTGTCCCTTTGCTACCTTATATGGCTGGTCTCAGTCTCCCCGACTTCAATCAATTGATCAATGATCCTATCCGCCACGATGTTAGTTGGCCTTCTATGCCAACCAAGCTCCCCTCCTACATTCCCAAGTTCAAAGGCCTTGCTAGTGAAGATCCCTCCAACCATATTCGATCTTTCCACATGTGGTGTTCATCCAATTCCATTACTAATGATTCCATCCGTCTTAGATTGTTCCAACGCACGCTTACCGACGAAGCTTCTAAATGGTATGTTGATCAGACTGCCTCTTCCCATACCACCTTTGTGACCATTGCCCAAGCCTTCTTATCTTATTTCCAGCTCCCTCTCTGATACGACACTGGTACCGAACTCTTGACTTCTTTCCGTCAATCATCTTCAACCCGCCTTTCTTCTCATGTACAGGAATGGCGAAGAAGAAGGAGCTTATGTCGAGCTCCCACCTTTGAAGATCAGGTCTATATGGACTGGTTCCTTTTCTCTCTCTTACCTGCCATCGGCAAAGATGTCGCATCCCAGTTCCCTCAAACCAAAGAAGCCGCCCTCCAAATAGCCTTGAAATATGACCTCATTTATGCTCAATCTGGTTATGTTTATATTGTCCTTCCTGACCTCCCCAAACCCAGTGGTGCTAACGCCCTGAGGGCATCTCACTCTACCAACGGTATCATTGGAGCCCTTTCACATACCTACACTCAACCCCCTATGGGCTATGGTTTCCCTCCGGGAGAGGCCAACACCTCCAGCACTTTCCTCCCTCTAGGTAGCATGTATCCAGGATACGGCATGCCTCCTCCTTTTTCCCACCCTCCTGTTTACCTCAATTTTTCCCATCCTAACCCTTATCCTTACCCACATCCTGGTGTCCCAGCTCCTCCAAAATTTGGACCTCCAACTCCCTTGCCTTCTCAACCCCCGCAATAGCAACCCCCCTGTAGGGCAAGTATTTGCACAGCAGGACATGACTAGTCCTCCTTCTTCTCAAAGAAAGCGAAAAGGCAATCAAAATCAATCTGCCCCTGGTAATCATGGAACCAATCCTCCAAGTATTGATTCTAACACTGCTAACTAGCCACAGGGCTCTTAGCCCAAGCCAGATAGTCCTCTTCGCACTAATAAGCCTTGTTCATGTTGCAGTGTTTATGGTCATTACACTCACTTTTGTCCCCTATTACCATAGATGCAGCAGATGTGGGAGTCTCAGGCTACATTGCGGGGACATCATACCTCCCCTACTATTCCCCCCAATGCGGCTACTTCTCAACTAGCCGTGTTTACCGATCCTTTTCGTCAACAAGGATTTGAGGCTACTCAACCACCTCATGCCCCAGTAATCACTCAACCTTCCCCTTCTGGTTCCTCTGATTACCAGATTATCATGATGACTTTTGACCAACCTCTCACCGTCGAACTTAATCTTCAAACTCGGTCTCGTTAGTACCCCACGCCTCCCACTCCGTCTGTCCCCGAGTCACCTTCTTTAGGTCTTACAGAGCCTCTTTCGACACCAAATGGTCCTTTGTAGATCCCTCAACCCAAAGTTGAGGTCCCTATCAAGGTTCCTAAAGGCCCATTATGCCGAAATGCTGCTTCTAGTCGAGCTGCTCATTCGTATAGCATAGTAGATGATTTGGCACAGTCTCCTGCTTCCATTTCAACACTGGAACTCCTCAAGTCATGTCCTTCTCAAAAGAAGGCTCTACTATCTGCCATGGGCGCTGTAGATCCTGCTGATGACCAATTGTTTGTTTTCGACACCCGCCAATCAGATCATCCTCCTCTTCTTGCTTTTGTTTCTTTCCAAATCCCAGTCAAAATCCGAAACACTAATGTAGCTCGGTGTATTATTGACGAGGGGGCATCTACCTGTGTGATGTCTGCTTCAGTTTGGAAACAACTCAGATCTCCTGAGCTGGCCCCTTCCACCATCACCCTTCGTGCATAGGATGGCCATGCCTCCCAACCCATTGGCCTCTTTTGTAATTGCCCTATCACTCTTGCGGGCAAGACGGTTTGCATTGACATTGAAGTCATCGACGCCCCTCTTGACTATAACATTATTTTGGGGCATAGCTACACCTATGCCATGTCTATTGTCCCATCCGCGGTCCACCGCAAGATGTTTTTCCATCACAATGGAAAGATAGTCACCATCGACCAGTTGACATATCATGAACCAAAATCTCAGACCTCCCATGAGTCCACCATCTCTTCTGTAACCAATAATCAAACCGTCGATTCCTTGACCAGTGTCTCCCTCAGTGTCTACAAAGACTCCTCGTTGCTTGGAACCTTCCCTGGCCTTCCTCCTCCTCTTGTCTCTGATCCCAGCTCAGCGAATGTTTGCATGATGCAATTGTCTCGGGCTGACCTTAAGCAACCCAGTTTGGCTAGTCAGCAACCTCAACCTCACCCACCGCAACCAACTCCTAGCCCTTCGCCCCTGCTAGCCAGACTTCTTCCTTATGAATCTTCTTCTACAAATATTCCCCATGAGTCCTCTCTACCTTCCTGGGTTAGCTCCACCCGATATCAACCACCTTGGCACCGTTCCTCCTGGCCATTACCCCGCTGGTCAGACACCTTTCCTTGCTCCCCCTCCTAGAGTTTATTCGGTCCCCATCTTGGCCACCCTATCCCTCCCCAACTTGACCTTGGGTATACCCATCTGGTACGTTAACCCTCCAATCCATACCCCGTCTGGTCACCCCAAACCTTACCTTGCTTTGACACCGGTTCAACCGCTCCCTTTAGCTTCTCCCGCTGCAACAGTGCCTCAGTCACCTCAACAGGAACCACCTCCTGTTGCAACCGCTTCAGGTAAGAAGGGAAAAGCTCGCAAGGGGGCATTAAAGGAAAATGCTGCCTCGACAAACCCTGCCCCTCCTCGGCCTCCAAAGCATACCATCCAGTGTGCCTTGCGTGATGTTGTTGGTCACACCACCCATACCTATCCTGAATTGCCTCATCTCAAGCCCATGGTTAATGTCACGTTCCCTGAGTCCACGGTCCCGGAATCCTTTGTTCCTTCCCCGACCGTGGCCAAGAACCCCAAGATTATTCACACCAACCACCCCTGTGCTTTGTGTGATATCCATGTCCATTACACCCACCTTTGTCCCCGCCTTGAGGACTTCCGCACCTCTCTAGCCGCGGTCCACCAATTCGAGGCCAAGCGCAACGAGTCCACCTCTTCCCTATTTATACATTTTGCTTTGGAAGAACTACCAAACACGACTGCTCCCATTGAAATTCCCCCTCCTGATGTCGAGATGACGGAGCCTTCGTCCACCATTTTCTACCTATCATCATCCATGAGACCCTCGGGGAACAGTCCCTCTGAATCCTCCCCTGCTGTTTCGCTTGACTTTCCTTCCACGATCACCCTGGGCTCAACATCGGTAGATACTTTATCTGCTTACTCTTCTATCACCCCTTCTGCCGATGTGCATGTGAACCTCTCTTCTCATGATGATGAGTCAGGTAGCTTCGCCGCGTCAGGTGGTCTTTCTTCCACCAGTCACCCCATCTTCTATCACGATGACGACATTATGGAAGAAATCCCCACCCCTGACTTTATCTATTCCCCCTTACATCAAACCCATGCATTTGAACCACATCCACCTTGTGGCCATTACATTGAAACCCAATGTTTGGGTAAGGGGCACCCATATTTGAGAGACCAGGCGGAGCAATTCTCCACAACTCTCCTAGTGTATCTGGTCGTGTCGACTTTAGTACCATTATTCTTCCACATTTAGACGAACCTCTAGAGTCCCATATCACTTCAGATCACTCTAGGGATGATACCCCTTATTGTTCCTTCATCTTACATCGACAACCCAGTCTCTTAGACATTGTTGTTGACCAATTTATGGGTTTGCTAGGAGAATCAGTTCATTATCTCCAAATCCTCTCTTTGCGATAGTGACACTAGGTATGCCAACCTAGAAGCTTAAAGTCCATTTGATTCATATATGCAGTACTAAAAGAGATTGGTAATCCTCCATTTCCTTTCTCATACTGCATAACCATAACGAAAACAAATGGTGCACCACATCATTAAAATGTGTTTAGATTCCCCTTTTTCTAAATACATTTTGGCATCACCACAACATGCTTGGGGACACCTATGCCCTTCAACCATACAAATCCCAGATCTCAACCAAAAACAACACTGAAACCCCCTTTCTCTGACAGGTCGCACTTTTCAGGTCATTTCCTGGGACAGGTCGCAGTTTTCTGCCCACTACCTACTACCCAGGTCACAGAACAGAACCCAAAAAGTGCGACCTGGCCTATTCATGAGCTCTGGGTACCTGTTAGTTTTTAGTACCTTGATACTTCACTAGGACACATTTTTCCCAAGAAGGGTCTCTTCACCTCTCCTCAAAATCGGATTTCCTCACTTACAACACTTGTACTTGAGGCACCATTTTGCCTCCATACTTGTCCTTGTTCGTGTTGATTTTCTTCATGAGTTACCATCTTGTACTCATGTTTTCATGGTCCCCCATTGGACCTTTACTGTGTGGCAGCACCATCGAGTCTCCCTTGTTTAGAGCATCCGAGTTGAGTCATCATCGCATTCATGGAGTCCATCCTGAGTCCCTTGGTACCCCGCTATAGTCCTCCATCCTTTCTTGCTTGGTCCCTCTCTCGTGTCACGCATTATGGCCCTCAGTCCCATTGTCCCCTATCCCTCATGATATTTTTCCAGTCATTGCCAGGTCATCCATGCCATTTATGCTTTAACAGAGGAAGTCGTCCATTTTCTACTCAGTATCCCCTAGTTCATTATCATCATTAGTGTCAGTCTGTCAGTCACTCTACTATTTTATCTTGTGCCTTAGTTGAGGATTCCTTATTGCCTCACCTATGGCAGACCTCCTTCTATTGACATCAGCTCATTCATTCCAGAAGATAGGTCTAGAGGGCGGTGTACCTTGGTTCCAGCTTCCACTCTTATTCAGCGCCCCGGATCAGGTAAAGGGACTACTTATCGCCCTTTGACTTGATTGTTTCTCACCTTTAGCTCCTTTCAACATGATCGAGATCTGTATACTTGATGGTCCAGCGATGCGGCAGTAGATATTGGTGATTCCCAGGTGTGTGTGAGATGTCTCAACCCTCATGAGGGGGTGGCCCTGCAGGTAGCCCCCCACATGTGTGGATGACCTCTTCATTGCAGCCTTCGATGCAGCTCCATACATTTGATGATGTTGGCCTTAACCGCTTGCAACGCCTCTTCGATTTGTACGTATCAATCAGATTTTGCGAGCCCTTTCCCATGTATAAGGGTTATTTGGGTTGTATTTGTATCTCATGTACTCAGATATTATTGTATAAGTCCTGGCTGTTATCCCAAGCACAACATGTATGTGGGATTCCTCATTATATATTTTATCTGGCTTTTGTTTATGCCATCCTATACTTTACAGTTCGGTTCCTTGTTTACTGGACGCACTATTCTTTTGTACTTTGTCTCGGCGGGCATAGGTATGCCTCCCCCGCCGCCTCTAGCATAGGTACCCTCTCATAAAAAGAGACTTGTTGCACCTGTAAGTCTCATCTCCTCAGGGTCTGGTTCTTCAGCACATTAGGCTACCTTACATTTCTCTCTCTGACTTCCCTTTTGATGTCTGGTGATTGAGTTCTTACAATGTACTTCGGTCATACGATTTTCTCCTAACACTCGCACGCTGGGGGGAAATATGTTACACCATTTTTTGGTCATCTAACCTATTATCATTAGATGGACCCAAGTAAACCATATAAGACCAATTTTACCCTAAGTAAAAATTTTTTCGCTATGTAAAATAACTTAATAAAACACATTTATTAAGTTGTTTATGGTCCAAATAGGAAACCCCAAAATGAAATATTAAACAAATCTTTATTCGTTTGATTTTCCTCATGGAATAATCAATTAAAAAATAATTTAATTATTATTCCAAGTTATATTTAACCCAAAACAAGGAAATTAATTAGATAAATCCTTATTTATCTTATTATTTTCTAGGAATTATTATTTAAATCTTATTTAAATAATATTCCTTGTTAAATATGACTAAATCATTTATAAATAATTAAATAAATAATTATTTATTTAATTATCATTCAACCACTTCCTTAAAATAATAAATAAATCATTTATTTATTTATTATTTACAAATAAAGGGATTTGACCCAAGTTAAATACCTATTCCCTCCAACAAATATAATAAAATATTCCTAAAGGGTGGTTCTAGAATTTGGTTAATAATATTTTATTCATGCACCAAGTTCTAGACTACCCTAATATTTTGTTATAAATAGAAGGGTTTTCCCATTCATTTGTCACCTTTCATTTGCATATTAGATCACTCTGGATCTATACTCTTGGTCTGACTTTGAGCCATTATAATTGTCACATTCTTCATCATTTGTTTTGTGAACTCCCTTTGAGTTCTATGTTTGTCTGGGTTTTCTACACCAACAAGAGAGAGAAATTTTAGATTTGAAATGCTGAGAATTTTCAAGAACCCATCCCATTGAGGAGAATTGGAAACACCTTTCTTGTTTTCCTCTCAGGTGCCCCCTTTAATATAAAAATTCTTTCAAAAATATTGTTCTTGTTTTATCTATTGGATGCATGGAGCAACATTTAATTTTTACTGCTTAATGTCTTTTTATGCATAGATCTGGATTTGTGCAGCTTTATTTGGATCAACTAACTGCAGATTTGAAGATATTGGTAGCCATAATTGATGTTAGGGCTATTTGTTATGCGTAGCTAAAGTGGTATTTTTTTTCGACAAAAGATTCATACTAACACTCATGATGAGGACGAGGGCATGCCAGATATTGCCGAGGATCATCAGGAGGCCGGTCGAGATCAGAGACCTGCTCCTTTTGGTGCGCCGGTGTGCGGTCGACGTCTTAGTGATGCTAGATATAGGATGGAGTTGGGTGACCAACTCATTGCATTGATTGTTGAGGTGGGCATCAGGCCCCCTGATTTCAGAGACATAGAGGTTGATGACAGGCTATCACGGATGTGGAGAGGCATGCCGCGTGACATGTAAAACCTAATGCAGCATGTCGTAGGAGTTACGACAATTTTTACGTGACTGACGAGGACTGTTTCGCATTACGATCGAGCCACAACACATGATGGACAGTTTGCAAGGCACAATGTACCATCATCTCATGATCGTTTATAGCCTCGCGTGCGTGCCAGATTTTCATGAACCTCCACTAGCATTTACTTGCAGTCATCATGGAGATGAGGCTAGACCATCGGCCACTTGTATTGATATTGATGTTTTACTACCACCAACTACTCCATGACATTTATATTACAGTTGTATATTTTTAACATTATTGAGTTATATATATATATATATATATATATATATATATATATATATTATATGGTCCATGTATTTTATGTTCATGTTGTAGTTGTACTTAATTTACATATTGGTGATCATCATGATGTGTATGTTGTTAGGTCATGTTATATATGTTCATTTAATGTGCAACTTGCAGATACATGTGTATGTGATAGCATAAGATGTATATTTGACATGAGATTTATATTTGATGTTTGTGTTGTACTGATGATGTTAATATATAATGTTAATTGCATTTTTTTCGATGATCATGATCACGATGATGCAGTTAGCGATTTTGAATTTGTTTTTTAGTCAAATATTATGTTTGTACGATGGTTATCATGAACGTGATGTTTATTAATTAATTTAATACCAAATGATCATGATATTGTAAATTTGTAATATTTGTATTTCTAATTGTATTTAAAATTCTAAAATTGTAATTGTAATTTTTAAAATTGTAAAATTGAAATTGTAATTGTAATTTTTTAATTTGTAAAATTGTAATTGTATATATGCAAAATTCTAAAATTGTAATTGTAATTGTAATTGTACGTGAAATTGTAAAATTGTAATTGTAATTATAATTGTAATTGTATGTAAAATATTTGTAAAATTTTAATTGTATTAATGTGAAATGAATTTATTAAAATTTGTAAATTTGTAAATTTTAAATAATTGTAAAATAATAAATCTAGAATGATATGATTTATTGTAACATAATAAAGTTTAGAAAATAATGCAAATAAATTCCTGTACTTTAGAATTATAATTATTTTATTATGATCTTAGATACAAAAAAGGAATTAATTTATACAATACACCATTGTTTTTGAGATCAACATAATACCAAATTATCAAGTGAATTATTGTTTTTAACATTAACACAATGTAAATTACCAATTAATTCAAAATACATATTATATTACTATTTCGAAAAACCCATCTTAAAAAGTATAAATATTGATGAAATAACACATGCACCATATCACTCTCGGTTCTCATGATCACCCTCATTATCTTCTAGCTCGCATGGCATGATAACACTATTGTTCTCAAAAATATGTTTTGATCTAGGGTCATGTGTCAATACGAACCATCAATCCCTATCCAACACATCTGGGTAAAAAAACACCTGGTTGCAGTGTTTAGGGAAAACATAGGGCTCCTTAGCTTCATCCCACATATTTCTAGAGTTTATACATATCAACCTACTATCACGATATTCCTTTACATTATTCTGATCAAAGGTGTCCCACCACTTACACCTAAAAATAACACATTGGAAAGAAGAAAAATCCACTTCAGTGATCTCTTGTATCTTTCCGACATAACCTAACATCCCTTGTACTAGTTGTTGGTCACCGTGGCTAGATCAACTAGATTGATCTAACTCGAATTCCACTCCACAATCTTCTGTGATGTTTCCAGCATCAACATTTTTTGTGTGAAAATGGTGTCCATATGCCCCCATAGATGGGAACAAATGCACCTATTATAAAAAAGTTAAAAAAATCATAGTGTCATGTGTCTTATAAATAATAATCCAACAATAGTTAAAATATGAAATGTAGATGTCTTAATATAAGTTTCAAATTTACATATAAATTAAAAATATTATTACCGAGTTGCTGCACCCAATCCCTATGTTTAGCACATCCTCTTCAGCACGCAGGTAACGACTAGTAGCACCGTATTTCTCTTTGACTTGGTCATCAACCCAACTATTGGGGCATATTTTTGGCATATTTTCTTTTAAATGATCGGGATAAGGCACACTTCTACCATTCAACCATCTAAATTCTTTCCTGTCACTATCCCATTTCATCCTGTTTTGTTCGTACAATGTGACCCACGATTGTGTCGCTTCAGAATTGTAAAGAATGAATTTATTGATTGCTTCAATTTCTACATTCGTTGATGTAATCAAACCAACATTATGTAGTACTTAGAGATCAAAATATACATTATATCAAATTTCAACATGAATATTAATTAATTAATACTCTTTATCAAGTGCTTTTTCCCACTCATTTGGACCAACTCTCCTTCTCTTTTGTCTTCATCCATTTGATCGTCCCAAATCACCACACCTGGTCTGTTGTCGATCTGCTTGATGTACTCACTAGCATAGTAGAAAGACTCATATGATATGTACCCCTCTGTCATAAACCCCTCGGGTTTTGCCCTTTGTCGAAAAAAACCTTTCAATTTCTTCACGTACCTCTATAAGAAGAACATCCAACGATAAGAAACAACCCCAACAAATTCAACCTCATCTACCAGGTGGATTAGAGGATGAACTTGTAAGTCCGTGAAACTCGTCGGCAATTCCTTCTCAAACATACAAACAATCTCAACTATCTCTTGACGCCATCGTGGAATGCTAGCTACATGAATCTCCTTTAACGTGATTCAATGTAAAAATGCAGATAATTTAGATATGGCACATCCTAGGTCTTGAGGGAATTCATGTTTCACACATCCACACACAAACAAAGGATAATGACATTGCAAAGTTATAAACACGTACAATAATATACAAAATTAGTTATGTTTTATGATCCCCGCATGGGATAAAATTTATTAATATAACAAATTATTAAATCATGCTTTTGACATTATATGTACTCTTAGAAGATTCAAATGGTCATGCGATTTCAACCCCAACAAATGGGCATCCATGGTGAAGCAGCACCGTAGTGAAGACCCTTATGAAGTTGGCACCCTCACATTCATTATAACTCGATGATGAATATTTTATGCATCTGAACTCAATGATGAATCTGCATGAACTTGCAAATTTTTATACATTATAAATTTGATTAATTTGTGCATGATTCACTGCATGGATAAACAGACATATATAAATTCAATTAGATAGTGAAAAAATAAAACAAATTTGAAGTAAATATCATGTCTCTACATGGATAGGGAGAACTCCACGATGGACTTTGAGATATATTATGGAACGAGATGGATTTTGAAGAATTTTCCATTTCATATAATATATGATATTTTCTCCCTACATTTGAGCAAAACAACAATAAATTTTGGTGCACAAACTTCAATGTCATTTCGGTGCGTAATGTACAGATAACCGCACCGGTGAGTTTTTTTTATTTTGCGCACAAGTGCTGTTTTATAAAAGGATGCACCGGTGCGGTTAAATTAAAGGACGCACCGGTAAACAAATAACTGCAAATAAAAAAAGCGTAACCCTATTTTCTTTAAGTGAAAAAAAGCGGTAAATTGAAAAATGGGCGGGAACATATTTTCAAAAATCTAATTTCATAAAACATTTCTTTAAATACTAAACACTTTTCATTATTTCACAATTTTGCAAAAAATTTCAGCCAGAGATTTGCACGATACATACCTGGAGCAAACAGAGTACGAGAGCACTGTGGAGCAGGGAAATACGTTCGAACAAAAGTATTCAGATAATCAGGATTCCAAACCTCTATTTAGTCAAACCCTGTACCATAGAATTTCAAACGATGTGAGTAATTTTATTGTTTTTTTGTACTTTTTTCTGCAGTTTTTTTTATGCAGTAAAATAAGAAATCTAAGTCTATTGTTTTTTTTTTAATTTTTTTCTGTAGTTTTTTATATGAAGTAAAATAACAAAATCAAACCTTATTTTTATTTTTTATTTTTTTTGCAGTTTTTTTTACTTTTTCTGTAGTTTTCAGAAACAAAAATAAAAAAGAAATCCATTTTTATAAACAAAACCCTAGATTCTTTTTGTTTCTGCCCTTTCTTCTCCCTCTTTCTTTTCAATTTAGATTTATAGGGTTTGTATAGTCATAAGACATTCAACCCATAGGACGACTTGCATATTTGGATCCCAATCCATGTTGGCCCTTGCGTCAATCTTAAAAAAATACAGATTTTTTTCGTCGATGTGCCTTGCGTAACAGAGCACACCAGTGCGCTCCGTTATAGAAGCGCATCGCGTAAGTACAGTGAAAAAAAAATAAAAAATGTTTTTATTAGTGTGCCAGACCCTGAGGAGACGAGACTCGCAGGTGCAACAAGTCTCTTTTATGAGAGGGTACCTGTGCTGAAGGCGGCGGGGGAGGTATACCTATGCCCGCCGTGAAAAAGTACAAAAGAATAGTGTGTCCAGTAAACAAGGGACCGAACCATAGAGTACAGCTGGCATAATCAAGGGCCAGATAAAAATACAATGAAGAGTCTCACATACATGTTGTGCCTGGGATAACAGCCAGGACTAGTACAATAATATCTGAGTACATGAGATAAATACAACCCAAATGCCCCTTGTAAATGGGGAAGGGCTCACAAAATCTGACTGATACATGCAAATCATAGAGGTGCTGCAAGTGGTTAAGGCCAACATCATCAAAATCTGGAGCGGCATCAAAGGCTGCAATGAAGAGGTCATCCGGGCATGTGGGGGGCTACCTGCAGGGCCACCCCCTCATGAGGGTTGAGACATCTCACACACGCCCGGGAATCATCAAGAGCTGCTGCTGGGTCACTGGACTGTCCAGTATACGAATCTCGATCATGCTGAAAAGAGCCGGAGAAGCAATCAAGTCAAAGGGAAGGGAGAGATCCCCTTGCCTGATCCGAGGCACCGAACAAGAGTGGAAGCTGGAACCAAGGTACACCGCCCTCTAGACCTTGCTTCTAGAATAAATGTGCTGATGTCGACAGAAGGAGGTCCGCCGTAGGTGAGGCAATGAGAGATCCTCAACTAAGGCACGAGAGAAGAACAATAGAGCGACGGACAGACTGACACTAATGGTGATGGTGGAAATGGGAAGGATGGAGTGGCGAATGGACGACTTCCCTTGTTAGAGCATAAAGGGCATGAATGACATGGCAGCGACTGACACAATATCGACAGGGACAGGGGACAGTAGGGCTGAAGGTCATGATATGCGACACAAGAGAGGAACCAAGCAAAGAAGAATGGAGGGCTATAGTGGGGTGTAAAAGGACGCAAGATAGACTCCATGAATGCAATGATGACTCAACTTGAATGTTCTAAACAAGGGCGACTTGATAGTGCTGCCACACAGTGAAGGCCCCAATGGGGGGCCATGGAAGCATGAGTACAAGGTGGGCACTCATGACGAAAGTCGACACGAACATGGACAAGTAAGGGAGCGATATGGTGCCCCAAGTACAAGTGTCGTAAGTGAGGAAATTCGATTTTAAGGAGCGGTGAAGTGACCTTTCGTGGAAAAAAATGTGTCCGGGTGAAGTGTCAAATCACCAAAAACTAATTAAAACCCATTTGAGAGCTCGGTGAGATCTAACCAGCGGTGCTGACGGTTCGTCGAACGGGGCTACGGTGTGGTCGCAGCAGTCGAAAGAAGAAACAGGGTTTCTCTTTTAATGAGGCAGTTTTCCCTCCAAAATCATTCATTTGCTATTGTTGCTGTGGTGAATGTGGAGAGGAGAGAAGGCCCTAAATCTTGCGGCGAACGTAGCGGACAAACCGACCGTTGGATTTGAGATCTGTCAGTTGGAGGTAAGAGGCCTAACCTTGCTCTTGCATTTTGGTGGATTAGATTTGCAGTTTAAGGCCCAACACCCCAGAAACAACCCCTCCCTCATCTCTACGGCCGGGTCACACTTTTTGGGGCAAAAAGTGCGACCCAGGACGCAGGTTTTAGGGCAAAAATTGCGACCTGGTCCAGAAAATGGCAGAAAACTGCGACCTGGGAGATGAGGGGGGTTTGGTGCTGTTTTATGGCTGGGAGTTGGGTTTTGGTGTGTGGTTATGGTTTCCCGATCTGTACCCTGACAAAGATGATGTGTTTGTGCAGGTATGGCAGAGTTGCGGGTCAACTGGAGAGAGAGGGATCTGGGAACACTTCGGACAGAGATCCAGGCGGATCAGGGCGTTCGTCGTGTATTGGCCAGATTTGGGGTCCTCAAGTTTGTGGAGAACCCGTTGATGAGAGCAGGGGAGCCATTACTGGCCCAGATTATCAGTGATTGGGATCCAGATCAGGAGATCTTTGTAGTGCAAGGGCACAGGATCGAACTGACGGTCCAGGATGTGTACTTCCTGACCGGCCTCCCACCACTAGGGATTGTGGGAGACACGCGGCCAGTGCTGCCGCGGGGGCGGCATATCATGGAGTTCGTGGAACGCCATTGTCGACCGGGTCTTCAAGTCAAGGGGACTCGAATATCGGTCGGGGATCTAGAGAGGCTAGAAACTTGTGCAGTGGCCGCAGCTGTGCTGCGAATCCTGGGCAGCCAGGCGTTCCATCACATCACCGGTGGGCAGATGATGATAGTGGAGAGTGTGTTGGGTGGGACCTACTTTGGGTGGGCCCAAATGATGCTGGTAGCGCTAAAGCGACAGTTGTCGCTATGCAGGCGGCAGGTGAATCATGATTGCTCATATTGGACTTTATTGTGCGCCTTCTTCTTTGAGAAGATCCCGACCTTGAGGCCTCGTGTGCAACTTCCAGATGGGGGCCCGAGAGAGCCCAGGATGCGTCGTTGGGGACGACTACTCTGCAGAGGAGGAGGAGGGGCGGTCGGGCGAGTGTTTCGACCGGAGTTTTTTGCCCATTGGGATCAGATGCCGTTGTACATAGACGACTACCCGTATAGTGGGATGAGCTATTGTGGGGATCCGGATCTGCCACTTCCGTCTGGTCGAGTCTGGGGGCCCGATGGTAAGTGAAAAATTGCTATTCTTATATGGGCATGTTAAAGTTTTTGAATAGTAAATGATGATGCTGATTCAGGGACTTTTGGTATGCAGATATAGCACTGGTAAAACCGGCCAGATATATGGGACGACCGGCAGCGTCGGGAGCTACAGGTCCGAGTGGGTCGAGAGCAGCGCAGAATGAGGATGCAGCCGCCCTACTGGAGGACATCCGCCGTAGATGTGAGCATCTTTTGACCGGAGTATCGGAGCGTGGGTGGCAGGATTTAGACGACCAGTACATAGAGCCATGTGTTGGTCTCCCCTCGGAGTGGCGAGGTATCATGCGGCGCATGGCGATGGCTGGTCAAGCTATGCGTGATCTACATGCTGCAGGGGCAGAGCCATGGGCCCGGGAGCCTCCAGATAGTGATTAGGGGCATATGGTGCCCCCTCTGATGTATGTAGGGGCAGGTGGTGCCCCCTATAGTGTATGGAGGGGCATATGGTGCCCCCAGTTTTTGGAACATGCTATGGGCATGTCGTATGTATCAGAGTAGATGGACTCATCAATATATGGTTTGCGACACATATTATGGATATGTATCGGCTTTTTGATGGTTGATTTAATGTTATTGTCTTGTATGAATTGTGTGTGATAAATGCCAATCTAGAACATGGTTTGCAATACTATCCACATAGTGATTCTGGTCTCGGGGTACATGGTTGAAAGTTATGGTTTCAAACGCACGTATTAATACTTTCACTCGTAAATAGCATCTAAACAGCACAGGGTTATGCACACGATAAACACCATTGAGTTGCATTACAAGAAGCAGGGAATCCAAACGAACGTGCAGATGGCGGATGCGATGCAAGATGGCATCAGCTAATAGGCCACGCACTGCATCATATTCGGCCTGATTGTTGGTGGCAGAACCAATGCATACCCCGTTAGACAGAACGAGGTGATGCAAGGGGGTGAAGATGGCCCACCCTACCGAGGCAAGATTCCTAGAGTAGCGACTTGCACCATCGGCGTAACCGATAAAGGGTGTGGACGGGGGGTCCTGCAAGATGGTGTGACAAGACAATAAATGAGAGGATGAAAGGAAATGACGGCAGCGTGAGGGCACAGAAGTCATCGAGCGGGAATGGCAGGAGGAAGGGGCAGGATGATCAAGACTCAGACAAGGTGGTGTATGAGAGCTATCGGAAACATGGTGAGGACTCGGGTTGCGGAGGTCAACAGAGACACAAGTGGAGTGATCTCGAGTATCAAGGGACACAACGGGGGAGGCTGCGGACGGGCTAGGCTCCGAGTGTCGTGCAGAGGAGGATAGGTAAAGGATGGTTACCGTGGAATCCGTCATCTGAACATCGGGGGGAGGGATGACAATGGAAGCGGGAGGATCCTCGGGTTGGCCTGAAGCATACTGCGCGAGGATGGGAGAGGCAGATTGATTCTGTTCAACCTCGTACTCTCGAATGACCTCTAAAGATGCGCGATAATGCATCAGGTGAGGACAGCGGTGGGATTAGTGGCCATGGACACCGCACAATGTGCACGGTTTGTTGGTGCGGAGAGTCTTGGGGTTCTTGGTTACGGACGAAGAGGAGGCTTCAGGGGACGTAGATTCGGGGAACGCGACTTTAACCATGGGTTGGATACGGGGCAACTCGGGACAAGCATGGGTGGCATGACCGGCGACATCGCACAAGGCACAGGGCTTGGCAGGTTGGGGAGGGGTCGGGTCAGTCGTGGTGGTCTTATCTTTTGGCGCCCCCTTACGGGCTTTGCGTTTCTTTTCAGGAGCTGCCACGACAGGAGAGGGATCCTGCGGAGGTGCTGGAGGCACAGTAGCAACGGAAGAAGCGAGGGGGACCGGTTGGACCGGTGTCAAAGCCATGTAGGGTTTGGGGTGACCAGGAGGGGTGGCGGCTGGGGGATCAAGGTACCAGACCGGAATGCCCAAGGTCAGGTTAGGAAGGGAGAGGGTGGCCATGACGGGGATAGAATATACTCCGGGAGGGGGAGCCAGGAAGGGGATATGTCCAGAAGGGTAATGGCCGGGAGGGACGGCTCCGAGATGGTTAAGGCCAGGGGAAACCGAGCCAGGGGGGTAAAGGGGTTCAGGGATACCAGCTGTAGGAGGAAGGCCAGAAGGAGGAGGTCCGGTTGGCAGAGAAGTATGGCTAGGAGCGGGTTGCGGAGGGCGAAGGGGCGGTTGCAGACTAGCCGAAGCAGGCCGTTTGAGGGTGGCCTGAGACGATTGCATCATGCAAACATTTGACAAGCTGGGATCAGGGATAGGAGGAGGGGGAAGACAAGGAAAATTTCCAAGTAGGGAGGAGTCCTTGTAAACGCCGGGGGAGACACTGGTCAGGGAATCGACGGTTTGCTTGTTGGCTACAGAAGAGATGGTGGTCTCAGAGGAGGTCTGAGAGGGAGGCTCATGATATGTCAACTGGTCAATGGTGACTATCTTCCCGTTATGTGGAAAAGACATCTTGCGGAAAACCGCGGATGGGACAACAGACATGGCATAGGTGTAGCTTCGCCCCAATAGAATGTTGTAGTCTAGAGGGGCGTCAATGACTTCGACGTCAACGCAAACAGTCTTACCGGCGAGGGTGATGGGACAGTTACGAAACAGGCCAATAGGCTGGGAGGCATGACCGTCCCACGCTCGAAGGGTGATCGTGGAAGGGGCTAGCTCAGGGGATCCGAGTTGCTTCCAAACTGAAGCGGACATCACACAGGTGGATGCCCCCTCATCAATTATACACCGGGATACAGTGGCGTTCCGGATTTTGACTGGGATTTGGAAAGCAACGGAAGGAGGAAGAGGAGGATGGTCCGATTGAGTGGCGTCAAAAACAATCATTTGGTCATGAGCAGGATCAACAGCGCCCACGGCATATAGTAGAGCCTTCTTTTGAGAAGGGCACGACCGGAGGAGTTCCAGTGTGGAAATGGCAGCAGGGGATTGCGCCAAATCATCTACTATACTATACGATTGAGCGGCTCGACCGGAAGCAGCATTTCGGCGTAATGGGCCCTTTGGAATCTTTGGATGAACCTCAACTTTGGGTTGAGGGATGTGTAAGGGGCCACCGGATGTCGAAAGAGGCTCTGTAGAACCTGAAGATGGAGGCTCGGAAGCAGACTGAGCAGGAGGCTTGGGGTACTGGCGAGACCGAGTTTGAAGGTGAAGGTCGACGGAAGGGGAAGGATTGGAGCGCATCATAAGGATCTGGTAGGAGCAGGAACCAATGGATGAAGGGGTACAGCATGGCTTTCTGTGCCATCCCACCACGAACCAAGGAGGGAAATAGGGAAAGGATCGGTAAACACAAATTGTCGGGTAGTGGCCACATTAGGAGGAGCATGAGGGGAGGCGTGTTGTCCGCGCAATGTGGCTTCGGAGACTCCCACATCCGTCGCATCCGGGGTAAGAGAGGACAATCGGGGAGGTAGTGACCGTAAACACCGCAACACGAACAGGCTTGTTCGGTGCGGCGGCCCGTCCGGCCCGGGCGAATGCCCCGAGGGGCCGTCGCTAGTGTTAGGGTCCATACCAGAATTCGGTCCCCTACACGGGGGCGCATGGGTTCTCGTTGCCTCTCCGCCTTCTTTGAGAAGAAGGGGATTAATCGCACCCCCCGCCGTGCAAATACTTGCCCGGAGGGGGTGGTCCCCGGAGGGGGTTGTAAGTGCTGGTGAGGGTTGTGAGGAGGCAAGGGAGGCGGAAGCGCATATGCTGGAGGAGCTGGCGCACCAGGCTGTGGATAAAAGTAAGGGTTGGGTTGGGCGACATTGAGGTAAGCAGGAGGTTGGGCAAAAGGAGGAGGCATGCCGTATCCTGGATACATGTTGCCGGGAGGGGGGAGAGTGCTTGAGGTGCTGGCCCCTCCCTGAGGGAGACCATAGCCCATAGGAGGGTGAGCAAATGGGTGGGAAAGAGATCCAACAATACCGTCGGCGGAATGAGATGCCCCCGGGGCGTTAGTGCCACCGGGCCTGGGGATGTCAGGAAGAACGGTATAAACATAACCAGATTGAGCGTAGATCAGGTCATATTTTAAAGCTATTTGGAGGGCGGCTTCTTCAGATTGAGGAAAGTGAGAGGCGACATCTTTGCCGATGGGAGACGGAAGGGTGCGAAGGAACCAGTCCATGTAAACCCGATCTTCAAAGGGAGGGGCTCGACATAAGCTCCGTCTTCGTCGCCATTCCTGAACATGGGCAGAAAGGCGTGTGGAAGAGGATTGCTTAAATGAAGCCAAGAGCTCCGTGCCAGTGTCGTATCGGAGAGGGAGCTGGAAGTACGACAAAAAGGCTTGGGCAAGAGTCTCGAACGTGGTATGGGAGGAAGTGGTCTGTTCGACATACCATTTAGAAGCTTCGCCGGTAAGCGTGCATTGGAACAAACGAAGACGAATGGAGTCATCGGTAATGGAATTGGAGGAACACCACATGTGGAAAGACCGGACGTGATTGGTTGGATCTTCTCCATTAAGGCCCTCGAACTTAGGGATATCAGAGGGTAGCTTGGTGGGCATAGCGGGCCAGGTAGCATTGTGGTGAATAGGGTCATTAATCAACTGATGGAAATCGGGGAGGCTGAGGCCTGCAATGTACGGCAGCACAGGGGTGGCCGGGGTAGTGGTTGTGGCGATTCCGCTAGAAGTGGGGCCGGCATTGGGGCCGGGAGAACCGCTAGCGTTAGGCCCTGGACCAGACATAGTGAAGGTAACAGGGGGAGAACCAGAAGGAGAAGGAGGACCCGATGAATCAGGAGAGGAGTCGGAGTGCGGACTCGAAGGTGGACTGGCTCGACGACGGCGGTGCGGAGCAGGTCGATCAACCGGAAACTGAGGGTGAAGGCCAAGAAGTCTCCGGGAAAGGCGCCTTGGGGGCGCAATGATGACAGGAAGAAGGGAACCGACAAAGGCAGAAAGGGACAAAATCAAGAAAGGTCAAGGGCAGATAAGGTGCAGTGACAATTGATTTTAGAGTCTTTGCCAGGCGGTGTTAACCAGGCGCTTCTTCACTTAGGGTCAGTGTGTGGCGTGCGTTAATTTTAATTTTTAAACCCTTTCCGTTGTTGAGAGCAAGAAAAAAGTGTGCTGCGTAGCCGAAAATAAACCTACAGAGAACAGAATAAAACACTGAAATAACAGAAAAATAACAGCTACGTATGCATCTATTTAACCCAAGAAGGTGGGTCTCTCACAACTATGCTGAAAAGAAAGGGAAAAACTATGTAAAACACACATAAAGGGAGCTCAACAGATCTAGGGTCAAAAGGGACAGAGATCTGGAGGATAAAGCTGCAGGCAAGAGGTGCAGATCACAGCCAAGAGACAGAGGCAAGGTGGCTGGAAAAAGGAGGGAAATCAGCAAATAACCGGGGGGGGGAGGCGGAGGCCTTCAAAGGAGGTCCAAACAAAACGACAAGAGGTGATTTGAAAGGAAAAGGGCTGATTTCAATGGATCTGAAAGGGAGGTAACAGATCTGGAAAAAAGGGGGCTGAAGCTCTGAAACCGACGGCTGAAACAGCTAAAACTCTTCCACAAAAAGTGGAGGGTACTAAAGCCCTAAGGGGCTGGGTTCCCACTTAGATGAGTAAAAACAGATCGTAACTGCCGCGGCCGAGAGCGTAGGCCGGAAAACCCCCGCGTAAGCCGAGAAGCAGTAACCTGCAAAAATTGCGTTAAAATGCCGGGAAAAGGCAGGCCGCAGCTTTCGACCCGATCCGAGTTCGTGTCGCACAGGGCCGAAAAGTGCGCACTGAGTGTCCGTGTCGTGTGTTTAGGGCCAAAGAGTGCGACCGCTCCTGCCGCTTGTTCCGCGCATTTTCGAAAAGCTGCTATCCCCGCTGCGTCGCGTGTCGCTTACTCCGGCGCAATAGCGAAACACACCTTAGTTAGAAATTTTAAGTTTTTAGGGTTTTATGTGAGAAAAATGACATAAAAAGAGGAAAACTACAAATGCCTGAAAAGAAGCCCTAGGGCCTCAAGTAGCTGGATATGCAGGAATATGAAAAACGACAGCGGTCGTAATTTAAAACCCGTGTGGAGTCGCCATTTGTTAGTATGAATTCTTCGTCGAAGTGTACGAAAAAGAACCACTTTAGCTACGCATAACTAATAGCCCTAACAACAATAGAGGCTGCCAAACATCTTCAGATCCGCGATTAGTAGTTAAAATGCTGCAACAAACAGATCTATAAATGGAAAGACATTAAGCAGTAAAGTAAAGAGTTTGCTCCATGCATCCAACAGACAAGACAAGAACACGATTTTTGAATGAATTTTATATTACAGGGCACCTGGGAGGAAACAAGAAGGTGTATCCAGATCTCCTCAATGTGATGGGTTCTTTGTAGTCCTCAGCACTTCAGATCTAAGCTTTCTCTCTCTTGTAGATGTAGAAAACCCAATGCAGAAAGTAGAGCTCAATGGGAGCAAAATGGTAGAAAATGAGACCAAGTGTATAGATCCAGAGTGATCTAATAGGCAACAAAAGGTGAAGAATGAAGGGGAAAACCCTCCTATTTATAACAAAATATTGGGTCATTCTAGATCTTGGTGCATGATTAAAATAATGGTAATCAAATCTAGATCCACCTCTATGGAATATTTTATTATTATTTGTTGGAGGGAAAGGGTGTTTGACTTGGGTCAAATCCCTTGATTAGTGAAGAATAAATAAATAAATGATTTATTTATCTTTTTAAGGAAGTGGTTGGGATATAATCAACTAAATAAAGATTTATTTAATTAATGGTGGTTGATTTGGTCATATTTAACAAGGAATATTATTTAAATAATTATTCCTAGAAAATAATAAGATAACTATGGGTTTATCTCATTAATTTCTTTGTTTTTGGGTTAAACATGACTGGGAATAATAATTAAATTATGGTTTAATTAATTATTCCTTTTGGGGTTTCCTAATTAACATAGTGAAAGTAGTTTTACTTGGGGTAAAACTGGTCTTGCATGGTGTACTTGGGTCCATCTAATGATGAAATGTTAGATGACCAAAAAATGGTGTAACATATGGCACCAGTGCACTATTGTATTATGGTGCACCGCAAACGTGCTAATTTAGGAAAAAAAAAAAACATTTTAGAAACAAACCTTACATTCTTTTTGTTTCTGCTCTTTCTTCTCTCACTTTATGTGATTTCAGAATTAGGGCTTTTCAATTTATATTTATAGGATTTGTATTGCTAAATATAAGTCTAAGACATCCAACCAACAGGAGGACCTGCAGAGTCGGATCCCAATCCATGTCGGCCCTTGCGTCAATCTTAAAAAAATATAGACTTTTTTTTTCGTTGGTGCGTCCCGCGTAACATAGCGCACCGGTGCGGTCGGTTATAACATCGCACAGCGAAAGTACACTGATAAAAAATAAAAAATAAAAAATGTTTTTATCAGTGTGTCATATGTAACATATGGCACTGGTGTGCTATTTCATTATGGTGCACCACACACGTGCTGTTTTGAAAAAAAACCATTTTAGAAACAAACCCTACATTCTTTTTGTTTCTGCCCTTTCTTCTCCCACTTTCTATGATTTCAGAATTGTGACTTTTCAATTTACATTTATAGGGTTTGTATTGATAAATATAAGCCTAAGAAATCCAACCAACGAGAGGAACTGCATAGTCTAATCCCAATCCATGTCAGCCCTTGTGTTAAAAAAAAAAAGTTGTCGGTGCGCCCTGTGCAGAATACCACACCGGTGCGCTTTGTTCTCCCAGCGCACCGCGCAAGTACTGTGATAAAAAATTAGAAAAAAAAAATATTTTTTCAGTGCACCATTTGTAAAATATGCAGCCGGTGCACTATTTCTTTATGGTGCACCGCGAACGTTCTGTTTCGAAAAAAATAAATAAATAAATAAATAAAATACAAACGTTACATTCTTTTTGTTTTTCCTTTTTCTTCTTCCTCTTTCTGTGATTTCAGAATTAGGGCTTTTCAATTTATATTTATAGAGTTTGTATTGCTAAATATATACCTAAGACATCCAACCAACAGGATGATTAGCATAGTTGAATCCTAATCCATATGGGCCCTAACATGAATTTAAAAAACAATTTTTTTATCAGTGTGCCTAGAGTACATAGCACACCGAGGCTCTTTATTTTACAAGTTCACCGAAAAATGTAATGTTATATATATATATATATATATATATATATATATATATATTAAATTGGTGCACCGTATGTAAAATATGGCACCGATTTCTGCTAAAAAACTAACACTGGACATTTTTTATTATTTTATCATGGTTAATCGGTACGGTCATTGACATGTAACACGCCAGTGCTCTTTGTTGACATAGAGCACTGTATGGTCTATTATACTATTATGGTGGTGTGTTTGGAAGAGAGACACACACCGGAGGCGGTGCATAAACCATGAATGGCACACCGACTTTTTGAGAATTTTTTTTTTAATTTGAAAAGTTGACAATTTATTTATAAATATATTATTGAATGATATGGTACAGGTTTGAAATTGATAAAGAATGAGTGACAAGAGATCAAGTAACAAAAATACTAATAACACATCAAGAAAAGCAAAAAAGGCAATTTTTTGTAAGTTTTTTATAGAAAAATTATTTTTGAACTATATGTAAGTTTAACTAATATGTATTATTTACTGTGTATCATGCAGAGCCATAAAATGATGAAGGTTGATAAGATTATTTATGATCTAGGACTAGAAGAGTGTAAAAGCTTGATGGAAAAATTGCAAAAGGATGAATCAGGTGAATGAAAAAATACTATCGATCCAATGAGTTTCTTTTTTTAGTTTTCATTAATAATATAATTAAAATTATTAGATGACATGTGTGAAAAAGTCTATTAATTCACATCTGTTTAATGTTCTATAGGGACTAACAACTCAGAAAAATAATGTTGTTCTAAGAAAAGAAAAAAAATAGAACATGCAAATGAAAAAGAATTGGTCCTTAATTCATTTGGAGTGGTGTTGGAGCTTAACGAAAGGGGGAAAATTTTTTACAAAAGTTTGAGAGATCTAGTGGAATGAATTTATAGACGTTCTTTTCACTTACAATACAAAAACCAATCCAACGATTCCAAGAACAAAATTTTATGTAAACTACAGGAAGAGTTTCCAGAGAATTGGTCAATGAGACATGTCAGACTTTTAATAGTAAAAACGTAATACAACAAAAAAAAAAAGAATGAAAAAGTAATATTCCTTTAGATGTTTGTCTAGAATTATTTATAAATATCACTTTTGTTATACTTAATTTTCATATATCAATATAAAAATTAAATAGTTTATTGTCATTTTACATTTTCAGGAAGATTATGAAAATCTCAAAAGATGAACAAGCTGATATCAAAAATATGCTAGTAGGAATGTCCAAAAAGGTGTACAAGGAGATTATCAAAGAAAGAGACAAAATTGCATCGTTGGAGGAGCCATCTCAACAACAACTTGCTTCAAATGTAATATGTAATCATTGATTTTTTCGATCATTAGGTAAAATAAATAAACAATTTAGCATTAAATATTAATTTTCAAGTATTTTCTTGCAGAAAATAAAAGAAAATGGAACCCATTCAGAACATAAAACAGGACGACAAGGAAGAAAATGATTGATATCTAAGTTTGTGAGTAATTGTTACTTCCTTATAACAACTTAACTAGATTTCATTTTTGTATTTTTTAAGTTGTTTTAGAAAAATCATCATTGAATGTCTTCAAACAGGTGCTAACATACAAAGAAGAACCATCAGAGGAATTAATTGAAATTGGGTTAAATATGGCTTGTGCGTATATGTTGGCATATCAGAACTTAATTGTGGAATTTGTAAGTATCTATCGATCTTGTTTTACTTAGCTTCGTCTATAATTAATAGAAAAAATAAATATTTTATATTAAATATATGATTTGTTATGGGGTATATAACTTGCAGAAAACAAAGTATGGCACTACGCCAACATATCAAATCTTGAAATATGGCATGTTACATGGTTTTGAAAGAATTTGTATAGTTTATGAGTCAATTGTTGCATTGGTACGTCATCTTTTTTCGATTTTCGATTTAGATTGATGCTAGATGATGCAATTTTCCCTGGTGGCCACTAGCCTCCATGAAGACTGTGTTGTCTCTCCATGATCTCCATCATCTCTGCATTTAATTTCCACTCTCTCCATCATGTGTGCATTATATTCACCACTTCCTCCACTATTTCATCATTAGTGCTCTGTGATCTTACTTTTATTCCTCCATGATCTTACTTTGACTCCTCCACTATCTCCATGATCTTCTCATTAATGATCCATGATCTCCACTCTTCCTTCATTAATAAGCTTCTCCACTACTCCATAATGTTGATCTACTTCTAAATAACCCACATACACACATCAAAATTGGATTTTATTCATCTATGGGGTTTATGGGTCCCTCGACCCTTTTATTTACTTAATTAATTAAGAAAAATAAGAACTCTAATATTCCAATTAACAGATAGAAATTGGGAATATTACAGTCCTCCCCACCAAAATGTTGCTTGTCCTCAAGCAACTGCAAAAGTGAATGCTACAGAAATCCTCCTCCCTCCAAATGGCATCCTCATATGGAAGGTCTCCCCATCTGCTCCAATGTGCTATGAATGCCCAACTCCATAACTTCCTCTCTAGAATGTCTAGAATGGCCTCCAAATGCATAGTTAGATGCCTCTCCTCATCAATGAACCTACAAGTTGAAACCATTTACTGCTCAAGGGCCTCCTCTATGCATGAGACATATGAAGTGGAGTGGTTTATTACCCATGCTACATGGAGTATGATGTATCTCTTCATGCTCACATCCTTGGCCCTGTTGGCCTTGCTTGCTCCAAGAATCATCTCAACATTGTGAAAAATAAGAAGTAGAGATATATGGGTTGACATGTAGAATGTCGGACCATACTCTCTCAATAGCAACCACCGCAACAATTCCTCTTGCTACCATACCACACCATCATAATACCAAGTGTAGTAGCCATACTATCTCAAGAGAATCCACTGCAACAATTCCTCTTGCTGCCACACCACCTCATCATCATACCAAGTGTGGTGGCCATACTCTCCTAATAGAAGCCAATGCGGTAAGGCCTCCTGTTGCCATCCTCCTACGTCATCATGCAGGGTATGGGAGAAAGTCAGCCCATACTCTCCCAAGAGTAACCAAAGCAAGAAGTACTCTCGCTGCCACCTCACATTATCATGATGCAAACCATAGAGCAACAACATACTGATTGACATGTAGAATTTCATATCAAACTAATACAACCAAGTTCCATGTTGCCACATCATGTGAGAGTCATGAAATGTCCTAAACAAAAGCACATACATGGACATGTGATATGTCACGTGATAGCTAAACTCTCTCAAGAGTAACTAGCGCAGCCATGCCTCGTGCTGCTGCATCACCTCAATACTATGCAAGGCATGGATCACACAAATTTGAAATGTTGGGTATTAACCATACTCACCCAAGAGAAACCAGCGCAACCATGCTTCTTGCGTCACCGTGTCATAGATCTACAAGCAGCTCACCAACCACTTGCTCATCATCCTCACCCATCCATCCAACTGTGGGTGGTGACTCATGTCATGCTCCAACTTGGTATCCACCCAATGGAGAATACCATCCTCCTCAATCTGATAATATTTGGAATCCATGATATGTTGAATTGCACCCTCCTTGAGGTCTCTCCATGAGATCCTCTCATCAATGGACCAATAGAACAAATAAGGTTCCAAATATGTTGTAGGTAGAAAATTCTCTTTGAACTGTGAGATGCTCATCAAGAAGACTCCATCCTGATAATGGAAAATGTTGTCCATCACAAGATGTCTACCATGGATCATTTGTCCCTCCAGTGCTTCATGATTGAATTTTTCCTTAGAATGCTCCAAGAATAATGGGGCCCTCATCTCATCACTGCTGCTAAGTGACAGCGCTGTTGATCTACATGGTGATGCATATGCTGTCTCATGGCCATACACAATGATGAACTCATAGCTCGACACTGTACTAATTAGGACTATGCTCATCCCATCCTTTGAAACTCCACACTTCAACACAAAGTGTTGTGTGTTGCCCAATACTGAATAATTGGGATGGCTATACATCTCCTTCTTGAACAAGTCAAGGGTCCTCTGCACAGTGATAGTTTGCTGCTCCAAATCAGCAAGGTGCTGTAATCCTTGGTTATGCAATTGCCCTGATGGAATGTCCCCACAAATCTCAAGTTGAGGTACTGAAATAAGATGGGATGGAAATGTCTGCAAACCTTGGATAAGATGATACTTGGGAACATCTTGTTCAGCTACAAGGGTTCCTCCAACCGGTGCAATGGCTTCTCCAATTGTTGGTAATGGTGATGGTTGCTCCTCTTCTACTGTACCAACACTGGTATCTGCCTCCTCCTCCTCGTGCATCTCTTGAATCATGCATGGGACTCCCAATGTCAAGAGCTCAAGACCATCTTGCAAAGATGCAAGTGCTCCTTCTCTTGATGCAAGTACTCCTGCAGCTAGAGGTGGTGGTGGGTGCTCCATTTCCGAAGTGATAATGATGACATCTTCCTTTGGCTCCTCATGTACTATCTCATCATTGACAGGAAGTGTATCTATGGAAAGTGTCTCTGGTTTTCTTATACCAAACTTATTCTTCAACCTTTGAGTGAAATATGCATAAGCAAACATTTTCATGTTTCATGTGGTTGAACCACCAATCCTTTGCTTCACCCTCAAGGTGCAGCGCTGCAATCTCAATAGCCTCTCTTTCTGCTACTGGGTATAGCTGAAAGAATGCATATAGCTCTTTCCTCCAAGCCCTTACTGTGCTTGTGGATGATCCATCAAATGTAGGCAAGACGAGTTTGTGCTTTTTTCTTCTATTGATGCTGCGGGATCTCCTTTCTTCTTTGAGTTGTAAAAATTGTTGGAGAGTTAGATTCTCCTTGAATGCTCTAGACTGTGATTTGTACTCTGACAGATATTTACTTAGAGTCTCATGATCTAAGTTTCCTCCATCTCCATGCCAATCACCTTCCTCTGCAAATAAAGTGGACATAGAAGAGTGATGTGGAGCTCTTTTCATTGTCGGTTGTTTATTCTATTGTTGATAGAAAGTGCTTGGACCTTCCTCATTTTGAAACCTTCTTGAGGTTTCTTTTTGCCTCACCCTTCTCATTTATTTGACCTCCTTGGAGAGATCCTGCATAGATCTATAGAGAAGTGTGGAAAAACTTAATCCCTCCACCATTATAGATCTCTACTTTTTGCTTCTTCTTCAGATGTCATAAGATGTAGTGCGCACAAGTTGAGCCAAAGATCATGCTTTGATACCACTGTAATATCCCAAAAGGGAAAAGACAGTAATAGAAAAACATAATAACTGGGAACTGTAGAAATGAATAAACAAACTAAATACACCATGAAAATATGCAGAATAGTTGATCCATTTTATTATTATGGAGGTGGATTACAATGTACAAAAGTGCTCAAAATATGAAACACTCAAGCCAAACAAGAAGGCTAGAGTGACCTTGAAGTCCTCTCATCAAAGACACTGCGTAATTGCTGGAATATTGGAGGTTATACTACGATGTCCTTGCTGCAAATGTCGGGATTGCACCTACCGACTAAAAATATATGTGTAGATCAGGCAGTTTCGGAGCTCAGATGATTCCGGGATTTTAGATCCATGCTCTATGATGAATACCCAAGATAACCCAAAAAGGATTTACAGATCTAGCAATCTTGGAAAATCACCCTCTTAGGGCTTGTAACATATAGCTGCTGGGTATGCAGATCTACTGCATGAACTAAAGATAAGATTGTTGCAATTATATACAATCAGCTCAATGCAAGAAGGGTTGATCCCTCCTCCAGATCTCCAAGCTAGAAGCTTGAGATCTAGCTCCTCCTTCCTCCTTCCAAGTTGTAGTTGTTGAATGCACAACAACTAGAAATAACTGTGCTGTCAAGGAGGCTGAAGCAATAGCCTGATGCTAGATGATGCAATTCAGCTCAAGAATGATGGAAAAAATCTCTCCAAGGTGAGGGGATGATCCCTCATAGGATTTCCAGCTGAAATAATGGAAAATTCCTTCCTCCAATGGATCTACAGGACTGGACTATGCAATTCTTGGGGGAACTACTGCTGCATGGAGGTATGAATTGATGGCCTAATTGTCGGATGTCAAAATTATGCTCCTGGAAGGCTGATTTGAAAGCCCGAGTTGAAAATATGAATCCTCTACCAATTTCCCAGCTAAAATGCTAGAAACAACCTCCTCCTCCCAAACCCTCAAGCAGGAATGTGTAATTCCTGAGATTAAATGTGCTCTAGAGAGGGGATGAATGTGGTACCAATGCCTGATGATTTATGGCAGCTCAAAATAAACTTCCCAGAGTAGGCACTCAAAGTCCCCCATAGGTAAGGGTGGGATTTCCACTCGAAAACACCTGTGTGCTAAACAACACTGTAGACATAGCTAAACAATTGAATCGTGCATAGAAATGTCAAATGAAAAATCCAAATCTAAAATCAAATTCTAAAATATGCCTTCTATGGCTGCCTTCATCTTCCTTTTATGCTTTGTGAGCTTTCCCTAGCCTTGGCCCACCTCATAACTGCGTTGCACATGTGGCCAGTGGCCACTAGCCTCCATGAAGACTGAGTTGTCTCTCCATGATCTCCATCATATCTGCATTTAATTTCCACTCTCTCCATCATGTGTGCATTAGATGCACCACTTCCTCCACTATTTCAGCATTAGTGCTCTATGATCTTACTTTTATTTCTCCATGATCTTACTTTGACTCCTCCACTATCTTCATGATCTTCTCATTAATGATCCATGATCTCAACTCTTCCTTCATTAATAAGCTGCTCCACTACTCCATAATGTTGATCTACTTCTAAATAACCCACATACACACATAAAAAGTGGATTTTATTCATCTGTGGGGTTTATGGGTCCCTCTACCCTTTTATTTACTTAATTAATCAAGAAAAGTAAGAACTCTAATATTCCAATTAACAGATGGAAAATTGGGAATATTACAAGTTTTCAGTTTTCAAAAGCAGCTTGATGGCATTACATTGACTATATTCTAACTTTTAAGGAAACTTAATGTAATTTTCCTACATTGAACACATTTTCAACGGCATTACATTGAACACATTTTGATATTTCCCTAATGTAATTTTCCTACATTGAACACATTTTCAACGGCATTACATTGAACACATTTTGATATTTCCCTAATGTAATTTTCTTTACATTGAACATGTTTTGAAAAAATGCTTCACAAATTAATTTTTGAAAGGCTTAATGTCTTTAGCCTTTGAATTGGGCATATATTTGAAAAAGGTATGAGGATCATCTATCAAAGAGGTTTGATGAGCCTAAGCCTTCCTTTGAGTGCATCTATAAAGGAGGTCCAATGGACCTTACCTTGTAAAATTTTCAAAAACAGTTAAAGGCCAAAATTTTGAAGAAGCTTGATGCCCATTTTCTTTCGCACCAGGGAGATCTTTCAAAAATGGTCAATAGTTTATTTTCAAAATGAATCAAATGGGTTGATCACATTTCACTTTTAAAAGGACATTTGAATAAGCCTAATGAACTATGGATCGAATAAGATTGATAACTTAATAAGAGATATTTCAAATTGGTTAAAAGATAATAGGATGAAAGAATTAAAAAGATATAAATTTGTTAATAAGATTAAAAAAACCATATGCTATTTTTTCACAAAAATCTAACAAGGCAATATTGGGTATGTGTTCTTAAAAAAAATTATGTACTAAAATATATAATTTATTAATTAATATTGAACTTTTCAATGGTGAAAACAAAAAACAAAAAAACAAAATCAATATATATATAAAGAAGTTGAAATGTATGTGATGCTGAATTGTCTTTAATATAAATAATTTAAAGATTATTGATTTTCCCATTTCAACAAAACAATATTTTTAAATTTTAAATTATTTTTAAATAGGTAAATTATTTTATTAAATTTTTAATGTAAAAACAAAAAAAATTAAAACATAAAAAAATGTTTAAATTTACTTTGCAGGTGTGAGAGTTGAAATACATACAATCCAACATCCTGCATGTTCGTATGCAACAACTCTTAATAGAACATAAATTGTTGGAAAATATATAAATAAAAACTTACATTACACGTATTAAAAGCTTGAAATACATTACAATCCTTATTCAACAACTCTTCATAAAACACTAAATAATTTAAGTAATTTGTTGAAGTTGCTCACTCAACAAAATGATGGTTTGAAATTTTAATAAGCAGAACTTTTAAATAAATAAGAAGTTTTATTAACAGCATTTTAAATTTTTTTTTTTTTAAACTGAAACGGTTAATTTATTGATAGAAAACAGGTTGGGCATAGCCAAACAACCAGTACAATTTTCAGAAATTACATTTGCTTTCTTTCTGCTTAAGGTATGTTTGCCATGGTCGGTGATTTTGCATTGATGCTAATCATCCCATCCTGTAAAAAGCAGCCGATGTTCGCCAAACTGTCAGCTTCCTTGTTTAAGCCTCTAAGAATATGGAAGGGCTGAACTGAAGAAAAATCTTTCAGAATTCTGAATACTCTTGAAAGTTGTTTGTTTAGCACCGGGTCCTTGAGCCTTGTCTTGTTAACCAGCGTTTTTATCAGCAGTTCTGAATCTCCAAAAATTAGAATTTCATCTGGATTTCCTTTTCTTGCCATTTGACAGGCTTTCAAGAGGCTGAGAATTTTAGCTTGGTTGTTGGTTTTGGTTCCAAGGCCCCAACTGAAGACATCTTTACTCCCATTCTGGAAGAAGATCGTCCCACCTGCTCCGGCCCTCCCTGGATTGCCTTTTGAGGCTCCATCGAAAAAAATGGAGCACTTGCCCTGAGATTTCCACCACTGCTGGAAGCTATCCTCTGATTCTCGAATTTGCCATTTTCCTGTGTGCATAGGGTGGTTGAATGCAGGAGGACTGGGGTTTCCTGTATAACCATCCAACCACACCCTTTCTTCGGTGCGCAAGGAGTTGTCGTCTTTGGCTGAGGAATGGTGCAGAGTTTCCAAGAGGAGGTTCTTTACCTGGTCTGCCACTTTTGCTGCAGGCAAATCAGTATTGTTGAAAAAATTTTCATTCCTTGCTAACCAAAGCTTCCAACAAACGTACTTTGGTGCAGCTGTCCACACCTTTTGCCAAATTGACTTGCTGGCTATGTTGAAGGGATATCTGTCATTCCAAGAGGAGAACATGGTGTCAATTGTGCTTTGAGATGGGGGACAGACATTCAGTCCGGCAAGGAAGAGAGACCATACCTCCTTTGCAAAATTGCAGGTTATGAACAGGTGATTTGCAGATTCCGAGGCTTTTTTGCAAAGAACGCATCTATGCGGTCCAACTATGTTCCTCTTACACAAATTATCTCCAGTTAAGATTTTGTTGTGAAACAGGGTCCAGAAGAAGAAATTGATTTTGGGAATGCCAAAGCTGTCCCAAATCTTTTTCCACACAAATTCCGAGTGTGGCGAATCTTTTTGACTCTGCATCTGATAATAACCATGACTGACTGTGTATACTCCTGTCCTACCCCAGCCCCAAACATCTTCGTCTTCTGTGTGTACCGGGTCGAAATCGGAGATTGCAGCTTGAAGTGTGTCTAGCTGTGCGTTTAAATGTTCAGGAATTCTAGGAAAAGACCAGCATTTCCAGTTCCCATTTCTGTCCCAGCTGGAGATGTCTTCAATTTTCCGTATGCCTTTAGACTGTAACCAGGCTCTTACCTCATTAATTTCTTGGTTTTTTGCCAGAGGGCGATGCCCCATAACACTGTCTTTCCATAATTTTGTTTTTTTACCATTACCAGGGATCCGATATAAGTGGGATCTAAAAAATTCGATAGCTCTATAACACAATTTCCATACCTGAGTGCCTTTTGGAGGTTTCCCTGTCTTGAATGATTTAATAGACTGATTTTTGAGGTATTTCAGATTAAAGATCTGGCTCACTGGATGAGTGGGTTCTGCGTGAATTTGCCATAATAATTTACAACCTAGAGCTATATTTGCATGAACAGGGTCTCGAATTTGAAGTCCTCCCTCTGCCAGTGGACGTTTCACCATGTCCCAATTTATTAAATGGAATCTGTTGGAGTTTCCTCTCCCGCCCTTCCACAGGAAATTACGCATGAGTCTGGAAAATTGGTCCGAAATAAGCTTTGGAGCCAGCATGAGGGACGCTTGATATGTGGGCAGGGCTGAAAGCACTGATTTGATGAGCGTTAATTTGCCCCCTGAGGTTAGCCAGAAACCTCCCCATGCGGTGATCTTCCTCTTAAACTTCGATATAACATCCTCCCACAGGTGGTTTCTATTGGAGCCGAGCGTGATAGGAAGTCCCAAATATTTAATTTTTTCCCAATCTGTGTGGCCTGCGTACCCCAATTCATTTGCAATTGTCTCGATTTGGTGCTGCGCTATGTTCCACCCATACACGGCGCTTTTTCGTTCACTCACCAGTGCCCCGGAGATACTACAATATTTCTGAAGAATAGATCTAAAGGATTTTGCTATTCGTGGAGATGCCCCTCCGAGCAATAAAGAATCGTCGGCGAACAGTGCGTGATTCATAGATTCATAGCCTTTCACAATTCTTATCCCTGGAAGGCTGCCCTTTTGTTTTTCCAGAGTCAGTTTTCTACTCAAAGAGTCTGCCATCAGTATGTAGAGGAAGGGTGACAGGGGGCAGCCCTGTCTCAAACCCCTGGTGGCTAAGAAGAATTTAGCTGGTCTACCGTTTATCATGGGCGCAATCCATACCCTTTCCAGACATGCATTGATAAGATTGATGAAGGCCTGACTGAAACCAAAGGATAAAAGGACCCTATACAAGAATGAACGATTGACTCTGTCAAATGCGTTGCACATATCAAGTTTTATGAGCATACCTTGTTCTTTGCAAGTGTGACTGGACTGAAGAGCTTTCTGAACTTGGATGACGTTATCCAGTATGTGTCTACCTTGTACAAATCCCCCTTGGGCAGGGGAGATTAATTTTTGCAGGAGGGGTTTAATTCTATTCGCCAACAGCTTTGCCACAATCTTGTAGGATGAGTTACACAGAGAAATAGGCCTGTACCTTTCAAAAGAGCTTGGGCTTGCCTCCTTTGGGATTAGAGTGAGAAAGGTGGAGTTTATACCTCCTCCTATCTTAGCCTTCCTCATGAACCCTTGAACCATTCTAATGAGATCAGATTTAATCAGTTCCCAACATTTTCTGTAAAAATGTATTGAAAAACCGTCGGGCCCGGGTGCTTTGTCCGGCTCCATGGACCAAACAATGTCTGCAATCTCTTCTTCTGTGACATGACTCATTAGAGTGATGTTGTCTTCTGCGCTGACCAGATTTGGGATGTTTGTGAGGAATTCAACAATATCTTCCTCACTCCCATCCTTTTCTGCACTAAGGAGATTATGAAAGTGATTCACCGCTGCTTCCTTGATTTTCTCATGTCCTTTGCAGATCTGGCCATTAGTTGTGATGATTTCAGCAATGTGGTTTCGCGAAAGGCGCGCCCTGTATTGCCTGTGAAAATAATTGGTGTTTCTATCTCTAGCTTTGAGCCACAAGCTGCGGGATTTGATACGCCAATACTCTTCCTCGTTTCTGAATGCTTTATATGTTTTCATTTGGGCAATTTTTTCGTTATCTAGATCCCTGGGTGAGATGTCTTTCTCTTCCATTCCCACTTGAAGATCTTCCAGCTAGTTGACTGCATCTTTTCGCTGACTAGTGGGAGTGTTGATGTCTTGTTTTATCCAGTCTTTTAATGCCTTCTTAGTGTTTTTCATTTTTTGTTCCCATACGTAGCTTGGTGAGCCAGGAACCTCTATTCTCCAAGCTGTTTCAACAGTTTCATAGAACCCTTCTCTTTCTGCCCAAAGAGGGCTGAAGCGAAAAGGAAGGGGACCGAGGTCTTCTTCTTCCTTAAGACATAAAAGAATTGGCTTGTGATCTGAAGTTAGCTTAGGAAGAATCTTGGAAAAAACAATTCTTTTGTCCATCATAATTGAACTGCTGGTGAGGAATCTGTCCAGCCTTGCAGAGATGTGATGTTCTCCTGTTCTGTTGTTAGTCTAGGTGTATTCTCCTTTCACTGGTTTGAAATCTACTAAGTCCCATTGCTGGATGAGGTTCTCCACTGTGTTGAGGAAGGGGTCTCTCAAAGAGGTCCCTCCTCTCTTTTCTTTGGGATCTAAGGTTATGTTCAAATCTCCTCCTATGACTATATTCATAGGGGTGAGGAGTTCCAGATAGTCCGAAAGTGTAGTCCAGCATTCTTTCTTCTCCTCGTAGTGCACCGGAACGTACAAGTTGAACAATGCTATCTTAAAATTGCTTGCTATATGGCACAGTTCTGTGAATATCCAATGTTGGGTCACAAAGGAGCTTTCTAAGGAGAAGGAGCTCTTGGACCAGAATGTGCCTATACCTCCAGCCGTGCCTCTTGCACTGACTACCTTTCCTGAGTCAAATTTCCATCTTGTGCTGCTGGTGTTTAGAAGGATTTTCCCTTCTATTTTTGTCTCCTGGAGCATGAGTATGTCTGTGGATTCCATCTTCATTAAATCCCTGATAGCCTCTGCCTTTGTGGGATTCCCCAAACCCCTACAGTTCCAAGAGACTAGCTGCATCATTTATAACATGTTGGGGTAGGTCCACCTCCCTTAGGAGCTCTTGGCCTGATGTTCCTTCCGAGGGTCATTTCTATGGTAGCTTGACTGCCCAGAGTTTTTTGTCTTTCTGATTCTTCTTCCCTGGTTTCTCTATTTGATTTCCTTCCAACTCGCTTTGATGTTCTTTCTAAGATCTCTTCATCCGATGAGCCCTCATTTTCTACAATCTTCTTCTTTTGTTTGATTATATCAGCATAAGAAGGGGATGAGTTATTGCTGGGATTCAAGATAGGAGTAGTACCTGGATCTGAAGATTCGATGTTGTTCTGATGGGGGGGGTCTTCCCGATCTGCTTCTGGAGGATCAAATGGTGGAGTGAGAGATTCAAAAGGGTTTTTGTCCTCTTCTATGCTGATGGTTTCCTTGCTTCCAACGATTTGAGTGCGTTCATTTTCTTGCCCTGGTTTGCTCCCTGTCTCTTTGCCTTTGTTTTTGTTGTTCTGCCTATTGTTTGCTGGTTTCTTTATCTGTTTCCATTGCTCTCCTTTTTCCTTCTCTGCAGTTTCCTCGTTTTTTTTCTTGCAATATCTTGCGAAATGCCCGTATTCATGGAAGTGTCGACATTTAAAAGGCAACTGTTCATAGTCGAGCTCTTGGATATGAATCCAATCCGCCACTGAGAGTTTGATTGCTTCGGGTAAACCGACCTCCAGATCGACCTCAACACAGATACGGGCGCAGGAGTATTGATCCTTCCTCGGCCCCTGATCTATGTATCTGCCCAGAGCGTTACCTATGGATTGCAGCGAACTCTGGCTCCAGCAGTGGAGGGGGAGGTGGGGGAGGCGCACCCAGACAGGAACCACCGTGGGAACGTCTTGAGCAGGATCGAAGTCGGGTGACCATTTGTTCAGGTAGAGACCTTGGGGGCCCTTGAAGTATGGCCCGTTTCTGAAGATCAGACTTCTATCTTCAGTGTTTTCAAACACAAACACAAAGAAACCTTTGCCAACGAAATGGCTCTTTATTCCTTCTTTGACCAACGGTGTCCAGTTTCGCTTTGTCCATTCCTCTACAGATTTCGGGGATGGCCATAACCCTGTGAACTGGCCAATAAGCCCTCTTTCGGCGAGATTCAACGCTGTTCTACATGTTTCCTCCACAGGCAGAGCGACCGTGGGGATGCTTCCTAGTTTTTTGACAAACTTGGACTGAGAGCCATTTGACCTTTTCCCAGAGGCAGCGATCAAGGATTTGAATGCATCCAGATCTGGATGAATCGGAGGGGAAGCAGCCGAGCCCCCGCCAAGATCCATGAGGATCTCACGGAGAGGGAGGAGCCGGTCGACGCTGTTAGATCAACAGCAGCAGGTCCATGCGGAGGCGCGTGGACAAAGAGAGCAGGAATGAGAGACCGGGCAGGAGGGCCAGGCCCGAGCGCCGCGCCAGCGACCCGAATCACCGAGACAAACCCTAACCAGAGCTTGGGGCCGATCAACAACATTTTAATATTAAAGAATAAGTATTGATAATGAAAAGTAGGTAGAATCTTGTTGTAATTTGCAAATAAGATGTGATTATACAATTACTTAGTATTGTGGAGTTATATCTCGATTGCAGATTCATATATATTTAAACAGAGTGAAACCAACTATTTGACTTTTTCCTTTTTTATCAAATTTTTGAAAATTTTGAAATTTACAATTAAATTAATTTCAACAGTACTGTAAAACATATATATAAAGTTTCAATTCAATAGTTATATATAAAATTCAATAATATTCTGAAACATGTACAGACTGAAACTATTGTAAAACATATATATAAAGTTTAAATTCAATAGTATTGTAAAACTTATATAAAATTCAATAATATTGTGAAACATGTACATATGTACAGAGTAAAACTATTTATGAAAGATAAGTGAGAATAATAGAAGTACTCAGTATTATGAATACAGAGAGAAACTATTTATAAAAAATAAGTATAAGAGTAATAAAAGTACCTTAAGAGCTCTTCCTGAGAGCAGCAGTAATCCTACATTCCCCAGATAGAAGTTGACAAACTGCATAATATAAGTTACATAATACATCTTCCTTCCTGCAACACCAAAATTTCAAGCTCCTGTATAAATGTCACTAATGTTTATGCAATGGACTGCAAAACACCTAAATTATAATTAGTCTCAATGAAGGAAGTTATGACTATAACACCCACTTACCTAAAACAAAGCCCATCAAATCTCTGTATCTGATGAACCTTCTGCCTTCTATTATATGCAGTTTTGCAAGCAGACAATTTCCATAGCATGAAAAGACTGCAAGAACAGCCATGCCAACTATTCCTCCTATCCATCCCAGAGGTTTCAGGATAAGATTTGAGTATCCCAGAATAAATCCACAGTTGAGACCTACAGAAAGCAGCATACCCAGTTGGTACCATGGATCTGAAACACACACAATTTCACACTTATTATATTATTTAATTGTGGGTTAATATATATAATTCAGTTAAGAGGGTTCATTTTACAGTTTAATATGAGGAAATGTGTAAGTCTGTATGATCGTCTTTTTATCAAGTTGACACAGATTTTTTTTTAAAATAAAAATAAACTATATTTTAAATAGAAAAATAAATAAATTACACAGTATTTTGGAATTTGGCTTCTGTAATCTATAATTTGTTAAAAAGTGCTTTAGGTAATAATCACATATGATCATGAATTGTCTACGCTTTTTAAACCAATAAGTATAGTTCATTTTCAAAGACAATAAACCACAGTGATTAATTCCGAATAAGTCAACAATTCATAATCATATATGATTATTAAAAAAATCAATTTTAACCAGTTATATATTATAAATAATAATAAAAAATACACATTGTATTTCTACTCAAAAAAAATTGCTTATTATAAACTCATATTAAATCTGTATTTAAGATAAATTTATGCAGGTATGTAAATACTTCCTCTACATACCTCCTCTAAATTGACATACACAATGTAAATACTTCCTCTGCTTTCATCTCATAGTGTACTTAGTACTCACCATGATTCATCCTGTGTGCAGTCCTCCTATAACCCTCTTCGTCATTTTTATTTACTGTTACGGCGTCTTCTGCAGAGGAAGCTGATACAGCAGAATCGCTGGTACCCATTTCAGTACCAGAAAAATTTGTGGCCACTGTAAGAACTTCCAGCGGATGGGAGCTACTGCTACAATACTCTGTTTTAGGGTCTATCTATCTATAATTTTTTATTATTTGTGAAATTATTATTGGATGATGTGTTCCTCTGACGTGTCTGTATATGTAATCGTCCGACGTGTGACGTGTCTGTATCTAGAAGAGAATATCAAAATTTGCGGCAATATTATAATTTTTTTTTTGCTTGTTGAATTATTGTTGGATGATGTGTGCATTTAAATGAGTAAAGTGGAGTGGAATAAACTATGTTAAGGAGCAAAGATTTTTCCGAAATAATTAAGAGGTATTATAGGAGGTGGTTACGTATGTGGTGAATTTAATTTTTTATTAGTTTGAGTTGAAGCTAAAAATTATAGCAATGGGTTAAAAGGATAATAAAGCTAGTATATTTATACAGTGATGGGTGGTTTGATGGAAAGTTTCTTTGGGTGAAACCCAAGAGATTGCAGTTCAAATCTCATTGAGTATGTGGCTTGCTATGATCTTGGCTCAAGGAGTAGGCTCCCCCTTTTCCGAGGGGTCTCGGCTCTTACTGAATCATAAAAACTGGTATATCTTGCTGAATCATAAGAATTGATATATCTAACTTGCAGGCCCTAGATTACTCTAAAGTTAGTGTGTTTGAGAAAGTTTTTTATAAGTTTGAAGAGCAAATACTTTTAAATATGATGAGATTGGGATGAATGGTGGTAGTCCTTGGAGGTTACTATTAAAAATATATATAACAATTGATTTATTATTGCCTTTAGTTGTTAAAGTTACTATTAAAAGAAAGATATTAATTAATTTATTATCGACTTTTGTACTAGTCATGTTTTGATTATTATATTTATTTATTTATTAAAGAAATGGTTATTGATTTATATTAGAAGGAAAAATTCGTTTCTTTTTTACATAATTCTTCATGTTCAAGAAAAAACTACATTTAGATATCCAAAAGATAGAAAATCTATTTTTATGAAAACTTTTACCTACTATTCTAAATAGATGTTGACTATAATTTTGACAAAAAAAACTCATAATAACACACACACACACACATAATCCTCTATGTCTTTGTAGCCCTATTGCGTCCATTCCACTTGTCGGAAACACTGAGAGGAGGGGTGAAGCAGTATTTCTTATCAATTAGCATTTTTTAAATTTTTTCAAAGCATTAGTTAATCTTCAATTATTCTTGATGTTTATCTAGTAACAACAGTAAACAATATAACACAATAGGCACACGAATTTTAGGTGGAAAACCCTCTCTGGGGCAAAAACCACTGAACTTTTTTCTAATAAATTCTTTAATCTTCAGCCCCAACTTAAATGAAAGGTACAACTTCCTAGAATTCTAGAAATGCATTCTTCTCTAGCTCCCACTTGGAGGGTGCCCCAATGCCTTGGTTTCTTTAGTAGTCAACTGAATGGATGCCCTGACATCCTAGACCAACCTACCACCCTGAAGTGTTCATGGACTCCAACCTGTTGGTGACTTCATGCACCAACCTAGCACCTCCCTGCCACCCTATAATGATAAAAAATAATAAAGGAGTGTGGACTCCCGTTCCAGGGACAATGATCCACGATATAATATGATTCAAAATGATTTTCTTGAACTAGACCAATCACCCAGTCACACTATGACCTGCAACCCAACTCTAACATTATCCAAAAATGACACGTATACCTCCCAACAATGCCTCTCCAACTCTAGGCAGATTGACTCTTTTAGAATTTTACAATGATGATTTTTACAATACTGACTTTTGACACGACCTGATACTTGACTTGACACTACTTCTTTGAACACTAGCAGTTGTTGAGGTATTGTTGTGCTTGCTTCAAGTAATGGTACTTTGGCATTGCATTTTCCTTCTAGTATGTGTCGGAGTTGTCCTATTGTGTCCTCCTTCCTGCACATGCAATACCCAAACCAATATACAAACAAAATACTTGCACTGTCCTGCAAACCAATGTTAGAGAAATATTCAAAATTCAAATGTAAAAACGTTCAACATTTATGACCAAAACCCAATCAAACATACATACAAAATACTTACATTTTCCTGTAAAAATACATGTCAGATATGATATTCAAATTAAAATTCAAACACTAATCATGCATACCTTGTTGTAGCAGACTTACCCTTAATTGTGGATGTGTTGTCCTTACTGTAACGATCCTTTAATGCATATTTTTTCTTGCCTTCTAGAAGCTCGATATTGAATCTGCTGTATCTATGTAATTTCATATATCCAAGGTTTGAAATTCCGTCCTGCGGTATCCCTCTGAGTCCTCTTTCCAACCTTGTAGGTCTGATCAACATTGGATTCTTCAAGAAATAGTTATACCCAATCTCCTATGATGACCTAATTATAGACTAATTTAGTAGAGCGAACTTGTACAAAGTGTCATGTGTCACTATTTCAACATTTGGTCCTCAAAACGATACATAAAAAACTACAACCTGTCCTCTTTCTGTCACTTTTTTCGAAATTTGAATCCAATGATCAGAGAGAAAGTTATCACGATTTTCCCAAGGTCACCTGCTTGATATGAAATTCGGGATCCTACAAAAACCCTAACTTCCGCAGATCATATCTCCTAAAATATAGTGAACCAATATCTGAAATTGAGACACGAGCTTCATTAAGATTTCTTCCAAATGGGTTTTTAGTTTCAGCATTTTAAGCTTCGCAGAAAAACGTTATAGCGAAAATTCCATGATGAACTGTTATAAGTAGTAAAATCCTTACATGAGGAGGATATGAGGGTCACAATTTAGATAAATGCTTAGGTTGAGAGGGTATTCAAAAAGTGAACGTTGGAGGGATTTTAGGAGCTTAAAAAATTATTAATTATTTACAATTCAGTGACCACAACCAATGATTAGTGTCATGCCACAATCCCATGGGGCTTTAGCTCACTAACCAGGGTTACTAACTTCAAACACAAATATCTCTCAAACTGTGAAGAATTACGTGTCATGCCATATATCAATGGAAACATATCGACAAGTAGAAACCATACAAAATATACTTGACTCAGAATAGAGTAATTTTTCGACTCAAAATTCCTATGCAAGATTGGGGTACCCCCTGATGCTGCTTGGGTTGACATCAATGACAACCACTGATCAGAAATCTCCCCCTTTGGCATTGATGGTTACACAAGTACTCCCCATGTGATCATGACACCTATTCCTACAACATTCTCTCCCCTTTTGTCATTAATGGAAAGGGGTAACCCACCCTAAAAAACGTCATCTTATAGACCAGTTGTTTGGTCAATTTAGTGTATCCTAAATTGCTGCATTTAATTTGTCAATCCGGGATTCGTAAGTTGATGAAGTGCGGCGCACTATATGTGCAAGATAACCTATTTCTTAACTTTTTGTCATTTTTGGTTTTCTAAGGTGAAATGGAAATTCTAAAATGAAAACAAGTATGGTTATATTTGTTCAAGGAAATGATATCCCCTATAATGATTTACCAACTTGAAACTTAAAAAAAGAATTTGAAATTTTCAATGACAAAACTTGAAAGGAAATGAAAATGTACTGCTGAAATGAAAAGATGCTGTAAGTCTAATAAATCAAAAACAGTGAACTAGTGAGCATGAAACTAAACTATTCTTGCTGCTATCTAAACAAAAAGAAACTATGCTTAAAGAAATTCAAAATTGCAACAAAGTAAATCTAAATCAGATTACATCAATTTATCTTCTGATCCTTCATTATTAGTCCAGCTATGATTTTTGGAAGTAACCATAAACAACTTGAGTAACTGATATCTAACTTGCAGAAAGTAAACTAATATCAAACCATACATTCATAATTCAATCCCTCACCATCAGTCCAGCTGTGGCTTTCGGAGGTAACTAAAGATGTCATGCACAATTTAACATTTCTAACTTGCAGAAAGGAAACTAATACTAAACTACACACTTCATAATACAATCCCTCACCATCAGTCCAGCTGTGGCTTTCGGAGGCAACTGAAGACATTATGAGCAGTTTAATATATTTAAATTTGCAGAAGGAAAACTAATACTAAACTACACATTTCATAATACAATCCCTCACCATCAGTCCAACTGTGGCTTTCGGAGGCAAATGAAGATGCTATGAGCAGTTTAATATATATAATTTTTCAGAAAGGAAACTAATACTAAACTACACATTTCATAATACAATCCCTCACCATCAGTCCAGCTGTGGCTTTCGGAGGCAACTGAAGATGCTATGAGCAGTTTAATATATCTAAATTTAACTACTGAAACAATTAAGCAAAACTGAGTTAAACAAAGCAATACTGAAATGAAACAGAAACTAATAAAAACACATTAGCAGCAGAACAATGTTAATTCCATGTCATTAGTCAAAAAGCTATGAAAATGCCCGGGCTGCCTATCTATAACCTGAAACAAGAACACTGATCAATGATTAACAACATAAAACATGAAAGACGGAAGTGAAATGGAAAGCAGGAAAGTTTATAAACAGAAATGAAAAAAAATGAAATGTATAAACATGTGAATGGATTATGGCACAATGAGCTTTAAAGAAATGAAATAAGAACTATACACTAATGCACAAAACCTTAGCTGAGCAGGGGCCCTCTACACCACCCTTGGCAACGATCTTCAAGTACGAATTAAGTTGGAAAACAGAGTCTTCTTATATTAAAAATGCAGTCATAACAGTATGGTAGTATTACGGCTCAAAGGCAGCGTAATTACATTACAGAGCAGACTTAATAAAATTAACAGAGACTAATCGGGACTAACTCTATATGCGTATGCAAACGCGTTATATATAACAAAAGAAATATAATTGTCTCCTAAAGTTTATGCTGGTGTAGAACACGTAGACCATTACGTCCACGGATCTAGGATCATGGCCGTGTTGGAAAGTAAATATATGAGGAGTGGATGCTTGAATTCGACTATGGAGCCATGTACAGATGTCGACTTGTCCTCCGCAAGCTCAGAAACGGCCATATGAACCTTTACGTGACACGGAACAGAGTCCTGTCACCGTAAGACTCTATGGTTGACTTCCATGTGGACGCCTTTGATCGCGGCTTCTTTAGATGAGTTTGCTCGAACCAATAGGACACGAACCATGTCCACATCATTCCTGACTTGCCCATGTGGCTCGTTTTCCCTGTAGACACCTGTAACATAGAGTTTCACAAAATAGCTGCGGAAAGTTGCAGTAGTTGCGGAAAGTGGCAAGATTCCGCAGCTGAATGAACAAAATCTAAATCAAATAGCAAACACAAAAATATAATTAAAAACCATGTTAGATGCTCTTTTGCAAATGATATTGACAACTTGGGAGGTTCAGGTGAGTGAAAAAGTTATAGAAAAGTGTATGGAAAAAATGCAGAATTGAGACTCAACATACCCCCACTGTGAAGGTGTTGCATGTCCTCATGCAACCAAAATTTTAATATTCCTTCCTTAATTCATGTGCCTTGACACTTTAGCCAGCACATCCAATCCTCTCCTCCTCTTCCTTGGTGCTGCTAACATTCTGGGTTTCTTCATTAAGCACCTAAATTTGATATTAACCAGTGCTCTGCTCAACTTCTGGCATTTTATTTTCAATTTCTTGTTCTTCTTTTGCCATATTCCCAGATGTAGCATAGTATTATCATGGATGATTTTGTCCAGTTTGCCTTGTTCCTTCAATGTCTCATTTTCATTTTTGATATGTTTATTCAAAAGCTCTAACTCAAAATTTTCTTATTTTAGTGATTGGACTAAATCATCCTGTACTATATGAGGCTGGATAGACGAAGTACTGGGACCTGTAGCTGCCTTTTCCAAAGATTCTATATAGTCATATACTTCCTGCTGCTTGGGGTCTATTTCAGGTGTCATTTTTATTGGGTTGTCCCCAAAATGCCGTGAAGGAGAATAATCTGGCTGAGGAGGGCTCACATCAATATCTTGCTGAGAATGGGATGGAGTATGTTCAATGTCTGATTGGGAATGAAATGAACCAGGTTCACTAACTGACTGAGATGGACTATGGTCAGCTGGGGACTGTTCAGATGTTTCCTCTTCCAAATCAATGAAATGAGGACCCTTCATTTGCGTTTTCCTCAATTTCCCCTTAAGTCTGCTGCTTCTTCTCACACGCTGTGGTGCACTATCCTTTTGTTTTTGTTTTCCTTTCTCTGTCTTCTTGGCTATAGAGGATTGTTTTTGAAGATAAACTAGTCTTTCAGATAACACTTGATTATCTTCTTCTTCAGAAGAAGGAGTTTTATGTATAGCCTCAATAGTTTTTCTTTCTTTTGGTGTTATTGGCTTCTTACCCTTGATTTATTTCTTCTTCCTCTTTGACAGTCTTTCTTCCCTATCAGTTCTTTCAATTGCAGTAGTAGGAGTATTTTGGATTTCATCAATTGTTCTTTTTCTCCTACTTCTTGTTGTTGTGCTACCTTCAGGAATTTCCTGAGGTTCCTCAAAGAAATTTCTAACCAGAAATTGTTCCCATGTGTCTTTCTTTTCCTTTAACTCCTTTTCAATCAAAATTTTTATAAGGCCGTGGTGATATAGATGAGGTTCTACATCTCCTAAATGTTTTTGAATAGTCACAGACATTTTCTTCAAGCCATTTAACAGAAAATATGGGAGATTGAGAGCTTGATTATCTAGAAAATTCATCAGTAACCTGGTATGGTACATGTACATGGACCCAAAACGGCCTTCACATGTAATGAATTTCTGAACAACTAGCAGCAAAGTAGCCCATTCCTCTTTCAATGCATGCACGGGAATTCCTCTTTTAAAAACAGTTATGTCCATACCTTGGTTTCGTAAGATTGTTCTCCATGCTTCATCACTGATGCTTTTATTTTTAAACCAACGCTCACCCTCTTGAAGAAGTTCCATGGCTGTTGCTATAGATGCTTCATTGACCGCAAACTTAAGGTCTCCAATCTCTGCTTCCAAGCCATTAAACGACCTTGCGAATGCCTTCATCACTTCTTTATGATAACCTCTGAACTTCTGGATAAAACGCAGCCATTTTTCTTTCTTCAATATCTCCCTTACTTGCGGATATCCCTCCATGAACTTCGGTCCTTCCGGTTCTGCTCTTAGAAATTTACCCATTTCTCTTTTTGCTCTTCAAAGACTTTCCTGTGTGGAGGATTCAAATGGAAATAGAACGGCTGAATGCACAGAAACGAGCTCAATGACTGTGGGAATATATTATAGAATGGGAATGAGCACAATGAATGGAATGGAGTGAGACTGTGGGTAGATATCCGAGAGTGGAAATGAACACAATGAACGGAATGGAGTGAGACAGAATAGAAAAGGGTTTCGTGAGCATAACAGAGATACGACTGTGCAATTGACAGAGTATAACACATTCGGCAGCGTTTTGAAATTTGGTGGCTGCGAAATAAATGTGAACACGTTTCAATCAACGGTTATGGATTTATGCGGTTGTAAGAGTCCTTGGTCAAATCAAATACGTCTCATTGTCACCGGTGGGATATTGTATCATGAGTGAAAATCGGGGGTTTTAATGATGGAACCGTTTGTGAATGAATGCGAGAGGATAATATGGAGATCGTGAAAGGTTACAGAATTGTCAATATAATCATTGCACATAATGGATAGAGCTCATGGTTTAGAACTATATAAAAATGTGTTTTTTTCAATGCTATTTGAAATAAATTTTATTCATACCTTTGGAATCTTTGCCTTTTCCTTTGGTCTTCAACTAATTGCTCTTCATTGGTGTCTTGAATGCTCCATGTATTCATTTTTTATCCTCTCACCTGCATTTTATTTCATGATTATGGAAATAACATCTGACTGTACATTCTTTTTGAAAACAGAGTAGTAGCTGCGGAATCTGCTTCTGGCTGCGGAAACTGGAGTCAGTTGCGGAAACAGATGTCAGCTACGGAAACTGACACAGCTATTACTTGGATGAATGGAAATGAACATATGACAAATGACCAGATGGAAATGGTCATCAAAAAGATTTTTATTGATGGAATGGAATGAAATGGATAAAATGAAGTGGAATGGGGTGAAATGAAGTGAAATGAAATAGAATGAAATGGAATGAAATGGAGTGGGTGGTCACAAGGCTTGTGAAATGAAAAAGAGATTTTTTTTTGGAAAATATAGAGTGTCAGGTGTTCCTGATTTTCACCCTATATTTTATGTATAAGACTACCAATCAGTGATTGGTTTTCAGGCTTATACCAAATTTTTTTTTTTTTTTTTTTTTAAACTGAAAAGAACAAAAGCTAGGCTGGTGGAGAAGAAGAATTCTTCTGTACCAGCCTGATTGCAGAACTTTATTGAAACATTTTGACAAAATCCTCTTTTGAGAGTGGCTTATGATAAACTTTTAATCTATGGCCATTCACAATAAGAGGAGTTTGAAACTCATCAATGGTCTTGATTCTTACCGCTCCATTGCTAAAGATCTTGTCAATCTCATATGGCCCAAGCCAATGAGTCTGAAATTTTCCTTGAAAATCTTTAAGCTTGGAATCAAATAACAATGCCCAATCTCCTTCTTGAAACTTCTTCTCTTTGATGTACTTGTCATGCCATTTAGCTCTTTGATATTGAACTAGATCAGTTCTTAAAATTGCTTCTTGTCTGATCTCATCTAGCTCGTTCAACTGCTCCATTCTATGCTTTTGGGCTTCTGATAAGTCCATCCCCAACTGAACTTCTATCTTGAAGGTCTTGACTTGGAACTCAATGGGGAGCAGGACTTCTTTCCCATAAACAAGTTCATAGGGAGAATGTCCTGTTGTATTTCTCCATGTAGTTTTGTAGGCCCACAAGGCTTCAGGAAGCCTTTCTGCCCAATCTCTTCTATGTAGATGAACAGTTTTGGTGATGATACTTTCAAGAACTTTAGTTGTGGACTCCACTTGACCATTTGCTTGCGGATGGTAAGGAGTAGATCTTCTGTGCTTGATTTTGTATTCTTCCATCAACTTCTCCACCAAATTAGATGTGAATTGGCTCCCCTGATCTGTCACAATTTCTCTTGGAACACCAAAGCGAGTAAAAATATCCTCATAAAAAAAATGAACAACTGAATTTTCAGTAGCAGATACTAATGCTTTGGCTTCTACCCATTTAGTAACATAATCAGTACAAACCAATATATACTTCTTTTGCTTAAATGGTGGATTAATAGGTCCAATGAAATCTAAAGCCCATTTTTCAAAGGGTTCAATGAGTACCTGTGTTTGCAATGGCATTTCATTTGAAAGGGTAGGTTTCACTACTCTTTGGCAGCTATCACACCTTTTGACATATTGTTTTGCATCTTTGAAGAGGGAAGGCCAATAATATCCCAAGGAAAGGATTTTATAGGCCGTCCTTTTGTCCGCAAAGTGTCCGCCGCATGGTTCATCATGACATGCCTTAAGAATATCAGGCATTTCATCTTCACTGACACATCTTCTGATCACAAGATCTGGCCCTGTTTTAAACAATTCGTTAGAAATCCATGAATATTTTGAACTCTCCTGAATAATTTTTCGTTTTTCACTTGGAAATAAATGTGAAGGTAGTTTCCCTGTAACCAAATAGTTAGCAATATTTGCATACCAAGGTGTCTTAATAGTTACTGCAAATAAGTATTCATCAGGAAACTTATCCTCTACAGGAGAATCTTCTTTAGTATTCTGAATCCTAGACAATAAATCAGCTACTGTATTTTGTTTTCCTGGTCTATCCAACACAGTAATATTGAATTCTTGCAAAAGTAAGAGCCATCTTGTCACTCTGCCATTAGTAACAGGTTTGTTCATTAAATATCTAATTGCGGAATGGTCAGTATGAATAAAAGTTTCATAGCCTGTTATGTAATGTCTAAACTTATTAATTGCATGAACAACAGCTAAAAACTCTTTTTCAGTCACAGTATAGTTTAACTCTGTGGGAGTCAAATTTTTACTGGTGTAATAAATGGCATAAGGAACTAAATCTTTTTGACCCAACACAGCTCCTAGAGCTGTATCTAAAGCATCCGTAGAAATATGGAAAGGGAGTTTCCAATTTGGTCCTCTTAAGATAGGTGCTTCAGATATTCTTGTTTTCAAAGTTTCAAAAGCTGATTGACAATCAAGATCCCATTTAAATTCACAGTCTTTTGTAAGCAATTTGAAGAGTGGAGATGCTATTTTAGTGAAGTTTTCTATAAATCTTCTATAGTAACCAGTAAATCCTATAAAACTTCTAACATCTCTTTGACAATTTGGAATAGGCAACTTGGAAATGACTTCAACTTTTGATCTATCAACCTTAATCCCATCTCCTGAAATATGATGCCCCAAAACAATACCTTCAGTAAACATCATAAAGCATTTTTCATGGCTTAATGAAAGGTTTGTTTCTTTACATCTTCTAAGGACTTTTTCCAAATTTTCTAATGCCTCTTCAAATGAATTACCATAAACTATAAAATCATCCATATAAACCTCTACACAATCATGGATTAGATCAGAAAAAATTCCTAGTACTGCTCTTTGGAATGTTGCGGGTGCATTACATAACCCAAAAGGAAGCACTTGGTAGGCAAAAGTTCCCCATGGACAAGTAAATGTGGTCTTATCTTGATCTTCAGGTGCTACCTGAATTTGATTATAACCACTAAAACCATCCAAAAATGAAAAGTACTTTTTACCTGCTAATGTATCTAATACCTGATCAATAAAAGGCAAAGGAAAGTGATCCTTTAAAGTTGCTTTGTTCAATTCCTTGTAATCAATGCATACCCTCCATTTACCATTCTTTTTAGGTACTATAACCAAAGGAGAAACCCATCGGCTATCTGAAATTGGATAAATGAAGTTTACATTGAGTAGTTTTGGAGCTCTTCTTTCACTATCTCCCTAAGATTTGGATTCATCCTTCTTTGAGGTTGTCTGATTGGTCTACTGTTTTCCTCAATATAGATGTGATGGATGCAAGTCTTAGGATAAATACCCTTCATGTCAGTATACTCCCATGCAAATGCAGTAGAATGTTTTTGCAAGATTTTGGTTAGTTCTTCTTGTTGTGATTTTTCCATATGTTTGTTGATATTCAATATTTTTCCTGGAAAAATCTCAATAGTAGAACTACCAAACTCTTCCATAGAGTAAAAAGACATTTGTCTTGATGATAAATATTCTATGTCAGATTCCAACTGAAATTGTGTGGGGTCATATTCTGAAGATGTCTCAAAATTTTCTAATGTGTTCAGAATTTGACTATCCTCACTGATTTCAGAAATGGTAAAGACAGGTTGTATAGTGTCCTCATCATCGACCCATTCATTGTCTCCTACTTCTGTGATTGCTTTTGCTGGAGGATAGAAATTGAATTTCTTTGTCGAATTACCATTAGAAATGTACATATCCCCAGATCTACAACTAATGAAAGCATCAGCTGTGGCTAGCCAAGGTCTTCCTAAGATAAGTGGGTGCCCTCCTAGATTAATCTTGGGAGTCAAAATCATAAAATCTACTGGATATTCCCAAGAATCTAAGGAGACTGAAATATCTTCTAATACACCATATGGTTTAATAATTGATCGATCTGCAAGTTGCAGTAAAGTAGGTGTAAAAAGAAGGTTAGGAAGTTTTAGCTGGTCCATAGTCTGTCTACTCATAATGTTGATAGCAGCCCCTAAGTCAATCAATGTGTTTGGAATTTCTATCCCATTTATATGTGTCTTGACAATTGGACTTCTGGATCTACATACTTCTACATGGTAATTTTTCCCATCATGATATTTGCAATTTTTCCTACCAGGTGGATTCTTCTTGTGTCTTTTAGTTTCCTTCCTGGTCTTTTGAAACTCAACTCCTTTATTGTTTTTGCTAGAATAGGAATCTCTCGAATGGCTTGTAACAAGGGAATCTTGATGCAAACATTCTTCAATTCATCTAGAAAATCATAGTTAGGCAACAAGATTTGTTTTTCCACCCCCTTGTCAATTTGTAGTCTTTCAGGAAAAGGAGGTGTAGATGAAGATGCAGGTTGCTCAACTATAGGAGTTGTGGGTGTTAACTTTTCTTTTTCTTTTTGAATATTTGAATTTTGAAGAGATTCTTCCTCAGAACCCTTATTGACTTGAAGAGAATCCTCTTCAGAGGTATCTTGCTCTTGGATATCTATAGAAGGTTTTTCTAAAACTCTACCAGATCTGAGTTGTACATCGTTGAGAGGAACAATCATATAGGTAGGAAATTGTTGTCCTTCTACCATGTAGGTGTTCTGAGGATTATTATTGTTAGGATTTGGCAATGATTGAGCTGGAAGTTGATTTGTCTTTTGTTGATATGGGAGCATGAGTTGAGGATTTGGATTTTGTTGAGAAGGTTGTTGTTGTGGAAATGGCAATGAAAGTTGTGGATTTGGGTTTGGAAGTTGTGGAGCTTGTTGATTTTGAAAAGATGGAAGATATTGATAAAATTGAGCAAATCTCCCATAAGGATTTTGCATCCCTTGTACCCATGGCTGATATGAGTTTTGATATTGGGGCCAAGGTTGTTGCCAAGGAGTCCAATTTGGTGGGGTTTGAAGATTCATAGGGTTATTAAACCCTTGAGATTGTTGTCCCTGCCAAGGTCTCCTTGCGACAAAACAGAGAGATTCTACTGAATTTGGTTCTTCTTGAAAAACAGCTTTGAGTCCAGGGATTGAAGGACAATCCTTGATCTCATGATTTTCTGAGCAAATCATACATGTTTCTACAACTTTTGCATCCAAGGGACATTCCCTTAAAGCATGTTTCTTCCTACATTTTGGACAAAAGATGGCTAAAGCATCTGTTTCTGCTTTCTGCTTGTTTTGAATTTTAAGGGTGTCTAGTTGTTCACTAAGGCTCCCTAAAATATCAGTTTTAAACTCATCAAGCATGTTACCAATATCTGCCCTACTTACTGATCCGGTTGCAGATTTGTTAGCCCCTAATAAGAGAAGGATCCCTAGGCCCTTTTCTTGTTTTAGATTTTCCCCTTGAGAGATGGATACATAGTTCTGTTATATCACGAAATGGAAGTTGAGAAATGTCTCCTTTCCCCATCATGTTTAAAATGTATATCCATTCATCTCTAATGGCTTTTAATAGGAGGGCTTTCAAGGTTTCATTATCTAAGTTGCTCATCTTTGCTCTTTTCAAGTTGTATTGAAATCTTTCAATTAAGTCTTCCAAATTTTCATCTTCTTTTTGCATCATCTTGAATACCTCATCCTTGTGATTGGTGGGCATACAATAGTCCAAGTATCTATCCAAAATTTTTTGTTTCATATCATTCCAAGTCCTAATAGATTGAGTGGCTAATCCCATGAACCATTTCAAAGGATATCCTTTCAAAGTTGAAGGAAACAGTTTGAGTTTTTGAGAATCTTCCATATAGTCATAAGTTCGGCACACAACTTCAAACTCAAACAGAAATGTTTCAGGGTCCTCACTTCGCAATCCATAAAAGTTAGGGAGGACAGATGGTGAGATATTTTTCATTGTTGCATGAGTTTCCTCATCCACTATAGGGAATCCAAACAAGTTGTCTCCTTCCCTATTTCTACCATTATTTCCTTCACCATTGTTGTCTCCATTGTTTCCTCCTCTTCTACCTCTACCTCTACCTCCATCTATTACTTCCTCCGCCATGATAGTTTCTTTAGATTCCTTAAAGTCCTCTAGTTTTTCTACCAAGGGAGAATGAGAGAAAGTCTCTTTGTTTTCTAAATGGGATTGAGTAGGTGGTATAGGAGAATCCTCTAATTCAGTTGTTCCTTGACTTCCAAAAATCTTAAGGCTAGGGGTAGATGGTGGTGAATCTGGTCTATGCCTTGAAGAAGATGGAGTTGTAAAAATCGAACTCTTGGCTTTAGCTATAAACCTTCCCCTAGAATCTCTTGCTCTATGCATGTCATTTTTATTTTTTTAAAAGTTGGGCTAATAATCCTCTTTCTGATCTTCCAGGTCACACTAGGTGCAAGAAGAGAGCATACTTAAGAAATTACTGAACCAATAACTCTCTTTTCTGATCCTCCAGATCACACTAGGTGCAAGAGGAGAGCTTACTTCAAGAAGTTATCAAGTTTTCCCTTCTTTTATGATTTTATGTTTTTTTTTTAAGAAATTGGCTACCTAGTTACACTTCCCCGGCAACGGCGCCAAAATGTTTGGTCAATTTAGTGTATCCTAAATTGCTGCATTTAATTTGTCAATCCGGGATTCATAAGCTGATGAAGTGCGGCGCACTATATGTGCAAGATAACCTATTTCTTAACTTTTTGTCGTTTTTGGTTTTCTAAGGTGAAATGGAAATTCTAAAATGAAAACAAGTATGGTTATATTTGTTCAAGGAAATGATATCCCCTATAATGATTTACCAACTTGAAACTTTAAAAGGAATTTGAAATTTTCAATGACAAAACTTGAAAGGAAATGAAAATGTACTGCTGAAATGAAAACAATGAACTAGTGAGCATGAAACTAAACTATTCTTCTTTGTTGTCTAAACAAAAGAAACTATGCTTAAAGAAATTCAAAATTGCAACAAAGTAAATCTAAATCGAGATTACATCAATTTATCTTCTGATCCTTCATCATTAGTCCAGCTATGATTTTCGGAAGTAATCATAAACAATTTGAGTAACTGATATTTAATTTGGAGAAAGTAAACTAATACTAAACCATACACTCATGATTCAATCCCTCACCATCAGTCCAGCTGTGGCTTTCGGAGGCAATTGAAGATGTCATACATGATTCAATATATCTAAGTTTGCGGAAAAGAAACTAATACTAAACTACGCACTTCATCATGCAGCCCCTCACCATCAGTCCAGCTGTGGCTTTCGGAAACAGCTTGAAGATGTTATGAGCGATTTAATATCATCAAGTGTGCTTTGCGGGGAGGAAAACCAATACTAAACTACACATTTCATAATACAATCCCTCACCATCGGTCAATTTGTGGCTTTCGGAGAGCAATATTTGAAGATGCTATGAGCGATTTAATATATCTAATTTTGCGAGAAAGGAAACTAATACTAAGCTACATTTCATAATACAATCCCTCACCATCAGTCCAGCTGTGGCTTTCGGAGGCAACTGAAGATGCTATGAGCAGATTAGTATATCTAAATTTAACTATTGAAGTAGATAAGCAAAACTGAGTTAAACAAAGCAATACTGAAATGAAACAGCAACTAAGAAAAACACATTAGCAGCAGAACAATGTTAATTCCATGTCATTAGTCAAAAAGCTATGCAAATGCCCGGGCTGCCTATTTATAACCTGAAACAAGAACACTGATCAGTGATTAATAACATAAAACATGAAAGACAGAAGTAAAATGGAAAGCATGCAAGATTATAAACAGAAATGAAGCATATATATCATGAAAGATGAAATGTATAAACATGTGAATGGATTATGGCACAATCAGCTTTAAAGAAATAAAACAAGAACTATACAATAATGCACAGAACCTTGGCAAGTGCAGGGGCCCTCTACACCAGCCTTGGCAACAATCTTCAAGTACGAATTACGTTTGGAAACAGTCTTCTTATATTAAAATGCAGTCATAACAGAAAGGTGATATTACGGCACAGTGGCAGCGTAATTACATTACATAGCAGACTAATAAAAACTAACAGAGACTAATCTAATATGCGTATACAAACACGTTATTTATAACAAAAGAAATATAACTGATTCCTAAAGTTTATGCTGATGGAGAACACGTAGACCGTTACGTCCACGGATCTAGAATCATGGCCATGTTGGAAAGTAAATCTATGAGGAGTGGATGCTTGAATTCGGCTATGGAGCCATGTACAGATGTCGACTTGTCCTCCGCAACTCAGAAACGGCCGTATGAACCTTTACGTGACACGAAACATAGCCCTGTCACCGTAAGACTCTACGGTTGACTTCCATGTGGACGCCTTTGACCGTGGCTTCTTTAGATGAGTTTGCTCGAGCCAACAGGACACGAACCATGTCCACATCATTCCTTACTTGCCCATGTGGCTCGTTTTTTTCGTAGACACCTGTAGCATAGATTTCCACAAAATAGCTGCGGAAAGTTGCAGCAGCTACGGAAAGTGGCAAGTTTCCGCAGCTGTATGAACAAAATCTAAATCAAATAGAAAACACAAAAACATAATTAAAAACCATGTTAGATACCCTTTTGCAAATGATATTGACAATTTTGGAGGTTTAAGTGAGTGAAAAAGATATGGAAAAGTGTATGGAAAAAATGCATGGTGAGACTCAACACGGTACACACCTCAACTCCCCTTTTTTTACTTAGTTAGATAAGAGAAAGAGTCTAATGAGAACTTGGGATAATCCCAAGCTTTAGGTGAAGATAGTCAAATGCTTCACGAGGTAATGGTTTGGTAAAGATGTCAGTAATTTTTTCCTTTGTGCCAACATATTCAAGCTTGATATTCTTTTCGGTGACCTGCTTTCTAACGAAATGATATTTGATCGGAATGTGCTTTTTTCTGGAATGCATCACAGGATTATTGGAGATACTGATGGCACTGGTGTTATCGCAAAAGATGGGAATAGGCTCATCAAACTTGACTTGAAGATATTGCAAAGTTTTCTTCATCCAGAGAACTTGAGTACAACAAGCTGTTGACGCGATATATTCTGCTTCTGCTTTAGATAACGAGATTGAAGATTGCTTTTAATTAATCATAAAACAAGGAAACCACCTAGATAGAATGTTGCTCCACTGGTACTCTTTCGATCATCAATGCTTCCTTCCCAATTTGTATCTGTATAAGCTTGGATAACTAGATTATTTCCTTTGGGATACCATAAACCATAATTTTTTGTGCCCTTAAGATATCGGAGAATTATTTTGACGAAAATAATATGAGATTATTTTGGTGCTGCTTGGAATCTTTCTACTTGTCTAATTGCCTGCATTACGTCTGGCCAAGAAGTTGTCACATATAAGAGACTGCCAATCATAGATCTATACAACCTCTGGTCCACATCCTTTAACGAATTATCTAAACTTAACGTGCAACCTGTTACCATTGCAGTAAGGGCAGGCTTGCAATCTTCCATCTTGAATTTATTGATAATTTTCTTGATGTACTTGGTTTGATATATAAATATTTCTTTATCCTGCTGAGATATCTGAAGCCCTAAAAGGTATGTCAGCTCACCAAGTAGAGACGTTTCAAACTCACTTTGCATATTTGTGGAAAATTTTCTACTTAATCTATCATCATTGCTTCCAAAAAATTTATCATATACATATACCTCGATAATTGTTAGGTTATCTTGATCCACTTTCACATAGAGATTTTTGTTGGCACTTCCTTTCTTGAATCCCTTTTGATGTAGATATCCATCAAGACGAGCATACCAAGCTCTAAGAGCTTGCTTGAGACCATATAGTGCCTTCTTTAATCTGCAGACATAGTCTTCCTCTTCAGAGAGTAGAAAACCTTCAGGTTGTTCAATGTAACCTTCTTCCAATTCACCATTTAGAAAGGTTGACTTAACATCCATTTGGTAGACCTTGATTTTTCTCGAGCATGCATAAGTGAGAAAAATTTTGGTAGCTTCCATTCTGGAAATGGGAGAAAATGTTTCTTCAAAATCAATTCCTTCAACTTGTGCATATCCTTTGCAGTCTAATCTTTCGTTATTCTTGGTAACCTGTCCATCCTCTTTCAATTTGTTTCTAAAGACCCATTTAGTTCCAATAACATTTTTATCCTTTGGTCATGGAACCAATTCCCAAGTATCGTTCTTCTCAATTTAATCTAGTTCTTCATTCATAGTTGCTACCCAGTGTTCATCTTGCCTAGCTTCCTCAAAATTGCTAGGCTCAAAAGTTACTAAAAAGCAAGGTGGGCTTGTTGTGATGAACGAAGTTGTCGACTTATTCTGGTTCCAATTCCTTCATTTATGTTGGAAATAATTTGATTTGACGGATGATTCTTTTGACACCATTATTTTAAGGATTTTGGAGAATTTTCTTGTACATCCTGCTGATCATTTATTATTTCCTCTTGGTTGACTGTTGTTTCCTTATTTTACTGGTCTTGTTCTGGAGCATCTTCTTCATCCTTCACGGATTCTCCCTCAGATCCCTCATATTTTCTTGAAGGGACAATCTCATCGTCATCCTTTGTAACACAATCTTAATCAAAAGTAACATTTATACTTTCCACTATTTGTTTTCACCTCATATTGTAGCATCTATAAGCCTTCCTTTTGCGTGAATAACCAACAAAAATACCTTCATCGACACGGGAATCGAACTTGCCCAATTTTTTATCTTCTCTTTTGATGTAGCATTTGCTTCCAAATATTTTGAAGTATTTGACGTTAGCCAGTCTTCCTTTCCATAATTCGTATGGAGTCATGTTACAATTGTTCCTTAGAAAACCTCTTTTTATAATTAATACAGTTGTATCGATTGCTTGAACCCATAATTTATCATCTAATTTTGAGTCATTTAACATTGTTCTAGCCATTTCCTGTATGGCTCTATTTTTTCTTTCAACAACTCCATTTTGTTGCGGTGTTCTGCCTATTGAGCATTTCCTTTTTATTCCATTTCATCACAGTACTATCAAAATACCTTGGAACTGAATTCTCAGCCATATTACAGCAAGTGGTTGGCAGAAAAGTGCATGTGTAGGTGTGCTCGGACTATGGAGAAGCGGGTCTTACGGTATAAGAAAGCTTGAAAACCCTTGAGCGACCATGATTCATCTGTCTGCAAGAGAGCAATTCCATTGCCATTTCCAATAACTTACCCACTAAAATACGCGAGAACTGGTGAGCTCGCAAGCAGCCACTGATTCATTTTAAATGAAACTATAAAATATACATTTTTCTTTTCAATAAACCCTATCATTCTGAACCTTACCCTTGCATACACATCAAACGCATTCCCGGAGAAAAAATCAAAAGTAAAAGAAAATGCAAAAGTTTGATTGGGCATAATAAAACCTGATAGCTACAGATATTTGATAACGAGAACAAAAACGGACCTCACCTTATCGGGATTTAATAATTCCTGATAACCTACAGGCCTTTCTTTGGATGTAACCTTAATGATAAGCCTCTATAATCAATTCTCATCCAAAAATCGATGAAAATCTGAGGTGCATGTTGTATTTATTTATTTATTTTTCTTTATCGATTTTCTCTCAATGCATAGTCCATGTCCTCTCTAAGTTTACTAATTTTTTTTTTTTAATTAATTATTTATTTAGTAAATAAATAAACTTCTATACTCTCACCAATATTTCAATGCACATAGAAAATGGATTAGAATAATAATAATAATAATAATTTTTTTTTATTATATATATATATATATATATATATATATATATATTTGAAAAATTAGGATTATTCTAATTAAGAATATCTCATATATTTTAATGAAAAGAAGATTAACAAATAAATAATTAGTAATGTTATTAATTTCACCACAAACAAAATTATGGATTAACTATGTGTTTTTTTTTTTTTTTTTGAAATATTACTTGGAGGTCACACAAAGTCGAAACCCGCTCTAATACCATATGTTCAACAATAATTTATGTTCAACAATTAATCTGTGACCCAAAAAAATAAAAATAAAACTTACTTGATCCATCGGAAACGCACGGATTTGTTTTGCCATATTACAGCAAGTGGTTGGCAGAAAAGTGCATGTGTAGGTGTGCTCGGACTATGGAGAAGCGGGTCTTACGGTATAAGAAAGCTTGAAAACCCTTGAGCGACCATGATTCATCTGTCTGCAAGAGAGCAATTCCATTGCCATTTCCAATAACTTACCCACTAAAATACGCGAGAACTGGTGAGCTCGCAAGCAGCCACTGATTCATTTTAAATGAAACTATAAAATATACATTTTTCTTTTCAATAAACCCTATCATTCTGAACCTTACCCTTGCATACACATCAAACGCATTCCCGGAGAAAAAATCAAAAGTAAAAGAAAATGCAAAAGTTTGATTGGGCATAATAAAACCTGATAGCTACAGATATTTGATAACGAGAACAAAAACGGACCTCACCTTATCGGGATTTAATAATTCCTGATAACCTACAGGCCTTTCTTTGGATGTAACCTTAATGATAAGCCTCTATAATCAATTCTCATCCAAAAATCGATGAAAATCTGAGGTGCATGTTGTATTTATTTATTTATTTTTCTTTATCGATTTTCTCTCAATGCATAGTCCATGTCCTCTCTAAGTTTACTAATTTTTTTAATTAATTATTTATTTAGTAAATAAATAACTATACTCTCACCAATATTTCAATGTACATAGAAAATGGATTAGAATAATAATAATAATAATAATTTTTTTTTATTATATATATATATATATATATATATATATATATATATATATATATATATATATATATATATTTGAAAAATTAGGATTATTCTAATTAAGAATATCTCATATATTTTAATGAAAAGAAGATTAAAAAATAAATAATTAGTAATGTTATTAATTTCACCACAAACAAAATTATGGATTAACTATGTGTTTTTTTTTTTTTTTTTGAAATATTACTTGGAGGTCACACAAAGTCGAATACCGCAACAATAATTTTGATTCATTTAACATTGTTCTAGCCCTTTCCTATATGGCTCTATTTTTTCTTTCAACAACTCCATTTTGTTGCGGTGTTCTGCCTATTGAGAATTTCCTTTTTATTCCATTTTCATCACAGTACTACCGAAATACCTTGTAACTGAATTCTCAGCCATTATCTGATCTCAGACATTTGATCTTCAAATCAATTTCATTTTCGACCAATTCCTTGTAGATTCTAAAACATTCGAATTCCTCAATCTTTTTATTTAAGAAGTTGATGGTTATCATTCTGGTGTAATCATCTATCATCAGCATAAAATATAATTCTCCATCTAAACCTTTTGTTCTCATAGGACCACATAGATCAGTATGTACTGATCCTAGTGGACGTGATGCAAAGTGTTCTTTTGTATTGAACCCAATTTTTGTCTATTTGTCGTGCTGACAAGATTCAGATATCGTATTGGTGGGTTTTGAAATTTTAGGCATTTCTCTTACTGCTTCCTTCTTGTTGATTCTAACCAAATTGTTGAAATTTATATGTCCCATTCGTCTATTCCATAACCAACTTTCGTCTTCTTTCACCAAAAAGCACCATTTATGTATCTCATCCAAAATATATATATCATTTGGAGCTCTACTTGTTGTAGCCACAATTTACCGAACTTTCATTTCCTGATTTCACATTTCTTAGAGTTAAATAACATCGTTTGTCCTTGATCGCACATTTGTCCAACACTGAGCAGATTGTGATTCATATTTTTAACCAATGACACATCTTTCGCTAATGCATGCTTTTTTCCAAGTGTGACTGTACCTACTCCTATGATGTTTGAAGACCTGTCATTTACAAAAGACATTGTTCCATCCTTATTTTCCTTCAAGGATATGAACTTATTCTTATCTCTAGTCATATAAGTTGAGAAACCACTATCAACATACCAAAAGATTCTGTTGCTTTCAGCTTTGAGAGCGATAGCACATTTTTAAATCTTCTTTTTCCATATTTGTTCATTATGATTTTGCGAGAATTCCTTTTAGGAACTTCCAAGTTTTCAATATTTAGACAGGTGTCCAAAATTGTTACATTTGTAACATTCGACATCATCTCTCAAATTATCAAATATGTTAATATTATGTTGAGTTCCGAAATATCCATTTCTGAAAGATCTCCCAAAATTGTCTTTATTCCAAACATATGTGTGACATTCTATAGCTCTATGTCTAAACCTTCCTCATGAATAACAATGACCATAGAAGATAGGTTGATACTTGGGAGGAAATCTTCTTTGAGGAATTGTCTTCCATGGTTCTTCTTGCGAGTCTTGATCTCTTGAGTTCGCTGGAAGGTCTACCTGCTTGTTAGATTTTTCATATCCATCTTCTTTTGCTGTCATAGAAGGACTTGGCTCCTTTCCAGATTTTTCTTTGTAACCAAGACCAGTCTTGTCACTATTTGATCATTTATTGTTGATAATTTCTTCCAATTCCTTGGAATTGTTGGTGTAGTTTTGAAGAGTTTTTCCATTTTTTACTTGCTTTTGAAGAGAACCTATTTCAGCTTCCAATGCTTCTCTTTCTTTTTTGCTTTCCTTTAATTCTTCTGTGAGTGATTCGTCAACTCATTTGTATTCTTCAACCTTGATTTTAATATTTAGGACATGTTCCCTTTCTATCTTCAATTAGTCTTCAAGAGTGTTGACATGCTTCTTCTCGACCTTGAGCTCTTTGATAACCTTGATCACTTTGTTTTGAAATTCAACCTCAGTTATCTCTTCTTCTTCGTCTCCTTCTTCGTCATATACTTTGTAACAACCTCAATTTTAACATGCAATTAATTATATCACATAGAAAATGAATAATCAACTCAAAAACCGTTTAACTAATTATCATGAAATTTTCAGAAACATAAGCAAGTCGACTTACCTGTAATGGCGCTTTTCCTTACTTGAGACTCCAAGGTTGAATGCTAGTTGAATCCTGCTGATCGCAACAGAGTTTTGGGGACAACTCTCCACCCAACCGTAGGCTCAGCTGTATGTAATATTTCCACAGCTGGCCACCCCCGAGCCCTCAATCAACGTACTACTGCCAGGGTATCCTTTGCCTCACCATACCTTTCTCTCCAGAGAATGTATGAAAGAATCAATCCTTGAACCTTCCTCAATGTCTATTAAATAGACCAAACCATGGAATGGGAACCACATGCACACAGTCACTGTGTCAACATGCAACTTCAGTTTTACTTACTTTAGTTGTTCTCTTACTTTTTGTTAGCTTTACTTAATTTAGTGTTCTCTTAGTTTAACTTCTTTTTTATTAGTTTCTTAGTTTAACTCTTTGTTTTATTTTTGTTAATTAATTCTTTCTTAACTTTCTTTCTATTAGTTTCTTAGTTTAACTCTTTGTTAATTTATTTACTTTGGTTAATTAATTATTTCTTTAACTTTACTTATGGTTTATTGTTTTAGGACTCCAGTCTATTATTTACCTTTTTATTTAGAACTCCAGTTATTGTTTAATGTTTTATTGATTATTTATTTATTATTCTCTTGACTATTTATTTATTTTCTTATTTATTAAATTATATTATATTATTTATATATTATTTATTATCTTATAATTATTTATTACTTTATATTTATTTATTATTTTATAATTATTATGGGACATTACATACTCCCCATCTTCAAGGAACTTCGTCCCAAAGTTGAATATTTAATTATATTATATTATTTATTATTTATTACTTCATGTGTGACCAACACCCTCTGCTGAACTAGTATAACCAGCAGGCATCGAAATTTCATCACAGCACCCGGGAATCTCAAGGAATCTATGTCCTTTTCCCACTTTCGGAACAAGGCATAAGCCTTCCCAGTCTGTCCCTAGTCAAGGCTGGCCCCAAGGCTCGCGCCCGACTCAGACCTCATCTGCCCCAAGGCAGGCATCCGGTCCCAGTACTCAATGACTCCGGGCATCTCGCAAGGCTGGCCCACTCCCTCCACAGCTACTTAAGGTGCACAGCCCCAGGAATCAAAGTCTTACGCACTTCTAGACTTCGGCGTTCCCATCCAATAACAGGGACTTGGCCTACAATATTAGACCCTTGGCCTCCTCAAGATGGTCCCACAGCCCTTCAAGAGCTATCCATCAAGAGATATACAAGACAAAGGAACCACTGGCATATGTAGTGTTGATTGAGTTCGTCCCCAGCCCATATGGTGTTACATATTCTCCCTCATAGGTATGGGCTCCCGCGAGATCATCAAATAAACCGACGTTCTCGGCCCATCTGTGGATTTCCTGCCAATCACCACATCTCAACATGCATCCAATGCATTAGTTATAATCATAAAATCATAGAAAATAATCCACATGCCAACTCTTGCATGTCATCATGATAACATAACATTGTTGTTAATAACCACATTCTCAATAGTAGATAATTGCATACTCTTGTATGTCATAAAATCTGTATTGATTCCACATGCTTCACATCATGAAATACCATCATAAGTTATAGCATCAACATATATGAATCATGACATCACATAATAAATGAACAACATGCCAATATACATCATATCATAACATCATGATCCCTATGCATATCTTATCCCTCATTAGCATACAACATCATTATCATAAAAATAAATAAATAACCACCACATATGCATCATCAACCTCTCATCATAATTATATCCATTTACCACATACCATCACATCATGAAACATCATTAATATGAGAATCATTTCTATACTTATCAAATATAGAATAATAATACATTATAAGCATTCTTATCATGATTCATCGAAAAAATCAATTTCATTTGCTTGTATAAACATTGAATACCTACTATGAACTAAGATTATTTAACAACTTATCAACTACACCAACTACGAGTGATGGCATGCAATAGATCAACACCATGAGAAAAGTTGGCATATTCATAATCAATTGACGAAATCAAGTCCTAATTAACCAATGATAAAATTCACCTAATTCAATAAGGGACACCATAGTATTAATGTCAACAAGGTAGAGAGAATTCTTCCCAGGCCAAATGTAAATCTAATCTATTAGTGTCAACAACATTAATGGCTAGATCAAGGAAGCCCAAATGGTAAATAAAATTGACATCCTAATTGTATAGACAAATATAACCTATGTAAGAAATCATCATTTTAATTAAAACTAAAAGATTAGGTTTCCAAAAAGAAAAGAAAAAGTGATTTTTTGAATGAAAAACCATGGTGGAAAGAATAACGTGCCATCATTAATTTTCCTCATCCTTCATAAGTTACACTATGGAGATCAAAACCACAATTTAATTGCCATTCATCCAAATCCATTTATTACATGTTTAAACCACAACTTAATAATAACCACTAACTATGTAGTACTCAATCTTTTCAAAACCAAATAAAATATGAAATTTAAAAGAAATATTTATAATAATTCACTAATACCTATATGAATAATACACAACTAATTATATCCATCCATCTCTAAATTAATTTATTAAAAGTAATATTCTTAGATTTAATATAATTAGCAAGACCATGTTTTTAATGAATGTATCTAATTAAGTCATAGTTTGCAAATTTCTAAATATTTAAATATGAGAATACCCCAAAAATGATTTGTAATTTATAAGTCCATTCAAAACCTCATTACCAACCAACCACGACATTATGAGATTAAGTATTAAAAATTAAAAATATTGCTATCCAAAAATCTATATACAAATAAATATTAAAGTTACATAATCTATGTGGCATGTTAATTTCTTAACTTCTTTATAATCTACATAATATAACTTAATGTAATAAGTAATATTAATGTAATAACTCACACATCATATGATATAGTTTGTTTTGACTTACACGTTATTCCTCCTTTGTTTTAACCTATGTTTTATTCATTCTTTATTTGTTTGAAATACCTTTAACATATACTATATTTTTACACACTTGTATACTCAATTTTTATATATCATTTATTTATATATTAAGAATATGAAAATTTTATATGTTTTTAAATTTAAATTATCCAAATTAAAATAGGATCCTATAATAAAACCAATATTTCATAATAATAAATACAAATATGCATGATGCTAAATATTAATATATATTACATAATATTACATAATTTATAAGTTATTGCCATACACCTTAGTGAGCCACTTAAAAACAATGACAAGGTAATTATAATTTGTTAAACCTTCTAATTGATGAGATCTGTCTTAACAATCAACATTCTTGAAGCAAGTCGATAGATCAACTTAATAACCTCAAACTCATTAGAAAACTTGCATAACCTTAATTATTCATGTAATCACTAATACAAGTATCTATGCATTTCTCTCTATAATAACAATCACAGGAAATTCAAAAATAAATAAATAAATAAATAAATAAAATTATATAATAACCCTACTTTTTCAATTAATTGTTTTTGTTTTCTTAAATTTTTATATAAAAAAAAATTTGTAATTTTTTCCGGGACATGCTTCAATGTGGCAAGGGGATGTTAGAGAGTTCTCAAAAGCCCATATATATATATATATATATATATATATATATATTCTTTTTTGGGGGTTCTCCCAATTAATCTGTGACCCAAAAAAATAAAAATAAAACTTACTTGATCCGTCGGAAACGCACGGATTTGTTTTGCCATATTACAGCAAGTGGTTGGCAGAAAAGTGCATGTGTAGGTGTGCTCGGACTATGGAGAAGCTTGAAAACCCTTGAGCGACCATGATTCATCTGTCTGCAAGAGAGCAATTCCATTGCCATTTCCAATAACTTACCCACTAAAATACGCGAGAACTGGTGAGCTCGCAAGCAGCCACTGATTCATTTTAAATGAAACTATAAAATATACATTTTTCTTTTCAATAAACCCTATCATTCTGAACCTTACCCTTGCATACACATCAAACGCATTCCCGGAGAAAAAATCAAAAGTAAAAGAAAATGCAAAAGTTTGATTGGGCATAATAAAACCTGATAGCTACAGATATTTGATAACGAGAACAAAAACGGACCTCACCTTATCGGGATTTAATAATTCCTGATAACCTACAGGCCTTTCTTTGGATGTAACCTTAATGATAAGCCTCTATAATCAATTCTCATCCAAAAATCGATGAAAATCTGAGGTGCATGTTGTATTTATTTATTTATTTTTCTTTATCGATTTTCTCTCAATGCATAGTCCATGTCCTCTCTAAGTTTACTAATTTTTTTTTTTTAATTAATTATTTATTTAGTAAATAAATAAACTTCTATACTCTCACCAATATTTCAATGCACATGAAAATGGATTAGAATAATAATAATTTTTTTTTATTATATATATATATATATATATATATATATATATATATTTTTGAAAAATTAGGATTATTCTAATTAAGAATATCTCATATATTTTAATGAAAAGAAGATTAACAAATAAATAATTAGTAATGTTATTAATTTCACCACAAACAAAATTATGGATTAACTATGTGTTTTTTTTTTTTTTTTGAAATATTACTTGGAGGTCACACAAAGTCGAAACCCGCTCTAATACCATATGTAACAACTTCAATTTTAACATGCAATTAATTATATCACATAGACAATGAATAATCAACTCAAAAACTGTTTAAGTAATTATCATGAAATTTTCAGAAACATAAGCAAGTTGACTTACCTGTAATGGCGCTTATCCTTACTTGAGACTCCAAGGTTGAATGCTAGTTGAATCCTGCTGATCGCAACAGAGTTTTGGGGACAACTCTCCACCCAACCGTAGGCTCAATTGTATGTAATCTTTCCACAGCTGGCCACCCCCGAGCCCTCAATCAACGTACTATTGCCAGGGTATCCTTTGCCTCACCATACCTTTCTCTCGAATGTATCAAAAAATCAATTCTTGAACCTTCCTCAATGTCTATTAAATAGACCAAACCATGGAATGGCAACCACATGCACACAGTCACTGTGTCAACATGCAACTTAAGTTTTACTTACTTTAGTTGTTCTCTTACTTTTTGTTAGCTTTACTTAATTTAGTGTTCTCTTAGTTTAACTTCCTTTTTATTAGTTTCTTAGTTTAACTCTTTGTTTTATTTTTGTTAATTAATTCTTTCTTTAACTTTCTTTCTATTAGTTTCTTATTTTAACTCTTTGTTAATTTGTTTACTTTGGTTAATTAATTATTTCTTTAACTTTACTTACGGTTTATTGTTTTAGGACTCCAGTGTATTATTTACCTTTTTATTTAAAACTCCAATTATTGTTTAATGTTTTATTGATTATTTATTTATTATTCTCTTGACTATTTATTTATTTTCTTATTTATTATATTATATTATATTATATATATATTATTTATTATCTTATAATTATTTATTACTTTATATTTATTTTTTATTTTATAATTGTTATGGGACATTACATGCTTCTTGTTTATTATGCTTGGCCATCAACAATAATTTTCCATTGATTTCTTCTTAGTTACCATTGTCTTCATAATATCTATCTTCTTTGGGGAACAAACTCTTCTTAAACCATTTCTTCTTGCCTTGCTTGTTTAACTTCCTCAAACCTTTATTTCCTTTCGTAACAGCCTCATTTTTGTGAGGACACTTGGCTGCAAAATGCCCAACCTCATGACAATCGAAACATATCAATGGAAGTTTACCTTTGAATTTCCTTGTACCTTTTCTCATTTTTCGCATGAAGTAGGAAAATTATTTATCTAAAAATTCTTCCTCATCTTCTTCCGTACGACTACAAGTTTTCTCTTTTAGACTATGCATGTCCTTACTAGTTTTCTTGGATGCAGAGAATGTTATTTCTAGGTGAGATGTGTCGTTCTCTTCTTCAATCCTCATTTCATATGTCATAAGCACTCCATGAAATTCATCTTTGCTGATATTGGCTAGATTTGAACTATATTCCAAGACATATACCATTGGATTGAATATTTCCAGAAAGGTTCTAATGATCTTTCAGAAATTTTTTTTCTTGTCGACAGGTTCTCCCAAACCTTCCAATGCATTTGTTATTTCATCAACACATTGTAAGTATGCATCAATATTTTCATATTCCTTCATTTTGAGTTACTCAATTTTTTCCTTGTAAATTTGAAGCTTTGATTCTTTCACATTTGAGTCACCTGCATATATATTCTCAATCTTGCCCCATACTTCTTTAGTAGTTTTTCAACTCAGTACCTTAATATAGACAGATTCAACAATCCCACTGATAATGAGATATTTAGCCCTTCCATCATATACCATATTTTTCTTTCCATGTTCATCCTAGGTTGTTGTAAAGCCTTTTTCAACGATTTCCCATACTTCATATCCTTGCACGAGCAAATGAACCTGCATTCTTCCACTCTAAAGTGCGTAGTTATTTCCATAGAACAGAGGAACTCTATTCTTAGTATATTCCATGACATCCTTCTAGTTGTTAGACTGCTATTGAAGAAACCAAGCCAATTATTGGAAATATTGAGAGGGAGGGTGAATCAATATTTCTTATCAATTAACACTTTTTAAATATTTTTAGATCATGATTTAATCTTAAATTATTCTTGATGTTTATCTAGTAACAACAGTAAACAATAGAACACAACAGGCACACGAATTTTACGTGGAAAACCCCCTCTAGGTCAAAAACCACCGAACGCTTTTCTAATAAATTATTTAATATTTAGCCCCAACTAAAATGAAAGGTACAACTTCCTAGAATTCTAGAAAATCATTCTTCTCCAGCTCCCACTGGAAGGATGCCCCAATGGCCTGGTTTCTTCAATAGGCAACTGAATGGATGCGGCCCTGACATCCTAGACCAACCTACCACCCTGAAGTGTTCATAAGCTCCAACCTGTAGGTGACTTCATGCACGAACCTAGCACCTCCCTGCCACCCTATAATGATCAGAAATAATACAAGTGTGTGGAATCCCGTATTAGGGACAATGATCCACAATACAATATGATTCACAATGATTTTTTTGAACTAGACCAATCACCCAATCATACTATGACCTGCAACCCAACCATAACATTATCCAACAATGGCACTTATACCTCCCAAAAATGCCTCTCCAACTCTAGGCAGATTGACTCTTTTACAATAATGACTCTTTCACAATTTTACAGAGATGATTTTTACAATACTGACTTTTGACACGACCTGATACTTGACTTGACACTGCTTCTTTGAACACTAGAAGTTGTTGAGGTATTGTTGTGCTTGCTTCAAGTAATGTTACTTTGGCGTTGCATTGTCCTTATGGTATGTGTCTAAGTTGTCCTATTGTTTCCTCCTTCCTACACATGCAAGACCCAAACCAATATACAAAAAAAATACTTACACTATCTTGCAAACCATATGTCAGAGAAATATTCAAAATTCAAATGTAAATAAGTTCAACATTTATGAACAAAACCCAATCAAACATACATAAAAAATACTTACACTGTCCTGCAAAAACACATGTCAGAGATGATATTCAAATTAAAATTCAAACACTAATCATACATACCTTGTTGTAGCAGACTTGCCCTCGACTATTGATGTGTTGTCCTTACTACAGTGATCCTTGAATGAATATTTTTTCTTGCCTTCTAGAAGCTCGACATTGAATCTATTGTATCTATGTAATTTCAGATCTCCAAGGTCTGAAATTTCGTCCTTTGGTAGCCCTCTGAGTCCTTTTTCCAACCCCATAGGTCTTATCAACATTATTTTCTTCAAGAAATAGTTATTCCCAATCTCCTACGATGACCTCATTATAGAGTGGTTCAGTAGAGCGAACTTGTACAAAGTGCCACATGTCACTGTTTCAACCTTTGGTCCATAAACCAATACCCAACAAACTACAACCCGTCCTATTTCTATAACTTTTGACGAAATTTGAATTGAATGCTCAGAGAGAAAGTTATGAATATTTTCCCAAGGATGCCTGTTTGACATGAAATTCGGGAGCCTGCAAAAACCCTAACTTCCTCAGATCATATCTCCGAAAATATAGTGAACCAATATCTGAAATTCAGATACGAGCTTCATTAGGATTTCACCCAAATGTGATTTTAGTTTCAGTATCTAAAGCTTCGCAAAAAAAAATTTATATCGAAAATTCCATGATGACCTGTTATAAGTAGCGGAATATTTACATGAGGAGGATATGAGGGTTGCAATTTATATAAATTATTAGGCTGAGAGGGTATTCAACAAGTGAACGTTGGAGGGATTTTAGGAGCTTAAAAAATTATTAATTATTGACAATTTAATGACCACAAACAATTATTACTGTCATGCCACAACCCTATGGGGTTTTAGCCCACTAACTAGGGTTACTAACTTCAAACACGAATATCTCTCAAACCGTGAAGAATTACATGGCATGCCATATATCAACGGAAACATCTTGACAAGTAGAAACCATATTAAATATCCTTGACCTGGAATAGAGTAATTTGTCAAGTAAAAATTCCTATGCAAGATCGGGGTAGGCTCTAGTGCTGCTTGGGTTGACATCAATGACAACCACTGATCAACACCACTTTCCCCCGTGCTCAGTGGCTCTGCACCCCTAGGTGCTCTTCTCATCTTCTATCTTGCTACATGATTCCCTCCCTTTCATTGAGACTCCTATTTCCTCGCCTAGCCACCCTATTGATCTTCTCTTATAGATCACGTTTTGAAGCCCCTTCTAGGTCGATGCTCATCAATGGTTGGTTCAGTCTCCCCTCCTCCTTTAGATCAAGAGATTGAAAGAATTCAACTCATTGGCCTCAAATGGGCCCAATTTCCAAAGAGCCTTTGAATATGGTTTTGTCGAAAAACTTGATGTTATCCCAAAATTGAGATTTCTACACCTCAGGTCCATCAACGAGCTCTTCAAATTGTAGATCGTGGTCTAATCAGATAGGTTATGGGGATTTGGCCATCCCCCAAAAATTTTCATCAATGGATCTTGAACAACTGGAAACCTTTTATCAAATGAGAGGTATTTTATTTTTGTAGTAAGGGTTTCTTCACTTTTTATTTTGAGAACAAGTCTGATCGAGATCTAATATTCACAAGCGAGCCTTACTTCATGAGAGCTTAGGGACTTTATCTGAATCACTGGAGCCTAAAATTCAACCCAGAGTGTGATATCTCATCCACAGCTTTGGTCTATGTGAAATTACCCTTCCTTTCTTTGTATTGTTGGAATGACACAACCTTCAGAAGGATTGGTAATGCTCTAGGGAAGTACATAGATTGTGCGAAACCAAAAGTTTGTCTCTTCTCATGCACTCAAATTTGTGTTGAGATTGATATTAACAAGGGCATACTTGTATAAATCAATCTCAACATGGATAGTTGGAATCAAATTCAAGAAGTGGATTAGGATGAGTTACCCTTCAACTGTAAGAGTTTCCATGAATACGACCATTTTTCTAGAAACTTCCCCAAAAAAGCTAAGGATAACTACAAGGAAAAGACCCTCTAGTGGATGTTTTTGAGGAAGCCCTTATAAAAATAGCCCATATATCCCTTTGTAGCGAAGGTCACTGGAGGAGGTTGGCAGGTGGATGTTTTTGCGGAAGTTTTTTTCGCAGTGCACTTATAATCCTAACACGCATCAGTGCACTTATAATCCTAACAAGCACCAGTGTGCTTGATATATATGTCACACACCGGTGCATAATAGAGGCTAAAGAAGCATTGCAGAGTTATTTTTAAGTACTATGAAAACAACGGTGCACTTCATACATACAACGCACTGTTGCATTTTATATAAAGAACACAGGTGCGTACTATCAAATGGCACATCGAGACACTAATAATTTTGATGCTATTTACTAACGATGACGACCCAGTGTTGTTTATGTAAAACGACGCAATGAAATAGGGTTTTTATTCAAAGGAAGCATTGTGCGCTCCTTACGAAATGGCTTAGTGTGTCTCAATAATCCATCACATCATAAATAAATGTGGTGCGCCATTGATACAACCGCCTGGTGTGTCTCATAATCAAGTGCACCGAAAAAGGGTTAATTTGGAAAAAAAATTATTGGCTGTAAAAATTTTGATTTTACTTGTTATAGTGTTGTAGATCTCTCAAGCACTGATGTGACTTTTCCTTCTTTGAGGCACCTTGACATCGGTGCTCCCATTTCCCGCATTGCTTCCGTCCATTGCTCACTGTGTGGACTTCAAATTTTGTAAAATAGTGGGAAAATTTGGTTTTTAGGGTTCCATTGCAAATAGGCCTCCTCAACATGCAAATGTGCAGGTAATCTACTTGTTTCTCAACAACTAAAGCTTTTAGTGGATTAATTTTTAAAATTGAGATAAAATTCAGTATTTTTTTGAAAAAAAAAAAAATCATGTGTGGTCCATTCAAGTCGTTCGGCTCGCATCGTTCTCGGTGCTCCCTATAAATTTACAGGTCGCACCGCGAACTGTGTTAATGGAAACCACACCAGGCGGTTAATGTGATAGCCCAGTGTGGTACTAAGATAAAGTGCACCACAATAACAATAAAATATTGCGAGGTGTGTCAGTTTCCAGCCACACCGATAGTTTAAATTTTTTTAAAATTAGCAATTTATTTACGGCGGTGCGTTAGTTTACTAGGACACACTGCAGTATTTTGTTTACGGTAGTGTGTCGGTAAAAAATACCACACCGGGGAAGTGTATGTTTGGTATTGCACTAATAGTGGTAAAATATTACAAACACCTTGGGGAGGATATGTTTTATCAACGCACCACCTATAATATTTATTTAAGTAATAGTTTCTTGTTGTCGCGGTGCACTTGATTACTGAGATGCAATGGGCTGGTTTGTACGAAGCGCTCATCAGAGATATTTGAAATATCCAATGCACCATCTCAATAGTTTTTTGAGCGTTCTTTTGCACCAAAGATTTTTTTTTTCAATAACAGTTACAATTATATATTTGTAAATATGTTTGTCATTTAATAAAAAAAATTAGGTTTTATGTATGAGGGAGGTCGATGTATTTAATATGTGAATCATTCAACGGCATCAACAGAGAGAGGAATGCCAACAACAAGAGCATAGGGATGATAATTATAACATGATAAAATAGTCAGAGGCAAGGGAGAGGGAGAGACTTTTGTACCCTTGCCCTAGTACGCCACCCACTTAGTTTATATTAAGGTAGGTAGGCCTCCTTAAGTTCTATGAGGAGGCTACATCCCTGAAGGGGCACAGTGGGTTATTAAGACAATTGATCTATAGGTGGGATGCCCACCTATAGGAATTCTGTGTCGGTCCTGACCAGTGGTACCAACCCACTGAGGAGGAAATTTATTTTATTACTTGCCTATCTAAGAGAGGGGAGGATTTGCCCTAGTTCCTTGGTGCCCCATCGGTTATGCAACATGGAATCAATTGGTGTACTCCCATAGAAACATTAGGGATGATATACTTTCTCCTGCATATTTTCAAGTGTCTGGTGGACAACTACATATTGCTTCTTTTGCTCTAGAGGAGGTTAGGTGCCTCTCACTATTATTGACCACCATTGCACATTATACCAGTGATGGGAAACACATTAGTTTCTATCTTTTATTTTATTTTGATTCTTTATTCCAGAGGCCATGACTTGTTAAATGGTCTGCAATTTGTTTGCAGTAGTTTTTTATAGCCTTAGATAGATGTCGTTGTCAGGCACCGTTGGAACAGGGTCTCCTACAAGAGCTACAAAACTGGTCCATTTGGTATATTTTTTATTATATTTAGTCTAACGCAGGGGTTTTGGGGTGGGTCAAAGCCCCTAATGCATTGTAAGTGGGTCAAGGGTAGACCAAGGGTCCGCAAACCACAGTTTGCGGACCATTGGATGCGTAGGCTAAAATAGTATAAGTAGTTGAACCTTTTTGAGTTGTAAGACAGACTTGGATTAAGATTGGTGCGAATTGCGAATTAGTAGATCTGTTTGGGTTTTTGGGGAAAGGATTCCTGTTGGCTATGTGCGCGGACCTCCTCAGTCTTGTTGCATGCGGACCCTGCTGCTGTGTGCGTAGGTTGGGTTTTTGGGTATTGTAAAAGGAACAGAAGGATTAATGAATGCAGTAGGCTGTTGAAATATATGAATCTATTGGATCTGTGATATCTATTTATGTATGCTTTGTCATTGATTTAAGCTGTGCAAATACTGGTGTTACGTGTTTATACTACGATCTAGATCTATTATGCTATGCATAATTCTATATTGATCTCCATAAGTAACTATGCTATGTGTTTATGCTGCATTGACCATTGATCTGAATCTATTTATTAGACTTGATGCAAGAATAGCTGCGATAGTTGCCTTATTTTCCTATATCTGTGATTTGTTACGATTATACATGATATTGCGCACGTGGATGCGAAGGAGTTAACAGATCTAGGTTTTGTAATATGATAATTTTCCACTCGAATGCAGCTCTACCTAACTTACCTGCCCTCTCCCAGGGTGCAAAAACCTAGTTCTAGCACCCTCCCATACTACTTCAGGTGAGACTTTGGCCTGCGCAAGCAGGCCATTGTCGAAAGGGCCAGTAGTATAGGGATTTGTTGGCAAACCTTAACCTCCGAACTTGGGTCAAGACCCCTCGAGCTAAAAAATGGTTCCGTTGCTGGGACCGGGAGAATTTTGAGAGAGGGATAGGGTAATGCCAAGGCCATACTAGAAACCTGAATGAAAAGAAATTGATGAATGGTTCGAACGACAAGTTCAAGAACTCGCAGTGAAAGAAAACCGTAGTAAGAGGTTGACCACCGAAGAGTGGAAAAATTAGGTATATTTTCATAGATATATACGAGATCTTCTTCATACCTCTTGCGATCGAGCTCCAGGAGTGGCTCGCAAGGTTGGTCGAATTTCAGAAGTGTTGGAAGGATGAGCGAGTCACATAGTGGACCCCAGAATTGATCCAGAAGTTAGAGAAGGCTGATAACACCATCACTCGCACCGTAGATCACTGGGTGGATAGTGTGCTAGGAGGAATGGAATTTTCCATCGATAAATTCGTCTCCTACTCCGAAGTAGAGTGAATATTCTTCAAAGGATTTAGGGGTAAGTTTCTGAAGACTTTACCATTGCTAATTAAGATATTACTGTGCGAAAAAAGTATTATGTGTAGCCACACTGAGTGAATGACTACTGATCCGGATAGAAGTACGACGTGAAGCGGCAAATACTATCGGACCAACCTAGAAGGAGGTAGATCTGTCTACAGCCCGGTAAGAGAAGTAGCTGCACAAAGTCCTCCAGCCACACCTCTTTAAAACCAACGTAGGGGTAAGAATTCACCTACACCTTCACCACTAGAAGGCGACATGGCTGCGCACATGAAATTTCCTACCTTTAAGGGTGTGGGAGATGAGGACATGGAGCAGTTTTGGTTTGTCGCAGAATCACTATGGACTGCGTAGAACGTAGCTAGTGACGCGGTGAAGAGGGCACAACTGTCCCTTGCCTTCGAAGGAAGAGCTTTGGATTGGTACATGGGATATATCAGACATCATGCAAACTCAACCATCGAAGAGGTCATTAACGCCTTAACACAACAGTTCAAGAAGCCTAAGTCCTATTCTCAAATAGTGGTCGATCTAAAGGATTTCAAGCAAGGGCCTTTTGAATCTGTATGGGAGGAAAATCAACGACTGAAGAAGGTGATCAGGGAAGGAGGATTTTAGTACGAAGATAGACAACACACATAGTGGTTCATTGCTATGTTGTTGCCTCACCTCCGCGTACCTATGGGCCACTAAACTTTCGAATCACCGGAAAAATCCTTGGAGGTCGCTATGAAGTTATAAGTTGTGCCCAGAGATGATGCCCAGCTAGGCGTTCAACAGATCCAAGGACAAATGGAGGCGATGCACATGGAGATCCAAAACCTGCGAAAGGAGTGAGGTGCAAAGGCCAGCCTGGAAAGATGGTGCATACGTTGCAGGACAAATGGTCACACCAAGGATAACTTCCCACTGTTAACAAACTACATACAGGATGGGGGACCTAGTCCACTGCACCCTAGGGAAGTGGCAAGACCAAGTGGGCTGGCACTATGGTGCGATGGTTGCCGTGTTGCAGGATTACACAACACAAACCACTGTCCCCACCTTGTTTCTTACGTTGCAGAAGTAAAAAAACAATGGTCCATGTTTTACAGGTCGCTAGGACATGATGAACAAAACTGTCAAACGTATGATTTGATGATCAATCGAGGGAATCTCTATAAGGTGCAGTCGGACCCATCCTCACCCAAATCTCTCTTGAGCATATGGGGCTCCCCAGCAAGGGGCAGGGGAGGCAGAAGAGGTGGAAGCACAGGTCGAGGATGAGGGAAACTCATCTGTTATAACTGTGGAGAGGTAGGGCACTTTTCCAAGAACTGTCCAAACCCCACACGACAAACCTACCGGTATTGCAGGCAGCTGGACCATGCGATTGAAGACTGTCTGGTCTTGATAGTGAAGATGCAGGAAAAGCAACCGACGCCTACGCAAAATGTGTAGAGGGTTAAGGCCGAACTACGAGATTCAAGCGTAAATGTCGTAACACGCAGTGGGATGGCCACTGAGGGGCTTGGGGAGAAAAATACAACCGAGCCTCTGATCTGACCAATAGTTAGCAAACAGGAAGGGTTGGATCTAAAAAATGAGAAAGAAACATTTATTGCATCTCGCAAGGACTTTGCCGAGGCAGGGTCATCTACTTCGCGGCCGCCTGAGGACCTCAAGGTAGATGAGGAGTTCAAACCCTTTTTACGAGCATGTATGAAGCTGTTGCGAAACCTGAGGGTTGTGGAAAATCTTCAGGCATTGATAGATAGCTGCGCAACATGACCTATCCTCCCTCTGGAAGTCAAGGCTGTATATAAACTCTATAGGTATAAGAAATGCACCGACAGAGAGATGCGGTTGATTGTGCAGATTGGTGATTACGAGATGGATCAGGTTATTTTGGACCTAGGGTCGGATGCGAATGTATTACCTGAACAAACTTGGAAACACATGGGGGAACCTAAGTTGGAATGGTCCACTATCCAACTACATATGGCTAATCAATAGAAGATCATTCCATTGGGAAGAATACCGAAGATTTTGGTGGATATCGCAGAGGTTAAGGTCCGAGCTGACTTTGAAGTAATTCAGATTGTCGAAGATGCAGACCCTACCCTGCGCTCCTAGGCTTGGATTGGGCCATCGATATGGGAGGCATCATTAACCTAAAGAAGAGAAGAATGGTATTTAAGAATAACGGTACAAGGGTAATAGTACCATTATATCCGGCGGAGGGTGAATGATACACAGAACCAGGGCGTGATGAAGAGGATGTAGATCACATCTATAAGTTGATTGTGCGAGATGAAGACTGGATCAACCCCATGGCGGAGGGGGTAATCTGCTGGGAAAAGGACAACGAATGTTTCTCCGACTCTGATGAGGAGATGGAGAACTGGAAAAACCGATTACATGATGCCTCTGCGCTGAGATGTCTTCGGATCATGAAGAACTTCCGCTACATCTCCTCAAAGGTAAGAGATCTACCTTATTTCGATGGTTCTGGTAATGTTAGGGACTTTCTGTGGGCATTTGAAGCCGAGGTTCCCAGGGAACGAAGGTTATGGGCCCTTAACCTAGAAATTCTTGCAACTCCTGCATGATGGTGGGAGACACAAAAGGAAGAGTTCCCGGAGTGGGAGGATTGTCGGGGCATGATGCTCTTATGATTTGAAACCCTAGCAGAGGTATGAGTCAAGTTGTTCCTTGGCCGAGGAGATCTGCATGAACACGTGGTTGTATGGATGGAGGCGTGGGATGACCGAACTACAGGAGAGTGGGTTCACTTATTTATTCACGCATTGGGTCTAATCCCCAGTGCCTGGTACCTGGATGCGGAGCTACATCAGTGCACCCGCCACTGGGAAACTTTGAAGAATGACTTTATAGGAACATCTGGATTAATAGGGGGTTCCAAGGTGCTTGACGAAGCTTTGTAGGACATAGATACATTTGTGTTTGGCAAGACCAACTCTTTTGTAGTATTCGGGGTGACAACATGGGAAACACAGATGCAGGATGTTTTCAACTATCGCAAATTGGCAAGAGAGGAAGGTGAAGATAATCTGAGGTATATCTCTATCCTAGAGTCAGAAGGGGAGCGCGTTGTTGAAGGACCTCCACTAAAGGAAGTGGATGTCACTAAGCCTCTCAAACTGGGCGAAGTAAACATTGGGTCAAAAAAGAACCCTAAGTTGGCTAAGATTGGGGACTACTGGGATGTGAATACAGTCGGTAAAGTGGCTGAATTATTTACAGAATATCAGGATTTGTTCCCTACAAATTTTTTCGAGGTAAAGGGGATCACAGGGGACTTATGGGTCAGGCATATCGCTCTCAAACCTGATGCGCGGTCCATAAAGCAGTGACCTTATAGGTTGAAACCAAAATATAAGCAGAAGGTCAAGGATGAGCTTGATAAAATGCTTGTTGCAGGTATCATCGAACCTGTTGAACAATCAGACTGGGTCAATCCAATGGTGGTTCAGGAGAAAAAAAACTAAGGGAGAGATTCAGATCTGTGTGGACCTACGCAAGTTAAATGATGCCTACGTTCATGATCCATTCCCAACCGCCATTCTCAGACGAAATCTTAGACAACGTGGGAGGACAGGAAGCGTACTCTTTCACGAACAGGTTCTCAGGATACCATCAGATAAGAATCTCACTTGAGGACCACTGCAAAACCACATGTTAGCCACCTATAAAATTTTTTATATCAAAAGGTGGCTAAGACTTTTTGAGCCTTCAAGGAGCAAATTTTGTTACTAAAATGTGTTGGCTCTTGAAGACTCTTGAAGGCCTCATGCCTTTCCTCTGTCCAAAACTTAACTGTTGTTTCCCCTCAAAACTCAGAAATCCTACTGATTTCCAAGCCAGAATACTGCTGCAAGCACCATTTCCCTTTTCCCCTTCTCCCAAAACTAACTTTCATTTGCTCCCCTTTTTTCTCCATAAAACTCCTCTATTTTCATGATTCCTTTTCTCCCTTTTGTGAAAATCCTCTTTACATAGTTTAAAACTCATTTTTAAACTATATCGGAACCCTCAATTTCCCTTGAAAACCATTGGAAATCCATAAAAATCACATTTTCATATTATGGACTTAAGCCCCTTTGGGCTAAGTCTTTAACCTCTCCCTCCATATGCCCAGGTGCCAGGACCAAGCGCTGACCCTTTTCGGTTCGCAAAATTCCATGGGTTGATTGAAAAGCCCGAGCCCGAGGCTCCGATTGCGATTATCCCTTTTGTTATAACGCCTCGGGCATATTGTATTTCACGAAAAATAAAAGGCCCCGCAGTCGGGCACCACCTTTTCATATATATATTTTCCGCCACCAAAACCTTTTGTGTTATTTAATTGTCGTTTTTATTAATATTTTAAATTTTCACCGGTTCAAATTTTCATCCAATCTTCACCGTCGATCTGATCTGTAGATCGACGACGTAGAGTCCGTCTCCCCAGTGGTCCTCGCATTCCACTCACTTGTCCCAAAAACCGCGCGGTATTCATCGCACCGCCTTTGGGCGAGGGCGCTTTTTTCTTGATTGGCAGTGATTCCATTTAGCGGTTGATGAGTGGCCTGGGCACTGTTCAAAAAACTGATGTCCATCGCGCGTTAACATTTGGACGTGGACCCAGTGCGATATCGCTGTACACCGTCGGATTTGGGGCGGGATATCCAACGACTATCGCTCACCGAAGATTCCCGACAGTTAATTGGGTTACGGTGCGGCATTTAACGAATCTCTGCCATCGATCTAATTTTCAGATCGACGGCCCACATTTCATCGCCCTGTTTTGATCTCCCAGTCAACGTTTTCCACTTTGACTTCCCGTTTCCACTCCCAACCGTTGATCTCTGCGCGATCGATGGCTCTGATTTAACAATTCTTCCGCCTTCTCTATGACTTCTCTCGATAAATCCTGACCGTTGGATGATGCCATCCAATGGCCATGCTTCCTCCACGTGCCTTCTGAAGTAGTAAACCTATATATGCAGGATTTTATAATAGTTTTTTGTATTTTGCAGGGTTTCGATGTTTTCCCCGCCATAACCCAAGAAGTTTCAGAGACAGAGGGTGACGATCCTCTTGCCTCCGATTCACCAAAGAAAATCATCACAGGGTTTTGACTCCACGTTTTATCAATGATCTGCCAGGCATTGATGCCATTCAACCCCTGCACATCCTTGTACATCAGAAAAAAACACAGCAAGTCAATCACAAATCATAGAGTATCAGTGACGAAGATAAAAATGAACCAGGACAGAGGATGGAAGACATATTTTGCGGGGATCACGGCTAAGAATGTTTATCAAAAGCATAATCCCCAATTAAAAACACAGTTAAAGAAGAAAATCTAAAGTGTTTTAGCGACAAAAAGCCTCTACAGCCACATCTGAGGCAAATTGATTCCTCCTAGCTACCAAAATGCAATCTGTGCCTCAAAGTATTCAATCAGAGGCCGAAGTTATTGATCAAATGAAGATATTCGCCTCAGCGCAACCAGAGAGTTACTTATGTAGGGAAAATTAATGCAAAAGATATCTGCAGAGTAACCTCGACACCACACAGAGCTTCAAAGGTCAACAAAAGCTCCCATCGAGCTTAATCTTTATGTAAAAACATTTAATACAGAAGACACCTATTGTAAGTTTCTTCATTGAGCCCCTTAAAGGCCAAGAAGCCATTAAGTCTATATTAATTGTAATTGGAGATATTTTAGCAGATCTCACCTCCTCATTCTTCTATATATACTACTGCGGAAGATGAGTGAGGGGTTGGTTGCAGAACTTTGATATACACTTGAGCTTAATTTTTTGATTGTAAATAGTGTTCACTGGCTCTTGGAGCTCTTCTTGTGATAGATAGGTTAGGCTCAGATGTGTAGATGGTTGCTAAACTAAAGCATTGGACTTAAGCTGTAACTGGTTTGGAGCATCAATACAAGCTGATTTATGGGATCCTGGTCTATGTTGACAGTGATGTTTCTCTAATTGTAACTTGTTATTTTGTTTCTATTTTCATTGTGTTTCATATTCTCTTATAAAGAACAATATGCATAGAGTTAGGATCTACTGTACAACAGTAACCTTCTCTGACTGAAAATATTTATATATATGTTTTCTTCCAATCTGTGTTATTTAGGAATGATTTAATTCAGTTTAAGCATAGGAATGCTGGTGTTCCCTCGTCTTATTTCCTTAGCTGAATATTATTCTTGGATGTTATGTTCAGTACTAGTTAAGTAGAGATGAACTATGGAAGATATGGTGTGCCCTGGTCCTAGTTTTATTTCCAAAGGCTGTCTGAATATTTCCCTTGGAATGTGTTAAAAGCTGGCTAGTTTAGAAGTACTTACCAGATCTTAGGTCATTCCGTGTTACCTTTGTGCTGGTCTTGAAAGTAACCAAGTAAAGCAGAGCTAGGAGAGGATTTGTGGTGAGCCTGGCCCGCTAGTTTCTAGTCCAACAGTTGCCTGTAAGTTTCCCTTTGTTTTAAAGATGTTTTCTATTGAAAGTGTATCAAAGGCTGGCTAGTTTAAAAGTACTTACCAGATCCTACTTTTCTTTTATGTTATTCTTAAGTGTTTGTCAAAGGCTGACTAGTTTAAAAGTACTTATCAGATCCTGGGCTACTCTTTGTTCTCCATCTGTTTAAATTTCCTTTCTTGATTGTATCATTTCATTCCATAAATCAGTTTTCAAAGAGATCCTTAGACATATATGACTTGCCCAATGGACCACTCTTGCCTCTTGCTGTTCCAATTAAACCCTATTATGACTCCATAGCCTAATGGACTAAAACCTGAAATTATCTATCTTTTTGGCCGAAGCTTACTCTCATTGCTTGCAACTTCTCACCTTTGAAACTCTTTGCATTTAGGACTTTCCATTTCAAACATTAATCATGCTCAACCATCCAAAAACAAAACAAACCCTTAGCCTTCATAACCAGCCTAATATCATAACCCCAAACTTCAAAGACAAATCCATCTTTGCACTTATTGGAGAGATCCCTCTCCGGATTTAGGAGGGCTAGATCTTAGAATCCCAAAGTTGGTTGAAATAATGTTGCTTCTGCAGTTTTGGTCTCACCAATATGCTAAAATTACAAATTCCTAACACCACGTTCGCCACTAAGTGGGGATATTTTCAGTATACTGTCATGCCGTTTGGACTAAAAAATTCTCCTGCTATATTCTCACGGGTCGTTGTCGGAGTGTTCAAAGAATTCATTCACAAGTTCCTCGAGGTATATTTCGATGGTTGGAATGTCTTCAGCCTAGTCAAGACACACGTCTCAAACCTGCGCATGATGTTGGATGCCTACCGGAAACACTAGATTTCCCTAAATATCAAGAAGTGTATCTTCCGCGTACCCTTCGGAATCTTGCTCGGCCACATAGTTTGTCGGCAACGACTCATGGTAGATCTTGCCAAAATCGCAGTTATCATAAATTTTCCAGTACCAACCATGGAGAAATAGCTACGATTGATCCTTGGACACACGGGCTACTACAGGAAATTCATTCAAGGCTATGCATTGATTACTATCCCTATGGAAAAATTGCTCAAGAAGGATATCATTCTTTTGGAATGACAAATGCCAAAAGAGCTTCAAGCTACTAAAGGAAAATATGATCTCGACACCTATTCTCATCTTTCTGAATTGGGAGAAGGTATTTCATGTTCATGTCGATGCATCAGGCATTGCTCTCGGGGTTGTCCTTATGCAGCCAAGGGAAGGAGATATTAACCATCCAGTTGCCTTTGCAAGTAGGAAGATCTATAGAGCAGAACGCAACTACTCCACCACAGAGCGGGAGGGATTGGCCATGGTTTACACGTTGCAGAAATATTGGCGTTACTTGTTAGGAGGTCACTTCAAAATGTTCACAGACCATTCAGCTTTAAGATACCTAGTCAATAAGCCTGTGTTGGGGGGGAAAATATGCTGATGGCTATTTTTATTTCAGGAGTATGAATTTGAAATCATAGTCAAGCCAGGAAAATTGAATGTTGGTCCAGAACACTTATCCTGGATAGAGAGTGGCGAGGAGCCAACCGACTTGGAAGCCGGATTGCCTAATGCGTAGCTATTTGCTATCAAGGTAGTAGATGCACACTTCACTGATATCATTCAGTTCTTGACTACCGGGATGACACCTCTAGAGTACTCTGTACAACAAAAAAAAGATTTAGTCACCCAGGCAGCAGACTTTACCATCATCGCAAGACACTTATATAAGATGGGGGTAGATGAAGTATTTCGGCGATATGTTTTGGAGCATGAAAGTCATATTGTCTTGAACGATGCTCATGACGGAGCAACAGTAGGTCACTACGCAAGGAAAGCAACGGCGCAGAAGATCTTGAGGGCTGGGTTATGGTGGTCAACCCTGCATACCGATGCCCATGACTATTGTAAAGCCTGCGATACATGCCAACAAATAGGGAGGCCATCCCGTAGAGATAAAATTCCCCTTCAACCACAAATGGCCCTACAAGAATTTGATAAGTGGGCTATCGACTTCATTGGGCCTATCAACCCCCCAGGAAAAAAGACGGGTGGGCGCTACATTATTACGACCACTGACTATGTAACTAGGTGGGCGGAAGAGAAAGCAATAAAAGATTGTACTGAAAATATTGCTGCGCATTTCATTTTTGAAAAAATCATGACTAGGTTTGGATGTCCAAAGATTCTCATGAGTGACAAAGTTACGCACTTTTTTAATGAAACAATCCAAGCTTTGAGTGAGGAATTCCAGATCAATTATGTGAAGAGAAAGCCTTATCACTCCCAGGCCAACGAAATAGTTGAAGCTTTTAATAAAATCTTGGAGCATGCACTGACAAAGGTATGCAATGTTTATTGCAATGATTGGGTTGTGCACATCCCATCGGTCCTTTAGGCCTATCGAACAACCTGCAAGAAGTTAACAAGAAAGACCCCATTCAAAATGGTTTATGGTAAAGAAGCTGTTATTCCCATGGAGTATATTGTTCCTAGTCTGTGTATCACAACATTTACAAACATGGCAGAACCAAACGTCATGGAGGAGCGATTAGCGCAACTTATGGCTTTGGAGGAAGATCGGTTTATTTCGAATTTCCATCAACAAGTCCAGAAGGCCCGCGATAAAGCCTGGCATGACGAACACATTTTCCAGAAGACTTTCGCGAAAGGCCAATTGGTCCTCTTATACAATAGCCAGTTTGCAAAGCATCCCGGGAAGTTCCAGCACCATTGGCTTGGTCCCTACACAGTTTTGGAGATCACAGATGGTGGAGTAGTTAGGCTTGCTACCCTGCACGGAGATATGCTCCTTGGCTACATCAATGGTAGCCGGCTCAAACCGTATCGAATCAAATGACTTTATGGCTGGAGTAGCCATACAGGAGCAGGTGGAGACCCCACTGCCACAGTGACTCGAGACGTGTCACAAGATTGTGTTAGGGGACTGTTGGAACAGGGTCTCCTACAAGAGCTGAAAAACTGGTCCATTTGGTATATTTTTTATTATATTTAGTCTAACGCAGGGGTTTTGGGGTGGGTCAAAGCCCCTAATGCATTGTAAGTGGGTCAAGGGTAGACCAAGAGTCCGCAAACCATGGTTTGCTGGTTTGCGGACCATTAGATGCGTAGGATAAAATAGTATAAGTAGTTGAACCTTTTTGAGTTGTAATATAGACTTGGATTAAGATTGGTGCGAATTGAGAATTAGTAGATCTATTTAGGTTTTTGGGGAAAGGACTCCTGCTGGCTGTGTGCGTGGAGCTCCTCAGTCCTGCTGTGTGCGGACCCTGATGCTGTGTATGCAGGTTGGGTTTTGGGGTATTGTAAAAGGAACTGAAGGATTAATGAATGCGGAAGGCTGTTGAAATGTCTGAATCTATTAGATCTATGATATCTATTTATGTATGCTCTATGTCATTGATTTAAGCTGCGAAAATACTAGTGTTACGTGTTTATACTGCGATCTAGATCTATTATGGTATGAATAATTCTATATTGAGCTCCGCAAGTAACTATGCTATGTGTTTATGCTACATTGACCGTTGATCTAAATCTATTTATTAGAATTGATGCAAGAATAGTTGCGATAGTTGCCTTATTTTCCTATATCTGTGATTTGTTGCGATTATACATGATATTTCACACGTGGATGTGGAGGAGCTGATAGATCTAGGTTCTGTAATATGCGATCTGATAATTGTCTAGTCGAACGCAGCTCTGCCTAACTTACCTGCCCTCTCCCACGGTGCGGAAACTTGGTTCTAGCACCCTCTCATACTACTTCGGGTGAGACTTGTGCAGGCCATTGCCTAAAAGGCCAATAGTATAGGGGTTTGTTAGCAAACCTTAACCTCCGAACCTGGGTCAAGATCCCTCGAGCCAACAGGCACGTGGGAGGTTGACCTTCCCTTGCTCCTTGCTTCGTAGTTATTTTGTTTATTTTTTGAGAGGTTTCTCAAGACAAGGCCTAATTTCTGGTGTGTTAGTCTCATAGGTCGGATGATACATGTACAAACGCACATAAAGATGATTCCTGCTGAGGGTTCAAGCATCCTGGCCAAGATTTATAGTCATGCACTGGAGCTATCACTCAATGTGGGTGATCATGTTCGTGATGGTGTCGTGTTCGTACACGGGTTTGGATTGGTGAGGGTGTACCAACATCCTCTTCACACAAGATGAGCCACCGAATGCTAGAGGTAATATTAGGGTTTTATTTAAATTAATATAGTTTCATTTTATTGTCTTAATTAATTAGAATAAAACTTATTCTAACATGTTCTTTAACTTGTTTTATTAAATTATTTAATGAAAGTATCTAATTATTTTTGTGTACTATATATTTTGTAGATATTGGCACATTCGTTGGGGACATGATTCCACCCCAATTGATGATCTTATAGATGACAAGGAGATGGAGGAGGCCACAAAGGGGGAGAGAAAATCAGTTTGCTTACATATCTGTATGTCACATTTACAGGGAGTGGAACGAGGTAGCAGACCTCCTTTCTAAGGAGGGCATACAACATATTTTGGGTAGCTGGAAAATAAAGGAGACAGTTCCAGAGGCCCTGGTGGAGACAGATCGTGCCCCTTTCCTTTGACAGATAGATCATGAGCTCTTGATGTTGAGCTAGGCTTTACATCATTGTCTAAGTTTTTTGTATTTATGCTTTCAGTATCCTACTTGCTACTCTATGGTACAATCACTTTTGTTTTTAGACACTTAGAGACTATATGACACATATAAATACTTTCATATTTTTGTTTTGGCTGGCTTCTAGGATCCTGTTTAGAGCTATTTTCCTCATTAGAGGAAGCTTGAGACTAGAGGGTGGCACTTTTGGCCAGCCTCATTACTCCTGATGAGTTGTTTTCCTCATAAGAGGAGGCTTTGGATGAAGATATATGGCATGATTTTGGTAGACATGGTTGCTCAGGAGGGCAACGCTCGAGCAAATGTTTTTATATCTGCAAATTTTTTGGATATGGGTTGTATGTAAACGACTGAATGATCTGGTTTGCAGCCACGCGGGACTCTCAAATAGATAGAATGCTTAATGCATGTACACAACAAAATTTTTATTGACTAATTGTTGGGGCCCTTGTTTTGAAAACTTGTTTTGAATATTTTGAATTTTGAATAAAGGACAGATTTTGGGTTGCGGAATGATGACACATGGCAGTCGCAACCAAGTGGAAACTACAGTAAGTCGTGGAGCTATCAAGGTGGCGAAGAAGCAAGAGATATCTGAAGAAAGCAAAAGCATAAGCGCAGACGAAGAGAAGATACAGTGGAAGATAGAAAGAAGAACTCATAGATAAAAAGAGAGAAGCCGGAAGCCATCGAAGAAGAACACAAGAGGAACTAACAATTGCGAGGGCAGGTGAATAAATAGCAGTCACCCGGCGTGGAGCTCCTCAGTCCTGCTGTGTGCGGACCCTGATGCTGTGTATGCAGGTTGGGTTTTGGGGTATTGTAAAAGGAACTGAAGGATTAATGAATGCGGAAGGCTGTTGAAATGTCTGAATCTATTAGATCTATGATATCTATTTATGTATGCTCTATGTCATTGATTTAAGCTGCGAAAATACTAGTGTTACGTGTTTATACTGCGATCTAGATCTATTATGGTATGAATAATTCTATATTGAGCTCCGCAAGTAACTATGCTATGTGTTTATGCTACATTGACCGTTGATCTAAATCTATTTATTAGAATTGATGCAAGAATAGTTGCGATAGTTGCCTTATTTTCCTATATCTGTGATTTGTTGCGATTATACATGATATTTCACACGTGGATGTGGAGGAGCTGATAGATCTAGGTTCTGTAATATGCGATCTGATAATTGTCTAGTCGAACGCAGCTCTGCCTAACTTACCTGCCCTCTCCCACGGTGCGGAAAATTGGTTCTAGCACCCTCTCATACTACTTCGGGTGAGACTTGTGCAGGCCATTGCCTAAAAGGCTAGTAGTATAGGGGTTTGTTAGCAAACCTTAACCTCCGAACCTGGGTCAAGATCCCTCGAGCCAACAGGCACGTGGGAGGTTGACCTTCCCTTTTGCTTCAGAGTTATTTTGTTTATTTTTTGAGAGGTTTCTGAAGACAAGGCCTAATTTTGTGTGTTAGTCTCATAGGCCGATGATACATGTAAAAACGCACATGTGGGGCAAGATGATTCCTAAGAGGGGCATGTCTAAGTATCTGGCCAAGATTTATAGTCATGCACTGGAGCTACTGGACAATGTGTATGATCACATGTTTGTGATGGTGTCGTGTCCTTACATGGGTTTGGATTGGCGAGGGTGTACCAACATCCTCTTCACACAAGATGAGCCACCATATGCTAGAGCCAATATTAGTGTTTTCTTTAAATTAATATAGTTTCATTTTATTGTCTTAATTAATTAGAATAAAATTAATTATAACATGTTCTTTAACTTGTTTTATTAAATTGTTTAATGAAATTTTATAATTATTGTTGTGTACTATATATTTTGTAGATATTGGCACGTTCGTTGGGGACATGATTCGACCCCCACCGGATGATCTTATAGATGACAAGGAGATGGAGGAGGCCACAAAGGGGGAGAGAAAATCATTTTTCTTACATATCTGTATGTCACATTTACAGGGAGTGGAACGAGGTAGCAGACCTCCTTTCTAAGGAGGGCATACAACATATTTTGGGTAGCTGGAAAATAAAGGAGACAGTTCCAGAGGCCCTGGTGGAGACAGATCGTGCCCCTTTCCTTTGACAGATAGATCATGAGCTCTTGATGTTGAGCTAGGCTTTACATCATTGTCTAAGTTTTTTGTATTTATGCTTTCAGTATCCTACTTGCTACTCTGTGGTACAATCACTTTTGTTTTTAGACACTTAGAGACTATATGACACATATAAATACTTTCATATTTTTGTTTTGGCTGGCTTCTAGGATCCTGTTTAGAGCTATTTTCCTCATTAGAGGAAGCTTGAGACTAGAGGGTGGCACTTTTGGCCAGCCTCATTACTCCTGATGAGTTGTTTTCCTCATAAGAGGAGGCTCTGGATGAAGATATATGGCATGATTTTGGTAGACATGGTTGCTCAGGAGGGCAACGCTCGAGCAAATGTTTTTATATCTGCAAATTTTTTGGATATGGGTTGTATGTAAACGACTGAATGATCTGGTTTGCAGCCACGCGGGACTCTCAAACAGATAGAATGCTTAATGCATGTACACAACAAAATTTTTATTGACTAATTGTTGGGGCCCTTGTTTTGAAAACTTGTTTTGAATATTTTGAATTTTGAATAAAGGACAGATTTTGGGTTGCGGAATGATGACACATGGCAGTCGCAACCAAGTGGAAACTACAGTAAGTCGTGGAGCTATCAAGGTGGCGAAGAAGCAAGAGATATCTGAAGAAAGAAAAAGCATAAGCGCAGATGAAGAGAAGATACAGTGGAAGATAGAAAGAAGAACTCATAGATAAAAAGAGAGAAGCCGGAAGCCATCGAAGAAGAACACAAGAGGAACTAACAATTGCGAGGGCAGGTGAATAAATAGCAGTCACCCGGCTGAAAGAAGAAACGAATGCGACAGGAGAGAGGAATGAAGAGCGACAGAAGGAGAATGAGCGGATGCTGCAGTAGGAACACAGACCAAGCATGATATCTCTGTAGTTCCTAGGTTCCTCCTATCTACCTTTCTGTTCTATAAGGCGTCTGTATCAGACTTGTAAGCTCTTCTTGTGAAAGCTATGTAACTATGGCTTTGGCCGAAGATATAAATATACTTGCAGGTTGTTGTCTTATTATGTGATTCACATGCATGCATGATTATTATTATGATTTAAAATTTTATTTGCTTGATACCTGTACACTCTCTGACTGTTCTTGCGTATATAATGTTGTTTTTGCAATCAATTCAATGTTAATCACGAGTTGCGGATCCTTTCCCTGCTATCAATCTATTCCCCTTCTGCATGTGGTTGCGGCACGCCTTGCGTGAGACTCTCTACTCTCTGGAGTAGGGTGACAAAGCTAGCGTGGTTCTAGACTACAGCGGATTCCCTTGTTGGCCCCAACCCCTGAACCTGGGTCTTGCCTGCGAGACCTGTTTCTTTACCAACAAATGGTTCCATTGCCGGGACCTGCATGTTATAAGGGGATGTAGCTCATATGGTAGAGTGCTCGCTTAGCATGCGAGAGGTACAGGGATCTTCGAAGGTGAAATACAAAGATGGTGGGATAGCCATCTGGACCAGTTCGTTGCTCAGCAAGCGGATTTGACGAATCAAAAGGAAAGGGTGCTTAAGGATCTCATCCTTTTCTCAGATTCCGCCAATGATACATATGATATCCTCTGGGGAAATTCCCTAGTGACCTCTATAATTGGTTGCGAAGGTTACAGACGAAGGTGCCTAGGGATAGCTCATGGAAGATAAAACACAAGTGGGTGCATGGGGATCTGGTGGCTCTGCATCGGTTGAACACTGAGTTGACCCGCGTGGTGGATTTTTGGGTAGAGACCAATTTGGACGAATATATTATGGAGTTTGCTATAGAGTGTTACCAATCCTTCTTGAAGGCTGAAGTTATCTTCCGCTCTGGGCTAAGAGGGAAGCTGCTTAAGGAGATTCTGCTGTGGATTAAGGCCCTGATGGTGGACGAAGGGCTGATGGAATTCCAAAAGGCGAGCATGGAAGCATAAACCTCCGGTGCTGGGGGAAGGGCTGAAGGGACCGATGCTACGTGAAGTGTGAAGCAGGGAGTGGGGAATGGATGCTAAGGCGGCAAGGAATTTGAGGGACCGACGAGCACATCGGAGGGCACAGATCGCCGACAGGTGGCAAGAAAGGGTGATGCGGGAGTTGAAGCGATAGGAAGACAATAGGAAGAATCAAGAGGAGGTGCCTCAGAGGATAGAAATTATGGACACTCAGGCGGATACCATGGAAAGGGAAGGGACCACTATGGGAGTGCGGCGAGTGCATGGGAGCCCAACTAAGAGAGAAGGGGAGATGACGACTGACGAAGACGATATAGGTGTGCGGCTCGAAGAAGGTTCCGATGGTGAATGGTACGTCGTGATGCAGCGGTTGTTTCAAGAGCGGTCGACATTCATCTCTCCAGGCAGCCCTACTTCCCAGAATTTGCACAAAAAGGATCCCTACCTTGCCTTGGTACTTTATAAATCTTTGAGTAATATTTTTGTTAAGTTAAAAGCATTAAGTCGATTGCACAACAGTTCAGTGTCGCATATTAGTAGCAGTGTTAATAGTAGTATTTCAGTTCCTAGTGGGACAGTCACACAACCAGGTCCCGGAGGGTTTATTCTGCTCACCCCTTCACAAGCAAACATCGCCAGGTCATTCACCCGATATCCACAATTCTCTGGCCGAGGCAATGATGATGTAGAGCAACACTGGTATCTCTGCGAAGCCATATGGAGGGCTCGGCAGACGCCAGACGCAGGGAAGCTAATAGAGTTCCAAACCACGCTTAGAGAGAGGGCTCTATGATGGTTTATCAAGTGGTCCGAGGCTCACCCTAATCCAGTAATCGTGGACGTTAAGCGGGATTTTGTCTGAGAATTTAAACTTCCCCAGATGGACCAGCAGGGTCTGTCCGAGCTCTGGGAGATCAAGCAGAAAGAAGGAGAGACTGCATGGGAGATGATGTGTCAATTCAAGGACACGATCGGGAAACTCAGCTACCCAATCGACCCAAACCATCAGAGGGACTGGTTCATCAAGGCTCTGCTTTCCTTGACGCGAACCCCCCTCGCCCAGTAGAATATTGACAACTTGTAGGATGCTTTGGAACAGGCCATGAAGATAGGGGCCATGGCGGGCTACCCTCAGGAATATCAGGGAGGGCCAGCCCCACAGGATCCTTCCTTGGTGGGATTGCAGCATCAGATCACTAGTCTGACTGAAAAGCTCAAGGAGATGCAGCCTATAAGACAAGCCAGGCCGAACGTTTGGTGCACTCACTGCCTGGTTGAAGGCCACGTCGCAACTGAGTGTCCTCAGCTGTGTGGCACGGGTGTGGGACCCTCTGTCGCGGCAATCCAGGGGGGTCCACCCGTGGGGGGTGGCGCGACGATGAATCTATAGGGGGTATACCAGCCGCAACAGCCTTATGCGGGGTTCCCATCTCAACCAAACCCAACCGCCACGGAGTATTGCGAGATTTTCCGGACGATGGGGCATTCACCTCGAATGCGCCCGATGCTACATAAGTACTCCAATGTCCCAAACAATGTATACTATGAGTTTTGTGCTTCCACGAATCACAACACTGAGCAGTGCAGGGCTCTCGATGCACTCGCGGACTGGTTGGAACAACCCTCCTATAGGGTGAATGAGGCTTCCAGGGGAAGAGGAGGCGGTATGCGCGGAGGCCGCACAAAGGGACGAGGTCCGGTGAAATGCTACAACTATGACCAGGAGGGTCACGTGGCTCGGGAATGTCCCCTTCCCCGACGTCCTTGGTGTTCCCAGTGCTGCGTGAACACCCATGGAACAGAGGACTGTCTAGAACTCATCAAGAAGTGGGAGGAACGGGCACGGCAGAGGGGCGCGAATTTGGTAAACTTCAAACCTCGAGGGACCGCGACTCTAGCCATGCAGAATGTTTCCATCATGATGCGCGGTAGTAAGAAGACGGGAGAGGACGCGCATGGAAAGGAGCTGGTCTGGGCTATTCGGCCCGCCTCCTCGAAATAACTGATCCGGCCGGACGTGCAGAAGAGGTACTTCCAGGAGGTGGTGGAGGATTTTTCTTAGCTGGGGGGATCCAGAGGCCTCGAGGTACCCCCCATGACTGGCTTCGGTGAACAGAACGCTACAGTGACCTTGATTGAGGAATGGCTTCGGCTGTTCCTCAAGATTGTTGATAATGCTTCGATGCGGGACCAACTCATGCGTACCCTGGAGGACGCACTGCAGGGGAATACGGGGCCGAGGGAACCTATGGACACAACACCCCAGAATGTGTAGCGAGTCAAGCAGAACAAGCAAAAAACGGGAAAAGAGTTCTGGCTTAACACGTAGGTTGTGGGATTCCAAATCAGCGATACCATGCTTGATTTAGGGTCTGACGTCAACATCCTGCCGCGGAAGACGTCAGAGGCTCTTAGACGGCCATGAATGACCTACTCACCAATCCAACTCAAAATGGTGAACCAGTACTGAATTATTCCGATCGGCCGACTTGAAGGCGTCGAGGTCGACATTGCGGGGGTGAATACTTACACGGATTTTGAGGTTATTGATATTATGGGAGACAAGGATCCTTACCCCGCCTTGCCAGGCATCAATTGGGATTTTGAGAATTATGCCATCATCAACCTCAAAAAGGAGCTGATGATCTTCGAAGATGGAGAGGTCCGGGTCACTCAGCCCCTTGACCCATATCAAGGCCCGCGATATACCAAAACTATGGACAACCGAGAGGATGCTCAGATGATGGACCACCTTTAACAGATGACTGCAGGGAAACGGGAGGACTATATTAACCCGAATGCAACCATATTCGTGAGCTGGCGCAGTGTCCAGAGCTCGGAGCTGGGATCGGAGCTCGCCTGGGAAGACTGGCAGTAGGGGGGTACGAGACCAGCATGTGGAGATGTGCCACCATTGCCCGAGTCCATTGGATTAGTGCTGAGTTCAGAGAATACCCCACCCTGTCGAACATGCAGGCTGTCAATACCTTTATTGAAAAGGTCGAGGACATGGTGCCAGAAGGCAGCAGGATACCACTTTTGGACGTCGCACTACAGTCCACATCAGCCAGGTGGTGGGAGAACCACGGCAACACCCTGTCGCAGTGGAGTTGTGTGGCGGAGGCTTTGAGGGCGTGGTTTAAAGAAGACAAAGGCCCTCAAAGCAAGCATAGGTACCAATGGACTTCCGATCCACGGGACCACCTGAGGACCTGTGAGGAGCAGTGGCAAAGTCTAGGATACCCGCAAGAGCTGTGGGTACATCGGTTCATCCACTCCTTAGATACCATCCCCCAGCCCTGGTACTTAGAAGAAGAGCGGAAACGAGGAACTAGCTCCTGGCAGGAAGTCACGAAAAAATTTGTTCGGTGCTTATCGTTTGAAGGAGAGACAGAGCTGGTGTCCTGAGCATTACAAGCTATCAAGGGGGTACTGTTTCTCCACGACCCTGAGACCGACGGGAGCACATTTGCATCACGTCCTGAGGCCAGGCGTGAGTTGGATAGCCAACTAATTGATAGCGATCCAAACGATGACAGTCTGGAGGACCTAAGGCACCTATATTTCGAAGAGAAGGAAGGCGAGTGGAATATTAACGAAGAACCGACCATCAAGGGCATCCATTTACATCCGCTGAGGACAAAGAAGTTGAACATCGGTACGGAGGAAAAGCCCAAATTGGCTATAGTTGGGGATTACTGGGACGAGGAGACGACAAAGGAAATTTTCAGCCTCCTCCAGGAATATGAAGACTTATTCCCTTCATCGGTTGCAGATTTGAAGGGCATCAAGGGTGACCTCGGAGAAATGTGTATTGTGCTAAAACTAGACACCAGGCCCGTAAAGCATCGACCCTATTGGTTGAACCCACGGATCAAAGAAAAGGTCAAGATGGAGATTGATAAGATGTTGACCGTAGGTCTCATATTTCCGGTTGAAGAAGCAAAGTGGGTAAGTCCTATCGTCATTCAGAATAAGAAGGACAAGTCGAAGATACGGGTCTGTGTCAACTACCAGAGTATGAACAACGCCTGCATCCATGATCCATTTCCCACTCCTTTCAGTGAAGAAGTATTGGATCATGTTGTGGGAAATGAAGCTTACTCCTTCACTGATGGATTTTCAGGTTATCATCAGGTGCACATTGCGGAAGAAGACAAGACGAAGACGACGTTCACCACCGAGTGGGGATCGTTCACATACCATGTAATGCTGTTTGGCTTGAAGAACGCCCCGACTGTGTTTTCCCGGATTGTCATCGCTGCTTTTCGGGAGTATATCCACAAGTTCCTAGAAGTCTACATGGAATATTGGACCGTCTACAGTTTGCTGAAGAAACACGCCACCCTGTTGTGTATCATGTTTGATCGGTGTCGCCAGTTGTAGATTTCTTTGAACTTGAAGAAATGCATTTTTGCAGTTCCTTTCGGCACACTGTTAGGACACGTGGTGTGCAAGCAAGGGGTCTACATCGACCCCGCCAAGGTAGCGGTGATCGTCCACATGGAAGCCCCCGAAATGGTGAAGCAGTTGCAGGCACTTCTCGGGCACACAGGATATTACAGGAGGTTTATCTGAAATTACACGAAGATCACTGCTCCTTTAGAAAAGCTACTGTGGAAGTCCGAAGTATTCCAATGGACGGAGGAGTGTCAGATGGCCCTTGACACTCTGAAGGAAAAGATGGCGACGACACCTATTCTTGTTCACCCAGACTGGGATAAGTAGTTCCATGTGCATATTGATGCTTCCAGTATTGCACTTGGGGCTATCTTGGCGCAACCCGGGGCGACGACAGTTGACCACCCAGTCTACTTCGCCAGCCGCAAACTATCTAATGCGGAGAAGAATTACACCACTACTGAGAGGGAGGCCCTGGCAATGGTGAAATCGCTCCAAAAGTTCCGCCACTATCTTCTAGGGGGCAAGTTCAAGTTCTTTAAGGATCACTCTACATTGAAGTACCTGGTCAATAAGCCTGTCTTGGAAGGACAGATCTATCATTGGCTTCTACTCTTCCAAGAATTCACGTTTGAGGTGATCGTCAAGCCCGGGAGGTTGAACGTCGGGCCCGATCACTTATCCAGGTTGGAGAGAGGGGAGAACGATGGCTCTCTCGATGATCAGCTGCCAGACGCTGACCTTTTCCGAGTCAAAGCGGTACTGGATTACTTGGCCGAAATTGCCACCTATCTGACCACGGGGCAGTGCCCTCAGCACTACACCCCACTCCAGAAATGGCACTTGGTCGTCCGCGCCGCCGAATACCAACTGATTGCTGGGTAGCTATACAAACTGGGCCTTGATGAGGTTATGCGTAGATGCGTACTTGACCACGAACGTGAAGTCGTGATGTGGGAATGCCATAGCGGAGTTGCGAGAGGGCATGTGGGGGAAAAAACTACCGCGAGGAAGGTGCTCCAAGTTGGACTGTGGTGGCCAATGGTCCATGCCGATTACAAGACATTCGTTAAGAGATGCGATGTCTATCAGCGAACGGGGAGGCCCTCTCACCGGGATGAGCTTCCGCTACACCCAATATATGTGTTGCAGCCATTCGAGAAGTGGGCTGTCGACTTCGTAGGCCCCATAGCCCCAGTCGCCAGGCATTCCAAGGCCCGCTACATCATTACTGCAATCGACTACCTCACCCGGTGGGCTGAGGCAGCGGCGGTACGAGACTGCACGACGGATACAACAGCATGGTTCATCTTTGAGCACATCATTAGCAGGTTTGGCTACCCGCGAATGTTAACCAGCGATCAGGGTACGCATTTCATTAATGACACGGTAAAATCGCTGCTGGACACATTCATGATCCAACATCACAAAAGCAGCCCGTACCACCTGCAGGCCAACGACACTATTGAATCATTCAATAAAATCCTTGAAAAGGGGTTGACAAAGATCTGCAACGCCCAGCGGGATGACTGGGATGAGCGGCTACCAGTTGCACTCTGGGCCTACCGGACTACGGTGAAGCGCTTGACCAATCAGACACCGTTCCAGTTGGTGTATGGCCGGGAAGCTGTGATTCCCGCCAAGTTCACTGTACCAAGTCTTTTAATTGCCACGTCTCTCAAGTTCTTGGAAGAAGCATCACTCCAGGAGTGCCTCCATGAATTGCAAGAACTAGACGAGGCCCGGTTCCTGGCTGAATTTTACTAGAAGGTTCAGAAGGACAGGCAGAAAGCGTGGCACGATTGCCACATCAAGAAAAAAATGTTCCAGGTTGGAGGCAAGGTCCTCTTATATGACAACAAGTTCCAGAATTTCCCAGGAAAGCTATAGATGCACTGGTTGGGACCTTACTTCATCATCGAGATTAGAGAGTCCGGAGCCGTTCAGTTGGCTCAGCTGGACAATACTGTTTTACCGGGGTGGGTGAATGGTGCATGCCTGAAACCCTACCAGGAGTAAGTTTATTTCACTCTTCATCAATAACTCTCGCAACTGAGAGCACTCGTAGAATAGCGTAGTTGAATAACTCTCTCGCAACCGGGATGAGCATAGGTAGTGTTTTTGTTCATGCATAGCTTGTCAATAATCGCTCTATTGCAGGACCGCACCGCAACCAACTGTGGTTGGGGAGGGGTGTGTCCAATGTGTCATCCCTATAGGATTAATAAACGTGTCAAGGTCAGTCCAGGTCATTTCAGTTAGTACTTGTGTTAGTTCATAGGATCGTCTAGATTTTCACCATAAATTACCATAATTGGAAGTAACCTCGCAATAATCATTTTGCCATAATCCGCAGTAACCTCAGCCGTCGCGTCTGCCCATTTCCCCATGCCACTGTCAGCAACTGTCAGAATACACATTGGCATGCAATTTATCGCATGATTATCGCAGAGAAGAATGCCAACAGGAATTCACTTGTTATGGGGTCTCATCAACTCCACTCGTGCCAGGTAATTACATAACTTGCATGAAAAACAAAAGAACGAGAATGCCGGAGTAGTTAGAATTAGAAATTGAAGCAATACCAGAGCAGTAGAAGTATCCAGACGCACAACACTAGGAGAGGACGCTGAGACGAATTCTGCAAGTATATCAGCGCCAAGCAACAATGTCGAAGGCCCTCCTAGCCGTCCTAGAACCCGAGCTCGACAGCAAAATTCATAAGACTGAGTACCTTGTAGTGAAATACGACAATGCAACCCTGATAGATGCTAACCTTTCAGACTCTTCTGAATTCCCGACACTCAGCTGGCAGCTGTATATGGAACATTACTTCACAACAGCCGGGCACTCAACAAACATAATTTTACCAGAGTTCCATGCCCTTCAGCAATCTTCTCTTCTAAACTTAAGAAATATTTTGGTCTTTGGGACCATAGGACCAGCTATGCAGTGCACTAGGTTCCTACTCAGCCGCGTCCAGAATGGGTCCTTGTGGCTGAATAAGGAAATTCCCATTCATGCTGAGGATATCCATCGTCTTACAGGGCTTTCACAGAATGGTGCGGATGTCTCGACTGCATGTCAGACCACCTCCAAGCGAGCGCGAAAGTCAGGAGATGCAGACTTGTATGTCAAATATGGCACCTGACGGGGAGGAAAGGGAGCCAAGATGGATCTTATCAATAAGCCCGAGATTAAATTCACCTGCTACCTCATTGCCAGTAAGACAATGAGGCACTATACGAAGGGCGAATGCACCCTGGATACTATCTCCATTGCGGAGCACTGTGTTCAGGGCGCGAAGTTGAACTGGTGCTCCTTCCTGTTGAAGGAACTATTTGACGCATGCGAGGAAAAATACAAGCGCGCTACAAGCTTCATTTACGGATATTTGATCGTTGCTTTTTCCATGTGGAAATGGCACACTCCCCTCGTCAGGTTCCCAGTGGAAATTCCAGAGGGCCAACCTCTAGCGATGAAGTTTGTTCCGTGGAAGGTGTCAGCTGATCCTAGCACCAAACAAGTGAATGCAGAGGCATTTCGGTCCTGGTATGGATTAATGATGGACGTGGTAACCAGCCAGCAAAGGGTGCCCAGGAACCTGTTAGATGAGTACAACGAGCAAGTGTGGTTTGGGGTCAGTCATAGGCATACTTACCTCCGCCCTACTTGCGTACTGGAGGACACCTTCCGCATGAAGCCGCTAAAATTCCAGCTTGAAGATACCGCCTTCCACAACGAGGTCTGTTTGTGGCCGGGGGTTGTGATGGAAATCCGCGACAGGGTACCCAGGTACAACTTTGATCGAATGTTACTGCAGCAACAGCTTGCCGAAAGGGATGCGGAGGCGACACCACAGGAACTCCCTGAGCTACTCATCCCCATCGTCCGCCACATGAACACTCAGGTACGCAATTTTAATGTGACAGCCCAGGTCATTTCAAGCAGTGCCGCTCCTTTCCCTTTACTTTTCGAGTTCCAGCTTTCTCGTTCTACCTCGCACCCCCATACAACTCCTCTCACCTTCCCCATCCCTACTATTCTATTTACTTCGGCAAGCCTAATCATAACCCCGATGGGAGAGAAGAGCAAGACTACAGATCAATTAGAAGCTTCTCAAGCCAAGCGGGTCCGCACCACCGAAGAAAATCCGGTGGTGGACCTCACTGGGGATGATCCACCACTACCACTGAGTACAGGGGTGCTGATACAGTAAGAACCTCTCATTAACCCCTCAGAGTTTATCAATATTCTCCTTCCACCTCCACCCACCGTCCCACCTCCACCTACCACTTCATCCACTCCATCCAATTCATCTGCTACCGTGTCCGACCCAATCATCCGGGATCTCCTTGGTGGGGACCACGGGGCCGAAGTTGACTCCAGTACTGCAGTATTAGTACCACTGGTCGACCCCGCTGGAGAACCCCAAGTTTCTCTGTCTGATATAATTACCCAAATGGCACAAATTGTTACCAACTCAGCTGGGGCTCAGCCTGAGCCCACTATACCTCCACAGGTTGGCAATACAGATCAACAGGAGCGGCCAGACTTGAATATGGCTAACTCAGCGCACCAATAGACCTCGTCGCCATCCCCTCTAGAGCATTCTAATCAATCAGTTGCCAGTGGGAAACCCGTGCAGGAATGGAGGCCGGACCAGGGCACTTCGGGGATCGCCAATTTAGAAACATGGGGTACAGCTTAGCTGTACTGATTTATCCAAAGGGCGGCCCAGCAAGCCGAAAGGCTTCATTCTGAACTACAGAAAAGGTGCGACGAGCAACAACAACAGATTGCAGTGCTTACTGAACAGTGCGAACAACTCGTAATGGCACAGGAACAGCTGAAAGGTCAGATAAACAATGTCACCCAGGTGTGTTCAAAGCTATGGCCAATTTTTGGGGCTCATTATACTTAGCTGCCTGCAGATATACCAGAGACAAGTGTCGTAGCACAGGCCTTCCACCTCCGAATATCATTCAACAGCCTCCACAGGGAAAATGAGGCGCTTCAAGCAGCGTTAGCCGCACGGCCAACGCTGCCCGATCCAGAGGTTGTCTATTGAGCACAGGTTGCAACAAAGCAGGTCCAGGCCACTCAAATGCAGGAAACTCTCATCTCTGTGGCGCGCGAGGCTTACAACCTCCTGAAGGGTCTTCAGGAGGGTTCAATGGCCCTTACAGTCAAAACGAAGCCAATTTTAGCACAGCTACAACAGATTTCGAGGGAAATCCAAGAGGCCACGGACCCCGCGTGGTTGGACCAGTTATATGCCCAGGCAGATGATCTCGAAGTGCAGATCCAGCAAACAGAGGCTAGCTCAGCAATGGCCAAACGGGTAATTCGTGAGCTCCGCCCACCCCTCCAACTCAGCGCCAGGACAATGCAACAGCTAGCCGCCGAGGCCAAAAGCCAGATTAGCACGGTGTTTGGGGTTATACTAGCGCATGTAGAGGAGGCCGTTGTCACCAAGATTTCCAAAGAAAAAGATTCACTACTGTAGGGGTGGCAGCAAGCTGTGTCGACCTTCACTGAGCTTAAAGCTACAGCGTTCCGCAGAGTCCCAGAGATGGGGCCCTTGTTTGGACAGCAGATGGAAGGAGCACAATAATAACATGCCACGGGGTCCAGCGGGGCGATGGAGATAGAGACTGTGATTTTCGATTGACTCGAGACGAGTCAAGAAACTGTGGTCGGGGCCTGTTGGGGCCCTTGTTTTGAATATTTTGAATTTTGAATAAAGGATAGATTTTGGGTTGCGGAGTGATGACACATGGTAGTCGCAACTACAGTAAGTCGCGGAGCTATCAAGGTGGTGAAGAAGCAAGATATAGCTGAAGAAAGCAAAAGCATAAGCTCAGACATAGAGAAGATACAATGGAAGACAGAAAGCAGAACTCATAGATAACAAGAGAGAAGCCGGAAGCCGCCAAAGAAGAACACAAGAGGAACTAATAGTTGTGAGGGCAGGTGAATAAATAGCAGTCACCCAGCTGAAAGAAGAAATGAATGTGACAGGAGAGAGGAATGCAGAGCGACAGAAGGAGAATGAGCGGATGCTGCAGCAGGAACACAGACCAAGCATGATATCTATGTAGTTCCTAGGTTTCTCCTATCTACCATTATGTTCTATAAGTTGTCTGTATCAAACTTGTAAGATCTTCTTGTGAAAGCTATGTAACTATGGGTTTGGCCGAAGATATCAATACACTTGTAGGTTGCTATCTTATTATGTGATTCACATGCATGCATGATGGTTGTGATGATTTAAAATTTTATTTTGTTGATACCTGTACACTCTTTGACTGTTCTTGCGTATATAATGCTATTTATGTGATCAATTCAATGTTAATCACGAGTTACAGATCCTTTCCCTGCTATCAATCTATTCCCCTTCTGCATGTGGTTGCGGCACGCCTCGGGTGAGACTCTCTGCTCTTCGGAGTAGGGTGACAATGCCGGCGTGGTTCTAGACTACAACAGATTCCCTTGTTGGCCCCAACCCTTGAACTTGGGTCTTGCCTGCGAAAATAAAATAAAATAAAATAAAATAAATAAAAATAATAAAAAAATAAAATAAAATAAAATAAAATTACAATTACAATTTTAATAAATATCATGATTTAATACTAAAAATAAGCATCATGATCATGATAACCATCGTACAAACATCATATTCTAAAATAAATATTCAAATTCGCTAACATCATCTAATAATCATGATCATGATCATCTAACAAAACAAAATCATTGTATAACATCATCACAACACAAAAATAAAATATACATCTCATGTCAAATAACTGCTATAACATACACATCTATCTGCAAGCACATTAAATGGATATATCTAACATGACCTAACAATATACACATCATGATGAACACCAACATGTAAGTTAAGTATATCAACATGAAAATAAAATACATGCACCATCTCTCTCTCTCTCTCTCTCTCTCTCGCTATATATATATATATATATATATAACTGTATAATGTCGAAAATATACATCTGTAATAGAACTGCATATAAATGCCAAATATTTGGTGGTACATCAATACTATAACTAGTGGAGGCCTGCTCAGATGGTGTCTGTTCAGGAGGTGCATGCTCATAACATGCCTGCTTAGGAATAGATGCTAGCTTCTCATCTCCACAAGTTGAAGGAGGAGGAGGTGGAGTACTAGAATGATCACTCCCCTCATGATCATGATCATCCGATGAGTTGTTGTGTCACTCATCTCCATGGCTCCTATCCCTCCTAGCTAACAACAGCCTCTAAGCTCTAACGATATGACGCATAAGGATCATCATATCATGGGGCATGTCCCTCCAAAGCTCTATGAGCATACGATCATCTCATCAGAGATATTTGAGATATCCAGTGCACTGTCTCAGTAGTTTTTTGAGGATTTTTTTGCACCAAATGTTTTTTTTGTTTTTTCAATAACAGTTACAATTATATATTTGTAAATACATTTGTCATTTAATAAAAAAATTTAGGTTTTATATATGAAGGAGGTTGATGTATTTAATATGTGAATCATTCAACGACATCAACGGATAGAGGAAGGCCAACAATATGAGCAGAGGGATGATAATTATAACATGATATAACAGTCAGGGGCAAGGGAGAGGGAGAGAATTTTGTACCCTTGCCCTATTATGCCACCCACCCAGTTTCTCTTAAGGGAGGTAGGCCTCCTTAAGTTCTATGAGGAGGCTATATCCCTAAAGGGGCATAGTGGGTTATTAAGACAATTGATCTACAGGTGGGATGCCCACCTACAAGAATTCCATGTCAATCCTGACCAATGGTACTAACCCACTGAGGAGGACATTTATTTTATTACTTGCCTATCTAGGAGAGGGGAGGATTTTCCCCAGTTCCCTCGTGTCCCTTTCAGTTATGCAGCAGGGAGTCAATTGTGTACTCCTAGAGATACATTAGGGATGATATACTTTCTCCTGCATATTTTCAGGTGTCTGGTGGACAACTACAAATTACTTCTTTTGGTCCAGAGGAGGTTAGGTGCCTCTCACTATTATTGACCACCATTGCACATTATACCAGTGACAAGAAATGCATTAGTTTCTCTCTTTTATTTTATTTTGATTCTTTATTCCAGAGGCCATGACTTGTTAGATGGTCTGCCATTTTTGCAGTGGTTTTGTATAGCCTTAGATAGATGTCGTTGTCATGCATGTGGGAGGTTGACCTTCCCTTTTACTTCAGAGTTGTTTTGTTTATTTTTTGAGAGGTTTCCAAAGACAAGGCCTACTTTTGTGCGTCAGCCTCGTAGGTCGATGATACAGGTACGCATGCATATGTGGGGCAAGATGATTCCCAAGAGGGGCATGTCTGAGTATCTGGCCAAGATTTCTAGTGATGCACTAGAGCTGCTGGATAGTGTGTATGATCACATGTTTTTGATGGTGTCGTGTCCTTACGTGAGTTTGTATTGGCGAGGCTGTACCAACATCCTCTTCACACAAGATGAGCCACCATACGCTAGAGGTAATATTAGTGTTTTCTTTAAATTAATATAGTTTCATTTTATTGTATTAATTAATTAGAATAAAATTTACTCTATCACGTTCTTTAACTTGTTTTATTAAATTATTTAATGAAATTTTCTAATTATTGTTGTGTACTATATATTTTGTAGATTTTGGCATGTTCATTGGGGACGTGATTCCACCCCCACCAAATGATCTTGTAGATGATGAGGAGATGGTGAAGGCTGCAGAGGGTGAGAGACCTCCTTGAGTGCAGATACCCGCGGGCATGCGGCGTAGGGAAGACATTCGATTCAGGATGGATTTGGGCAACCAACTATGTAGAATCCTGGTTGATAAGGGATTCTTCCCTACGATCAAAGATATCCAGGCCGATCGTACGCTCATAGAGCTTTCGAGGGACATGTAATATTCCCAAATGGGAAAGGCAAGAATAGAGTGCATAAAACTGGAAATATCATGGTAAATCAACACATCAATATTGGAGACCAATATGGATTCATAACATTATGTATAAGAACAACAAATCACTAAAAAATAGTGAGGTATAAATCATAGGAAATGAGGAAACAAGCCTCCCATAAACAATCACTCCCAAATATCAGATGCTGCTACAATAAAAAATGTCGGAGAGTTGCTACAACGCAGTCATACTAAGCATAACTACAGCTGGAGATCATAAAATGATACAAAAATACTGATATAGGCCACAATAGGTGCTACACATACAGATCTAGGCACTATATCACTTACCAAGACAACCCAAGAGGGTTTCCGAAAAATGCACACAATGTGCCAATGTAAGATGCAACCCTAGGGCTGAAGGTATGCTGCAACAAAATAAATGAGAAGATATGGAAAAATCTGATGTATAATCCTACGGATCTTCTCCAATAGATCCTCTGGATGAAATAATGTCTCCTCCACTGAAGAAATCACCTCCCAAAGCATACACTACAACCACACCTACAACTCCTCCCTAAAATAACGTATATTTGGACTGAAACTGCATTGTAGGGGATAAGCACTCCTTGGCCTGATGCCAAATATGTTAAATAAGCCCCAAGGGCTTCTTTACTGGCTTCCCAATGGAAGGAAACCTTCATCCACTGCAAAAGTATCTCTGAAGACACCCAATGCAATTCTCCACTACTACACCTTGCAACTCAGCACACCTCTCAATAGAAACTATGTTGTATAAGTAATATAGATCTTGGCCTGATGTCAGAATGTGGAAATTTAGTGCAATACTCTTCCTAGACGCTCCTCAAGGAAAGAGGTGGGATTGTTTCTCGGGAACACCCTGTGCTAAACAACATTGCAATATTAGCTAAATAGCTGAAGAGAGAAAAAGTATAAACAGACCATCAAGAAAATAATAATCCAATCATGCCCACAATGGCTGCCATCCTCTTCCTTATATTCTTGGTGAGATTCCTCACCTTGGGCCCCACTCATTAAAGCCACTACTTCCATGCATGGAATATCCCTCCAAAACTGCATTGTCCCTCATTGAATGCCACTCCTTCCATACCAACATTGTTTGATTTGGTCAAGGTTGACCCAGTCTTCATGTTCCAACCCCTTTTCACACATAAGTGTCTTCAATCCAGTCTTTAGATGACATCCTTTTACATTAGGAGCATCTTTTATTCATACTAAAGAGATTTATGGGTCTCCATACCCTCTTATTTCTCTATCTAAGAGAAAAAATCAAAACTTAATATTCCAATTAGTTGTGTGCTAATTTAGGAATATTATAGCCCTTCCCCTCCCAAATGTTGCTTGTCCTCAAGCAAATGCAAGGATAGAACTGAAGAACCTCTCCTCTTCCTCCTGTAGCATCCTCATATGATAAGTTCCTCCAATGAACAAGATGCCCTCTCATCATTATTTCCCCTAGCTACTCCTCCCAAGTGTATAAGTAAGCCTTTGGTGACAATTCCAGATGGATCTCATCATGAAGTAGTGGGATATCCATAGAGGAAACTATATGTGGTCTAGAGGCCTTTTTGAGGCATGGGATCATAAAATAATTGGGAACCTTCATTCCCACGTGAAGCTCCAAACCCCAAGCTATCATCCATACAAAGTGAGTCACCCTCCAAAATGGTAACTCATGAAAAATTTCTTCCACCTTTGGCTCCTGCAATGTAGGTGGGATGCATAAGTGAAAAATATAGACCAAATGGCATACCCCATGTTGTCTCTCTCTCCACTTATGGAAAGTGTAGAGCTGCTGCTGATATTGGGTTGCAATAATGTTTCCCTCAAGATACAAAAGGACAAATGGATCTCTAAAGACCTCTCCTTTAGTTTCATGAGCCCAAACCATCCCATGCTGAAAGTGAATGGTACATCATCACTATGTGGCATCCAAATAAAAAATATAATGAATTTTATGTGAAATTTTGGATGGTACCAATGGTTTCTCCAGTGGATACAATGCAATTTTACCAACTGTTGTTTTAGAACATCATGTGGAAAGTTGTCTCCCAACAAGTTGCTAGTTGTGCATGTTTGCTCATATACTAGGAGGTAGTAAATGACATTATATATCAGCTGAGAATAACAAGAATAACACCACATTTTCCCGAATCCATGCAAATAAGGGCTATCTCCATCACAAATGTTGGTCCTAGAATGACCATGAAACCCAAATATAATCTTTCCCTCTTGTGGAGCAATGCATTGTACATAGATGGTGAGAGAATGAAAATAATTTGTGAAATGATCAATAAGTATAGAAATACATTTACTACCATGCATTGTGAGTAGGCTAAAAGTGAGTTCCATGGATGAGCCCTCCCATTAGAATCTCTTCATAGAGGTTTGCAAAATGAAGGGATGTGTACTCTCCTTGGAACACTCCATTAATAGATACATACTCCCAAGTGAAAATGTTGTTGGCCTTGGTGATAAGGCTCTTGCCACTCCATGACTCCTTCTTTGACATGCCATATGCCAAAGTCATCCACCATCATGTTTTTATATGTGGGGGACTCCTTCCTATGTGGAAATACCTCCTGATACTTCAATGCTGAAGGGTAGCCCCTTTTCACCTTGATTGTGCCATCCTTTTCTCCTGAAATATCATGAAAAGTATGGGAGGAATTCAGCCCATACTCTCCCAAGAGTAGCCAAAGAAAAAATAGCTCTTGTTGCCTCCTTACACCTCCATCATACAAAACATGAGGTGAAAACATGTTGATTGACATGAAGAATGCCACATCATCACAATGCACCCAAAATCCTTGCTGCCCCATGATGCGTGTGTCATGCCAAATCCAAACCAACAACATACCCTTCAAGGTAGGATATGTCACATGCTGACCAAACTCTTTCAAGAGTAACCAACACAGCCTTGCCTCCTGTTGCCTTGTGTCATAGATCTGCAAGTGGATATCCAACCTCTTGCTTATCAACATAACCCATCCAACCAATGGCGAGTGTCTAATGTCATGCTCCCAATGGGTATTCCTCCAATGGAGAACACCATCCTCCCAAATCAAATAAATATCTCTACACTTCATGGGATGTTGAAGTGCAACCTCCTAGAGATATCCATATGAAGACCACTCATCAATAACCATGTTGAATCCATAAGGATCCAAGTATACTGAAGGCAAAATATTCTCATTGAGCTGTGAAATGCTCATCAAGAAGGAGCCATCATAATAATGGATGATAAAATGTCTCTCATCAACCATCTGCCTATCCCCTGCTACACATGTAGAATGGCCATTGGAATGATCCAATAATGGTTAGGCCCCCAACTCATCAATGCTACTCAATGAAAATGCTACTGATCTCCATGATGGTGCATATCTTGTCTCATGATCATGCCCAATGCTGAACATATAGTTTTGCAGTGGATTGTTTAGGACAACACTCATCTAATCTTCCAAAAAACTACACTCCAACCCCAAGAGTTGTGTGCAACTAAACAATGACATACTAGGATGAATGTACATCTCCTCCTTGATTCTATCAAGGGTCCTCTGTGTAGTGATAGTCTGATGTTCCAGATCAGGAGTGTATCTTGTCCCTAGGTCATGTAATGGCATATTCCCACAAACTTCCATAAGATGTGCTAAAATAATAGAAAGTGGAAACATTTTCATACCTTGGTTTTTCTTGGGAACATCTTGTACTGCTACAAGGGTTCCTCTCACTGGTGTGATGACTTTCCCAACCACTGATGATGATGGTTGCTCCTCTATAGCTTCACCAACGCTGGTATAAGTCTCCTCCTCCTCATGCATCTCCAGAATAGTGCATGGGACTCTAAATTTCAAGAGATCAAGACCACTTTGAAAAGGTGCAAGTGTTCCTTCTCCTGATGAAAGTACTCCTGCAGCAAGTGGTGGTGAAGGTCTCTTCTCCTCTGATTTCTTCTTGTCAAAATTCTTGATCAACCTTTGAGTAAAATATACATATGCAGTCACTCTTGCATGACTAAAATGGCTGAACCACCAAATTTTTTCTTCACCCTCAAGGTTCAGCACTACAATCTCAACAAATTCTTTCTCTACCACTGGATGTAGCAGGAAGAATGCATCCAACATCATTCCCCAAGTCCTTGCTGTGCATGTGGATGACCCATCAAATGTATATAATAGAAATCTATTGCTGCAAAGTCTTCTTTCTTCCTTGATCTAGATGAACTGTGGGAGAGTTAGATTCTCCTTGAAATCTCTTGATTGAGATTTTTACTTTGCAAGAAACTCACTTAGAATCTCACGACCTAAGTGTCCTCCATCTCCATACCTTTTATCTTCTTCTGCAAAAGAAAAGGGCATAGTATGTTTCTTTGGAGCTCTATGAAATACCGGTTCTTTCTTCTGTTGATAGGAAGTACAAGGACCTTCCTCATCTTGAAACCCTATTGTGGTTTCATTTATTTTCTCCACTTTTATTTGCTTGACCTCCTTGGTGAGGTCTGTAATATCCCAAAACTGGGATTTTCTACAACAACAAGAATACCTTAAGGTATTCCAAAGTTGGAGAGCAGAAAGTGATAAAATCATATAATGTATTTAAACACATGTCTTCCATATAAAAATCACAACAACAAACTATGCCTTTAAACAATGTCACCAAGTGAGGAAAAGTAGTAGTTTTGGCCCCATAAAACATTATTTTTTGAATATTGAGTTATAATAGTGAAAAATAATGGTTGTCTCCCTTATAATAGACAATATAGGACATGCATGAAAAATCTTTTCAGAAAAAAAAATGCCTTTAGCCTAGTTAAACAGGCCTCCCATGCTCAAAACAACTTAAAATTGACAAAACCCCAAGACTACAAAATGTCGGAGCTGCTGCATAAGAGACTGCGCAGTATAATAGAGGTTAAAATCATAAAATAGAGAAATATATTTGATATTCTTATTATATTACTCAATGAGGCATAAAAACATAGATCTAATCTCTTTTATACAGATCCAAGAAGACCCAGCAAGGGTTTCTTGACAAAAAAGATATACAAGAGAAAGATGCTGCAAATATGTGGCTGAATCACAATGTATGGCTGAATCACAATGTATGGCTGAAGCTTTGCATAAATATGGCTGAACACACAAATAAATTTCTGTAGATTCTCCCTCTATCTTTCCCAAATAAAGGCTGATCCTCCTCTTGGGAAACTAGCTCCTCAAAATGGGGTTTTGACCCCTCCCACTGCACACCTTAAGTAATAACGCAATTTTCTAAAGGGAATGCATTTTTTCTGAAGGTAAGTGCTTGGCCCAACACCTGATAGTGGAAAATTCAGATCATAAGTCTCCTCTTAGATTTATCAAGCAAGATCTCTAAGAAAGAGTAGGGAATCCCCACCCGGGAAAACGCTTGCACTAAGCAGTGCAAAAAATTAGCTAAACAACCAAGTATGTAAGAAGTCTAAGCAGACCACATAAAAATATTATCTCCAATATATCCATATTCTTGCCATCTCCTTCATTGTATAATTTATGAGCTTCCTCACCAAGGGTCCCTCCCACTATGAGGTTGCTTCCATGCAAAGGCTCCTCCACAAAAATTGCGCTGTCCATCAAGATGGTTCAATGTATCTAGAAAACTTTTTTGACTTAGTCAACCTTGACTGAATCTCCATGCCCTATCCCTTTTCATACTCAAGGTGCCTTCATTATGACTAGCTGGATTGATCTCTATTCACATTGAGCTGGCTTCATTTAGGATCCACTTCTTTAAGAATAAATCATGTTGACTTGGTCAAACTTGACCTTGTCCACATAGTCTAAACCTTGTTCACACATTTGGATGCTTGATTTGGTTATTTCATGATCCCCTTTCACATTAGGAGGGATTTTTATTCATTCTTGAGCAAATTATGAGCCTCCTTGCCCATTTATTCATTTATCTAACTTTTAGAAGAAAAATTAATATTCCTACTAGCTGAAGCTAAATTAGGAATATTACAGTCTCCCCCTCCTAAATTTTTCTTGTCCTTAAGCAACTGCAAGTGTGCTGAAAAATCTCCCCTCTTCCTCTTGTGGCCCTTTCATCCGATAGTCTCCTCCATTGCTTCATAATTTCTGCAAAAATTCCGTCTCCCAATGGCTCCTCCCAAGTGTGCAAGTTGGCCTTTGGTGAATAAACCCATTGGCTCTCATCATGAAAGAATGAAAGGTTGTTATGGAAACCTTCTTGCTGATCCATGGCCTCCTCAAGATAGAAGCGATGACAATCATGGGGAATTTCATCATCAATGAAGGTCTCCCTCCTCCATGCTATCATCCAAATAAAATGAATCACCTTCTAGCTTGGTAATTCATAGAAAAAACTCCTCCCAATTGCTCATGAGAGGCATGCCCCAAGTGCTCCAACCAAACATATGGTCCATATCATAAAGAAACAAGTGATATTCAATGGTGGCCATACAGTTTCTCATGCTCCCCTTGGAACATGTAGTGCAGAAAAAGTAGGGACTTTCTTCCCCCAAAGACACATCCAACAAGTGTGCCTCTCCTCCAACCATTCCCCCAACAAAGATAAGAACATCTTCAGCATGTGGGATCATGAGTAAGATCATGCTAGCTGCCATATACAATAAGGGAGAAGGACAATGGTCCATCATGTGCAACTAGCACAGTTTTCCTCCTAACTGCCATAGAATATGATATGACAAGTGTTCTTCCCAACACTTGTTTGCTGCCCCATCCTTCTTGCATGCTTGGAGAATGTGTATGATGTTTGGTGTTAAGGAATCACACCATGAAGAGTACATCACCTCTCCAAGATCTCCCAAGGAATGGCTAGCATCACCATTGTTCATGGCCCCAAGTGGCTCATGAAGCCCATCAGAAAAAGTGCCCCTTCTTGGAACCAAGACCTACACATGAGTGTTAAGAAAATGCAAGTATACAATAAATACATCATGTGGTTTAGAAGTACAATTTTTATCATACACTTGATTAAAATCAGCAAGGTGGCTCATGGATGAGCTCCCTCTCACACTCAATGAATAAGGAGGTGATAATGATAACTCTTCCCAAGAGCTATGTTCCTCCTCAACCCACAAATGATCCATGCACTTACTCATATGAGAGTGCATCCTCTTTGAAATTTTCCCACAAGAATCCATCTAAGACAGTATGATATGTTCCAATGAAACTAGTGGGATTTGAAAGCAAGACCTCATAAGTTGTATCAAGTAGTTTATTCTTTAGTTTGGAATCTTTAGTTAAGTATATCTGATCATGAAAATAAATGATCCCATCAACTACCTTATACTTCCCATCCATTTCTTGCCCATCAATAACCTTACATGTGAATAGGACCTTAGAATATTCCATAAAGGTTTGGACTCCCAGTAAGGGTCTAGGCTTCCCAACATTGATAGCGATGTAGAGGTCTAAAATGAGGCATCTGTCATATGACGACTCTCTTCCTTGACATGCTTGATGTCAAAGTCACATGTTGGAGTATTCCAAACTTTATTTTGATGCCTCTCTTGTAGCTGATATTGCTCAAGACAAGATTGAAGTTTAGCAGAGTCACCCTCCCTTTGAAAGGTTCTCTTTCTCAAAAACTTCCACAATTTTGCTCCTGCATACAAAAATGAAATTATTTTTTTGTTATGTTCAAAAAAATTCATTATATATTGGAGTATCCTTTGCTAATCAAAAGCTATGGAGTAGCATTTTGATACTATGCTCATATCAACACAAATTTCTGAATCTATTCCCTCCAACGCAAATAGATGAATGGAAGAAAGTAAGGTCAATTTCAGAAATTTTCCTAGTCTTCCATCAATGATTTTCAGCACTGTAGTGGCTCCTTCCAAGGTTCCCTCTTTAAACGAATAGGTTGCTTCTACATATAGTTGAGAGAAAACTTTAGTTTTCCTCCAATCAAGAGGTCTTCCTGCTGAAATGCCTCCTTGCAAAGAGGCATCAAGGCATAGAGTAAGGTGTGAATGTAGGTGGACAGATTTTCCCCTACCTCCATTGCATAGGTCCTCTTGCCTTCTTTGTTCTTTCAAACTTTGAAATAGAGAAGGGTACATGCTCTTCATCTTGTGATGCCATTCCTCCTCTTTCCCTCCTCCTATCTTCAAGATCTCATCATTTGGCAATGAAGGTACATGCTTCTCATGTGTTATGCCAAGAGCTCTATGTGCGAGACCTTTTGGAACTCCTTGCAAGAGTGCAAGAGTTTCTTTCCTTGGAGCAAGTGCTCCATCCTCTTCTTCATGAGGTGTTTGAGGTTTCCTTGTTATGATTGCGTTATCTTATCCCGCCTCTCTTTTCTCTTCTTCACTAGTTGAAGTTGCCTTACCTTCAACAAGAGACCTTAGACCTTGGTCCTTTTTTGAAGAAGGAATCTTCTTGTCTTCCTTTTGATAAGGAAGTCCTTCATCCAAAGGAGATCTTGCCCTTCGAAAAGTATCAAACAAGCTCACCTCCTCTTCATTGTTTTTCAGAAATGGAGGTGGGTTTATAGACCCTCCCAACTCATGCAAAAGTTCTGTTTGATATGGTATGATAGTTTCAATAGAAGATGTTTCACATGAAATCTCTTCAAACCTCTCTACTAATATTTTAATTAATTTTTCATAAGTAGATGTATTTTAATTCTTTAAGGAAAATGATTCAAAAAACCACCAAGCATAGGCTTACCCTTCAAATGCAGCGCTGCTATTTTGATGGCTTCAAATTCTGAAACTTGATGTTACTGCACAAAGGTGTCTAGCTCCTTCACCCAAGCCCTAGCTGGAAATAGAGGTGATCCATCAAAAGTGGATAGAAAGAATCTACCCTCACCCTGATTCTTTCTCCTTGTGATCTTTTCCTCCTTCATTTGGAAAACCCTTGAAAATTCAAGTGATCTTTGAACTCCTCAGATTGAGCTTCATATTTCTGCAAATAATCACCAAGAGTATCTTTCTTTGGCACATCTCCTTTCTTCCTCTTCATGAAGAAATTGCTGATAGAACATGGTAGATATGATGATATGGATGAGTTTTCATATCCAAAATATGAGGACTTAGAATATTCCTCTTGTATAGATCTGTGTGAGGGATCTTCATGTGTTTCCCTCCTCATTCCTTTGATGCCCTTGCTTTTTCCCTACAAATTTGAAAAGAGAAGTTTTTAGAACCTATTTTCTCCAGAAAAAAAGGGTTTGCTCTGATTTATTCTAAAAATATCCTTCTCCCCATGAGAATACTCCATAATTCTTGAGCTCACAGGCTGAGCCAAGATTGTTGCTCTGATACCACTGTAATATCCCAAAACCGGGATTTTATACAACAATAAGAATACCTTAAGGTATTCAAAAGTTGGAGAGAAGAAATTTATAAAATCATATAATGTGTTTAAACACATAGCTTCCATATAACAATCACAGCAACAAACTATGCCTTTAAACAATGTCACCAAGTGGGGAAAAGCAGCAGTTTTGGCCCCAAAAATGTTATTTTATGAATATTGAGTTATAACAGTGAAAAATAATGGTTGTGTCCCTTAGAATATACAATATAGGACATTAATGCAAAATATTTTCAGAAACATATGCCTTTAGCCTAGTTAAACAGGCCTCCCATGCTCAAAACAACTTATAATTGACAAAACCCCAAGACTGCAAAATGCCGGAGCTACTGCATAAGAGACTACACAGTATAATAGAGGTTAAACTCAGAAAATATAGAAATATATCTGATATTCTTATTATATTACTCATTGAGTCATAAAAACAGAGATCTAATCTCTTTTATACAGATCCAAGAAGACCCGACAAGGGTTTCTTGATAGAAAATATATACAAGAGAAAGATGCTGCAAATCTGTGGCTGAATCACACTGTATGGATGAATATCTACATAAATATGGCTGAAAACACAAATAAATGGTTTTATATGCTCCCTCTATCTTTCCCAAAGAAAGGTTGATCCTCCTCTTGGGAAACTAGCTCCTCAAAATGGGGTTTTGACTCCTCCCACTGCACACCTTAAGAAATAACGCAATTTTCTGAAGGGACTGCATTTTTGCTGAAGGAAAGTGCTTGGCCCAACACCTGATAGTGGAAAATTCAGATCATAAGTCTCCTCTTTTATTTCTCAAGCAAGATCTCCAAGAAAGAGTAGGGAATCCCCACCCGGGAAAACCCTTGCACTAAGCAGTGCAACAACTTAACTAAACATCCAAGTATGCAGGAAGTCTAAGAATACCACATAAAAATATAATCTCTAATATATCCATATTCTTTCCATCTCCTTCATTATATAATTTATGAGCTTCCTCACCAAGGGTCCCACCCATTATGAGGTTACTTCCATGCAAAGGCTCCTCCACAAAAAATGCGCTGTCCATCAAGATGGTTCAATGTATCTAGACAACTTTGTTGACTTAGTAAACCTTGACTGAATCTTCATGCCCTGTCCCTTTTCATACTCAAGGTGCCTTCATTTTGACTAGTTGGATTGATCTCTATTCACATTGAGCTGGCTTCATTTAGGATCCACTTCTTTGAGAATAAATCATGTTGACTTGGTCAAAATTGACCTTGCCCACATAGTCTAAACCTTGTTCACACATGTGGATGCTTGATCTGGTTATTTCATGATCCCCTTTCACATTAGGAGGGATTTTTATTCATTCTTGAGCAAATTATGAGCCTCCTTGCCCATTTATTCATTTATCTAACTTTTAGAAGCAAAATTAATATTCCTATTAGTTGAAGCTAAATTAGGAATATTACAAGGTCCCTCATAGATCTGAAAAGAGATGAGATAAAACTCATTCCTTCCATCATTCTGATCTCTTTCTCCTTCTTCTTATTCTCCAAATAACATAATGGCTGAGATCCAAATGCTAAGCCAAGATTATGCTCTGATACCACTGTAATATTCCCAAATGGGAAAGGTAGGAATAGAGTGCATAAAACTGGAAATAGAAGGGTAAATCAACACATCAATATTGGAGACCAATATGGATTCATAACATTACGTATAAGAATAGAAAATCAGTACAAAATAGTGAGGCATAGATCATAGGAAATGAGCAAACAAGCCTCCCATAAACAATCACTCCCAAATATGATATGTTGCTACAATAAAAAATGTCAGAAAGCTGCTACAACGTAGTCATACTAAGCATAACTAAAACTCGATATCATACAATGATAAAAAAATACTGATATAGGACACAATAGATGCTACACATACAGATCTAGGCACTATATCAAATTTCCAAGACAACCCAAGAGGGTTTCCGAAAAATGCTGTTGGGGCCCTTGTTTTGAAAACTTGTTTTGAATATTTTGAATTTTGAATAAAGGATAGATTTTGGGTTGCGGAACGACACATGGCAGTCGCAACCAAATCGAAACTACAGTAATTCGCGGAGCTATCAAGGTGGCGAAGAAGCAAGAGATAGCTGAAGAAAGCAAAAGCATAAGCGCAGACGGAGAGAAGATACATCAGAAGACAGAAAGCAGAATTCACAGCTCACAAGAGAGAAGCTGGAATCCGTAGAAGAAGAAAACAAGAGGAACTGGCAGTTGTGATGGTGGGTGAATAAATAGTAGTCACCTAGTCGAAAGAAGGGAGGAATGTGATAGAAGGGACGAATGCAGAGCGCCTGAAGAGGATTGAGCAGATGCTGCAGAGGGAATCCATTTCAAGCATGATATCTTTGTAGTTCCTTGGTTTCTCTTATCTATCTTTCTGTCCTATAAGATGTCTGTGACAGATGTGTAAGGATCTTGCTGTGGAAGCGATGTAACTATGGATTTGGTTGAAGATTATTAATATACCTGCAGGTTACTGTCTGATCTTATGAGTGACATGCATGCATGATGTCTGTGATGCTTTAAAATTTTATTTTCTTAATACCTAATCGATGTTCTGAATGTTCTTGCATATATATGATGTTGATGCAATCGATTCTATGTTAATCATGAGTTGCAGATCCCTCCATCACCATTGATCTCTTTGCCCCATGCATGCGGTCGCGGCACACCTCGGGTGAGACTCTCTGCTCTCCAGAGTAGGGTGATAATGCTGACGTGGTTCTAGACTACTACGGATACCCTTGTTGGCTCCAACCTCTGAACCTGGGTCTTGCCTGCGAGACCTATTTCTTTGCCAACAAATGGTTCCGTTTCCGGGACCCTACACATTATGAGGGGAACTAGATCATGGTATTGAGGATCTTCGAAGGATAAATACGGTGATGGTGGGATAACCATCTAGACCAATTTGTTGCTCAACAAGCAGAGTTGACAAATCAAAAGGAGGGGGTGCTTAAGGATCTCATCCTTTTCTCGGATTCCACCAATGATACCTACAAGATCCTCTGGGGAAAATTCCCTAGCGACCTCTATAATTGGTTGCGAAGATTGCAGACCAGGGTACCTAGAGATAGCTCGCGGAGGATAAACCGCAAGTGGGTGCACGGAGATCTAGTGACCCTGCATCGGTTGGATACTGAGTTGACACACGCGGTGGATTTTTGGGTAGATACCACTTTGGACGGATACATTGTGGAGTTCGCCGTAGAGTGTTACCAATCCTTCTCAAAGATGAGGCTATCTTCCGCTCTGGGCCGAGAGGGAAACTGCTCAAGGAGATTCCGCTGTGGATTAAGGCCCTGATGGTGGACGAAGCGCTGATAGAGTTCCACAAATCGAGCATGGAAGCGTAAACCTCGAGTGCTGGGGGAAGGGTTGAAGGGACAGATGCTACATAAAGTGTGAAGTAGGGGGAGTGGGGAATGGATGCTGAGGCTGCAAGGAAGTTGAGGGAGTGACATGCACATCGGAAGGCGCAGATCGCCAACAGGTGGCGAGAAAGTGTGATGCGGGAGTTGAAGTGATGGGAAGACAATAGGAAGAATCAGAAGGAGGCGCCTCAGAGGATAGGAAGTATGGACACCTAGGCGGATACCTGGGAGAGCGAAGGGACCACTATGGGAGTGCGACGGGTGCATGGGAGCCCAGCTAGGAGGAAAAGGGAGATGACGACTGACGAAGACGATACAGGTGTGCAGCCTGAAGAAGGTTCTGATGGTGAATGGTACGTCGTGATGCAGTGGTTGTTTCAAGAGCAGTCAGCATTCATCTCTCCAAGCAGCCCTACTTCCCAGAATTTGCATGGAAAGGATCCCTACCTTCCCCTGGTACTCTACAACCCTTTGAGTAATATTTTCGTTAAGTTACAAGCATTAAGTCGATTGCACAGTAGTTCAGTGTCGCATGTTAGTAGCAGCGTTACTATTATTATTACAGTTCCTGGTGGTATAGTCACATAACCAGGACCTAGAGGGTTTATCCTAGTCACCCCTTCGCAAGCAAACATGGGCGGGTCACTCACCCAGTATCCAGAATTCTCTGGTCGAGGCAACGATGATGTGGAGCAACAATGGTATCTCTGCAAAGCCATATGGAGGGTTCGACAGACGCCAGACGTAGGGAAATTAATAGAGTTCCAAACCACGCTCAGAGAAAGGGCTCTGCGATGGTTCATCAAGTGGTCTGAGGCCCATCCGAATCCAGTAATTGCTGACGTTAAGCGAGATTTTTTCCGCGAATTTAAGCTTCCACAGATAGACCAGCAGGGTCTATCCGAGCTCTAGGATATTAAGCAGAAAGAAGGGGAGACTGCATGGGAGATGATGCACCGATTCAAGGACGCGATCGGGAAACTAAGCTACCTGATCGACCCAAACCATCAGAAGGATTGGTTCATCAAGGCTCTACTTCCCTTGACACGAACCCCCCTCACCCAGTAGAAGATTGACAACTTGTAGGATGCTTTGGAGAAGGCCATGAAGATAGAGGCCATGGTGGGCTACCCTCAGGAATATCGGGGAGGGCCGGCCCCACAGGATCCTTCCTTGGTAGGATTGCAACATCAGATCGCCAGTATGACTGAAAAGCTCAAGGAGATGCAACCGATAAGACTAGTCAGGCTAAACGTTTGGTGCACTCATTACCTGGTCGAAGGCCACGTCACAACCGAGTGTCCCCAGTTGCATGGCACAGGTATGGGACCCTCTATCGCGGTAATCCAGGGGGGTCCATCTACAAGGGGTGGTGCGGCAATGAACCCGTAGGGGGTATACCAGACGCAACAGCCTTATGCGGGGTTCCCACCTCAATCAAACCCAACTGCCACAGAATACTGTGAAATTTGTCGGACAATGGGCCATCAACCTCGGATGTGCCCAATTCTGCAGAAGTACTCCAACGTCCCAAACAATGCATACTGTGAGTTTTGTGCTTCCACGACTCACAACACTGAGCAGTGCAGGGCTCTCAATGCTTTGGTGGACCGGTTGGACCGACCCTCCTATTAGGTGAATGAGGCTCCCAGGGGCCGAGGAGGCGGTATGCGCGGTAGCCGCACAGGGGGACGGGGTCCGCTGAAATGCTACAACTGTGACCAGGAGGGTCACGTGGCCCGGGAATGTCCCCTTCCCTGATGCCCATGGTGTTCCCAGTGCCGCGTGAATGCCCATGCAACAGAGGACTACCCAGAACTTATCAATAAGTGGGAGGAACGAGCACGGTAGAGGGCCACGAATTTGATCAACTCCGAACCATGGGAGACCGCGACTCAGGCCATGTAGAACGTAGCTATCGTGACGAGAGGTGGTAAGAAGATGAGGGATGATGCTCGCGGAAAAGAGCTGGCACGAGTTGTCTGGCCAGCCTCCCCAAACTAGTTAATTAGGCCAGATGCATAGAAGAAGTACTTCCAGGAGGCGGTAGAGACATTTGCTCAGCTTAGAGGAGCCGAAGGCTTGGAGGTGCCCCTGCCGACAGATCCCGGCGAGCAGAGCGCCACGGGAACTTTGATTGAGGAATGGCTCCAGCTATTCCTCAAGATTGTTGACAATGCTGCGATGCGACAGCAGCTAAAGCATACCTTGGAAGATGTACTGCAGGGTAGTATAGGACCAAGGGAACCTGTGAACACCGCCCCCCAGTACGTCCAGTGGGTCAAGCGGAATAAGCACCGAACGGGAAAAGAGTTCTGGCTTAACACGCAGGTTGCGGGATTCCAGATCAACGACACTATGCTTGACTTAGGATCTGACGTCAATATCCTGCTGCGGAAGACATGGGAGGCTCTTGGCCGGCCACGACTGACCTACTCGCCAATCCAGCTTAGAATTTCAAACCAGTACTACATTGTGCCGATCGGCCGACTCGAAGGTGTCGAGGTCAACATTGCAGGGGTGAAGACTTACATGGATTTTGAATTTATCAATATTATGGGGGACAAGGATCCTTACCCTGCCCTGTTAGGCATCGATTGGGCTTTTCAGAATTACGCTATCATCGACCTCAAAAAGGAGCTGATGATCTTCGAAGATGGAGAGGTCTGGGTCACTCAGCCTCTCGACCTGTATCAAGGCCCGAGGTATACCAAAATGGTGGATAACCGGGAGGATGCTCAGATGTTGGACAACCTCTACCAGATGACAGCAAGGAAGCGGGAAGACTATATTAACCTGACCGCGACCGGCTCTGTCAGTTGGCGTAGTGTCCAGAGCTTAGAGCTGGGATCAGAATTAGCATGGGAAGACTGGCAGCAGGGTGGGTATGAGACCAGCACGCAAAGGTGTGCCAATATTTCCCGAGTTCGTTGGATTGGCGCGAAGATCCGAGGGTACCCCACCTTGTCGAACATGCTAGCCATCAATACCTTTATTGCAAAAGTGGAGGACACGATACTAGAAGGAAGTAGGATACCACTTTTGGACGTAGAACTGCAATCCACATCAGCACGATGGTGGAAAAATCACCGCAACACCCTATCGCAGTGGAGTTGTGTGGCGGAGGCATTGAGGGCACGGTTCAAAGAAGACGAAGGACCTCGCAGCAGGCATAGGTGCCACGGGACTTCTAATCCAAAAGACCACCTAAAAAATTGCGAGGAGCAGTGGCGAAGTATAGGGTACCCGAAAGAGATGTGGGTACATCGGTTCGTCCATTCTTTAGATACCATTCCCCACGCGTGGTACTTAGAGGAAGAGCGGAAAAGAGGGACCGGCTCCTGGCCGAAAGTCGCGAGCAAATTTTTGCAGTGTTTTTCCTTCGACGGAGAGACAGAGCTGGTGTCCCGGGCATTACAAGAAATCAAGGGGGTATTGTTTCTCTGTGATCCGGGGACTGACGGGAGCACCTTAACATTACATCCTGAGGGCAGGTGTGAGTTGGCTTGCCAGTGGATCGATGGCGATCTAGACGATGACGGTATGGAGGACCTAAGGCACCTGTACTTCGAAGAGAAGGAAGGCGAGTGAAGCATCAAAGACGAGCCAATCACCGAGGGCGTCCATCTGCTCCCACTGAAGACAAAGAATTTGAACATTGGTACGGATGAGAGACCCAAATTGGCTATGGTTGAAGATTACCGGGACGAGGAGATGACAAAAGAAATTTTCAGCCTCCTCCAGGAATACGAAGACCTATTTCCTTCATCAGTTGCAAAGTTGAAGGGCATCAAAGGTGACCTCGGAGAAATGCATATTGTGCTGAAACCGAATGCCAGGCCCGTGAAGCACCGACCCTATCAGTTGAACACGCGGATCAAAGAAAAGGTCAAGATGGAGATCGATAAGATGTTGGTAGTAGGCCTAATCTTTTCGGTGGAAGAAGCGCAGTGGGTGAGTCCTATCTTCATTCAGAATAAGAAGGATAATTCAGAAATCTGAGTCTTCATCGACTACCGAAGTCTGAACAATGCCTGCATCCATGATCCGTTTCTGACTCCTTTCAATGACGAAGTATTGGATTATGTTGCGGGAAATGAAGCTTACTCCTTCACTGATGGCTTTTCGGGTTATCATCAGGTGCGCATTGTGGAAGAAGACAAGACGAAGACGACGTTCACCACCGAGTGGGGATCGTTCGCATACCACGTGATGCCGTTTGGCTTGAAGAACGCCCCGGCTGGATCGTCATCACTGCTTTCCGGGAGTATATCCACAAGTTCCTGGAAGTCTACATGGACGATTGGACCATCTACAGTTTGCTGAAGAGACACGCCACCCTGTTGCGTATCATGTTCGATCGGTGTCGCCAGTTGCAGATTTCCTTGAACTCGAAGAAATTTATTTTTGCAGTTCCTTTCGGCACGCTGTTAGGACACGTGGTGTGCAAGCAAGGGGTCTGCATCGAACCCGCCAAGGTAGCAGTGATCGTCCACATGGAAGCCCCCGAAACGGTTAAGAAGTTGCGGGCACTGCTAGGGCACACAGGTTATTACCGACGGTTTATCCGAAATTATGCGAAGCTCACTGCTCCCTTAGAAAAGCTCTTGCGGAAGTCGGAAGTGTTCCAGTGGACAGAGGAGTGTCGGATGGCCCTTGATGCCTTGAAGGAAAAAATGGCAACGATGCCCATTCTGGTTCACCCAGATTGGGATAAGCAGTTCCACGTGCACATTGACGCTTCCAGTATTGCACTTGGGGCTGTCTTGGTGCAACCAGGGGAGACGACAATTGACCACCCGGTTTACTTCACCAGCCGCAAATTGTCTAATGCCAAGTGGAATTACACCACTACCGAGCGGGAGGCCCTTGCAATGGTGTATTTGCTCCAGAATTTCCACCACTATCTCCTGGGAGGAAAATTCAAGTTCTTTACGGATCATTCTGCGTTAAAGTACCTGGTCAATAAGCCCGTCTTGGAAGGATGGATCTGTCGGTGGCTCCTACTCTTCCAAGAATTTACATTCAAAGTGATTGTCAAGCCTGGGAGGTTGAACGTTGGACCCAATCATTTATCCTGGTTGGAAATAGGGGAGAACGCCGAATCTCTCGATGATCAGCTACCGGATGCTAATCTTTTCTGCGTCGAAGCCGTACCCGATTATTTGGCCGATATCACCACTTATTTGACCACGGGGCAGTGCCCTCAGCACTACATCCCGCTTCAGAAGCGGCACCTGGTCGTTCGCGCTGCCGAGTATCAATTGATAGCAGGGCAACTATACAAATTGGGTCTCGATGAGGTTCTGCGCAGATGTATACTTGACCACGATTGTGAAGCCGTAATGTGGGAATGCCATAGCAGCATTGCAGGCTGGCATGTGGGGGTGAAACCCACTGCCAGGAACGTGCTTCAAGCTGGCCTATGGTGGCCGACAGTCCACGCCGATTGCAAGACTTTTGTGAAGAAATGCGATGTCTGTCAGTGAACGGGGAGGCCCTCTCACAGGGACGAGCTCCCGCTACACCCGGTGCGTGTGTTGCGGCTGTTCAAGAAGTGGGCTATCGACTTCGTCGGTCCCATAGCCCCGATCTCCCGGCATTCCAAGGCTCGGTACATCATTACCGCAACTGACTATCTCACCAAGTGGGCTGAGGCAGCAATGGTACAGGATTGCACGGTAGATACAGCAGCACGGTTCATCTTTGAACACATCATCAGCCGGTTTGGCTGCCCGCGAAGTCTAACCAGTGATCAGGGTACGCATTTCATTAATGACACGATCAAATCGCTGCTGGACACATTCATGATCCAAAATCACAAAATCAGCCCGTACCATCCACACGCTAATGGTACTATTGAAGCATTCAATAAAATTCTTGAAAAGGGCTTGACTAAGATCTGCAACGCCCAACGCGACGATTGGGTTGGGTGACTACCAGCTGCATTATGGGCCTACCGGACTACGGTGAAGCGCTTGACCAATCAGACACCGTTCCAGCTGGTGTATGGCAGGGAAGCTGTGGTTCCCACCGAGTTCACCATACCAAGTCTTATAATTTCCACATCCCTCAAGTTCTCAGACAAGGAGTCGCTACGGGAATGCCTCCACGAACTACAAGAACTAGACGAGGCCCGGTTTCTGGCCGAATTTCACCAGAAGGTTTAGAAGGACAGGCATAAAGCATGGCACGACCGCCACATCAAGAAAAAAATGTTCCAGGTTGGCGGCAAGGTCCTCTTATATGACAACAAGTTTCAGAAGTTCCCAGGAAAGCTACAGATGCACTGTTTGGGACCTTACTTCGTCATCGAGATTAGAGATTTCGGAGCCGTTCGGTTGGCTCAGCTGGATGGTACTATTTTACTTGGGTGGGTGAATGGCGCACGCCTAAAACCCTACCAGGAGTAAGTTCCTTTCATTTTTCATCAATAACTATCGCAACCGAGAGCACCCGTAGAGTAGCGTAGCTGAATAACTCTCCCGCAACCGGGATGAGCATAGGTAGTATTTTTTGTTCATGCATAGCTTGTCAATAATCACTTTGTTACGGGGACCGCACCGCAACTGACTGTGGACAGGGAGGGGCGTTTCCAGCGTTTCATCCCTGTAGGATCAATAAACGTGTCAATGTTAGTCCAGGTCATTTCAGTTAGTACTTGTGTCAGTCCGTAGGATCGTCTAGATTTGCATCATAAATTACCATGATTGGAAGTAACCTCGCCATAATCATTTTTCCATCATCTGCAGTAACCTCAGCCGTTGCGTCTGCCCATTTCCCCATGCCACCATCAGCAACTGTCAGAATACACATTTACACGCGATTGATCGCACGATTATCGCCGAGAAGAATGCCAACAACAATTGACTCGTTAGGGGGTCTCATCAACTTCACTCGTGCCAGGTTAATACATAACTTGCATGGAAAAAAGCACGAGAATTCCGGAGAAGTTAGACTTAGCAATTGAAGCAGAACTAGAGCAACATAAGTATCCAGACGCACAGCACCAAGAGAAGATGTCGAGACGAATTCTACAAGTTTATCAGCGCCGAGCGAACATGCTGAAAGCCCTCCCAGCCATCCTGGAACCAGAGCTCGATAGCAGAATTCACAAGACAGAGTCCCTTGTCGGGAAATACGACAATGTGGCCCTCATAGATGCCGACCTCTCAGACTCTGTCGAGTTCCCGGCACTCAATTGGTAGGTGTATATGGAACATTACTACACAAAAGCTGGGCACTCAGCAAACAGACTTTTACCAGAGTTCCGGGGCCTCCAGCAATCTTCTCTTCTGAACTTAAGAAATCTTCCGGTCTTTGGGACCACAGGCCCGACTATGCAGTGCACTAGGTTCCTACTCAGCTGCATCTAGAATGGGTCCTTGTGGCTGAATAAGGAAATTCCCATTCATGCTGAGGATATCCATCATCTTACAGGGCTTTCACAGAATGGCGCGGAAGTCGGGAGACACAGACTTGTATTGAAAGGGAGCCAAGATGGAGCTTATCAATAAGCCTGAGATTAAATTCACCTGCGACCTCATTTCCAGCAAGACAATGAGGTACTACAAAAAGGACGAATGCACCCTGGACACTATCTCCATTGCCGAGCACTGCGTTCAGGGCATCAAGCTGAACTGGTGCTCCTTCCTGTTGAAGGAACTGTTTGACACGTGCGAAGAAAACTACAAGTGCAATACAAGCTTCATTTACGGATATTTGATCGTTGCCTTTTCCATGTGGAAATGGCACACTCCCCTTGTCAGGTTACCAGTGGAAATTCTAGAGGGCCAACCTCTCGTGATGAAGTTCGTTCCATGGAAGGTGTCGGTTGATCCGAGCACCAAACAAGTGAATGTAGAGGAATTTCAGACCTGTTATGGTTTAATGATAGACGTGGTAACCAGCCAGCAAAGGGTGCCCAAGAACCTGTTAGATGAGTACAACGAGCAAGTGTGGTTCGGGGTCATTCACAGACATACGTACCTTCGACCTAATTGTGTGTCGGAGGACACCTTTTACATGAAGCCGTTGAAATTCCAGCTTGAAGATATTTCCTTCCACAATGAAGTCTGTTCGTGGTCGGGGGTCACGATGGAAATCTGCGATGGGGTACCCAGGTACAACTTTGATCAGATGTTACCGCAGCAACAACCTGCTGAGATGGAAGCGGAGGCGACACCACTGGAACTCCCTGTGCCACTCGTCCCCATCGTCCGCCACTTAAACACTCAGGTACGCAATTTTAATGCGGCGACCAAGGTCATTTCAAGAAGTGCCGCTCCTTTCCCTTTACTTTATGAGTTCCAGCTTTCTCGCTCTACCTCGCACCCCCACACAACTCCTCTCACCTCCCCCATCCCTACTGTTCTATTTACTTTTTCAAGCCCAATCATAACCCTGATGGGAGAGAAGAGAAAAACTACAGATCAATTAGAAGCTCCTCAGGCCAAGCGGGCCCGCACCACCGAAGCAAATCCGGTGGTGGACCTCACTGAGGATGATCCACCATTGCCACCGAGTATAGGGGTGCTGATACAGGAATAACCCCTCATTGACCCCTCAGAGTTTATCAATATTCAACTTCCACCTCCACCCACCGTTCCACCTCCACCTACCACTTCATCTGCTCCATCCAATTCATCCGCTACCGTGTCCGACCCAATCATCCGGGAACCCCTTGGTGGGGACCACGGGGCCAAATTTGACTCCAGTATTGCAGCAGTAGTACCACCGGTTGACCCCGCTGGAGGACCCCAAGTTTCTCTGTCTGATATAATTACCCTAATGGCACAAATTGTTACTGACTCAGCTGGGGCTCAGCCTGAGCCCACTATTCCTCCACAGTTTGGCAATACAGATCGGCAGGAGAGGCGAGACTTGAATATGGCCGACTTAGCGCATCAACAGACCCCACCGCCATCCCCTCCAGAGCATTCTAATCGATCAGTTTCCAGTGGGCAACCCTTGAAGGAACGGAGGCCGGACCAAGGCACTTCGGGGATCACCAATTTAGAAACATGGGGTACAGCTCAGCTGTACTTATTTATCCAGAGGGCAGCCTAGCAAGCCGAATGGCTTCATTCTGAACTACAGCAAAGGTGCAACGAGCAACAGTAGAAGATTGCAACGCTTACTGAACAACGCGACCAGCTCACAACCGCATAGGGGCAGCTGCAAGGGCAGATAGAACAAGTCACCATGGTGTTTTCAGAGGCATGGCCAGTCGTCGAGGTTCATTATACCCAGCTGCCTGAAAATGTGTCAGAGACAAGTATCGTAGAACAGGCCCTCCACCTCCGGATCGCACTCAATGGCCTCCATAAGGAAAATATGGAGCTTCACGTAGCGTTAGCAGCTCAGCCAGTACTGCTCGATCCAGAGGAAGTTTACATAGCACAAATTGTCGAAAAGCAGAACCAGGTCCACCAGATGCAAGAAACTCTCAGCTCTGCAACGCGTGATGCTTACGATCTCCTAAAGGGTCTTCAGGAGTGCTCAATGGCTCTGACCGTCAAAATATAGCCTATCTCCGTGTAGCTGCTAAAAATTTCGAGAGAAATCCAAGAGGCCACGTACCTCGCATGGTTGGACCAACTATACGCCCAGGTGGATGCTCTAGAGGTGCAGATTCAGCAAATAGAGGCCAGCTCAGCAATGGCCAAATAGGTAGATCGTGATCTCCCCCCGCCCCTCCAACGCATTTATAGGAAAATGCAACAACTAGCCGCTGAGGCCGAAACCTAAATCGACACGGTGTTCAGGACTGTACCAGTGCATGTAGAGGAGGCAGCTGTCATTAAGATTGCCACAGAAATAGATTCATTGGTGCAGGGGTGGTAGCAAGCTGTATCGACCTTCCATGAGCTTAAGGCTACAACGTTCAACAAAGTCCCTGAGTTGGGGCCCTTGTTTGGACAATAGGCTGAAGGCGCATAGCGAGAACAGGGCACGAAGTCCAGCGGGGTGATGGAGATAGAAACAGTGATCTGTGATTGACTTGAGGACGAGTCAAGAAACTGTGGTCGGGGCCTGTTGGGGCCCTTGTTTTGAAAACTTGTTTTGAATATTTTGAATTTTGAATAAAGGACAAATTTTGGGTTGTGAAATGACACTTGGCAGTCACAACCAAATCGCAACTACAGTAAGTCATAGAGCTATCAAGGTGGTGAAGAAGCAAGAGATAGCTGAAGAAAGCAAAAGCATAAGCACAGACGGAGAGAAGATACAGTGGAAGACAGAAAGCAGAACTCACAACTCACAAGAGAGAAGCCGGAAGCCACCGAAGAAGAACACAAGAGGAACTGGCAGTTGCGATGGCAGGTGAATAAATAGCAGTCACCCAGCCAAAAGAAGGGAGGAATGTTATAGAAGGGATGAATGCAGAGCGCCTGAAGAGGATTGAGCAGATGCTACAGAGGGAATCCATTCTGAGCATGATATCTCTGTAGTTCCTAGGTTTCTCTTATCTATATTTCTGTCCTATAAGATGTCTGTGACATATGTGTAAGGATCTTGCTGTGGAAGCGATGTAACTATGGATTTGGTTGAAGCTTATTAATATACCTGCAGGTTACTGTCTGATCTTATGAGTCACATGCATGCATGATGTCTGTGATGATTTAAAATTTTATTTGCTTAATACCTAATCGATGTTCTGAATGTTCTTGCGTATATATGATGTTGATGCAATCGATTCTATGTTAATCATGAGTTGCGGATCCCTCCATCATTGATCTCTTCTCCGCATGCGCATGCCTGTACTCGTTCTGCTAGGATGACAATGCCACACACTGGACCACCTGATACCCTTGTTGGCCCCAACCTCTCGAAACTGGGTCCGGCTCAGTATAGACTCGTTTTCTATCAAATGCACACACAAAGAATAAAGTTATAAATGAAGTTGAAGGTATGTTGCAACACAAAAATTAGAACATACGCCTAAGTCGAATGAGATTCCACAAATTTTCTTCTGTTGACCTTCAATAATAATAACTTCTTCAATTTCCAAACGCATCCCAAAACATACACTCAACCACCCTTGCAATTTCAAAATCCTGATTGAACTGCACTATAGGGGATACCATCTTTAATGATGCCAACACAATAAGCCTCAGAACAAGCTGAGTCCCAAATTTGCATCTTTTCCATACATTTTTCCATACCTTTTTCACTCACCTAAACCTCCCAAATTGTCAATATCATGTGCAAAAGAGCATTTAACATGGTTTTTAATTATATTTTTGTGTTTTCTATTTGATCTAGATTTTGTTCATTCAGCTGCGGAATCTTGCCACTTTCCGCAGCTGCTGCAACTTTCCGCAGCTATTTTGTGGAACTCTATGCTACAGGTGTCTACAAGGGAAACGAGCCACATGGGCAGGCTAGGAATGACGTGGATATGGTTCGTGTCCTATTGGTTCAAGCAAACTCGTCCAAAGAAGCCGCGGTCAAAGGCGTCCACATGGAGGTCAACTATGGAGTTTCATGTCGGCCGGACTCTGTTTCGTGGCACATAAACATCCATACGGCCGTTGCTAAGCCTGCGGAGGTTAAATCGACATCTGTGCAGAGCTCTGGAGTTGAATTCAAGCATCCACCTTCCGTAGATTCACTTTCCAACATGGCCATACTCCTATATCCGTGGACGTAGTGGTCTACGTGCTCTCTGCCATCATGAACTTTAGGAGACAGTTACAGTTTATTGTTATATATAGAGCGTTTGCATACGCACAAAAAGTTAGTTGTTAGTTGATAGTTGATGTTCGTGAATGTACTCTGTTATCTGTTAGTTTGCTTTGTAGTGATTACGCGGCCCTTGAGCCGTAACACTACCATTCTGTAATGAACTGCTTGTTAATATGAGAAGACTCTATTTTTCAACTTAATTCGTGTTTGAGGATCGTTACCAAGCCTGTGTAGAGGGCCCCTGCTCAGCTAAGGTTTTGTGTATTAGTGTATATTTCTCATTTCATTTCTTTAAAAGTCATTGTATCATAATCTATCCATATGTTCATACTTTGCAGTTGTTTCATTTCTGTTTATACATTTCCATAATTTCCATTCCATTTCTGTCTTTCATGTTTTATGATTGTTAATCACTGATCAGTTTTCTTGATTGCAGGTTTTAGATAGACAGCCCGGGCATTTTTATAGCTTTTTGACTAATGACATGAATCTAACATTGTTCTGCTGCTAGTTTTCTTTTCATAGCTTTTGTTTAACTTCAGTCTTGCTTTGTACATTTCAGTTTTGCTTATCTGATTCAGTAGTTAAATTTAGATATATTAAGCTGCTCATAGCATCTTCAGTTGCCTCCGAAAGCCACAGCTGGACTGATGGTGAGGGACTGCATTATGAAATGTGTAGTTTAGTATTAGTTTCTTTTCTGCAAATTTAGATATATTAAGTTGCTCATAGCATCTTCAGTTGCCTCCGAAAGCCACAGCTGGACTGATGGTGAGGGATTGCATTATGAAATGTGTAGTTTAATATTAGTTTCTTTTCCGCAAATTTAGATATATTAAATCATGCATGACATCTTCGGTTGCCTCCGAAAGCCACAGCTGGACTGATGGTGAGGGATTGAATCATGAGTGTATGGTTTAGTATTAGTTTACTTTCTGCAAATTAAATATCAGTTACACAAGTTGTTTATGATTACTTCCGAAAATCATAGCTGGTCTAATGATGAAGGGTCGGAAAATGAATTGATGTAATCTGATTTAGATTTATTTTGTTGCAATTTTGAATTTCCTTAAGCATAGTTTCTTTTGTGTTTAGTTGGCAGCAAGAATAGTTTGGTTTTCATGTTCACTAGTTTAATGTTTTGATTCATTAGATTAGCAGCACCTTTTCATTTCAGCAGTACACTTTTACTTTCTTTCAAGACTTGTCATTGTAATTTTCAATTTGCTTTTAAAGTTTCAAGTTGGTAAATCATTATAGGGGATATCACTTCCTTGAAAAAATATAACCAAACTTGTTTTCATTTTAGAATTTCCATTTCACCTTAGAAAGACCAAAAACGACAAAAGTTAAGAAATAGGTTATCTTGCACATATAGTGCGCCGCACTTCATCAGCTTACGATTCCCGGATTGACAAATTAAATGCAGCAATTTAGGACACACTAAATTGACCAAACAGGACTTCTTTACTAGCCTCCCAATGGAAGGAAACCTTCCTCCACTGCAAAACTAGGTCTGAAGACACCCAATGCAATTCTCCACCGCTACACCCTGCAACTCAGCACACCTCTCAATAGAAACTGCGTTGTAGAAGTAAGATAGAGTTTGGACTGATGTAGGAATGTGGAAATGTAGTCAAATAATCTTCCTAGAGGCTCCTCAAGGAAAGAGGTGGGATTCCCACTAAGGAACACCCTGTGCTAAACAACACTGCAATCTTAGCTAAACAACTGAAGGGAGAAAAAGTCTAAACAGACCATCAAGAAAATAATAATCCAATCATGCCCACAATGTCTTCCATCCTCTTCCTTATATTCTTGGTGAGCTTCCTCACCTTGGGCCCCACTCATTATATCCATTACTTCCATGCATGGAGTCTCCCTCTAAAACTGCGCTGTCCCTCAATGAATGTCACTCCTTCCATACCATCGTTGTTTGATTTGGTCAAGGTTGACCCAGACTTCATGTTCCAACCACTTTTCACACATAAAAGTCTTCAATCCAGTCTTTAGATGCCCTCCTTTCACATTAGGAGTGTCTTTTATTCCTACTAAGGATATTTATGGGTCTCCATACCCTATTTTTTCTCTATCTAAGAGCAAAAATCAAAATTTAATATTTCACTTAGCTGTGTGCTAATTTAGGAATATTACAGGACATGCCCCGTGATATGATGATCCTTATGCATCATATAGTCAGAGCTTCTAGGCTAATGTTGGCGAGGAGGGATAGGTGCCATGGATATGCGTGACACAACAACTCATTGGATGATCATGATCATGAGGGGAGTGATCATTCTAGTACTCCACCTCCTCCTCCTTCACCTCGTGGAGATGAGAAGCCAACATCTAGTCCTGTGCAGGCATCTTCTGAGCAAGCACCCTCTCAGAAAGCACCTCCTCAGCAGGCACCTTTTTAGCAGGCACGTCCGTCTGAGTAGGAGCCATGAGCAAGCCTCCACTAGTTATAGTATTGATGTACCACCAAATATTTGGCATTTACATACAGTACTATTACAGTTGTATATTTTTGACATTATATATATATATATATATATATGGTGCATGTATTTTATTTTCATGTTGATATACTTAATTTACATGTTGGTGTTCATCATGATGTGTATATTGTTAGGTCATGTTAGATATGTCCATTTAATGTACTTGCAGATAGATGTGTATGTTATAGCAATTATTTGACATGAGATGTCTATTTGATGTTTGTGTTGTGATGATGTTATACAATGCTTGTGTTTTTTTAGATGATCATGATCACGATGATTAGATTACGTTAGCGAATTTGAATGTGTATTTTAGAATATGATGTTTGTACGATGGTTATCATGATCATGATGTTTATTTTTAATATTAAATCATGATATTTATTAAAATTGTAATTGTAATTTTTTTTTTCCACAAAAAAAATAGAAACTTTATATTAGTCAATAAAAAGTTTTATGTGTACATGCATTAAGCATTCTATCTGTTTGAGAGTCTCATAGGAATACAAACCAGATCATTCGGTCGTTTACATACAACCCATATCCAAAAATTCGTAGATATAAAAACATTTGCTCGAGCATTGCCCTCCTAAGCAACCATGTTTTCCAAAATCACGCCATCCATCTTCATCCAAATCCTCCTCTTATGAGGAAAGCAACTCATTAGGAGCAATGAGGCTGGCAAAAATTTCCACCCTTCTAGTCCTGAGCTTCCTCTTATGAGGAAAATAGCTCTAAACAAGATCCTAGAAGCCGGCCAAAACAAAAATATGAAAGTATTTATATGTGTCATATAGTCTCTAATTGTCTAAAAACAAAAGTGATTGTACCACAGAGTAGCAAGTAGGATACTTAAAGCATAAATACAAAAAACTCAGAAAAATATGTAAAGCCTAGCTCAACATCAAGAGCTCGTGATCTAACTATCAAAGGAAAGGGGCACGATCCGTCTCCACCAGGCCCTCCAAACCTGTCTCCTTTATTTTCCAGTTGCCCAAAATATTTTGTATGCCCTCCTTAGAAATGAGGTTTGTTGCCTCGTTCCGCTCCCTGTAAATGTGACATACAAATATGTAAGCAAAATCATTTTTTAGTGTCCAAAGTTCTTCAAGGATAGGTTTTAATAGATATTTTTGGCACATGAATTCCTTATTGAACCATTTGAGAATGTTCAATGAGTCCCCAAAGATCTATATTGATATATTTCCCAATTGTATCAACCAAAAAAGCAGCTATGAAGAGCCTTAAGTTCGGAATTTTTTTTTTCCATTCCCAAGCCCCACTGAAGCTTCCTTACGCATCTTCGGGCTTAGATGAATCACTATACTAGCCCCACATCTATTTTATTCACTGGACGCTCTGTCAAAGTATGCCCATGGCATGTCCCCCCTGATGACCCCTGGGGTGATCACCCTAAGATTAGGTTTAGACTTTGGTTTCGAAATTTGGGCATAGATAACCGCACTCTCCTGAGCTATCACCTATGTCTAGGTCTCCTTATCTTTAAAAGTTTCTCTATTCCTTGCAATCCAAATGCCCCAAGAGATAAGCAGGGGGAGTGTCATCCATTTTTCCTCTTGACTCCCCTGCCACCATTCCTTCCAAGCTTCTGGAACCGACAATCCATCCCACCTTTGTGACTTACCTACAACTCGCATCATCTCTACCTAGACCATTCTATTGAAGGAGCAATGTATAAATAAATGAGGTACTGATTCAGAGGCTGATTTACAAAGTCGACACCAACCCGGCCCTCCTTCTTCCTTTTTAGAATATTTTCCCATGTTGGAACTTTGTTTTTTAATATGCACCAAAAGAAGAGCCTACTTTTAGACAAACATTTCAACTTCCAGAGCTGTTTAGCCCACCATGCTAGTACTTCCCATCCCTTTTTGGCCATGAGGTATGCATATCTGAACTTTGGTGTATACTGGCCCAAGGGGGATTGTACCCACCTTAATTCGTCCTCTCTATCCCTGATACACACATTCGATCTAATCAGTTCACTTGTATACTTTTGCCAATATTCATGCCATATGGGATGAATTTGCAGGTCTTTCCCTATCATCCATCCCTACTACCAGTGCGTGGATGTAGCCTCCTTTACAATTTGATTTATAAAGAAAAAACGTTTTTCCCTTAGAAGAGTCCTCAGCTCTACTGAGAGAGAGTATTCCTCATTGGACCCTACGCAAGGATCCAACCTGATACTGACCTATTACCCATTACCTACCTGCCAAACCATACCTTCTTCAATGATAATCAACAATCCCAGAATGGATTTTCATACCACCGATGCTCTAGATGGTTTTTCCCCCAGAGATCATAGCCAATCTATTAACTCTATAGGGTCAATGTATTTCCGCTTCATGACCTGGGACTATAATGATTCTTTGAACAGAATTATCCAAGACATTTTGGTAGCTAGGGAGGCCATGAAGGAGGGGAGCTCTTTCAACCCCCAACCTCCCCAGTATTTTGGTCTTGAAATGTTGTCCCGTGCCACCCAAGGCATCACCCTCTCCTCCTTAGATCCTACCCATAAAAATTTGCTGCATATTTTCCTCACCCTCACCAGGATACTTTTAGGAACCCATGAGAGCATGGCCCAGTATACCGAAATATCCATGAGAGCATATTTTACCAACACCAATCTTCCCACTCTAGATAGCCATCTAAATCTCTAATGGTTCACTCTCTTTTCTATTTTAGCCACTAGCCACAGCCAGTCCAGATTTTTATAAGAGTTTGGTTTGAGAGTAAAACCAAGGTACTTTAAGCTATCTCCCATTCCCTTAACCTCATAAGGAATATCCACCACTGTTCTTCTAATATCCTCCTCCAATAGGCCCTCTACTATGATGACTGATTTTCCTACATTTTTACTCATTCCTGTTGCTGAGAGGAAGAGCTCGATGGCTAATTTTAGATACCTAATATCTCTCCTGCTGCCATCACTAAAAAGGAGGATATCACCTACGAAAAGGATATGGGTAATCTGCATATTTATGGAAACCTTTATGCCCTTAATATCCCTCTCCTTTTTGCAGCCGCTATCAATTGACTTAAGCCTTCTGCCGCCAAGAGAAAGAGCAAAGAGACAGTGGGCATCCCTGTCTAATACCTCTCTGACTTTTGAATAAATGTGAGGCCACCCCATTAATAAGAACATCAAAGCTGATGTACGTTATACACCCCATCACCCAATTAATGAAGCATATATCAAACCCCAGGTGCATTAGGAGTAATCTGACATATATCCAACTTATCTTGTCATATGATTTGGATAAATCTATTTGATTATCATGCCTTTCCTTCTATTCCTTTTGATGTTGTGGAGAGTTTCCTGCACCACCCCAAAGCTTCATGGATATGCCTCCCTAATAAGAACCCAAATTGTTTCTGCGAAACATTCTTGGAAAGGATCAGCTTTAGTATGACTACAATGACTTTTGATATGATTTTATAGATTTTGTTACATAAAGAGATAGGATGGAAATCATCAAAAGAGCCTGGCTCATACAGTTTCAGGATTAGTGTTATAAAGGTGGAGTTAATATGTTCGAGTATAGCTCCTGTCGATCGTGATTCTTCCACAAATGCTGTAAGATCCTCCCCCATCTCTTCAAAGAAATGCTGATAGAACTCCATTGTCCACCCATCTGGCCCCATACTTTTTTCCTTCTACATTAACTTGAGGACTCCTTGCACCTCATCCCTGGACACCGAGCTTGTCAGCATCTCATTTTCCTCTTCATCCACATACCTTGGGAAATGTTGAGCTACCTTGACCACTTCTACTATATTAGCCTCTAGGGGGGCTTTGAAGACTCAGATGATGTGATCCTTACCCATTTTAGGTAGCTCTGGGAAGGACTTAGCCACCCCATTGTCCTCCCTTCTCATCCCCCATATGGTGTTAGCAATTTTCCTTCCTTTGGTATAATTGTGGAAAAACTTTGTATTCTCGTCCCCTGTTTCTAGCCACAGTGCTCTACTCTTTAACCTTCATTTATCCTCCTTTTCCAACAACATATTTCTTCTCCCCCCCTCCAAAGATTTTTTAAGATCCCTTTTTTACCCCATTTCATATCCATCTGTTTAAGGGCTTTCCATCCTCTCCAATTCCTCTCCCAACAATCTCAGCCTCTCCTCCTGAGCTTATTCTCTTTGATTATCCCATTCAATGGTCACTTTTTTCATTTTTTAAGGTTCTCCTAGAAGTGAGCCGCTTTTTTTGGAGGCTCCTCAGCCTCCCAAGAACTCCAGGTTTCCTTAAAAAGAGCATTATAGGATTCCTCCTTTAGTCAACCCAAATTGAATTTTAACGGTGCTCTTGGTTTATCAAAGGTGCCTTTAATTTAGAGGAGGATAGAATGATGATCTGATTCCCCACCCTCCCCCACCCATTTCCTTAGGGCTTGAAAATGATCCACCAAACCTTCCTTGGTCAAGAATCTATCTAATCTCTTGGCCACCCTGGCTTCTCCTATCCTTCCATTCCTCCATGTTGGCCAAAGTTTGACTAGATTAATATCAATAAGGCTCCCATCAAGGATTTTGGATGAAAAAAAGTCAGATAAGGGATGCGCACGGGCTGTCAGTCCCCAAGATTCATCCAGATCGATTGAAAAGTTTAGATCCCCTCCTAAGATGAGATTGTGACTGTTCATACAAGAACCAGACTAAAACTCATTCCAAAAAATTTCCCTCTCCTGGCATGGGCCATATATATTCAGAATATTTAAGGAAGATCAAAGCTCTAAGGAACAGACCTCCATGGCTAGGACATGATTCCTTCCCCAAGTATTGATCAATGTAATTTTTCTTTCATTGAAGCCCATGACCAACCCACTCAACCTTCCTTTGACATCTAATCCCATAAAATACTACCCTGGGAAAAGTTTCCGAAGGGAAGCTGAGACACCATCCCCAAACCACAGAGTTTCTTGAAGAAGAACAATATCAGACCCATAACCAGAGAACAGGTCGCGAAAGGCTATTTTTTTAGGCTTACTAGCTAACCCTCTACAATTGAAAGACATCACAATCATTTTATCACCTTACCCGGGGCATGCACTGCTCTAAGTACCCCTATTAAATACCTATTTTTCCCATCTACGATATCAAGTATTTTTTTTAGCTAGGCTTTGGACATATTTGATTTTCTCCCTCTCAGCTTCAGTCCATAGGGAGTGTTTGGAAGGTTCCCCAGCCCTCCCACTATTTCTAGCAAATTAAATTTTTTTGTCCCACGGCCTAAGGTTGTAGGGCCTACGCTCCCCTTCAGAGGAAGGGAACTTTTATAAACTCGAGGGAGGCTGGGAACAAGGATCAAGGGATAGGGTCAGGATGGATGTGATAATACTACCCAAATCCAATTCAACATGCACACAAAAAATAGTGGACATATGAAGGAATTCTAGCCTGGAAGGACCAGGCCCTGTACTCAAAGGAGACAATTTCAAAAATGAAATAGAAATAGATGAAGGAGTATTAAGAATAATACCTTCCATCGGTGTCGCAGTTATGTCCATGGTAGCTTTCGAAGGCTCTTCAATCAGGGTGGCTTCACCTCCTCCCATCTTAGGGACCTCTGCCTCCTCCATAGCCATATCCTCTTCCCTCCATTTTGGCTCTTGTTGGGTCGACTGTCACCCCTAACCCTGCCCTGAATCCTTGCTAAGCTTCCCCTTGACAGACTTCCCTTCCTGTGTACTCTTGCCTTTTCCCTTGGATTTTTTTTTCCTTCCTCTGATGGCCAAAGGGTAGGATTTTGCCACGTTTCCATACTAGTGACACCTATGGCACCTGAATGGCACCTGCTAATAATATAGAGCCTGTATGAAAGATTATTTTTTGTAATGTAATTCTATAGCCTCTGCTAGTCCTTCTCTGGGATTGACACGAACCAAGATTCTCGCAGTACCTTCCTCTCCTGTCTGTTGGAACGACATATCGGCCTCTAAGAACTACCCTAATTCATTCCTTACTTCCTTGAAAACATTAGCTGTCCACAACGGGTGAGGAAGCCTTGGTAATTTCACCAGATTGGTAGATCCACTATCTTCTCCCTCAAAGCATAAAAAAGGGGATGCCATATTTTGAACAGAATTGGGGCTCAACCAAATCTCCAATTTCTCTCTAGCACCCAAGAAACCATCTCTTTACTCTTGAACCTCATCATGAACCAACCATTTTCAATATTAATTGTCTCGAAGCGCGGATCAAGTCTTGACTGCCATGCCTTCGTATCCCATTCCTTAAAGAAAGTATCATATACTTTCTTTCCCTTTTCTTTACCTACCAAGGTTAATTCTACAGTATCCATAGCTTAATCCACTGATAGATCAATGCCCAAAACCAAATTTTGGATCTGGTCCTTTCTTCTCACTGACCTGGCTTTCTTCCTCAACAGATCAGGGTTGTCCCAATATATATCAGATACATATTATAGATCCTCTTCTCCTGTGAGAGCTTCTCTGCCTTCTACCGAGGCTGAGGCCCCTTCCTCCCTCTGTTTACCCCTAAATATCATGGTCTGTACCCCTTCCTAAACTTGACCTTCCTTCAAACCCTCCTCAAACCCCACTTGGAAAACTTTCTCTTCCTGAGAGATGGGGATCCCTTGCCTAGCCCCTACAGACAGAGTCCTTCCCCCTGATTTGTGCCTTTAGTCATGTCCTCCTATCCCCAGCGATAGCCTCTGTTATCCTCCCCAAACCCTCCTCTCTTAGAAACCCAAAGAGTCTTTGTTCCCCTTCACCTGGGTTCCGTAGCACTAAATTAGAACCCTACACCTCTCCTCCATTGAAATTTTGAATTGTTTGAGCTGCACTCCTTCCTCTCGAAACTGGTCTCAATCTTTCCTTCTTCAGTAACATGCAACTGGCTACTATGTCCTCTAGTCCTCTAGTTCGCTGAAAGGGCTCATCCAAATCAAAACCCCTCTCCTTTGTCAGCTGAAATCCATAGTCACTTATGGTTAAACCGGATCTCTTCAGACTGGGAAGTGAGAACCCTGAAAACTAATTTAATATTTTATCCATGGTCGTTATGGATTTACCCATAGACCTTGGAATGCCTTCCAGGTTTCCCTTTGTACCCAAACCTCTAGGCTCTCCTCCTTCCACATTTTCTAACCCAATTAAAAGCTTCAAACTTTGCTCTGTGACCTCCATTCCGCACATCATGAGCATATCCCCCGGCTCAAGATCCACCTCCACCCTGTCCAATATGTTGACCATCTTGGTGTTCTCTTGAGTCTGCAGGAAGTGATAGATCCATTTCTCTTCCCTTCCCACTGGGCGCGTACTTCTACCACTAGCTAAACCTTATCGCCTTACTCACAACGAATATGGTAAAGGAAATCAACTAAGCAGTAAAAAGGTTTTATGCTTAACCCTGTATCGTCCTTCCCATTGTAGAAATCGAGCACACAAAACGAGAACTCTTGACCCTGTCCTCCCCCCCCCCCCCCCCCCCCTTGTTGGGCACTGCCTTTAGCCGGAAACAACCCCATGCCACCTTCGTACAGCTCAATCCATGGTGAAAACTAGGGTTTTAGGCCTGATCCTAGCTCGTCTGTCTATTTTCATACATTTCATAAATGAAATCCAAAAATATTTGCTCCAAAATTGTAATTGTAATTGTATGTATTGTCATGATTCAATTTTATTAAAACTGTAATTGTAATTGTAATTGTATGTATTGTCATGATTCAATTTTATTAAAACTGTAATTGTAATTGTATGTATCGTGATTGTAATTGTAATTTTAATTGTGATTGTATGTAAAATTGTAAAATTCTAATTGTAATTTTAATTGTAATTGTATGTAGTAAAATTGTAAAATTTTAATTGTAATTGTATGTATTGTCACGATTCAATTTTATTAAAATTTTAAAAATTGTAAATTTGTAAATTAATTTTCAAATTTGAACCATAACTACCCTAAAATTGAATCATCGTAAAATTGTAAAATGTATACCGTACATATTGTTAAATTACCATAATTGTAAATTTGTAAGAATATAAATAATTGTAAAATAGTAAATCTAGAATAATATGAATTTTTGTAACATAATCAAGTTTAGAAAATAATGCAAATAAATTCATGTTTAGAATTATCATTATTTTATTATGATCTTATGTACCAAAAATAACAGTATACATTAATACATTTTTAAAAATTTTGAAGATATCATTCATATATATAATAGGGTGCATTTATTTAAGTAATGATATAGTGAAAAACCATTTAAAGCAATCAAGTAGTTGTATTATTTTAGGAATTGACATAAAAAAAAGAACTTGAAACAATGCATTTCTTTCGAGATCAACATAATTGAAAATTATCAAGTGAAATTATTTTAACATTAACACTATGTAAACCAATCAATTCAAAATACATATTATAATGTTTGGAAAAAAAAAGAGTCTCTCTGTTCTCATCACCCGCATTATCTTCCAACTCGCTTGGCATGATAACACTATTGTTCTCAAAATTATGTTTTGATCTATGATGATGTCTCAAAACAAGCTACCAATCCCTATCCAACACATCTGGGTAAAAAAACACTTGGTTGCAGTGTTTGGGGAAAACACAAGGCTCCTTAGCTTCATACCGCATATTTCTAGAGTTGATACATATTAGCCTACTATCCTGATCTTCCTTTACATTATTCCGATCAAAGGTGTCCCACCACTTGCACTTAAAAATAACACATTGGAAAGAAGAGAATTCCACTTCAATGATCTCTTATATCTTTCTACGTAACCTAAAGTCCTTCGTACTAGGTTTTGATCACAGTGGCTAGCTCGAATAGATTGAGTGAAATCAACTTCCACTCCACAGCCTTGTGTCATGTTTCCATCATCAACATTTTCTGTGTGAAAATAGTGTCCATATGCCCACATGGATGGGAAAAAATGCACCTATAAAAAGGTTAAAAAATCATAGTGTCATGTGTCTAATAACCCAACTGTTAAAATATATAAAATATATATGTTACATTTCAAAGGTGCATTATTAAGTTTAAAATGTACATAAATATATTATTACTGAGTTGCTGCACCCAATCCCTACGTTTAGCGCATCCTCTTCAGCACGCGGGTAATGACCGGTTGCACCGTATTTCTCTTTGACTTGGTCAACAACCCAATAGTTGGGGCATATAATTGGCATATTTTCTTTTAAATGACCAGGACAAGGCACTCTTCTACCATTCAACCGCATGAATTATTCCATGTCACTATCCCATTTCATTCTCTTTTGTTCGTACAATGCGACCCATGGTTGTGTCACTTCGGAATTGTAAAGACCGAATGTATTGATTGCTTCAATTTATGCATTTGATGATGAAATAAACCGATATATTGTACATATGAGATCAAAATATACATTATATCGAAGTTTAAATGTGAATATTTACTTTGTGTAAATTTGACAAATGACAAGTCACTTACTCTTTATCAAGCACCTTTTTCCATTCGTTTGGAGAAGCTCCCGTCCCAAATCACCGCACCTGGTGTGTTGTCAATTTGGTTGATGTCTCACTGGAATAATATAAAGACTCATACGATATGTACCCCTCTGCCATAGACCCCTCAGTTTTTTCCCTTTGTCGAACAAAACCTTTCAATTTATTCATGTACCTCTCTAAGAAGAACATCCAACGACAAGAAACCACCCCAACTAATTCAACCTCATCTACTAGGTGGATTAGAATATGAACCTGCAATTCCATGAAACTCGTCAGCAATTCCTTCTCAAACATACAAACAATCTCAACTATCTCTTGATGCTATCTAGAATGCTAGCCACATGAATCTCCTTTGACGTGATCCAACGTACAAATGCAGATTATTTATATATGGAACATCCTAGGTCTTGGGGGAAGACATGTTTCACATACGCATGCACGAACAAAGGATAATGACACTGCAAAGTTATAAACACATGCATACAAAATTAGTTATGTTTTATGATCTCATGGGATAAAAATTATTAATATAACAACTAATAAAATCATGCTTTTAACATTATACGTAATCTTAGAAGATTCAAATGGTCATGCAATTTCAATCCCGACAAATGATCTTCCATGGTGAAGCATCGCCGTAGTGACGACCCATATGAAGATGGCACCCTCACACCCATTATAACTTCCTTTTCCAAAGAAAGACCATATATTTTTAAAATCCATGGGACATTACCTTCTTTGAAATACCAATTAGAGGGACCAAACTGTCATGTACTTTCTAATTGTCTTGGCCAATGTTTCTTTTTAGTTTTTGAAGTAATAATATCTTTCCTAATAGCCAATGTGAAACTTTGTTTCGATGATATGTGCCTCCATAAATAAGATGAAACATTTTTAAATATATGCATGGGATCTAATAAGTGGGTAATCTTAAGATGCTCCCAATATGGGAGGTTATAAATATATATTTCCTTTTCATCCCAATGGGAAATTTCTCAACATAGGTGTCAAAGAATTCTGGATCATCGAACATAGGCTCCCCATTTTAATTGAACATTTCTATGAACTCCTTCTCCTTCTCTCTCTCATATGATCTAAGCCATTCATTTGGTGTAGTTATTTTGGGCCTTTGGGTTTTCTCTCGTTTACCATTGAAAGTGGATGTTGCTCTTTTGTAAGGGTGTTCTTCTAGGAGGAATACCTTGGAGTAGTCATGCATTGGCTTTCATAGGTCGTTGGACCATCTAGATTTTAGAGAAGGTTCACAACATTTACATCCATAATACCCTTATGTTACAAGACCTACGAAATTATTGTATACAATATGCATGGCACGTTAAATAATATCATGAATATTACAACAATTACAACGAATTAAATTAATATACGAAAGAATATTGTTACGTATATAAACAAATCAATAAACATGTAATTTACCAGAGAAAACTCCTAAGCCTAGATAATCATGTGTCGTGTAAGCACATATGCCATACAACGCAAAACTCCTCTCTGTTGTGATGGGTCTTGATACATCGTATGCATTTATCCCATCCCATAATTCCTTTAATTCATCTACCAATGGTTGTAAGTAGACATCCATATTCTTCACTTGTCTTCTACCAGGGACTATGAGAGCTAGCATAAGATGTTAATTCTTCAAGGAAAACCATGGGGGGGGGTATTGTTATTGATCACTAATATAGGCCAAATAGAATAGTTGGCGTTCTAGAGGGAATATGGGTTGACACCATCCATGGCTATGATGAATCGTAGACTTCGTGCTTCATCCTTGAATTTTTCCATTTATGCTCTATATGCTTCATGGGTATTGAATATGTTGGGATTTGCATAACTCCCAACTCACTTATGTGTGAGGCATGCCATCCCTGCAACATAGATAATTCTTTGCAATGAAAGAACCTTTGAATCCTTGGGATTATATCCATGTGCCTCAATATCTTAAAAGGAGGACCACGTGATTTACCCTTCTTTTTTTATTTATCATACCTATCATGTCCACATTTCAGACATATCTCTTTGTCTGCATATTCTCCTCTATATAGAATACAATCATTTGGACATGCATGCTATGATATGTACTCAACACCCAACATTTTCAACAATTTCTTTGCCTCTTCTCAGCTACCGGGCAAGACATTATCACTCGGAAGAACCTTATCTTTGAATAACCTATATTTGGTGGACAATATTAAATGTACAATGCCAATAATTATTAACGTTCATAAAATTGACGATTTGTAATGTTGATTGTGTGACAAGATTTCTCAAAATATAAGGGACTTAATGGTCAATTACCTCAAAATTTTTGAGAAACATGCATTCGACAAGCCAAAATTTGCTTTCAAGTTGTATAGGAACATTTTTGTCTCCAACTGGGTAGACTTGGACTGACTGCCAGGTCCGAATAGAGGGGTGGTGGAAGCAAATTTAAGGCTTTTGAAAAAGGTATCAATGATATGCAGGGATAATTTTAGGGGCGAATTTTAGCCCAAAGGCGAATTTTAAGGGATTTTAAATTTTATTAGGGCGAATTTTTTATATAAAACCCAATTTTTATAGTTTAATAAAGTTAGCCCAAAAAATATTTTAAAAATAATTAATTAGTTAATATTAGCCCACCAAAAAAAGGGCGCACAAAACTGGAAGCATGAAATTCGCCCCCGATTTTCCAGTTTTCCATGGGATTCGCTCCATTTTTTCAACCAATTTTCCATATTTCCATGGCATTCACCCCATTTTTCAGTGGTTCGGAGAGGTGGCTGGGCTCTGTGCACACCGAATCACCGATCTTCTAAGTTCTTACAGTCATAGGAACCCCATCATGGTCCGTTAGGGCCTGTCCGATTCTCTTTGGTCCGTCACTCTCTGGTCCGGACTCCATTAGGGCCTCCCATAGTTCGTATATAGCAGAGAATCGAGATACACTTCGAGGAAATGGTGTTGTGGGAGATAACACTCGCCACAGACTACTTGCTCGGTTTCTCTGGATTTGAAACAGGAACAGCGGCTACGGGCTTTCGAAAAGATGTTGTAAGCTTATCTCCTACGTCTGGGGACTCTGTTGCTGATGCTGGGTATCGGCATTTCACAATATTGGGCGGGCCTTTACATAAAAATCTTTCACTCATCAGGTATACTAGTGTATGTATCTGTATAAATCATTCTCTTCTTCTACCCCTTTCGGGTTTTCTTTCGTCAACTGGACTCCATTTTGAATAAACCAAAGGTTTGCATGCAAATTATACCAATTTCCATCATTCATGTGAGTCTCTGTTACATTATATGTTTCTGTTTGTGATATGTAAAGCCCATGGATGTATAATATATCTCCACACCTTTTTGCACCCATTAATGGGTTTTGGGATTGTCTAGACAATGGAACACTCAGCTGACTTTTGTATAGCACAGGCATTGAATACTGTTGAGAAAAATTCTTGGAAATAAGTAGGAAGATTTATCTTATTGGGTGACCTTGCATTCTCGATTTTATTTTCTTTTATGATTGAATTTTTTATTTTTTTTTGCCATCTCAGTTGGGGTTTAATTAGTGCTTTTTTATTGGTGTTGCTCTGTTTTCACATTGGATTGACACCTCTGGATTGCACCCTGTGACGAAATTATTGAGGATATACATCTTTTTTGTGTATGGTGATGCATATGTTTTCTGTGGATGTTTTTCAAGAATGGATGCTGGAACATGCCTTTCATGTAGAAGGTGCAAATGCAAAAAGAAAGCGCATGAGAAATCAGAGACAACAAGGAGGACCACATATATAGTCAATACTTGTAAACAATGCAGTCACACAAGTAGCTGTGATGTTTGTGCAAGAATTGATGGAAGAATGTCACATAAGCGTGGTAGCTGCCAGAGAAGCTGCAGCAGATACAGGTCAGACAGTTCAGATACTAGTAATTACAAGGAAGAAAAGCTGTCTGGAATGAAGAGTAAGAGAAGTGAGAGCCCATATTCTAAAAGTAGTAGCTTAGAATCAGGTTATGGTTCAGATGGCCCCTTTTGGATGAAATCTAAGTTCATGTTCAGGTGCCCTCTCTCCATCGTGGAGAAAACAGAAGAACAAATATGTAAGGAAAATTTAACAAGCATTTCTCTTAGGTACATTCATACGAGCAGCACTAGGGTACACAAACACAGATACTGTCACCGCTGTCCAATAGATAGGAAGTCCTGCCATGGACTGCATTGTTGTCATACTAACAATGAGAATTGCTCAAGTGATTCTGATGACTCTAGAAAGGGACATGAATTCAGTTTTTGCAGACATAGCAACACGTCCCATGGCCCGGGTCATGTCAATTCCCATGAAATCTGCCATTCAAAGCAACCAGAGGACATCATATATTGTAGCTCAAGTTCAATGGGAGTTAAAGAAGGGTTAACCTCAAAAACGAGAGGTTTTATGAATGGTGTTTGTGTTACATCTGAAGATCATAATGTGGAAGGCTCAAATGTTGGTTGTTTTCAACACACACAGATGCCTTTTGGACGTGAGAAAGGCTCTTTAACTATCACCAGAGAGAAAACTGGAGCAATAGTACAATGCACCACTGGAAATGAGAAAACTGCTACCATGATCACTAAACAGTGGAGCCATTTGGAAATGCAACCATCACAATGTAATAATAAACAATCTAGCATTCAAATTCACAAGTTTTCCCCTTAAAAAAATCAGATAAGGCAGAGTAGTCACACCTTCATTCCATAATTTATTCTCCATGGGGTACTACAAAGCAGAAGTAGTAAATTGTGTTGCATAGGTGGGGAACTTGGTACAGTTCATCATTCACAACTTTCTACATGTATTTTTCTATCCTTTATATTTGTTTTGCTTGAATTAATTATTTGTTACCCTAATTTTGATATCATCAATTCTCTTTTATTTCTAGTATGTTTACTATGCAATCCACTATGTAAATTTTTCCCCATGGAATGGAAAACTAATGCAAGCCCACTCCCGTAAAAAGTAAATGATACATTGGAAGATGATTCTTCATTTTAGCAGCAAAGTATAGGAAAAGCATTCTTTTTCCTATAATGCCTACAAACTCTGTACCAGAGCAGGGGAATTTGACTCAAAATAAACTAACATACTTGGCCTGGAGATTATCTTTAATGATCCAAGCATCCCAGGTGATTAAATTTCAATTCTTCCTAGACAAGAAGGCGTTAACAATCTGCCAGAATGTTTATGCAGTAGCAAGGCGTACTTAAGAACAAGGCTCCATGACCTTTTGCAGATAGAATTGCAGCTTAGAGCTGGTCATCTTGGTGATGTAGTTCAGAGCAGGCAGTGCAAGGGCTTTCGAGAGAGAACAAATGAACAAAAGACTGTGAAAAGACATTTGCAATTTTTCCACCATGATCACTAAACAGTGGAGCCATTTGGAAATGCAACCATCACAATGTAATAATAAACAATCTAGTATTCAAATTCACAATTTTTCCCTTAAAAAACATCAGATAAGGCAGAGTAGTCACACCTTCATTCCATAATTTATTCTCCATGGGGTACTACAAAGCAGAAGTAGTAAATTGTGTTTCATAGGTGGGGAACTTGGTACAGTTCATCATTCACAACTTTCTACATGTATTTTTCTATGCTTTATATTTGTTTTGCTTGAATTAATTATTTGTTACCCTAATTTTGATATCATCAATTCTCTTTTATTTCTAGTATGTTTACTATGCAATCCACTATGTAAATTTTTCCCCATGGAATGGAAAACTAATGCAAGCCCACTCCCGTAAAAAGTAAATGAGACATTGGAAGATGATTCTTCATATTAGCAACAAAGTATAGGAAAAGCATTCTTTTTCCTATAATGCCTACAAACTCTGTACTAGAGCAGGGGAATTTGACTCAAAATAAACTAACATACTTGGCCTGGAGATTATCTTTAATGATCCAAGCATCCCAGGTGATTAAATTTCAATTCTTCCTAGACAAGAAGGTGTTAACAATCTGCCAGAATATTTATGCAGTAGCAAGGCGTACTTCAGAACAACAATCAATTTTCATGACTAGTGTACAAAACCATGCAAATATACAATGCTATGTGACTATGAGAATCAACACAATGTCATATTAGATACCATGCCAATTAATGTTTTTTAAGAAACAAAACTTGTATATATCATTTACTAACTAGGATAATGTAGTCGGATAATATGAGATCTTTTGAGGATGCCCCTATCAAGGTGGCTTGTATAAGGTTTTATTGAAGTGCACATGTTGTTCAATCCTCAACATACAACAGCAATGGAGGAATGGGCTATGGAGGATATTCCAGTGGAGGGGGCTATGCAGGCTACAATTCAGGTGGAGGTTCTGGAAGTTATGGTGGTAGCCGAGGTAGTGGAAGGTATCATCTATACAGCAGGTAGAACATCAAGGGTATTTGGGAGAGACCATACAGTGTGCTATTTCAATAGCCGAGGCTTTAAGTGGTGCCAAGAATATATTGGTTGCATTTGGAACAGTTTTGTTTTGTTTACATGCATTTTTCTGTCTGAATTGGAAAATTTCTGAATGAATATTCAGTGGTCATTTTCATGGCCAATTATGGACCAAAGACATTGCATTTCTTTGAAGCTAATTGTTGGATGTCATTTATCTGAATATTGTTCTTTCAATCCATTCCAAATGGAATTTTGTCCTGTTTATAAGGTTCATGCTATTACTAGATGAAATACTTTTTTAAGCAAATCAATAAATCTTTCATTTCTTGTAAGTGATTACCAAAGTGGGAAGGGGTGGTTTTTGGCTTGATTTGCCACAACTACAGTTAACAAGCTGGAGTTGCCAATTTCTTTTGCAGTTATAATTGGATTTTGAAAATGATGGATTCTTAAATAGCATTTGTCATGAAGCTAGTTTGTGCTCGCTTAAATATCTAACAGAACCAATGGATATATTATTGTATGGAGTAAATGGATTTATTTTTCAGAATAGCCGAGCAGAAATGGTTTTGATTCTTGAGGTCTTTCAGATTTCAAAATGGATATGCAATGCAACGATATTGGTATTAGGGAACCCGAGAATTTGATCTTAGGAAAGTCCAATCCACTGATTGTAGTGCCAGCTTAAATTCTTATTATGGTGAATATGATTTGAAATGTAGCATCTTTAAAATTTGAAAATTCTGCTCATCTCACGAAATATAGATACAAATTTATTTTGTAAAAGTTAATTTGGAGTGTTAAAGAGATATTTCTTTAGTCATTTACAAAATCAAAACTTTTCTTGCAACATAATGAGAGATGTATGATTGCAGTTCCCACTTAACAGAGCCAAAAGATTTATCGACCACATGGTGGGAGATGTGTAAGAATGCTGCACAGACCCAATAGTGGTATGGTACATGTCTGAATCAATAAACTAAATTTATTTTGCAATTTCAGCATTTTACTTACGGTGTTGACACCTGAGAGTAGAAATCAAGAAATAATGGAATGCATAACAGGTAAGGTGCACTCAGGAAGTTTCAGATTCTTTTGTTCATCCTTGCACAACATGTCAGCTTTTGCATTCCAATTCTTAAATTGATATTCTTGCAACAGTTTCATCTGATTATGTGGGTGTATTTCGAAAGAGGATAGGTTTCTGTTGACTTTTAATGATTGCTTAGATGGATAACAAAATTTTGGCTTATAATTGTTTTATCGAGAACACCTTCCAGTGGAGGGGCTGTCATTGCACTTTGCTTTAAAACTTCAGAGGGCCTTCGGACTCTGAATTAATAAGCGGCCATGATCATTTTGAATGATGTGAAACGGTGGGATACTACAGCTCGTCAAAAGCCTAGCCTATTTTTTTCATTATGTGTAATGGGTTATCACATCTCATAAAAAGCCTCTGGCCTATTTTACCATGATATTGAATGGGTTACTACAGTTCATGAAAAATCCTCTAAGCCGGTTTTGTTCAAACTAGGTGCACTATGAAATCATAGTCCTGCCAGAATTTCTCCCAGACCTGTATGAATGTACATGCTTGGTCATGCATTATGTTTAGTTACTGGGTAGTCACATATTTGTAGGTGAATCATGTTGCACCTGCTCTTATCTATCGTTGCAGCTTTTTGAAAGGAGCTTTGTATAGGGGTTGTCTAGCACCAATATTTTTTGCTTTTCTGTGTTGAATATTTCTTGTGTAATTGATCTAGATCTATTGTTAATAAACAGAAAGGAGTTGCGACCCTGTTCTCATAGAAAACTGGTCTGACAAGCATATAAACAGTCTGAGACTTCCTGATATCTATACAATGACTGCTCTTTTCAATACCAGCTTCGCAATCTTAATGATAAGCTGATCACTTTGTGATTATTTATTATTATCTCCTCCAATTTACTTCGTCTGTTGAGGACCACCTTCTGCTGACTCTCCTTCACTGTCATAGTGAAAAAATTGCATGTGCCAATACATTTCTACCATCCTCAAAAACTTGGTGTCTCTACTGCAGAAAAAATCAGTGTCAACAGTGTCAAGAAAACCCTGAAAGAATTCTTTGTGGACTTTCGTCTTCGAGCATATACCCCTATGCATTTGGACTCTGACAACTTTAGGTGTCTGGAGGATAACCAGGTATATTAAGATGCACAATTGGCTGAATTGAATGCCAGACTTTCCTTTTTCCAAACAAGAATTGCGTGAGAAGTGCTCTCCAGCCCAGTACCAGTATAAGATGGACGATTGGCTGAATTGAATGCCAGACTTTACTTTTTCCAAACAAGAATTGTGAGAGAGGTGCTCTCCAGCCCAGTACCAGTATAGTAGAGATGTAATATTTAACATATTAATTAGGTCAAAATCATTAAATAATTAATAATTATAATTTTATTAACTTCTCAAATTACATAAAATTAAAAATAAAACCAAAATAAAATAAAAAACATAAAATGGATAATTATTTTTAAAATTATAATTAATAATTAAACCAATTTAAATCCATTTTAACTATGCATGTCATTTTATGCATCTTCGTATTTGGCATGATTATGTAATGGAAGACGCTATAAACTTGTCTAGATGCTTGTCAGAGAAGTTTCTGGCTCAGAGAAGTCCCCAAAATAATGATGGATCATCCTCGTGATCATATGCAGTTTAACTAATACGAAGGATCTGCACCCGCTGCGTCTGTAATTTTGATGTTACTACCAATGGTTGTTAGAGAAATTTGCTGGCTCCAGCAACTCTCCAAAGTCATCATGGATCATCCTCTTTATCATACGCAGTTTAACTTAACACCAAGTCTGTAATTTTGATGTTACTGCCATGAGTTGTCTGGTTGAGGACCAATTCTGTCAAGATGGGTGGAGGATCAAAGAAAATAATGGAAATCCAATATTAAGAGAATTTGATGAGCCTCAAGCAAGCAGGTATACATAAGGTGTTAATTTTGATGTTACTGCCATGAGTTGTCTGGTTGAGGACCAATTCTGTCAAGATGGGTGGAGGATCAAAGCAAATAATGGAAATCCAATATCAAGAGAATTTGATGAGCCTCAAGCAAGTAGGTATACATAAGGTGTTCGCAGGTGTGTTGCCTGCCTGGCTTGTCTTATTTAGAGCACCAAGAGTATATGATAACAACGTTGTCTTATTTAGAGCACCAAGAGTATATGACAACCATATTGAGATACGATTATTTAAAAAAACTCTTAAAAATTAAAACCTTAAGTGAATAATATTATTCTAACATAAATTTTTTTATTAATAATATGAAAAATGTAGAAATTACAAAAAGTATATATATTATATTTAATATTGAATGATTTTTGATAATATACCTTCGTATAAAAGAGATCTGAATGTTTATTGGAAATATCCAAATCTATTTTCTTCAAAGTGAATAATTACAAAAGATTCTCAATTTAAAATTGTTTACCCTTAAGTTTTTAAGTGTATTTTATTTTTTATAAAAGATTATTAACCCTTGAACATTATTTTAAATTCTTATACTTGACATAGACAATGGTCTAGAAAGTTATTTTTTTTCTAGGACTCGCTCAATATATTGAACTTGAATATTGAACTTGAATAAAAGGTGATTATATTTTATAAATATGTTCTATTATTTGAACAACTTCATAATGATAGATTTTTAGCAAAATATTTTGAAACAATCTTGATGCTAAACTCTACCCTTGTTGGGTAAAATAGATTGGAATAATATTGAAAAGAGAGTTGTCATTTAAAATTTATTGGGTTCAAGTTGAAGGGTGAAGACTACGCCTCGTTGTTTTCTTTTGAGATATAAAATGCAAAGATGAAAGTTGAACTCACTATGGAATTTACAACTTAAGGGAGAGGTGTTTTGGAAAGGATGATTAAAGTTATTGTAATATTTTGTTGTTTTGTTTAAAGCTTTCAAGTGTTCATTAGGTGATTTGGAGATATGATTTAATTTAGTGGAAATTTTTTTATATTTTATATTTGAATGATGTTCTTTGTTTTATAGATGATGACTCATGATGTTATTGTTTTGTGTATAATGATTTATTTTTGCTTTTGGGCTTGGGCCTTGGCACAATATTTTAATAAAAAATTGCATAATGGTTTTTGTGAACATTACACTTATTTTACTTTGAAAGCTACTTACAAATCTAGTAATTCTCAACTCTTGGAAACTATTGATGCAGGTTTCTAGATCAATTTGAAGTTTTAATTCTGGAATATTCAGTGAGATGTCAAAAGCTAATCCCAGGAAGAAACTATCAAGGAAAATTGATGTATTATCATACTTTAAAAAGTCTCAATCCAAGAATACACATTCTCTTCATGCTTCAAGCTCCTTTGAACAATCTATTACTGAGAGAGATGTTAAATCTTGTGAAAATGCATCTGATATCCATATGATGGATGAAATAATAGGTTCCTCAAGTGATCAGGGTGAGATAAATGCAGTTTCAACAGAAATTAATGATGAAAATGTTAAAGATATTTCCTTGGAAGGTGACACAAACCATTCACGTAAAAGGAAAAAAGGCCAGTGGACCATAGGGAGAAAATTCCAAGATGATTGGCTCTCAAGTTTTCCATTTATTGAAGAAATACCTTCTACAAATGAGGATTTACGAGAAGTTAAATGTCTTGCGTGTAGTTGGAAAAGTTGCAAGGTAGTGAAATTTCAGATGAAGCTAGATACAGTACAAAAGCATGCAGGAAAGGTTTATGAAAAGAAAATTGTAAATGGTAAAGAGAAATCTATTGTTAGATGGAAATATTTGGAGGAATGTCGACATAGCTAATGTGTGGAAGAATACAAAAAATATTTAATAAATAAGAAGAAACTTGAGGCAAGTGGAGGAACCATCATATCTCAATTTGAAAAGACGATGGAAAGAAGTTTGTTATCCAAGACGATACAATTGAGCACTGTATTTCACATCTTATGTAAAGGTCGTCCTATGACAAATTATCCAGATCAGATGAAATTTCTATCTTTTCTTCACGTGCCAAACTTTCCATCTTCTCATTGGTCCATAACTAGTGGTTGGGAATGGGCAAGATATCTAGCTCAAGTAGAAATTGATGATTTGAAATAGGAGATTGCAAATGCTAGGTTTTTGGCATTGTCTTTGGATGAGGTTACAGCTATTGATAATACTTCATGGATTTGCATGAGCATTTATATGGTTAATGATCATATTAGGCATTCCTATCTACTTGGGATTAAAAAGATGAGAGAGACTTCTACAGCTGAAAATATTTATGAACTTGTTCTTAATACTTTGAAGGAAAGTGGTATGGATCATTTAACGATTGCAAAAAAGTTGGTATGTGTTGGAGCAGATGGAGCATCAGTAATGCAAGGACAAAGGAATGGTCTTTGTGTTCGACTAAAACTATCAGCTTCACCATATATGATTAATATTCATTGTATGGCTCATAGGATGAATCTTGCATTTAAAATAGTAAGCAAGTTTCCATTAGTTTCAAAAGTTGAAGATCTTGTACGTGAGACTCATGCATACTTTTCTCGTAGTCCTAAATGATATTTAGAGTTTCAAAAATTTGCAGATGGTGTTACGGATGGAAAAAAACTACTGAAAGATGTTGATACAAGATGGATCTCATTAAATGGACCAGCTCAAAGACTATTTAGTGAGTTCAAATCTTTGGTAGGGTTGATGTATGAAAATCGCTACAATGTAGACAAAGCTCAAGATCTTCTTTTTTGACTAACTGATATAGAAACATTATTGACATTGGCTGGAATTCTTCCTATGCTACATGAAATGAATTTCCTCGTGAAAATGTCTCAGAATCGCACAATGTATATTTCCGAATACACAAATGCGAGAAAGTCAGCATGCCTTGCATTGGATAATTTGTATATGATGCCAGACTCTTTTACTGGTCCAGAGTTTACAAGTTGGACTAAGATCATCAATATAGAAAATACTGAATTTTTTTTTATGTTTGATGAAAAAGGGATACTATGTATCACAGTGCATGGGTATATGGTCCCCTTTCATTATATTGGTAAGACAGGACGAATCACCAAAGATTGCCCCATGTCAAGAGACCAAATTGATAATATTGTGATCTCAGTGAGACAAAATTTGATAGAAATTGCAAGATCACTATCATCAGAGATAAGAGAACGATTTCCTCGAGATGAATTGTTGGAGGCCATGTGTGTGGTATACCCTCAATATTGGAACAATTGTCAATGTCCAAGAAATTTAAAAGCCGATTTTCAAAAGAGATTAAAATGTTTAGTAGACCACTTTTACAAGAAAGTCTCGATACATGGAGAACAGATTGAAGGTATTTTAGATTCATCAAAATTGTATCAACAAGGTGGACGCTTTGTTGAAACAATGTGGAAGCAATATACTTTTTTGGATAATCCTAATGAAAACGGTGCTATAACAAGATTATGGAATACTTTAAGTGCTAGCCAATACCTGCAAGAAAACATATCAGAATATTTTAAATTAGTAGATTTGTTTCAAACCATGATTTTGGGATCAGTGGAGGATGAGAGAATTTTTAGTGCACTATCAATTTTGAAGTCAAAGTTGAGGAACAAGCTTGATAAACATGTGGATACATGTTTAAGATTATATGTAACAAAGTATGACGTTGACAATTTTCCATATGAAAGAGCACTAGCGCTTTGGCGATCAAATTGTGATAGAAGGGGAGAAAACAATATAACAAATTTATCTAATGAACTTGATACAGAAGATAATGTTTTGGAGGCTCATAATGATAGTACATTTGGAGAAGATCATGTTCATAATGTAGAAAATGATGACCAAGATGAGAATTGGGAAATTGAAATACCCTAGGACTCTTATTTTGGTATACATGTTCCGTTGATCATGCAAGATTACTACATGTCAAATTCAGGTAAAAATGGGTTCTATATTTTGTATTTTTCATTGTAACATTGCAGCTACATTTCTTTCATGTGTGTTATTTTAAGATTGATGTTTCATATTCAATATTACATTGTTTGCTTCTTATTTGTGACAGGAAATGAAGCTGGATTTGATGATTTTGGGACCTATTTTCACATAGATAGCGTTTGACTAGTATTAAATGATAAATAACTAATTTAACAAGACTAATGCAAAGCATCAATGGGCTCATTCAAGTACATGAAACTACCTTGATGTCTAGCTTTGACATCTTAGAAAATTTTAATGGTATATATGTTGCTTGTGTTAGGGGAATTTTGCTGAGTTTCGAGTTTTATATTTTCTTGGAAAATAATTATTGATATTTGGAAAATGTGTGATTTTATATTGGTATTGGAAACGAAGCTAGTTTTGATCTTTGGTTGGAAATGAAATCAGATTTGATGAAGTTGGGACCTATTTCTTTTCACATAGATAGTGTCATAGTATTAAATGATAAAGAACTAATTTAAGAAGTCTAACGCTAAGCAACAATGGGCTTATTCAAGTACATGAAATTGTGTTAATATCTAGCCTTGATATCTTTGAAAATTTTAGTGGTTTGTTTGTTGCTTGTTTAGAGGATTTTGTTGAGTTTGAAATTAGTCTCTTGAATGCTTATGGTTCTCATATCATGCATATATCAATAGATCGATAGATCTAGTTCTATTATTATAATCATTATTGTTTTCTTTATATATTTTGTGGTTTGAGGAAAGATATTTTATTTCCTTTCACTTTGTGGCATGATTTCGACATCTTCACCTTTTAGAATATAGTAAAATATTTTTCTTATTATAGATTTTTCTTGGAAAAGAATTATTGAGAGTTAGGTGCAAATGCAAAATGTTGTGTAGCATTAGTGTGATAAATATGGGATAGTGCAAATCATAGTTTTGAAGATTAGTCTAAGTTGACTCGTACCTAATCAACTCAGTCAAGTTGATTGTTGGTTGACTGGCTAATTGTTGGTTCAATGGACAGAAGGTCTTGCAGGCACAAATACCAAAGGGAAAAATGGAACCCATCATGGGGTACTCTTTGTAATTCTCCACCACTGCTACCTTTCCTCAAACTCCACTCCAACCTCAATATCAGTGCTAGTAGTAGCGTGACAAACAACACTACGCTTAGCAAAACTAGAAGAACGCGTTTTCCAAACTACACGAGAACTACTTCCCTCACGAGTCACCATGTGCCATGCTTGGTCTCGATGGTTCTCTTCCTTCTACTCCTGGTTCAATTACCATATCTTCATTGGAACCAACACTCTGAACTCCACTAGACAACGATTCACCATTTTGTAGTAGTGATTTGCCATTTGTACTGGTGATTCGCCATGATTTTACAGGATAATATAATCTCGTGAGAGATTCGCCAAAAAATTATATATACATATTATATTATTAATAAAATCGCCTTCCATTTTTCCTATGTATCATGGGGATTCGCCTATTTTATATATATATATAAATTTAGGGGGGTTCTTAAAATTATCCCTGATGATATGAGCATCATCCCCTAGTTGATCATCGTTCTGAAATGCATCTAACATAATTATCTCCATGGTGGTCATATCCCTTAAGTAATCATCCATACCAAATTCTATTTGATTGCCTTAGTTGCTAGCTTGTGAAGAACTACTATTGTTGTAGTCATTTCTAATTGGTGAATCTGGACGTAGTGGGAATTGAATAGGTGGTTGATTCAACCATTCTTGGTATTGTTCCTCTCCTAGTTTTCTCTTAATTCAGCGTTCTCTCGATTTGACATTGTCATGGGGTGCAACGAAAGATGGTAGGTAGGTCACTCATCATCACTAGAATCTTAATAATTTCAAAAAATATATTTGAACATGATTAGTACAATATCGATGATATCAATTATTAAGAACGTCAATGCATGATTAATTGGTTTGAAGTTGAAATAATTACATTATACCAAATAATTATTACGATCATTGTCCCAGGATTGTGGCTAGAAGATGGCATGTTACAATTGGAAGGGTGAAGAGGTTTTCCATTTTCATCTACCAACCATGCCTTGCGGAATGTTTCTCTTGATAAGAGCCTCCGACGTTTTTGAACTGTTGGAATATTTTGTGCATCTAAACTCGATTATAAATATGCATGAACCTGCAAATTTTTATAAATTAATTTTATTCAGCTGATTGACATGCATAAAATAAATAAATTCAATTATATAATGAAAATATTAATAAAATCTGAAGTGATTACGTCTAGAGATGGATAGGGAGAACTCTGCGATGGACTTTGAGAAATATTATGGAACAAGCCAGATTTAGAAGAATTGTCTATTTGATATAATTATGAGATTTTCACCCTGCATTTGAGAAAAATCAACAATAAATTTTGGTGTGCATACCTAAAAGTAATTTTAGTGCCTTAAAAAATGAGCTATTGTTATCGGTGCTAATGTACTATTATTTTCACCGGTGTAGTTGTATTACTAGACACACCGGTGTTGTTAGTTAAAAAATGCACCGAGTATCAGGAAAAAAAATGAAACTTTATTTTTTGAAGTGAAAAAAAGAGTGGTAAACTGAAAAATTAGCGGCAAATGATTTTCATAAATCTAATTTCATAAAACTTTCTTTAAATAGTAAAAGCTGTTCATTATTTCATTGTTTTTGCAAAACATTTAAGGGATGGATTTGCATGAGAGAGATACCTTGAGCAAGAGAACACTGTGGAGCAGAAAAATACTTTCGAACAACAACACTATTCAAAGAATTAGAATTTGAAACATCTGGTGATTCACACAAAAACCCTGTAGTATAGTAAAAATGTTAAATTTTACTATAATTTTTTTTTTTTTTTTACAGTTTCTGTTAGATTTAATACATGCATAGTAATTTTTTTAAATTTTACTATGCATTTTACTAATAAAATCATTTACAATCTCTATTCCTATTTATATTTAATTAAAATTCAATTAAAAAAAAATACTAATAAAATCATTTACAATCTCTATTCCTATTTAGATTTAATTAATATTCATAAAAAAAATAAAAAATAAAAAATAAAATAAAAATAAAAATAAAAAATCCATTCTTACATTAAACCCTTGTTTTTTTGTTTATGTGAATGCAAAATTTTACAATTATTGATTTTTCATTTTATATTTATAGGGTTTGTATTACTATATATATAGACGTATGACATCTAACCCGCGGGACCACTTGCAGAGTCAGATCCCAATCCCTGTCGGCCCTTGCACGAGTTTTTAAAAAACATCTTTTGTTAATTGGTGCACATTGTTTAATATAGTGCACTGGTGTGCGTTTTTAATATAATGCACCGGACGCATATTGACAAAAAACATTGTTTGATAGAAACATTTTTCTATTCATTTATGTTTATGTTAATTGGTGCTTCGGTATTAATATAACACACCAGATATCCTATTGACAAAGAGCATCGTACAATGTTTCTATTGTGGTGGTGCGTTTATAAGAACATACCGTACCATTATCTGTGCTTAAGTTGCAAAAGTCGCATCGAGCGTTTAATTTAGATAGACGCACCATTTTATTGATTTTTTTTTTACCTGAAAAGTATGTGATTTATTTATAAAATATATTAATGAATGGTACAAGTTTTATATTGATAAAGAAATAGACAATAAGAGTTCAAGTAACAAAAATACTGATAGCACATCCAGAAAAACAAAAAGGGCAAGTTCTTTGTAAATTATTTACAAAATTATTATTTTTGAACTATATGTAAGTTTAACTAATATGTATTGTTTAGTTTGTATCATGAAGAGCCACAAAATGACAAAGTTCAATAAGATTATTCCTGATCTAAGACCAGAAGAGCGTAAAAGATTGATGGAAAAATTGCAGAAGGATGAATCACGTGAATGAAAAAATACTATCGATCCAATATGAGTTTCTTTTTTGAATTTTCATTAATAATGTACTTAAAAATATTACATAACATGTTTAAAACAATATTTTAGTTCATATATGTTTAATGTTCTACATGGAGCAACAACGAAGAAAATGAATGTTGTTCTAAGAAAGAAAAAAATTAAAACATGCAAATGAAAGTGAATTATTCCTTAGCTCATCTGGAGTGGTGTTCGAAGTTAACGAAAGGGGGGAAAACTTTTAAAAAACTTTGAGGGATCTAGTGGAACAAATATATAAACATTCTTTCCACTTACAATACAAAAATCAATCCAATGATTCCAAGAACCAAATTTTGTTTAAACTACAGGAAGAGTTTCCAGAGAATTGGTCAATGAGGCATATTAGAATTTTATAGCAAGAACGTACAATGACAAAAAAGAAGGATTGAAAAAGTAATATTTCTTTAAATGTTTTTCTAGAATTATATGTATATATTACTACAAAGAAATCGTTTATAAATATCACTTTTTTATATTTAATTTTCATATATAAACATAAAAATTAAATAGTTTATTGTCATGTTACTTTTTCAGGAAGATTATGAAAATCTCAAAGGATGAATGAGCTGATATCATAAATATGCCAGTAGGAATTTCCAAAAAGGTGTACAATGAAATGGTCAAAGAAATGGACATAATTGCATGAGTAGCCATCTCAACAAAAACATGTTTCAAATGTAATATGTAATCATTAAATTTTTCGATTAGCTACAATAAATAAATAATTTAGAATTAAATATTAATTTTCAAATATTTTCTTGCAAAAAAGAAAAGAATATGGAATCCATTTAGCACATAAAACAGGATGAAAAGGAAGAAAAGGGTTGATATCTAAGTTTCTGAGTAATTGTTACTTCCTTATAGCAACTTAACTAGATTTCATTTTTGTATATTTTAAGTTGTTTTACATCAATCATCATTGAATGTCTTCAAATAGGTGTTAACATACAAATAATAACCATAAGAAGAATTGATCGACATAGGGTTAAATATGGGTTGTGAGTATATGTTGGCAAATCAGAAATTAATTATGGAATTTGTAAGTATCTATCTTGTTTTACTTAACTCCATCTATGATTAATAGAAAACATATCTTTTATATTAAATATATGATTTGTTATGGGGTATAAAACTTGCAGGAAACAAAGTATGGAACTGCGCCAACAAATGAATTGTCAAAAGAAGGCATGAAATTTGGTTTTGAAATAATGTGTACAGTTCATGAACCAATTCTTGTTATGGTACATTTCTTTTCAATTTACATTGATGTATATTATTTAATATTTTAATTTTCATTATTATCACCAATGTAGATACACTCATTTCACTTTATTTTTATGTTTGTAGATGGAACTTGAAGAAGAAGAAAACAATCAACATAATGAACAAAACATTCCTCCAAATAACCCAAGTCATGGAAGTAGCTCGAGGAGTGACAACAGTTCCAACAAAGAATGATGATTAATATGTTTGGATATCAAAGCAAGGCGTTGTATTTTTTGAAATATTTGTCTATGAAATAAGACATTTTGTTTAATATAATGGACATAGTGTCCCAATTGAAAGATAAAGGGATACCAATCACTATCCCATTTTGTATGAAAAGGAGTGTCTTATTCATATATATATAATAAAATATGTTTTTATTTATTCTATTGTGTTCTCCATTTTCGCTCTGAAATGTTACACCACTAATTAAATATGTGGATGATTAAATATTATAATGAAGATATGTGAAATCTGATGATATAAAAATTCATCCAAACATCACATTAAAATGCACTAATAAAAATTTAATTGATATGAATATTGTTATAAGATATGTGTCGACTTTTTATGAATAATTAATTTAAAAAAATCAAAATAATTATACTGTCACAGGTTGATATTTCTAAAAAATATAAAATGAACACTGATGTGTATGTATAATACTATGCATCGGTGCGTTTCTACGACCTATGAGCACCGCATAAAATACCAATACAAATTAGAACGCTCGGTACACTTTATCGGCGACTACGACCCGGGCGGAATGGCATTGCATGCACCAATATGGTTTTCCTTTAACGTGTCGGTGTGTTTTTACACCTTAACGACCTGGGGCCTTTAAAAAACCCATACGCATCAGGCATATAGAAGGTGAATGCACCGGTGCATTCGTATTTGTAACACACCGGTAATGTTTGCATTAAATGCCTCGGTGCTTTACAACTATAATCCGAATATATCAGTTCATGCACCTTCTATCGGCTCGATGCGTATTTGTTGGTGACACACATTGGGACATTGCTAAACACCTCGAGGCTTCCGAAATGTGTTTTCCATCCCGATGCTTGGTATGTTTACAATACTGGTGTGTAAAGGTTAAAACACATAGGTGCGTTCACACATGAATAATGCATCGATAAGAAATACATCCATAAAAACCTCCGACCGCCCAATATTTTTTTGTTGTGTTGAAGTTCCGTTAGAAGCTCCTTCAAAACCTCTGTTACTAAAAATAGATGTTGTAGCAAATGTTTTTTTGACAATTTTGGCCAATTTTATAACACTAAAAACCTCCTTTATAACCTCTACTAGAGGGTCTTTTCCTTGTAGTGGATCATGATCACTAAGGAGACTCTAGAGAACAATGGCAGCAAGACAAAATAAAGAAAGGTCCACAGTGCCAAAACCCTCCAACACATAAACATATCTAGCACTCTCAGTAGAATAAGACTCCCTATGGATACCCCAAGTTTAAATCCAAAGGAAACGATGAGGAAATATGATAATCGCCTACTCCAGGAGATTTGAGCAATAGATTCAAGGCTCTTAACACTCTACTAGAAGAATGGTAAATCCTCCCACAAAGGCCTAAACGAGAAATCCCCATTATTAATTCTACAATTTCACCTCATCAGGCTATCCATGAACCGAAAGGGGTCCCTTCAGTGGAGCCTAATGCATCCCAAGATGGCTCTTCAGATGAGGACGATAACTTTATTTCATCTGAAGGAGTTGTTGGCAATACCCTTTCAAGCTTAGCGAATGAAAAATCAGAAGCAGATAAAGCTCGTGAAAAGGACTGCAAAACCCACTGCTTAGGCAGGAAGTCTAATCAGGAAATAAGAATCGTAAAAACCAAAAAATAAAAGGAACTTTGACATTAGGACACCCTCAAAAGTATCCACTTTGGAGATCTAGGAAGCAAAGAAAATAAAAAAAAATGTTGGTCATGGCCCCATCAAAGAGGCCCCATCCTCCAAAAGTAAACAATGATAATTCTCTCTTGGAATTTACAGAGGCCTAGGGACTAATAAAAGGAGATTAGAAGTCAAATCTTTGATTCGCAAGGAGAAACCTTAGTTACCCTACTACGAGAAACCAAGTTTCAAGAGAAAGATATGGAAATACATCATCATCAAATTTTGAATGGAAGTGGGTTAGAAGTAGTAAGCGCCAGAGGATCATCAGAAGGTTTATGCACGTTATGGGATCCTTCACAGGTTCATCATCTCAATTTTCTTTAGAATATCCATTTGATAACACCCTCTCTCTCTCTCTCTCAGGTTCGTCATAGAATAGTCTGCTCGTTATCATGATGATCAATCATGTTGTGCTTCTTTATTGGTGTTAAAAGGCTCAGAATATGGATCAATTAGTATAATAGGGGGGATTTTAATACTATTGTCCTAAGATGGGAAAATAAAAGGAGGAATTCTTAATAGGGATCCTTTTCAGGAGCATACGGAAGACCTTATCTCTCACCTTACACTCTTCGACCCTTTTCCCTCTTGCCTCAAATACAATTGCAATAATAAAATATTTGGGCCCTCCCACATTGCTGTCAGGTTGGATCATTTTCTCATATTTGATTTCTTCCTGCAAATCAACCTCCCCATGAAATTCGATATCCTTCCATGGAGTGGTTATGACCATTTCCCATTCGCTTGGCTCTTGTTTTCCCCATCGAATATTTCCCTATCCCTTTTAGATGTATCCCGCTATGGTTCAAGCATATATATTTTCACTCTATGGCTTCTCATTCTTGGTCCTAAGGGGTGGAATGCAACCCCATCAGAATATAGGAAAACAAAATTAAAAGGCTTAAGGAATTCATTAAGATATGGGCCAAAGCCATGCAAGTTGAAAAAAAAATTGATATAAAAGACATGGAGCACACTATGAGTTCACTTCACTCCTATGTGGATGATAACATAATGAATTTAGAGATGTTGCAGAAGGGAAGACTCACCTTTGATAAATATAAATCAATGCTAAAGGAGGAGGATGAATATTGGATAATTAATTCAAGAAGTGTATGGATATAAGCAAGAGATCGGTATACCAAATTATTTCACAAACAAGCCAAGAATAGAGCGAAGAATTTAATTAAGAAATAATTGTTAATGGAAATAATATCAAATACTTTCATCTCATCAAGGAAGATTCAACTGTCTTCCTCAATAATTTATTCTCATAAAGTACCCCTCCCTCAGCGGACACTAAAAATATATGTTGGAACATATTCAACCAATGATCTCTGAGGAAAAAATTTAGTTCACTCAGCTCCCTTCCGAAGAAGAAATACATATAGTGGTTTTCTCTCTTCCTCTAGACAAAGCTCCAGTGTCAGATGGCTTCTCAATGCACTTCTACCAGTACTTTTGAGAAAAAATTAAAAAAATCCATGTAGAATGGTCAGATATTCGTTAAAGTGAGGTTGCATAGGAGGGGGAATTAACTCATCTTTTCATGCTTTGATTATGAAGGAATCCAACCCCTCATCCTTCTCTATATTTTAGCCAAACTCCTTATGTAATGTATCCTACAAGATCATCTCTATAATTATTGTGGTCAGGCTTAAGAGACATCTTCAATCCATCATTTCTGTAAATCAAGGAGGTGTTGTTCCAAGGAGGCAGATTTTTTATAACATTATTTTGGTTTAGGAAGTCACCTAGTTCAACAGACATAAGAAAGACAAAGTAATGGTTACAAAGTTGGATTTAGCTAATGCATTTGATATAGTAAGGCATAGTTTTATTTTTCAAATTCTGAGTAAAATGGGGTTTAGTAACACTTTTATTCAATGGATCTCTATCTACATCAAATATCCTTGGATCACACCCCTAATAAACGGTAGATTTACCTGATTGTTTCAATTCTCCATAGGTATTTTGTATGCACTCCCCCTTCCTATACATTATTATGGCAGACTCCCTGAGCAGATACCTTGAGCATGAAAAATTATCTAAAAATATTATAGGCCTTGGATTTGCTCCTAAAGTAAAAAATGAAAATCATGCCGAGTTTGCAGATGATACCATTCTCATGGGAGGAGATTTAGCGTTAGTTTTTAATATTCCAAATTAGTAATCAGCTAATTGGAATATGAATTTTGATTAATTTTGCATTTTTCTAATGTTTAGTAGAAATAAAGTGGGTAACAGGACCCAAAAATAAACTATGCAGTTAATTTGATTCCCTAAAGTCACTAGAGGCAAATATTGAGGCTGGAGTGGGGTCCATGTGGCCACCCACTCGAATGAGGGAGCATCCCAGTGGCAGCGTGGGAGAGGCAGCGTAGTGAGCAACACAGAGCTAGGTCGGAGGAGGGGCAACGCAGTCCATATGGGCCCAGTGGAACATTTGGGGCTTAGCTTGGACAAAATTGGGTGAGAGTAGATCATTCCTCATTCATTTCATCGCCTGTTTTCTATTTGATTGACTGTAGCATGCTTGAGCTGTTTAGATGTGTTTGCAATTGTTGTTTACCACAAAGATTTTCTAGTGGAGATCTCAACCTCTACCTCGGGGGACTTCGAGTGCCCACTGAGGAGAGGAGTTCCATATAATTTTGGGGAGAGCTTGTAGTGATACATTCCAAGAATATGCAATCCCTTCAGGACAATGCAGAGGCCATCTTGACTGTGTAGTGATTGCGTATTCTAGCTGAGGAGAAGTGTTGAGAAGTACGAAGGAAGAGAAAATTTGAGTCGGAGTTTCAGAGGGGAGGCTAGCCACCTCTTACCAGGGATTTGGGGAAGAATTGTAGAGGCACTTTCCAGCATCTCAGCTAGAGAACCGGTTCACACAGCAAAGCACCATGCCAAGCCCAAGGAGCCTATATTCCAGGGTTGGAATTTATGGAAACCATTCACGGGTTTTTGTGGGTCTTGTGAATAGCCCGGGGTTTTAATCTCAGAATTTTCTGAGCATAGGAGCAGACCAAAATCGCAATTCATTTCCATCCAGCAGTAGTAGTTAGAGCTCTCGCAGCATAGAGGAGCCACATAGAGCAGCCAAATCAATATTTTTGTCCCGGTTTAAGCAATATCTCATTGTGTCTTGTACAGGACCAAGTTCCATCTTTCTAAGCACCTTATTGTACTCTTTCCCACAAAAAAATTAATAAAATGGCTTAGATGTTTTTGGCTTCATACATGGTGTTTTAATAGCATTCCATGTTTTGCTGTCATTTTTTGTCTTGTGTGCTTTGTATTGTTGCTTGTTCCCAATTTTGGATATTACACAATTGAAAAGATATTCAAAGTGGTCTTGGATAATTTTCTGAAGGCCTATGGAGGATTAACGAACTCAACTAAATCTCCAATTTACACTTGGAATACATTGACAATTAAGAGGTTACAGTTTGGGGAGGTGTTTAGGTTTAGTATTGTTAAGGATTGGAGAGAATTTAAGTATCTAGGTATTCTAAAATGTCTTTTGTCTTATTATCCAAAATCACAACACAATGTGATAGAAAAATTCAAGGGAATTTTGGAATCATGGCGAGCCAGATGGGTCACCTTAGCAGGACACATAGTCCTCATCAAAGTGATCATCTCTGCAATTCTTATATATCAATTATATATAATCCCAGCTCCTCACTATTCTTAATTCCTCAAGGAAGACTCCTAGGAAGTTTTTGTGGGAATGCAACAAAGCACCTTCAAATAACTTCCATTTGGTTAAATGGTCCACCATCTGCTCCCCTATTTTGCATGGAAGTTTGCAAATTAGAGATCTTACCTTAGTGAATCAAGTAATGAGATCCAAGCTGGCTTGGAAATTAAGAAAAAATGTGGATGCATGGTGGGATTGTGTTCTCCTCATTAAGTACAAGACGGGAAACAATGCAAGGCTGAGATTACAACAGTCTAGGAAATTCTCTCCAATCTGGAAGTTGAGCCTCCTTATTTTTGATTGAAAATCATATAATTTGGAGCCCTAGAAATGGATCTCGCATCAACATTTGGACTGATCCTATCTTGAATAAACTCCCTATGTTCTTGGATCTTAATTTAAGGCTGATCCAAAAACACTTGTCAAACCTTAGGATCAATACTCTAGGGAAATTATCAAAGTGGGATAACTATGGTTGGTGGCTAGAGCTTATCCTTTCAAAAATGCAAAGACTTGTGGATAAATTACATGAAAAATTGATTGGATTCACCCCTTGGCATCAAGAGGTTGAATATCATTTGGGATGGAAAACAAAAAGGTACTTGGTTAAGGTAGGGCATGAGGATCTTCTCTTCTCTCAATAGATCCCTCCTAAGACTGCAATGTGGAAAAATATATAGTTGAATAATTCCATTCCCAAATCAATTCCCTTTCTTGGTTACTATCCCATAAAAAAAATCCTCACTTTTGAGAACTTCCAAAAAATAATGATGTTTGGTCCTTTGAGATGTCCATTATGTCTCCAATATGAAGAATCCATTCCCCATCTCTTCCTTTGGTGTCCTTACACATCTTAGGTATGGTCCATAGCCTTAGGCCCTTGTTTCCCATGCCTTCACCTCCCATCAGATGTCAATGTGTTCTTCTCAAAACAACATAAGAAATATGATTGTTCCTTCATCGGAAAGCCCCATTTCAAATGGGTCTGGATCTCCATGCCAGAGAAAATTTGCTGTAAAAATTGACTCTCCCACAATACTATTATATTTAAAAGCTCCTTTATTTCTCCTCATGTATCATCTCTCAAAGCTCCTTCCCTCTGTGTCGAGCACAATAGGTACCAATCACATGAGACAGATCTCTCCCTTGACTGCCAGGAAATACAATGGGTCTATGCCCTGGTTAACCTACTGAGCATCCTTCCCCTTTCCCCTTGATGTCATGCCTTGAGCCAAAACTAGAAGCTTTGTCTCTCATAAGTTGAATTTTAACACTAGAATCTCTCCCAAAATTGTTGGATTATTTTGTTTATGGAGCATAAAAGTGAAATCCCAGGGAGGTAGGAGGGTGTTGAAGCCTCGAAAATCATTGCAACAACATTGGGGGATAACCACCCTGTCCGGACCTTAATACAACTCCTTTTCCGTTTATGATAGTGGCTCCGACTGGTTTAACTAGGTCCAGTTACCTTTTCCCTATCGCTATTGGTTTGTGATGTATCTTTAACTACTAATAGAGAGGGATATCAGATCACTTCTTCTTGTTGATCGAGCAAGAGAATTACCCTTAAGTTGATTTGGGTTCAGCCAAACCACAACTAAGATTTTTTCTCTTTGAGAAGAGAACTTAAAAGAATGTAAAACTTAATCTAAATGCAAATTTATTCTATAATGCAAGCAAAAGAAACTAATCTAAATCCTATCTTAATTAGGTAGATATAGATCTAACCCAACTAAGAGCAAGATAATTAAATAATGAGAATTTAAATATGTCTAGCTTTTAATTAATGTCAAGCTAACGAAGAAATTCAATTTAGCTGACATTTGTGAGTACCAAAACACATCCTGTTGAGACCATTTAACTGAAATAATAAATCAACAAAACTCCAGAAGAAATTCACAAAAATGATATTGATTTTCAAATCAATCAAGCTAATAATTAAACAATAATATGCAGAAGAAATTCACAACACATTATTATTTAATAAATCAATTTTATAAGAAAGATTTCTGAGTAAATAGTTACTCAGAAATTAGAGTTTAATTCATAAGAGTAGAGATACATAAAAATATTGGGACAAACTATCCATGTCAACAGGAATGCATAAACATGAATAAAATGAAACAACTATTTTATTAACATAAAAATGGAACTGGTATTTGATACAGAAATGCCAAAAATACCAGTTAATTGAATCCGCTTCTTTGATCCTAGTCTCTAATAGTCCTTTACATCACTTGAATTTCCGCTTTCAAAACTAGAGCTACAGAAATGCAAACTCTGCCCATCATACATAATTCAAGATATAAAGAAAAAACCCACAATAATTTTCAAATCTGAAATTTTCTCTCCTCCCTCCTACAACTCTAAATTCCTATTACAGAAATGCTTTTAGAAGTCTAGAATTGCAGAGAAGAGCAGCCCCTTTTACATTTTGCAATCTGCAATTTATAATATTTCCAAAAGTATTTTGAGAAGAGAGTTTGTTGAAGAAAAAATTGCCCAATCCAATTTTAATTGCTCAAAAATTCCAATCTTTAATTGCTGGAGTCTTGTCATTGATTGAAATCTTTTCTCCATATCCCTTCTACTATTTTTCCTGCAAAAAGAAATTAAAATGAATTAAGATGCAACAATAAAATCAAAACATTATTTCTGGCATTAATACAAATCCAATCAAATTCTATTTAAATAAATAAAAAGGAAATTTGAGATTTTTATTGATTCTCATAATGATTTTAATTAATCAAGGATATTATTGATGCATAAATCTGCAATTAGAAGAGGCTTGGGAAAATGAAAATGAAGAAAACAAAACTCAGAAAATTGATTTAGTTTTAGAAATTCAGAGCTTGATCTTCTGCCTGATTTTTGACCCAATAAATGACCAAATATTTTAGTGAAACCTTCTCAAAAATGTTTTCCTTGGTTTTCTCTTTCCAATGAGCTGTCCTAGGCCTCATTTGGCCAAGTAAAACTCAATCTATGAGCCTCTAAAGTTGATAAGTCAAATCTGATATAAATCTGGAAATTCTGTTGTTGGGCTAAAAATCAGAGTTTTTAATTAAAAATCTTATCCTAAATTAGACTCTAATGATCTAATAATTAATTATAATCTAATAAAGTTTTTATTAATGAATATTAATCTAACTAACAAATATAATTAACTATTTATAAATAAATTAATCTAATTAATAATTAATTAAATTAAATTAATTATATTTTAAATTTTAATTAATTTAATTAATTTAAAATTAATTATTTTAAATATTAATACTAAATCTAAAATTAAACTAACCAAACTAAAACTTATTAACTTAACACTAACACTAAACTAAAGTTATACTAACCTAAACTATATTACCTTAAAACTAACGTACTACTAATATACTAACACACTAACACTATATAACATTAATACTCCTATTTCACTAACGTATGAGTGATTGAAATTCAAACAAACGGATTATGCCTTTGACTTATCGCAATCGGCATATCGGGAGTTCAAAGGCCATTGGGGTTTTATAAAACTGTGTCATTTGAAAACTCCCGATGCGATGATGTGATATAATTTTTTTTTTTAATTTTTATATTTTGTATATATTTATTTTAATATTAAATTTTAATTTAATTAATTAATATAATAATTAATTTAATTAATTTAAAATTTAATGTCAAATATTAGTTTTTTCTTTTGTTTTGATTTCATTTTTAATGATTTTAAGTTATGAAATTATCTAAGGGATGATTTGCCTATCTAAACTACAGCCACTTTGTCATTTTGAATTTTCGAGATTAGTAATTTATTGGAATAAATGACTGAAATCCCGATGCTTTATGATTTGGCTATATAAGTAAAAAAAATGAAAAATGTTAGTAATAACTAACTACGAGTTAATATTTAAAATAAATGCATTATTGAACTAATTTAATTAAAAAAATGGAATATTGTACATTTTACCCATTTTTAACCCAGGCGACATAAATGATTAGACTTCAAAGGAGTGCCATTTACAAACCAGTTGACCAAATGAGGTGAAACAAACATCAATGAAAAGCTTATAAAAAATCAATTTCAACCAAGCAATTAAAACAAAAATCTAAAGAAGATGAAAAATTAATAAAATCATGAGGTAATAAACTTAATAAAAATCCTAAAAGGCACTTAGCCAAAATTTTTATAGAAAGGGTCCCCATTATTTGAAGTGAACAAGTCAAAAATGGGGGTGTTGTGCTTTACCACAACAAAGGGGAATAGATCCTATGGGATCATGATGAGCATCAAGAACTTAAGTTCGTCTACTTTCTTGGTAGAGAAACCAACGTGGAAAATATGTGTGTGCTTCTTCTAGGGCTTCAACTAGCCAAGGAAAAAGGAATATACACGATCACAATTGTGGGGGACTCTCTCATAACAATTCAATTTTTGCAGAAGGGTACATCTCCTAAGGATAATAATCTAAATATTATCCTTCAAAGAATCATGATCATCTTCGATTCTTTTTGGCATAAAATTTTCTATCATATTCTATGGAGCTAAAATTCTGAGGCAGACAAACAAGCCAATAAAGCACGTAGTTTGAGGAAAGGGAAAATAGAGATCAAAGGGAAAAAGGGATGGAAAACCATACCATGACTTCAAAAATGGTAATGATAAGCTCCTCTATGTATTTAATCCAAAAAAACATTAGAAACAAGAAGGAAAATTTTGATTTGATTGTCCACATGCAACCCTTGTTCATTCATTGAAATGTGAATCAATCATTCAATCCGACCTTAGTCTCTCATGAGAGGTGGCATTGGGCTAGCATGCAGGCAATTAACCCTCCTATACCATGCCCATGGTGATACTAAATGGAAGGATTCAGTTTATAGTCTCATGCTATGTGCTTTATAGTCCCAAACAACCAGACCTGATAGATTTGCCACTCACACCAAAGGAAAGGATGGGGCAGGTGTGCAAGGTATAGGGTTTGTTACTCTCATTCATGAAGGGGAGTAATGGCTTGGTTTTGGTTCTTATTTATTTAAAGGATCATCTTGGCCATTGGAGCAATTTTAAAGTTTGTTTTTTCTTCCTCTTTATGTGGGAGATCCCATTGAGTTAGAAGGTTGTGGATGAGATTCTGGTGTTGTGGTTCATCTTGGCTATGGATGACGTTTACTCCTCGATATTTTAACTTGTATTAGAGCTCTTCATTCATGGTATTGGCCAGTAAAGAAAGTATCACCTATCTGAGTTCTTGTTTTGGAAAAAAGGGTGGTAATTGTCCGGGGATGAGATAGTTTGAGAAATAAGAAGAACACTAATTTGTGGCTCCATATGTTGGCTATTCTGCATGATACTCCTTGGTGTTTAGGGAAGAATTTGGTAATTTACCTCTTTTATTGTTCAATGCATAAGAGTTTAATGTTTATTTGGTGTTTCCTTGTGGTATTATGTTTTCATGTTACGTTACAATTGGCTTAAACTATTTGGATATTTGGGAGAGTCTTCGCTCGTGACAGAGGTTGGAATTTGAGACCTCCAATTTTTAGGGACGTGATGGAAAACTCCAATCGAAAATATGGAGTTGAAGGAACCTAAAATTCATGCCCCCTTTTCCCACACTCTCCTATCAATGATAGCATTGACAATAATTCTCTCCTCTAGCTCCTCATACATCTCTCCCTCACGGTTGCAGAACATTTTGAAAGAATCCATGTATTTCAAGATCAAATCAAACATCAACATGATGAAATAAATTCCCTTCACATCCAATTGGAGAAATCCTATTTGGCAAGTCGATCTAGAAGACAAAAAAATTTAGAAGGAAATACAAGTGTAGATAAGACAGAAGTAATGTCAGTTGATTCCTCTTATTTTGAATTACAAAATATTGTAAAATTGTTCTACTTCATGGTCAATTTTACAGGATTAATAGATGTAAATATTCCATTGGATGTATGTAGCAAACAATCATTGTGTAGATGATATAGAAATCTTATCCTATCTTCTTTTTTCAAAGAATCTGACCTCATAATTTGATGTAAATATCTCTGTTTTTTATTGCATTTTGGGCACATAATTTACAAAAATATATACTCATTGATGTTAAAGAAAAATTAGTATATATTTGCATATCGAGGAGGTAGGAAATGGAGGAGTTATTTTTAGCCCCGATGAAGAAAGGGAGATTCAATATGATTGGGGATTGGGGATATCAACTAATAACCAAGTTGAATTTCTAGCATTGTGGTAGGGATTAACCTTAGAAATATCAAGGAAAATGCACCATTTGTTGGCCTTTGGATTCTCGATGATTGTAATTCAGAAGGTGTGCAAGCCCAAAGAAAACTTCGATCAAAACCAAGCTCCTATTTTTCATATAATAAGTCTCTAAACTAAAAAAATTGAAATTGTTGTTCGTTTTTAATTTTGAAAGACATCTTAATTTGATGGAAAACTCTTGAGCTAACAAGGGCGTTTATTTTCAATAAGGAGTAATGGTATTGTATGATGGAAGTCCTTTTAATAAACCATTTCCATGATATTTCTCTTTGTGGCTCAAAATTTGAAGGTATCAAATATAATTAAAGTTGGTTTAAAACGATGGAACATTTGAAGCTCCTTTGTCACGCCTCATCATGAACATTTTTAAATATTGCTTGTATCTTTTCTATTATGGCAGCTTTAGATAAATTTTGAGGATTGTGTCTATGCATACATCTAACTAATTCATGTTTTTTAAGACTTATCAATAGATAGGTGGAGTATGGCTCCCTCCATTATTAAATTTTGGAAGGATGATCAGATAGAAACTCTTCCTTCATGGCATAGAAAACACACTTGTAATATCATTTTTTAATTGAGTAGGTCCCAAATTGCAGTGTTCGTTTGAAGGAAATGGATCCATATGTTTGGTGAATGCATGGGAATCAATGTTTCATTGAAAGTGCTTCGAAGATCGATATTCTAAGGAAGGAAACTTTGAGGGGTTATAAGAAGAGGATGGGTTGGTTTTCCAACTCAGGGATTCATGTATGGTGTTCAATTTGTCTTGCAGGAGATAAAGCTCGTGGCATGAATTCCTTAATGGAGAATCAATCCAATGATGAGCATGAGGAAACCTCTTATTAACTAGCGCAGTTGATAGTATCTGTGGATTTCATCATGAATTTGATTTTTGGGAAAGGGGAAATGGTTTTAGCTAAGTCATGCATCCATTTTCCCCTACTTAATCATAAGCTTAATTTGTTGTAGAACAAGCTCGAAAGGTTGTAGATTTGAAACTAATATGTTGAATTTCACGATGGTTAATTTGGATATTCGTCAAATTCTGGGACATTCAGGGTGAATTTTGATGAGTCTAAAGATTTTTTGGTGCAGCCGGATGTGACACCATCTCTGTTGTAAGTAACACTGATGAGGAAAATGGAGGCTTAAATTCTTCTTAGACTTAGACAGGGCCTAAAAATCACGAAAATGAATTTAATTATGATTTTGGGGTAAATGTTGTAGGCTAGTTCTACTCTATAGTTTAGATTATGTTATGAAAATATGTAGCAACCTTAGGAGTTTTTTCGAGGCTATAAAAGAAAATCGAACTTAGAATTAATGTATGTAGACTGAGAGAAATAAGATACAATTATTTTTGGAATATTATGAAAGTCAAAGAATAAGTTTTTGCCAAAGTTTCAAAAGGATTTAGCCTTCAAACTAGGTTGAATTAATATAAAATCCATATTTGTTTCTTAATATATATATATATATATATATATATATATATATATATATATATATATATATATATATATATATATATATATATATATATACGCATACAACACTGAGGGTTTTAAAAATTAAAAATTTATTTGTCAGAGGGAAATCATGGTTCATCAGTCTCACTATGCAACTTAAGTCCCCATCTGTATCCCCTTGTTCCTTCCTCTCGAGTGTGTCTAGCCTTTTTATTCATAGGTTTATCACTAGTCCCAGTCACTCCCATGTTGAACATAGTGCCATTGTTAGATTTTTCCTCAAGCTTGACCACCTTATTGTCCAAGGCTATTAGGTCATTCCAAATTTCAACTTGAAATTGCTCCATTTTACCCTATAGTAATTCATAACTTGGTGTCCATGAGAAATTAATATGACTTCCACTCTTGCTCCTCCATAGTGTTCTTCTGTTTGAGGGTATTCAACAACCATTTGACCGATTCTAACAATATTTCCAACAACCTGTTAGTTTGCTCATTTTCCTAAAATTGGTCTCCCAAGTTCACCATTACAGAACTATGATGCTCCACACTTCAGGATTCAAAGGATGTTGGCCACCTTTGTTCACAGTCGTGAAAAATTAGTAACAATACGGTGTGGGACCAAAGAACAAAAAAATGCCATATATAACCACATCTTGCTCTGATTTTACTCCTTGGATCATTGAAATGTGGGGTTTCCAAATCCATGCCTGAATCTTGACGAGCTCCTTGGAATGTCGATTGTATAATACAAAGGGATAGAAATATTAACACCAATTTGTTGTGGATTGAATGCACTATTTGGGTCGAGGCTACCCTCACTTTTTAGACAAGGGTTCTTTTCCTTTAAACTTTGTAGTCAACAATTAATGTATGCCACCATTCCTTACATGCTTACACTAGCTTACGAGCTAAGATCCATGTACTTAATGGTAGAAGTGTGTCAGAAAACTCCACCATGGGTATTCATTCATTTTTTTTTTATCTAAGAAGGCCATTATATTCTTTATTAAATCCATAATATTTAATTTCAATATTCATGGAATGGGTGAGCTATAAGATGGCCCATGATCCAATTCTAATGTATCTTGCTCCAATGTAGCTCCTTTTTTAGCTAATGAATATGTAACCATGTTTAGTTATTTGTACACATGGAAGAATTTGATTTTCTCAAAATGCATTGTTTAAAAATGATCCTCTATGAGATAGGAGAAAACGTTGAACTTTGCATAGTATGATCCTCATCATAGTTTGATGTTTAATTTCTAAATGGTCATTTATACTTGTTTCAACCTTCAAAACTTTTTTGTGAGCTTCTTTTGATTTCCTTAGTGATATTTTTTTAGTATTCATCCCTTTCACATTTTTGGGCTAGTTCATTTGTTTGCTTCATCGAAAAACATAGACTGCTTCTTGAAATCATTGTTTTTATGTCTTTTTCTTTTGAATTTACCTGTTATCTTGCTTATTTAAGACAAATAGTTTTCTTATTTGTGAAGGAAAGTTTCTAGATTAGTGAAATTAGGATTGTCTCAAAAAGATAGGGTTTTGTGAAAAGTGCTTATGTTTGTTGAATGCAAAAGTGATTTATTATGTTTTCAATTTGAAGTAATCATACTTGTAGGCATTATTTAATCAAAGCATTCACTAAGAACTTTTAGTTTTTTTAAGTTTTTCATAATTTTTTGAGATTTTGTAGTTTATTTATTAATTTTGAAGAATTGGAAATAATTGTTTGCAAAAGAGAGTTGTGTGTTTTGATTTAAGTGAATTGAAATTTTTAATTAAAATTTCTGCAATTGATTTTTTTTCAAAATGAATGGGCATTTCATGAAAAGAAGGTTTTGGGACTTTAAAAGTTTTGCATTTTGAAGATCAAAGAACCTCTTACTTTCCCTTAATTAGGATTTCATCGAAACGAAAAGATTACATTTTCATTGTTGAATGCATTAGAGTATTTTGAGTCGACCGGAACATCATCAGTTTCACTTTCTTATCGTTTGAGTAAGAAACAATCAAATAACACATCGCTAATTAAACTCAATCTAGAAATTTTTATATTTTTAGGACTCATTCCACCAACATAGATTAGGTTACTGTTTTGGAATAGGGAAGTGAGTAATATTTCCAAAGATATAAAAATGCAGTAGAATCTTATAGTAGGGAGAAAATCCAGTTGTTATATTTTTTCTATGGGAAGCTCTTCTTGTACATGAGTTAAGCATGAGGTCATATTGGACCCAGTGAAGTAATCGTACCTATTTCATTGGTAAAGATAGAATATTTGCACGCATTACAAACGGTCCTGAAAGGTGCTTGGAGTCACTTGTTAGTTATTAGGGGAAATTTCAGCCTAAAAGTGTCCCCCTAAGGAAATATAATAAAATAATAGTTAAAATAATAAAATAAAAGTTACGAATTTTAGAGGAAAAAGAAAAAAGTACTTTTTAATAGTGTTTTTGGCTTATTTCCTTATAAGTTTACTCAAATTTCAAGTGTAGACACTCATTGGATGAAGAATTAAATTCTATATCCAACAAGTACCCATTATGCATACTTTTGAGAAGACCCAAAATGATAAAACTTCAAGAAACATTAAAAAAATGTGTTGATTTTTTTTTTAATGTTTCTTGAATTTTTATCAATGTGGGCCTTCTCAAAAGTATGCATAATGGGTACTTGTTGGATGCATAATTTAATTCCGCATCCAATGAGTCTCTACACTTGAAATTTGAGTAAATCCATAAGGAGATAAGCCAAAATTATAATTAAAAAAATTAGTTTTTCTTATTTTCCCTCCAAAATATTTGCATGTACCTATTTTAAAATTTAGAGGATTTTGATTGGTTTACATATTATGACATGGATATTACGTGAAAATTTTATGAGAAATTTTAGGCTAAAATTTCCTCTAATTGAAACATCGGACTTACCATGTTGAGGAGATTTCAAGGGGATTGAGCTTAATTACTCTGCCCTTGCGTGTACGTCGGACCTTGGACTATCCCCCAGGTTTGATGGTGATAGTTGGTAACCTTAGTGACTATAGTATTAGGATTTTTCCCAAGGTGACAGTGGAGGTAAGGTCCCATTGTACATGGAACCGACTTTGGCTAGACTCACTTGGGCTTCTTTTAGGGTAATCTTCACTGGTGATGGCATAATGGAGTTACTTGCACCAGACTATTTCATTAAGAAGGTTGTTAGGGTAACTGGTTTCATCCGCTAGTTTTTTGCATTGATCTCTACGATGTTGGATTTCATCACCAACTAGTGATTTTACTGTGAAAACAAATTGTTTGTGTGTGGTTTGACTCCTAGATTTTATAGCACGGGTTTATTTGTTTGTTTTTATTTTTAGAGGCTTTAGGAGTGTTTTCTTGAAACTTTTGTGATTTTGTAAAAAAAATAAAGCGTGGATGGAATACAGAGACACTCACATAGAACGCAGGGGAAACCCCTTGAGTACATACCGAGTCAATTAGAGAAATTTAAAAATTGAAAAGGAAAAATCAAGAGGATCCAAGTCTTCAGCACAACCAGAATCATCCATTGTGGTACATCACGATTTTGAAGTAAATAGACCTCAGACATTTGAAACATGATTAAAAAAAATCAACTAGAAATTACTGAAACCACTACAGTAGAGCATGCCACTGGTGAAGTATCAGATACACAATTAACTGAACAATAAATCTCTGAACCTGAGTCTGATATTTCAGAACCTAAGTCTCCTTCAAATGTTATAGCCTCTACTCCTACTCCACGTTCACCTAAAGTAAAACTTATAATTACTGAGAATATCCCTCCTGGCCTCATTAGCATTGAATAAATTACCGAGGACGACGAAGAAGAAACTCCCACTAGTCCAAATTTTGTCGGTGAAGAGACCTTTCCATTATAATTACCTCTTTATCCTTTTCGATCGGATCCTTGGTATCTTACACCATTTAACTTTGTACATTCATCTAGTTATGGTCATCCACCTTGTTGAATTCCCTTTCACTCTTTACCCAGATATAATATGTCTAATATGGCTTATGGAAGTATGTCTACCGATTCATCCATGTTTTCATCTTCCCCAAAATAATTATCATATGGTGGTCCTTCAATTCCTGTTGGGTACTAGTCACTTAGTGGAAATTTTTTAGGAGCATCTCCTTCTTCTCAATATTCTACCATTTCAACTCGTTTATCATAATCTACTGCCCAAAATTTGACTGTGGACCAATTCATTCATATGATTTCAGGGATTAACCCTCCAGTTAACCCATCAAGTGGTTACATTCTGCCCGGGGGGAAACAACATCATCTGGGAGGAAAAACTTTTGTTGGAACATATCTTATGGTTGTAGGGAAACCTTTACCCGGTAAATATCCAAGTTATGGTCCAATGCCTCAAACTCATTTAGGTCAACCTTTTGTGTCACAACCCTTAGTAGGAACTCCTTATCCAGGGATGAATACAATATGGAATCCTTCGTTTTATCAACAATATTTACAACCTATCCCACACATGCATTTTAATCAACCTACTTAGCCAACTGGAGAATTGGTTTATACTCAAGTCCAACAACATGTTCAAGGAATCCCTCAAATCATATTTGGGGCATCTATTCTGAGTATTCAGCAAGCTGGTCCGAGTACTCCTCATAATCCTATCCAACCTACAGTGCAAACATCTATTTTGCAACCCAATACTACTCAAACACCCATCTTGGGATTACCTCAAGTTTTTTTTCTTGTTACCCCTCAAATGCCAACGCAACCCATTACGCAAGCTATCCCTCAGACTATAGTTTATCAAGCTGGAACTATGGTTTGGCCTATACCTCAAATACCTTTGGGACAACCTCGTAACAAGTAATCAACAAGATGAACGAATTGAAGATATTTTTCTATCATCTTCAGAAAAAACCGGAAGCACCCAACAACAAATATAGCCAATAGAATCGCCTGAAACAGATTAAAATAAATACATTACAAAGGTAGAAATTTTTTTGAATAGGGTCATTAAAGAATATGAGATTTTGTAACGAACTTATATTTTTTATTTATTTTAGGAATTGAAAACTGAAATAATCATACCTTATCTCTTCCAATAGTTACAAGATATTAACAAAATCAACAGGATTTGGAGAGATTATGACATTGACCCTGGAGGACTTGACTATGATCTGAGCATCAAAGACCTGTAACCTATTGACTGAACTCATGGAATTTTATTTTCTGGGGGTTTCATTAAGTGTACAGGTAGCTTTGAGTATCTCATTTTCCCTGGTAAGGAAATAAATCTAGCAATTAAGCTTTGAAACAATAAAAATAAATTTCTCACGCCAGTAAAGATCTAGCAAGGCCTCTGAGGTAGTTTTATCAACTTTACGCTCCATTTCCAGAGTTCCCATTAGAGAAATTTTAATCTCTAAATTGGGCCTCATAAGGAATATTATAAAATACTAGTGGAAATAATAAAATAATATTAGATTAACTCATCAAGTTTTGGAGGGAAAAAAGAGAAAACTACTTTTCAACTTGTATTTTCAACTTATATCCTTACGATTTTACTCAAATTTTGAATGAGAGCACTTGATGGATGCAGAATTTAATTTTGCATCCAAGGAGTATCCATGTTGCATACTTACGATGGGCCATACTATACGAAAAACATGAAATACATGAAAAATGTGATTGTAATCACTCTTTTTTCATGTATTTCATATTTTTTGTATAGTAGGGTCCATCAAAAGTATGTAACATGGGTACTCCTTGGATGAAAAATTAAATTCCACATCCAACGAGTGCTCTCGCTTGAAATTTGAGTACAATCGTAGGGAGAAAAGTTGAAAGAACAAGTTGAAAATTAGTTTTTTTTTTTTTATAACTCCAAAAATGATGAATCATCTCCCATGGTTGACATCATCATATTGAATCCTATTGGTTTTTATAAAGTTTGTTTTTTTCTACATTTTTGTTTTGAGGCCCATTTGAGTAAAATCGTAGGGAGAAAAGTTGAAAGAACAAGTTGAAAATTAGTTTTTTTTATTTTTTTTGTAACTCCAAAAATGATGAATCATCTCCCATGGTTGACATCATCATATTGAATCCTATTGGTTTTTATAAAGTTTGTTTTTTTCTACATTTTTGTATTGAGGCCCATTTTTTACCTCAAAATTTTTCTAATGATTCACATCTTCAAGGATATGGCAATTGTTCGAAGACGATATTCTAGCATTTTTAGGCTCGGGTTCTATATTAGTCTCAATATCGACACAATTAACATCATAAAAAACCTTGTGTCAATTTCGTCGTAACCTAGAGATTTTCCTATTAATTATCTTATCTTTGATCTGAAAATTATACTATCTTTGTTGACTCTCTGTATTTTCACATGTAGGTTTCGGAGAAGGAATTTCAAACTAGGGTTTAACCTTGGAAACTTTGGATTTACCCCTTCTGTTAGATTTTTGTTCCACCATGTCCTTCCCAACAAGTGTATTCTGAGGGATTTGGCAAACATGAACAATTTCGGGCTTCAAAGCCCTATCCTCTTCTGAAACGCATGGAGATGTTTAAGGACTAAACTCAAGATTATCTGAGTGTATGGCATCATGTATAGGGGAGTATGGAGCTTTTCCTTGAACAAATTTAGGCTCTAGAGGTAATTGAGACTCAATTTCCGCAAGAAGATGGGTTTTATCAAAATGATTCTATTTTTAAAAAAAACCAATCTTCTCCTAGCTCAACCAATTGACATTTTACCATAATGGAATTAAGAATATGATTGATAAGATAATGTGTCATGTTCTAGCATTTATTTTGGTATATAGAATACATTTTCACTAAAATCTTATGCAGGAACTAAGGAAACTTCAATTTTTTACCCAAAAAGACCATTAACAGCCTTTTGTGATATAGAAAAACTATATTGTAATGTCCTTTGTAGGTAATATATCTGCACAAAAACAAAACCATATTTTTCCATTTATGTTTCAAATAGGTTATCTCTATACATTTTATATCATACGTGTACTCTTTATTCGCCACAACTTCCTCCATGGAATGTCCCAAACCCTATGGTTCTTCAACCAAATTTCACCATCAACAGGAAAGGTAGCCACCTTAAATATAAAATTAATGTCTATAATCATCTAGACATCTCCCACTTTGGCCTTATGGCCATTAAATGAATTAGGAAAAGCCTCGGCCACACCTTCGTTACACCCTTGAAATAATTGTAGAAACTTGAACCAGCCAACACTGTGAAACAATTCATTGCATTCATCGTAAAATTCAGGCATATATGTACCAATGGCTTGGGTTCGAGTAACATGTTACATTGATAAAATATCAAAGGAATTGAAATCAAGCTAAGATTCGAGACCAAATGGAAAATATGCAGTAGGGAGAAAACCTAAAAACACCGACCCAGGACCTCGATAGAGAAAAACAAAAGAAGAGAATAATGGAGTCAGAGGTGGATTTACTCAGCAAAGCACTATAAATCATCCATAAAAATTAATCGAAACCCTGGTATGAAGTGGTATGATAGTAATAGGTTAGAGTGTTGGTGATCATTAGATTAGGCCATATGGAAGGGATCCATGGTTTCAATCCTTGGCACAGATTACCATGAGGATGGTTAGAGATCACAACGAGTTCAAAATTATTAGGAATTGGTTCATGAGAATTCAATGAGATATATCCCAAAACCATAGTCACGGGCATAGGTTGAGATTCAATATGAAAACCTTGTTCAAACAATGATACACACATATGGTGTTGATATATGCATAGAGCACAAGGTTCCAATATCTATAGACACCTACAAACCTTGTTTACCAAAGGCGTCAATGATTAAGCATAACATAATACATTTGACATAAAAGGATAAACATTTTAAGAAAGAAAATCATTTAAAACATAACCCCTTTGATATTGATTAAGGTTTCTACTGAGTGTAAATTCTGTAGTGGCCTTATCTTTTACAAATGATGAAATGCAAAAGAACATAACAGGCTTTTGGTAAATTTTTCAATGCCAAACCAATGTCAAGAATTTTTTATTCTCATCACAATGTAATGAAGATATACATATCCATTACCAAGCACAGAATAATATGTAGTGAACGATCAAAAGTATATCATGCAACCTGACAGGTAAAAAAAAAAAAAGTTCCACAATATATATACAAATAATAAAAAAAGAAAATGAAAATAAGGAGGGGCCCATATCATTTTTCAACAAATGAGATGGGATATGGTTGGATTTCCAACATTATTCCCTCTAGGATATTAGGTTCCTAGAAATCATCAAGAAGAGATAATAGAAAAACCTAGATTGGAGCCACTAAGAACTCCTTCTCTGGGTTGCAGTACTTTTCCCAAAATATCATGAACAAACTTGCATTGTTCATGAAATAGGGTTCATTTCTGAAAACCCTCTTCTAGTCTATCAGGCCATCAAATATAATTGTAAAAAATCCTTTAGCTATGAGGCACAACTTAATGTCTCCCTGCAGTTTCCATTTCAGCTGGATCTAATTGATAATGTCTTGTTCTTTTGGCCATATACCCATAACCTTGCATATGAGCGCATGGTCCTTCATGTAGCTTTGGGATTCATCCAATCCATTATTAGGTATGATGAACTTGATATTCTCTACTACCTTAGGTAGGCAACTGCTTTGCATACGGGCCTACCATTGTGCCCCAAGAACCAGACCATCGTTTTTGTCATTCTTCCCTCCAAATGAACTCCCTTCCTCCGTTTCTTTCCCTCTGAAAACATTGTGATAGGATGGGGTTTACCCCTCCCCACAAGGTTTCTCATGTGGAAAACCATTAATACAATATGTTTGAAAATCCTAGAATTGACACTAAAGATGCAGATCAAGAATTTCATGCTACAAAAATTACATCAAAAACCTAAAAAACCCTCATTCACGAGCAATAAATGCTTGATTTAATTAATTTGTTTCTAAAGACCCCACTTACTATATCATGTGAATTAGTGTTCATCATTTTATGATCATCAAATCTTATTATCTTTCAACCTTTTTCTTCTTGATGCCAAGATGCAAACTTGTTCATTCCATTTAATAACTTCACTTTGAAGTTCCAAGAGTGCCACACCGCTTTCTCTTTAGGCATCCTATGAATATGAGAAAAGAAACTGGACGCGATGAATGAGGCCACTGTCATCTCATATGACACCCTATGTAGTGATACTAATGGTGTTGGGAATCAAGGAATCCACTTTAATGCACACCTCCCAATGAATATTCATGAGGAACCCAATTTTAGGTTCTCCCTCACAGTATTGTGATCTTCAAGGTGAAGGTATCCTAATACCTTCCAACCCAAGTCACAATGAGAGTCCTAGCGGGTGAAATCAAGGATGTTGTCCCACCCCTTACATGAAGTTACATCTATTTGTACAACCCCATCACCCATGTGTTAGTTTTTAAACCAAGCAATTGACTTGTGCTTGCAGTCATCGTCATGCCATTAGTAGTCATAGAAAAATATTATTTTTAACTCAAATTTTAATGTCAATAGTCACGCAATTGATCAACCAAATGTTTTTGACTCATCACATGCAAGTTGATCTGGGTGGTCTCCTGCCGCATATAATAATCATCAACAATATTTGTTCATAATATTGGTCATCGATTTAATTGTTCATGCTAAATTATCATGACATAATCATCTACATAATCACTCATTGTAAACAAGAAACTAGTCCTCAGGAAATGTAAACAAAACAACATAATGAATTTATCAACATGATTACACATAGTTATCAAACAGATCCATCATAGCCATCATCACCATAAAAACAAATTGGTACATCACAATTATTATCACATATGTTAACAATAAAAATAAAATAATCAGGTCTGAACCTCAAAGAATAATGTATAAGCCCTAAAACTATATCAAGACTAATGTAATATCAAAATCATCCAACCACAATATAAAAAAAAACAAAACAAAAACATTTCTTCTATTTCTCTGCTAAATTTTTCAACCATAACATTAAGGGGTAATTTCTTTAGGAAAATGGAATTGTTGCTTTATTGATATGTTAAAACTCATGTAGGATCGGGGGATACTTTGGGGGATACTTTATATTTAGATATTTGGTGATTCGTTGGCAACTATACAATGGGTCAATGTGCAATCTCAGGTTCAAAGACAATATGTTGTATTGGATTGTGGAAAAAGTCATACAAATCTCTCGATTTTTCCAAGATATAAGCTTTGTATATATTTATCGTGAAAATAATCAAAGTCGAAGTAATTGGATGGTTATTTAACAAGTCAAAGTATTACTAATCTTGAAGATTTTTTAGAATACAAATTGAGTAAATAGAAACCTTAGTAATTGGATGGTTATTTAACAAGTCAAAGGATTACTAATCTTGAAGATTTTTTAGAATACAAATGGAGTAAATAGATTTAAATTTTTTTAAATTTTTTTTTTTTAAATTTATCAAACCTATTTACCATTTCGTTTTCAAACAAGTAATGACGAAGACTTTCATGGGAATATTAGTATATTGTTCAAGTTTAAACCCTTTTAATAGAATATTATTTTTGAAATTATAATTAAACACTTGTGAATGGTATATTTTACTTTTTTAATAAAAATATGTTTTTTTCTCTAAAATAAATATATATACAATTAAATAAAAAGACAATCAACCAAAACAAATATGAAACGTGCAAAATTATATGTACATCTCTATATATAATTCAAAAAAAGAAGAATATGCATATAAAAAGTATGTATGTGTTATAGAGTTGGTTTGTAAAGTATTCCTATAATGAAATAAAGAAAAATATGAACATAAAATAAACATGTGTGTGTTATAGAGTTGGCCTATAAAGTATTTCTATAATGAAATAATGATATGTAAGTAGTTTTTTAATCCAAAATAGGTAAGTAGTTTTTCAATCCAAAAATTCTATAGGTGAATAATTTTATTTCACATTAATATTAATAAGTTTTTTTTTCATAATTAAATATAAAAGTACATTTTTTAAAGATTAAATTTCAATATATATATATATATATATATATAACATTTATTTTTGGGTTAAGCATTTTATTAATAGGAAAGTTAAATATATTGGAAGTTATTTAGTTGAAATTTTTATAATTGAAGGATTTATCTTCATTTTTCATATATACAGTGTTTTCAATTTAATAATGAAGTAAGGATTCCTTAAGCTTTGGATGCATATTCCTATTGTGCTTATATTTAATATGGTGATAAAGTATTCCCCTATAATTATAGTACCATTAATATTAGCCACTTCTTTTCTTTTCTTTTATTTTAGTTTTCAACAATAACAAGGTAATTTATATTAGCAAAATGATGTTGAATCATAATGACTATATAGCCATATATATATATATATATATATATATATATATATATACTAACCAAACCATTTCGAACAAGTTGGTTATGTCTTTGTCTTACTATAGAACTCCCAAAAAATACACAAGGATATAACTTATGGTAGATACCTAAAAGGTAATAGCATTTGCTAGGAATTGACAGTGAGGATTCCTAGTCATTTATAATAATAAAATTATCAATTGAGGTTTCCTAATTAAGGTTAGGAAATCTGAATGAAGCAAGTCAGGTTGAATTTGTTGAAGACATTCTCTGTTCATGATCATGTGCTCAAAATTATGCTAAAATATGAAAGTTTTTGGAATGGTGTGGAACTTGAACGAGAGCGTATATCTCATCATTCTGAATCTGGCACAAATTCTTTCATAGAAAACCAACACTGTATGCTCTCATAAATGTGTTCTATCTATTTTGTCAAATATGAAAAATTTTTGGAAAAAAATGCAAGGACAACCGAGTCAATAGTCCGTACTGCTAATTGGGCATGCTCGGTTGGCAGGTTGACTGGTCAACGAGATTTTCTTCAGTGAATCAGGTGGTGCCAAGTGGCATGATTTCAATGGTTGGTTATGGCATGAATTGAATGGTTGGAATGTGGCCAACCACATACTGCCATGTGGCCTAATCGGAGGTCACCACGTGGCAACATGGGAGGTCGCAAAATTCTGTTGGGTAAAATTGTAGTGCACCAGGGTTGAACACTTGACCTCATTGCAGCAAAAATCACCACTTACCGCCATATAGCCATTTCTCATTTTTAAAGCTATGGTTAAAAACCATATTTAAATTTTAATTCGGGGGGGGGGGGGGGTTGGGGCTAAGGCCTAGCCCCTGGCCACCCCCGTGCCATGGAACCACAGTCAGGGGGTGGAGAGCTAGGCCCTAGCCGCCCCATTGTAACCGTAACACAAACCATCGGGGTAATTGTCACTCAAGCGATGTGACCATTGTTGTTGTGACTGCCAGGTGTAATCCGCCGATGTGACCGGCGAGTTAACCACCATCGTCACTGTGCATGTGACCGCTACAATTCTAACCATCAATGGTTAGTTAAATGCCCAGTATTTTATATAAATTGTAAATGCGGCAATACAATATAGTTTGAAATTCTAAATGAAGGCCTTAGTGGAAAAATTAGTGCCCCGACAATTTCGCCTGGAAATTAGGCAATATGGCGCTCGGTTAGCAGATTTGGAGGCGAAATTGTAGGATAGTGTCGTATTTGGTGGAATTTTGGGTGCGAATAGTGCCAAAAACTTGAGGAGGCCATAAATTACTCAATTTTCGACCAAATTGGAAGTAGAAAGAGTCTAAACAAGAATTTTTGGGCATTCTGGAGCCATTGGAGCAGGTTTCCGAGCTATTTGAGCATTGCAAATGTATGTAATCATAATTTTGAGAATAATAGAATAGGGTCAAGCCATTGGAAGCTGGACCAAGGAGACGTAGCCATCATCCATACCACCATATTCACCTTCATCTTCATCTTATTCCACTACTACAACCCTTACCCATACTCATTAACATACCTCAAAAGGAATTGGTAAAACACCCATGTTAAAACTTGATATTAAATTTGAGATACCTATGTATAATGGTGAAGTGAATGCAGAGAAGATTGACAATTGGGTTCGTCAATTGGAGGTATACTGCAAGATTCAAAACCTTCAAGATGATGATACAAATATTCAACTAACTTCCTTGAGACTGGAGGGTGTAACACTACTATGGTGGGAAGCCAAGACACAAGATGAGATAAAAAAAACATGGTAAGATCTCAATCTCTTGGTCTGATTTCATTACTAAAATTAAAAGACAATTTTACCCTCTAGCATATATACAAAAATCCATCATGAATTAGCAAAAAATTATACAACTTAAAGGTCAAAATGTGCAATATTACACCTAAGAATTTAGAAGAAGAGCTCTTATGTTAGGTTTTGATTTGCAATCACAAGACATGTTGTTGAAGTATATAGGGGGTTTACATAGCTACCTAAGGCATACTATACTTATGTTAAATCCCACTATTCTAGATGATGTTTGTGTGCAACCCACTCACCTTGAGGCAAGAGGAAAAAATGTTCCAGGAGAGGGTAAAAATAATCCATTTAAGGGTGGAGAGAAAGGAAAGGGTTTCAAAGGAAAAGGAAAGAAAAATGCATCAGTTAAAAAGGAAGGAAAGAAAATAACATGAAAACATTGTTCCAAATAGGGTCACGATTATGACCACTTTTGGAAGCTTCATCCAGAGATGAGGCCCAAGAAATTTAACATCAAGGGGAAACAAAAAACAGTTGCAACCACTCAATAGGATTTGGGATCTGATTCAGGTGATGAAACTAAAATTACAACCATGGGTATTGTTAGCACTCGTATTTACATCCCACCCATTCCACCTTATTTTACTTTTCTTTCACCTCATATTTGTCATTATCATTGACCTTGCTTCGTTTTTTAACCATTTTTCCCAAGCGTGCCCAAGTCATCATTGTTCACAAGCACTAAACCCTAATTTCCTCTCCCACTGAGCTAGGGTTTTCTATGGAATCAGAGACACCTGAGAAGAGGAGGCATAAGGGAGGTCATTTCAGCAAGTATGAGGTCATTTCAATACATAAACCTCATGTCTCCATCATTTTTTAAGAAATCATTCCAAGGGTAAAGTCATTTGCCACTTATAAGGCTAGTTTTACTTCAAACTTTGTTTTTGAACAAAAACAGATGAATTTAACAAAAGTGAGAGAGAGTTTTTTTAATAATAGGTAAATGAAGAAAACCCTCCTTTAGGGTTTACACAGGTATCATTTTTTTGGGAGAAGAGTCAAAAATACAGGTGCCACAAGAGATTTGCTACACTTCTAGAGTTACCTTGGGAAAATCAAGTTTTATCCTTGTTGGAGTGTCCAAATGACTTGTTTGATGAGTCAAATGATAACTAGACAGAGATATATTTCCAATGAGTTATCTTGAGCTCAATTTGGAGTTGAGGAGGATCTCCAAAATTTTCCTACAACAACACTCTACATTTCTACACCCTCATGTTTGGCCGAAATCACAGTGTAATTTCTAATTGGGCTGTGTGTTTATCTCAGACATTGCATGTTCTCTTGGGTCACTGCGCATTCACCCAAAAATTTCCAAAAATTCTCTGCCAGATTTCCACTTCACAGTTTGATGCCAAAACTTCACCACAATGAGTCTTCATGTCTCCATATGCTAGTAAGTAACAATTTTTCATCTTTCCATTCTATCAAATATCAATTTGAGGTTTCATTATGCTTAAGTGAATCTAGTACCTTATTCTAAGTTCAAAAAACCCTAGTTTTTATTAAAAACTAATTTTCATTCTAAAGTTGGTCCCTAAAACTTCATATACTCTTCCCCACAATCCTAAAACATTTTCCCAACTCCCTAGTTTTATATCCCCATTCCCTAAACAATCATATCCCTTAAAACCCTAAGTCTTAGGGTTTCGCTTGACTAGGCTCCCTTCCATATTCCCATCTCCTCCATTTCCTCACACCAACCTTCACTTCATGCATTTTCATTTTATTCCATCATATCCCTAGGGTTTTGACACCAAATACATCATGGCAACCTAGTAGAGGTAAAATTAGCAAGCATAAGAGGGATTATTTGGGCACATTGGCACATACCTATCAGAGAGGTAATAGGCACATGTTTGCCCCACAAATTGTGGGAGGGGCCCTACCTTCTTCACCAGCAAAATAGGTACACAAAGGCAAGGAAAAGATGGCATAAGTGGACATACATGAAGAGAAAGGCCTCCATGAGAAAGAAGCAGATTTTGAACTTGTAGACTTGGACACAATTGATGATGATGATTCTTCCTTGATCATCTAAGAGAAGGAAGCCAAGATTAGAAACCTCCAAGCTAATCTTGAAAGGTCCAAGTTTTTCATTAACTTTCTCAAATAAGAGAACCAACAGCTGAAGACCAAACACACCATTGATGAAGTGAGATGCATCAAAGCACAAAGAGAGGTAGAGAAGGCTAAAGCCTTTCTTGAAGAGACATTAGAGAAGTTTGGTTGACCTGATGAGGAGGAGGATCTACCTCCAAGATAGAGACCTAGGACTAGAGGGCTGAAAAGAGCTTGTAATATTCCTAAATTAGCCTATAGCCAATAGGAATATTATTTTTTCTCTTAGCATCTAGTTAGATGAATAAATGGGTAAGGAGGCCCATAAATATCTTAAGTAGGCATAAAATCCATATTAATGTGAAAAGGGATCATGTTAATAATTGGATCAATCACCCTCATGTGTGAACAAGGGCTAATACATGTGGACAAGGTCAATTTTGACCAAGTCAAAAGCACTAATATGGGAGGAGTGGATCATCAATAAAGACATCTCAATATGAATGTGGATCAGTTTAGCTAGTCAGAATAAAGACACCTTGGGTGTGAAAGGAGACAATGCATGAAGACTAAATCAAGGTTGACCAAATCAAATAGCATTGTAAATAGAAGACTGGAACTCATGGAGACAACGTAATTTTGGAGGAGGAGCCTTTGCATAGAAGTAACCTCATATATGGGTGGGACCCATGGTGAGGAAGCTCATAAAATATATAATGGAGGGAATAGCAGCCATATGGGATATAAATGAATAATACTATTTTATTATGGAGTCCGTTTAGAATTATTGCATGCTTCAGTTGTTTAGCTAAGTTTTTTGCACTATTTAATGCAAGGGTTTTCTCATGCGGGAATTCCCCACTCTTGCTTGGATAACTTGTTGAAGGGATCTGAGAGGAGCATATTTGGGCATAATTTCCACTATCTAGCATCGGGCCAAGCATTCACCTATAGCCACAATGCAGTCCCTTGGAGAAACTGTGTTATTTTTCATGGTGTTGCAATGGAAGGGTTTAAACCCTTGCTTTATGAGCTAGTTTCCCTGAAGGAGGATCAACCTCTTTCCCAGAAAGCTAGTAAGAGGAGCTACAACCATTTATTTGTATTTTCAGCCATATATATGCAGTTCTTCATCCATACTACATGATTCAGCCATATATCTGCAACATATACTTCTTGTACTTCATGTTTATCAAGAAACATTTGCCGGATCATCTTGGATTTGTGTAAAGGAGACTAGATCTCAGTTTTTGTGCTCTATTAATTAATATATCAGCAGATCTATTTTTTTCTCTATTTATGAGCATAAACCCTCAATAAATTGTGTTGTTACTTGCTTCAATATTTCTGTGTTTCAGTAGTCATGGGGTTGCAGTTTTTTTGGGTTGTTTTGAGCATGGGAGGCCTATTTAGCTAGGCTATAATGATTTTTTTCTGATCTCCTTGTATATTTGGTTGTTATAATGTATGATATAAATGATCCATGGGTTGTTATTGTCTGTTATAACACATATTTCTAAAAAATGTGTTTTCTATGCTTATATTGCTGATTTTCCCATTTGGGAATATTATAGTGGTATCAGAGCTCTAATCTTGGCTCAGCCTATGTACTTCAACCATTATGGAGTCTTCTCATGGGAACGCGAGGATCTAGAAAAGGGATCAATGCAAACCCTTATTGTCTAGAGGGAAGGAATTCTCAAAACTTCTTCTTCAAACTATGCATGGTATCAACAAAGACATCAAAGAAAAGAGGAGGGAAAAACATGGAGATCCCTCAACAAGATTTATACATGAGGAAAGCTCTAGTTCCTCATATTATGGGTGTAATCATTCAGCCACACCATCATATTTATAAAACTCTACCAGCCATATGTTCATGACAAGTGAGATGGAGAAAGGAGATGTGCCAAAGAAGGAGAGTCTTGGTGATTATTTGCAAGAGTATGAATCTCAATCTAAGAGATTCAAATATCACCTAAACTTCCAAGGGTTTTGTAGGATCAAGGAGAAAACAAGCACAAGGTGCAAGCAACATGATGCGGGTAGATTCTTTCTATCTACTTTTGATGGTTCACCTAAATGTTTAGCTAGGGTTTGGGTGGAGGAGCTAGACACAAATGTGCAGCAACATCAAGTTTAAGAAGATGAAGCCATTAAAGTAGCAGCACTTCATTTTTAAGGTAAGTCTTATGCTTGGTGGTTGTTTGAATCCTTTTCATTAAATAATTCAAATACATCTACTTATGAAAAGTTCATTAGAAGAGTAGTGGAAGGGTTTGATGAAAAATTTTATGAAACACCTTTTGTGGAGCTAATCAAACCAAAACAAACAAAACCTTTTCATGGGTTGGAAGGATCTATAAACCCAACTCCATTTCAAAAAACCATTGAGGGGGATGAAAAATTGTATGATACCTTGCCAAGGTCAAAGTCCCCATTGCATGAAGAGATTCCTCCTTCAAGGGAAGACCAAGATCTAGGGTCTCTCATTGTTGATAAGGAATTCTCAAATATTGATGAGGAGAAAGAGAAGGCTGGAGGTAACAGTGCTGTCATATCAAGAGAATATCTAGTACCTCATGAAGAGGAATATGGAGCATTTTCTCCAAAGAGAGAAACTCTTGCACTCTTGCAAGGAGTTCCAAAGAGTCTCACATATGGAGATCATGGTACAGTCCATGTGCAATCATTGAAAAATTGTGAGATCTTGAAGATAGAAGGAGATAAAGGGGAGGACAAGAATCATATGATGAGGAGCACGCACACCTCTCTATTTCAGAAGATTGATTCACAAAAGAGGCAGGAGGATTTGTGCAGTGAGGGCAAGGACAAATCAGTCCACACACATATACATCCTACTCTATGCTTTGATGTCTCTTTGCATGGAGGCATTCCACCAGGGAGACCCCCTGATTGGAATATGAATAAATTGTTCTCTCAACTTAGTGCAGTAGTGACATATTTGGCTAAGAAATGAGCCTTGGGAGAAGCCACCACAACGCTGAGAACCATTGATGGGTTCCAAGGAGAGATAATCGATTTTATGAGTTGGACATTGCCATATCCCACTCAGTTGTCTGTGTTGGAAAATGATTCAGAAATCTATAATGACATGAGAATGGTGTCAAATGGCCACTCCATACTCTTGGAGTAGCAAATGATACTTCCACACATGATAAATATTTCTGAATATGACAAGAGGGTATTGACACTCTTACATGCATGGGCCAAACCATGGAAGTTTTGGAAGACAGAGACCTTTCAAGAGGAGGTTGACTTCCATGTACTTCAATATTGTCTTGGGAAAGATTAGCTGCAAGGGAGGCAACAAAAATGGAGTAAAAACACTCCAACATGTGACTTGGGCATTAAGCATGTCAAAGAGGAGAACCATCATATGACAGATACTTCATTTCAGATTTCTACAACGCTGTCACTGTTGGGGAGCCTAGTTCCATATTGGGAATCCCAACTATTGGTGGAATATTCAAAGAACCTATTCACATGTAAGGTTATTGACGGGCAAGTGATGGATAAGAGGTATAAAGTGGTTGATGGAGTCATCTACTTCCATGATCAACTCTACTTGATTAAAGACTGCAAGCTCAAGAAGGAGATTCTACATGTAGCTTATGAGGCATTATTTTTAGGACATGTATATTCCATTGAGTCTTATAACACCATCATGAATGGATTCTATTGGGAGGATCTCAAAGAAGAAGTGCACCTACATATCAAGAGATATGTAACTTGTTTGATGTATGAGGAGGAGAACAACCACCTTGTAAGGTTGTTTCAATCACTTCCCCTTTTGATGGAGAGATGGGAAGGATTATCTATGGATGTCTTCACCAAAATTGCTACAACATATGGTAAATATTGTGTTTTGATGTTTATTTATCAACTAACATTATTTGTGCACTCCTTTACCATTCATTTGTAGCACATTTCTCCACAAGAGAGCAAACCTCTTTGTGGATTTCATGGTCCTTTTGGGACTACTTTCAATGACGGGGATGACCAATTTATGGAGGAGGTTGGGAAAGACATGTTTTTCTTATATCATATTCAGCCAACACCTAATATACTCTACTATTTTCAAGCTTTTGAGGAGCTTAGGGCAAAAAGTAAGTGGTTGGATGGCCACTTATCACAACATGTTTTGAGATAGCAAGAAGATGAACAACGTTGGACTCACCTTAAGGACTATTATCACCATCCAACATGCTACATGACACATATTCCATTCTTATTTTTGGTCCCATATGGTGAAGATACTATATTCACTATATGTAGGATGGATTGGGAAAGAGTGATTCTCGGAACTAAGGAATGGGATCATGAGAGTCCAAGTGCATTTTGGCTCCTTAATGACCATATCATTGCAAGCCAAGATCAACATTTCTATATATACCATAAATGGAGAGAGAGACAACGTGAGTTGAACAAAATCATCTCTCATTTTCAGTTATGCATCCCACCTACATTGCAAGAGCCAAAGGCGAAGGAGAATTTTTATGAGTTACCATTTTGGAAGGTGGCTCATTTTGTATGGATGATAGCTTGGGGATGGGAGATTCACATGGGAATGATGATTCCCAACATATTTCAGGTTCCATGCCTCAAGAAGGCCTCTAGACAACACATTGTTTCTCCCATGGGTGTTTTACTTTTTCATGATGGTAACTATTTGGGATTGTCACCAAAAGCTAACTTGCATACTTGGGAGGGGCAACTTGGAGATGTATTGATGAGAGAACATCTTATTCCTTGGAGGAGTCTATCATATGAGGATGCTACAGGAGGAGGAGAGGAGGCTCTTTAGTTCTATCCTTGCAGTTTCTTAAGGACAAGCAACATTTGGGAGGGGAGGATTGTAATATTCCTAAATTAGCCTGCAGGTAATAGGAATATTAATTTTTCTCTTAGCATCTAGTTAGATGAATAAATGGGTAAGGAGGCACATAAATATCTTAAGTAGGCATAAAATCCATATTAATGTGAAAATGGATCATGTTAATAACTGGATCAAGCACCCTCATGTGTGAACAAGGGCTAATACACGTGGACAAGGTCAAGTTTGACCAAGTCAAAAACACTAATATGGGAGGAGTGGATCATCAATAAAGACAACTCAATATGAATGTGGATCAGTTTAGCTAGTCAGAATGAAGACACCTTGGGTGTGAAAGGATAAAATGCATGAATACTAAATCAAGGCTGACCAAATCAAACAATGATGTAAATAGAAGAGTGGAACTCATGGAGATAGTGTAATTTTGGAGGAGGAGCCTTTGCATGGAAGTAACCTCATAAATGGGTGGGACCCATGGTGAGGAAGCTCATAAACTATATAATGGAGGGAATGGCAGCCATATGGGATATGAATGAAGAATATGTTTTTATGATTGAGTCTGTTTAGACTTATTTCATGCTTTAGCTGCTAGCTAAGTTTGCTGCACTGTTTAGTGCAAGGGTTTTCTCATGTGGGAATTCCCCACTCTTGCTTGGAGAAATTGTTGAAGGGATCTGAGAGGAGCATATTTGGGCATCATTTCCACTATCTGGAATTGGGCCAAACATTCAACTACATCCACAACATAGACCCTTGGAGAAATTGTGTTATTTTTCATGGTGTTGTAGTGGAAGGGTTTAAACCCCTGCTTTATGAGATAGTTTACCTGAAGAAGGATCAGCCTTTTTCTCGGAAATCTAGTAGGAGGATATACAACCATTTCTTTGTATTTTCAGCCATATTTATGCAATGCTTCAGCCATACTACATGATTCAGCCATAGATTTACAACATATACTTCTTGTACTTCATGTTCATTAAGAAACCCTTGCCGAGTCATCTTGGATTTGTGTAAAGGAGACTAGATCTGAGTGTTTGTGCTCTATTAATTAATATATCAGAAGATCTATTTTTTCTCTCTATTTCTGAGTATAAACCCTCAATAAATTTCATTGTTACTTTCTTCAGTATTTCTGTGTTGCAGTAGTCATGGGGTTGCAGTGTTTTTGGGTTGTTTTGAGCATGGGAGACCTGTTTAGCTAGGCTATAATGATTTGTTTCTGATATCCTTGTATATCTGGTTGTTATAATGTCTGATCTAAAGGATACATGGGCTTTTATTGACTGTTATAACACAGATTTCTGAAAAATGCGTTTTCTATGCTTATATTGCCGATTTTCCTATTTGGGAATATTACAGAGCTCTAGCCTTAAAGAGACAAAAGGAAGCTGAGCTAGTTGACCAGCTTGCCCTGAATGAATATCTTGCCGTAGAAATTAGTGAGAACATGGAACCATGGCTTGATAGAGCCAATTTACACTTGGAAAATCTACTATAGAAGGCCAACAAGGATAATGACTTGTTAAGGACAAAGGTAAAACTTCATGCCTGGAAAGAGAATTGCATTGGCCAAGCTCATAAGAGCCAATGCCAAAATTGAAGACTTGACCAAGCAAGAAGAGAAAGAGAAGCTAGATATAATTTCTGAGGTGACACTCCATGCCTCAAACACATGATAAGAAAATATCCCACCAATTTTGACAAAAAATTGGCAAATTTAGCATGTTGGTATATTTCTGTCTTTTTAAGGGTGTTTTTTGCAAAGTAAAATTGCTAAATGCGCATCACCTTGGGTGATACGCTCTTTTTTTAGGCATATAATGGAGAAATGGCCACCACCAGCAAATTTTTAATGATGATAACATCAACCCTGTGAATTTTCTAAGCTTTTGGAGGAGAACAGGTCACTGAAAAAGTAAAAAAACCATGTTTCTGCCTTAATTTTTGCCTGGTCACTGCGTGTTTAATAGTCTTGGGAGAAATGAATTTTGACAAAGAAAATGACCTTCATTTTGAAAAATGGAGGTACTTCTGGAAACTAGACTTGAATGGATTTCAAAAAAGATATCTTCGAGCCAATTTGGACACCTGCAACCCATTCAAAAACAACCTGCACGTTGGGGTAAAATGGTGCTGTGCATTTAACAATTGACTGATTTTTTCTGAGTTTTTCTACAAATTTGAATTTTACCTTGGGGAATCATGTTTTTACCTCATGTAATTGATGATTTAAATGTAATTATCATGTTTTTACTATTTACTAGGGTAAATACATTAGGTAAATCAAAGAAAATGAGGTGTAATGAATCAGTTCACTTGAGATTGGAATGAGTCACTTTGACCCCCCTACACTCTAGGTTTCAATTCAGACTTTGGTGGATCAGCTCCTCCTCTCATGGATTCGACCCCTGATGTTGGGAGAGGTTGTTTGAGGCCTATATCATGTCATTTATAACTCATTTTCAAGGGTTGGAGGTTGGAATTAGTTTGATTTTTCTAGTTCATCAAGGGAACTTGTACCCAGTTTTGGCCAAGCTAATAAAGAGGAGTTGCAACTACATTTATGCGATACCTGTGGTATTGAATGTCTTTCATAGTTTCTTATTCAGTCACATATGTTTGAATGTATTGTTCATGTCACTTTCATGTCTATGTTATGATATTTTATAAGTTTGAAATTCAGAATACATGCTTGCACATGCTCTGTTTTGGGTATCTGATCATATTTTGTTCATTATCTTCTGTCTGAGAGAAATACATCCCTTATGCTTTTCTCAGCCTTATTACAGTTTCAAAACCATTCCATAACCCTTCTCTTTAAGTGATTGGCATTGTACCTACTGTTGTAGCTCCTAGCGACAACCTTGAGTTGCAAAGGAACAGTGCCTAGGACATCTTAAAATTAGAGGCTAAGTGTGAACAATTGTATAAATGCCTTTGACGAAATGTGGAATAAGAGAACAAAGGTTTTGGTGGTTCATGGACAGAGAAGAATTTGGAGTCGATTCATGTGAATTCCCTATATTGTGAGAGGTCTCAAGAGGCTGCAAGGCTTGATGGATTTTAATTGGGCCAAGTATAAAACAATGAGAAGAAATATTAAAAATATGCAGAGGCGGAGAGGATGCCTATTCAGAATTAACCCACAAGAGACATGATTAAGAGATTTAAGAATATGTCCCCCAATGACCTTAGAGGAAGTGGATATAAATGAGATATGGGTAACAACAGAGGTTCGCAGAGTGCAAATTAAGGGAGTGCGGCAAGATCAAGACATGAGCATTAACACTTGAGCATTATGCAAACATGAATTCATGAATAAAATTATAGACTACCAATAGCTACATTACACAAACCTTCAAAGCAACATATTATGACAAATGCTTATACTGTTGAGAATCCAACAAGATGGTGAGCTTAGTGGAAAGGAGTCGCCTTTACTAAGTGGGCCCGCAGGCTATTTTTGGTGCAAAGTCTATTTTTAGACATATGAATCATGTTCTATGAGTTGCAGGATGTTATTTGCGGATGGTTGGTCAAGTCGGAAAAAAATAGATGGACTTCTATTTTTAGACATACTGGGCAGAATCTATTTTTAGACTGCCAGTCTAAAAATAGATATGTCAAATATTATTAGCTCTTAATAATATTTGGACTCTAAACATTATCTTATTCTCTTGGAGCACTTCAGTTAAGTGCACAGATGTGGCACAGGAGCTGACAGAAGGAATTACGCTATTCCTAAGGGTTATGTGGAGCTATTACATGGATACTTCAGTTAGAACTCATGTGACAGAGTTTGGTGGAGTTGATTGAGGAAGTTAGTGGAGTTGTATTCAGTTTAACTAATCTAAACATAGTTGAGCTATTTGTATTCAGTTTAACTAATTGATAAAATTAGTGAGAGTGGTGTGAATTAATTATTAATTAATTCACTAATTATAAACTCATAAATCAAGTAAAGAATGCATCAGTTAACTTCAGTGCATGGACAGTTTCAGTGGAGACCAGTGCAGAAATAGGTGAAAGAGCAGGTTAACTATCAGTTGTGACTATACAGTTGCTATTTGCAACACACAGATAGGTGGAGTATCCCATGAGGATTACGCAGTTCAAGCCAGGTGGTTTATCTATTTAATAAAGCCATCCCATAACATTGAAAATGCAATAGAGGCTAGCTATCAAGTGGCAAAAGATTGGAGCATGTGTTTTGCTAGATCTAGCTTGATAGTGTGTAGCAATTGAGGGTGTGCATGAGAGCTTGTGAGGAGCTTTTGTACTATGATTGTTACATGATCTCCATGACATATAATATACAGATAGTTGGGTTTTTTAGCTTTAAGCTTTCCCATTAAATACTGTGTTCATATGTGTGATTGTTTGTGGTTTTAATGTATGCATGCAATTGATTTTATTTCCACATGTGATGATCAATGGTAGAAGAGATTCTGTATTATGCATGAAGCTAAAATAGTGTGTGATCAGGAGAATCTCGGTGAATAATATCTTAGTTATTCAAATTTCTACATGGTATCAGAGAGATATTGATGATTGGAGACATTGCAAAACATTGAAGCGGTTGAGTTTTGTGCTGGTGGAATTCGAATTTGTAGCAGTGTTTTCTTGGTGTCGAAGTTGAGATGTCTTTCAACGGATTGCGATTGGAGTATGCCCTTGAGGGCAGCTCGAATTATATTGCATGGAAGGACAGGATGGAGGCGGTGTTGGATGACAATGGGTTGAAGGAGTTCATAGATGCTGAAGTCCCAACGCCTACTTCTAGCGATGCTGCCGTAATTGAGGCTTGGAAAAAGAAGACAGCAAAGTGTCGAAGGATTATGTTGGAGGACATGAAGGATCACATAGTGTCCAACCTGCATGGTAAGGCTTCTCCATTCTTGATGTGGAAAGCCTTGACAGATTTATTCCAAAGCAAGAGCGACCAGAGGAAGTTGGCGCTCAAGGATAAACTCAGAAACATAAAGATGGAGAAAGGCGACAATATGCCCAAGTACCTCACGAAGTTCACCCAATGCAGGGATGAGCTGGGAAGTGTGGGGGTGACTGTAGATGACAAGGACTTGGTGAGCTTGGCTCTCCTTGGGCTTCCGAAGAGTTGGCATTCCTATCAGGACTCTGTCAATGGTCGGGAGAAATTGCCGGGATGGGAGCGACTTTAGTCGGATCTTGTGCAAGAGGAGATAAGGCGGAGTACCAGGGACGGATCTTCATCAAAGAACTCTGATGAAGAGAATTGTGCTTTGGCTACCAAAGAAAAGAAGGGGAAGAGCAAGAAAGCTTCTCATTCCGGTGCGAAAGGCAAGAAAGAAAGCGAGGACATGTCCAAGGTGAAGTGCTGCTGTCACCAACACGGACATTACGCCACTAATTGTCCACAGAGGAAGATAAGTAAGCGAACAATTTGGAATTGCTGTTGGAGAGGCCTTAGCCTCGTAGTTTGAAGCTAGATTTTCACGATCACATGCTTGGTCAAATGCTGGCCAAGGTTCAATGTGGTTTTAAGATGATTGGTACATATTTTCACATGACAGGAGATCGAGATTTGTTTTCAGATCTGGATGAGAAAGATCTTGGAGTGCACATCGAGATGGGCGATGATGGTAGATACAGTGCGACTGGTATCGGTACCATTTCCTTTGAGAGGGATTCTGGTAAACCCTTCGTATTGAAGGAAGTGATGCATGTTCCAGGATTGAAGAAGAATCTTATCTCTGTGGCGATGTTAGAAGACAAGGGATATGATGTTGTCTTTAGCGAGGGAAAGGATTTCCTACGCAGTAAGGCAACTGGTGAGACCTGGAGGATAGGGGTTCAAGTTAAGAACCTTTATCAATTGCAGGTAGATGGCTGCACAACAATGGCAGGCAAGGCAAAAGGAGTGGTGAGCCGGGATGAGGGTGAGTTGTGGCATTGGAGATTGGACCACCTTCACCATGGAGCTTTGAAGATACTGCAGCAGATTTCTACTGGGCTTCCTAAAGGCACTCTTGTGCAGTCAGATCAGTGCAAGGGGTGTACCTTGGGAAAATTTGTGAAATCCAACTTTCACGAGAAGGATAGTCGCGTCACGATGATCCTTGAGAGAATTCACACAGACGTGTGTGGACCTTTCTCAGTAGCTTCGACAGAAAAGCACAGGTATTATGTGATATTTGTTGATGATTTTTCTCGTAAGTGCTGGATCTTCTTCATGTAGAAGAGGAGTGAGACATACTCAAAGTTTTGTGGGTTCAAGGCACTGGTCGAGAAAGAATCGGGGAAGCAGGTGAAGGCTCTTAGGAGTGACAATGGTGGTGAATTCATCTTTGGCGAATTCAAGGACTTTTGCAGCGCAGAAGGAATTCGAAGAGAGCTCATAACACCTCATAACCCATAGAAAAATGGGGTTGCTGAGCGGAAGAACAGAACGATCATGGGTGCTGCACGGGCGATGTTGCATGATCAGGGCCTTCCCATACACTTGTGGTGCAAGGAACGCAAATCTTTTAGGTATATGGCAAGCACGTTGTCCTCACGGGATACTTGGCATGGGTACACAGGAGCGTTTTACGAGAAGAGGCACGATATTTCCCATTTGAGGATTTTTGGTACATTCTCCCTCATTCGGTGGAAATATTGTCATTGATGGCAAAGGCAACACTCGAGGCAAAAGCATTGTTGTAGCAAAGGAAGGCAAAGGAAGGCAAAAGAGGCACGGCGAAAGCAATAGAGGCAGCAAGAAGAAAGTCAAAATGTAACAGTCATAGAAGCACAGTGAAGAACCATTATCGGAAGATAGAGACAGAGGCAGAGTGACAGAAGCAGAGACAGAGGCAGAGAGCAGTTACAAAATTTCGGGAATCACACTCTCCAACCGGCGGAGCAGAGGCAGAGACAGAGGCAGAGAGCAATTACAAAATTCCGAGAATTGCTTCACTCCAGCGGCATATAATACAGAACCATATTTCGGGAATCGCACACTCCAACCGGCGTTATACAACACGAATCTTATTCCGGGAATCGCAGACTCTAGCCGGGCATTACACATATAATACAGAACCATATTCCGGGAATCGCACTCTCCAACCGGCGGAGCACATATAACAAATACAAACATTATTCTGGGAATCACTTCACTCCAGCGGAAAAATATATATAAGCATATATATCATTTATATACAAGCGGAGCACTTTAACCAAAGGTTCTATCAAAACGAAATGGCTTATAAGGTGGGACCCCTCCCCAATCGCAATCGGAGAAAAGGTTCAATCGGCGGAGTTTTTTTATGTGCTCCGATTAAAGGCCGGACCCGATTGAGCTATATGCCACAGTTTATTGCTAATCGCATCAGAGTTCCCAATCGCATCGAACTTGGTTAATCGCATCGGAGAACATGTGATTTGCGATTGCGATTGGAAGTCCGAACCCGATGGAGGTATGAATTATAATTCAAACATGTTTGAAGTCCTGTCCCAATCGCATCGGCAAAATACAATGAACAGTGGTCAATCGCAACACATATTAAAAGACTTGTGATTGCGATTAAGAGTTCAGACCCGATGGGTGTATTAATGATGGTGTATATATATTTGAATTCTGGCTAATCGCATCAGAACTTTCCGATTGATCGCAAGTCCTTTGTAATATGCTCCGATCAAGTGGCGGACCCGATGGCATTATACGATGGATTTAATAGGTTCAATCGCATCCGGAATCTCAATCGCAATCGGAACTCTCCGATTGATCGCACGACTTTGTAAAATGCTGCGATTGAAGTGGCGGACCCGATCCAGTTATAAGCGGGAGTTGATATATGCAAATCGCATCCGTGTTCTGATCGCAATCAGAACTTTTCTATTATGTGCCACGATTGCATTTGATTGAAGGCCGGACCCGATGGGCTTATTAACTATGATTAACAAGTGTTTGAGTTCCAGTTCTAATCGCAAACGGAAATTTGTGAAGGCGCTGTTATATATAAATATATATATATATATATAAAAAGTTGTTGCGATTGTATTGAAAATTTCTGCGTGCTCTGTGGACCCACGGGCCTCGGCTTAAGGTGGAGGGTGATTATCAATATACAATGACTGTGATATATGTCCGTTCCACTTGCGGAATGTTCCACATCAACAAGACACTCGTGGCATGAAAAGCGTTGGAATATGGCCCAGAATTACAGTCAGCATATTCATTTATATATATAAAGCGCTGATATAAAAATGAAAAATGCAGTTACACAAATACAGAAGTTACGCAGTAGCCATATATAGAATGACATACAGAGAACAGAAAAGAGATAAAACACAGTCACAGAAAAGACAAAGACACAGTCAGAGAAAAGACAAATACACAGCAAGCCAAGAGACAAAACAAGTGAGCTGGAGTTCTCATTTAAATTTGAATGTAAATGTTTTAATTGTTTTTATTATTTGTGATGCATTCGCAAGTCTCCGAGAGAAAACAAACTCCCACTGTAATGCTAAAATTGACACCTACAGTTATAATTTCTGAGTAAGCTGATAAAAGGAGTGAGAAGGCAGAAGGCAAAGAGACATGACTTTCCATTTCGAATTCCAAGAAGAATACAAACAGTCATGTGAAGAAATCTATAAATAATATCATCTTGATATTCAAAAAAAAGAAGGAGAGAGTAAATCGAGAGAAGGCAGAATATAGAAGAATAAGACAGAGAAGATTAATAAAAGCAGAACAGAAGGAGAAGCTACAGAACAGGGCTGATATCTGAGGTAAATCAGCAAACTTTCAGTTTGATAAATTGAGGGGGGATTGGGCTTCCCTGTCAAGTTGCAGCTTGATAGTCGTCGATTGTAGCTGGCGGGGTTGGAGCCTCCACCGCGGGTTGGTGCAAGAAAGGCGAAGGGAGTTGGAGCTTCCTTGCAAGTTGTAGCTTGCAGAATTGAGGTAGGAGCCTCCTGTAGGTTGGTGCGTACATAAAATAAATGGCTAGAGGGAGTTGGAGCTTGCCTTTGCATCACAACAATAATAAGATGTGGTTTTCTCCCTTTATGGGTTTCCACTTATATCCGGTGTCTCTGTGCATGATGTTTATGTGTTGATCCGATATGTATCATTTCTTAATACACTGTTGCTCTCGAAATTAAGTCTCTTCCTTTCTATTTAACTAACTACTTTCAGACCTTTTCTGGATGCCACATCAACATAAGTTTTGAAACGTGGTATCTAAATAAGTTTAATGAAAAGTTTAAGAGATCAGGAATGTATTAAACTGATTCACCCCCCCCTCTCAGTTTAATTAGAGGTTCAACAATTGGTATCGAAGCTAGTTCCTTTGTACAAGTCTAACAACTGAAAGGAGATCCTAGGTTCTCAAGATGGCTAGTAAAGAAGGATGCTCAACCAATAAATCCCCTTTCTTCACTGGTGAAAATTATGCTTTCTAGAAAATCAGAATTAAGACATACATAATGTCACTAGGAGTAGAAGTCTGGGCTGCTGTGCAATTAGGATATGCCCCGAAGTCAACTGATACAGAGAAAGAAGCTAAAGAAAGCTTTGTAGCTAATGCAAAAGCCATGAATGCCATCCTGAATGGATTATGTGAAGCGAGTTTATTAAAGTAATGCACAAAGACACTGCCAAGAAAATATGGGATACTCTTGAAGACATACATGAGGGAGACCAGAAAGTAAAAAATGCCAAACTTCAAGTATATAGAGCCCAGTTTGAAAACTTAAAAATGAATGATGATGAAGATGTTGGCAACTTCTTCTTAAAAGTTGCAGAAATTGTTAACAATATGAAAGCTCTTGGAGAAACCATACCAGAAAGTATAGTTGTGCAAAATATTCTAAGATCACTCCCATCCAGATTTAATCCCAAGGTATCTGCAATAGAAGAGACAACGGATTGGGAGACTTTGACCATGAACCAGATACTTGGAAATCTAACAGCCTATGAAATGAGGCTCCCACAGAAGAAGCCAAGTACAAGGGAAGCAACATTCAAAACAGAAAAAAGGAAAGAAGAAAATGAAGAAATATGCTCTTGCTCTGATGAAGAAGAGGCTAAATTTGTTAAGAAATTGGATAGAGGCTCAAGTAGATACAAAGGTAAACTTCCCTTCAAATGCTTTAACTGTGGAAGAGTTGGACATTATGCTGCTAAATGTCCTCACAAGAAAGTAAGAAATCAAGCTCAAGAATCAGAGAAAGACACATCAAAGTTCTCGCAGAAAGGAAAGAAATTCAGCAGAAAATCCTTCTATGCTCAGCAAGACAGCAGTGCATCTGAAGAATCAGATGAACCCTCAAGTGAAGAAGGAACCTCATAATTTTTATTGATGGCCATAGAAGATCTTGAGGGACTCCTACTAGAAGATGAAGAAGAAGAAGGGGAAGTAGACCTTGAGGGGGAGCTAAGAAGTGCTCTGGAGGAGATTGACAGACTCAAACTAAAATGCAGATAACAAAAAGAGATTCTCCTAAAATGTGTGAAAGAAGAACAAAATTCAGAAGTCCTCATGCAGCTGAAGGTAAAGCTTGAAGAAGCCAAGAAGATAGAAGATATGTTACTTCAACAAATCAAAGATAAATCTCGAGAACAAAAGAAGCTAGAAGAAGAAATTCTGTGTCTGAGAAAGAAATTAGAAAATGCTCAACAGAAAGTTTCTATATACCCTTCTCAAACAACAAGCTCTATTAAGTTGAATGAAATTTTGGTTGCTCGAAGATCCCCTATGATAAAGACTGGAATAGGCTACGAAGGAGAATCAAGTAAAGGAAAAGAAAAGGTTGACAGAGAGATTATTTTTGTAAAAGCAAAGAAGGATGAGGAAGTAGCTCAAATAATTCCTACAAAAGAAGAAATCAGCAATAAGAGAGACAGAGAGCAGAAGAAACCTCTAGTAACAAATAATATAATGAATACTAAGATGGCAGAAAAATAATCATATGCCCCTGAGTATATCAAATTTGGAAGTCATTAGAGGAGATTCTTCCCTCCTATGAAGAATGCCACCTGCTATGTCTGCCACAAGCCAGGACACACTGCTGCGTATTGTTATGCAAAGAAGAGTAATTCAGACCTGCAAAAGATGCAAACAGTGAAGAGGCTATCTCAAACAAACAAATGGAGAAAACAATCTTACATCAGGTATGCAAATAATTTCTATGGTTATTGCTTTTATTGTAAGGAATTTGTCCATAAAATTATTGAATGTAGAAAGTATGGACAAAGACTGATGTTCAATACCTCAAGGAGGTTTATGAGTCAAAGCAATTTTGTTCATGCTCACAATTCTGCAAAAACTATAATCAAATGTTGTATATGCAATCAAATTGGGCATATATCTTCCAAGTGTTCTCTAAAGGGATATAATTCATCACCTCACCACAGATACCAAACAAAAGGGGGCCTCCAGTGGATAAAGAAAGTGAATAAATGTGACCTGGCTCTAACTGCTCAAGATCTGAAAAGCCAGTGGTACTTGGACAGTGGCTTCTCCAAACACATGACTGGAGACAGAAGCAAGTTTATAACTCTTGATGAAAAGAAATCTGGCAATGTTATTTTTGGTAATGATAAATCAAGAAAGATCAAGGGAAAAGGCTCAGTCAGCATAGACAATGGCAGAGGAAAAGCCCAAGAGGTATTATTTGTGGATGGACTGAAAGCAAATTTACTGAGTGTCAGTCAGATGTGTGACAAAGGCTGTGAAGTTCTTTTTAGAGCACAAGATTGTGTAGTCAGGTCAAGCACAACAGGAAAGGCTCTGCTCAAAGGTGTTCGAAGAGAGAACAATGTATACATAGTGAAAGAGGAAGATGAAGCCTGCCATCTTAGCAAACTTGAGGAGTCATGGTTGTGGCATAGGAGATTGGGACATCTCAGCTTTGACCATATCATCAAATTGAGCAAGAAGAAAGTTGTCAAAGACATGCCAGAAATAAAAAGGCCTTCAAGTACTATATGCAAATCTTGTCAATTGGGGAAACAGACTCGCACATCCTTTAAATCTAAAGAGGAGTTGTCAACAAGAAGACCACTCTAGCTTGTGCACATGGACCTGTGTGGACCTGCTAGAACTAGAACACCAAGTGGAGAATCCTATTTCATGCTGATAATAGATGACTTCTCGAGAATGACATGGGTTGCCTTTCTCAAAAATAAATCAGAAGCATTGGAAAAATTTAAGATATTCAGAGCATTAGCAGAAAATCAAATTGGATGCAAGCTGAAATGTATCAGATCAGACAGAGGAGGAGAATTCACAGATTATGACTTTGCAGACCTATGTAATGAACATGGAATAAAGCAACAATTTACTATTGCAGGGACACCTCAGCAGAATGGAGTAGCAGAGAGACAAAACAGGTCTGTACAACAAATAGCCAGAGCTATGATGCTAGAGAATAATATTGCTCAAACCTTCTGGGCAGAAGCAGTACACACAACAGTACATATCCTTAATAAAGTTCACTTAAGGCCAAGCAGTGACAAGACTCCATATGAACTATGGCATGGAAAGCCAGCTTCAATAAAACATTTCAGAGTCTTTGGTAGCAAGTGTTACATAAAGAATAATGATGAAAACCTTGGGAAATTTGATGCAAGAGCAGATGAAGGGATTTTTCTAAGATATGCTTCCAAAAGTAAAGGATACAGATGCTACAACAAGACTCTTCGGAAAATAGTTGAAAGTATTGATGTGAGATTTGATGAAGAATTTCCAAACAATACAAGAAATACAGATTGCTGCAGTCCATCAGTTAATCATGAAGAAGAAGATCGGAATGATGAAGAAACTAGCAAGACAATAGAAGATGCAGAGCTGAGCTCAAAAACCCCCTCAAGATACACTCAGAAGAATCATCCTGAAGATCAGATCATAGGAGACAAGAAAGCAGGAGTCCAGACAAGAAGGCAGCTAACAAAACAAACAGAAGAAGTATACATAGCCATGTTATCACAAATAGAGCCAAAGAAATTTTAAGAAGCCAGCAAGGACAAGTATTGGATAAAAGCAATGAATGAAGAATTGGACCAAATTGAGAAGAACAATACCTGGGAACTAGTTCCTAGACCTATTGAGAAAAATATCATTGGTTCAAAATGGGTATTCAAAAAAAAAATGAATGAGCAAGGACAAGTAATCAGGAATAAAGCTAGGCTGGTCTGCAAAGGATACTCACAAATAGAAGGACTTGATTATGATGAAACATTTGCCCCTATAGCTAGAATGGAAGCTATCAGAATGTTCCTGGCATTTGCATGCTATCAAGATTTCAAGGTATATCAAATGGATGTAAAATCTGCTTTTCTTAATGGTGATCTAGAAGAAGAAGTGTACATGGAACAACCAGAAGGTTTCTCATTGAAAGATAAAGAAGACTATGTATGTAAACTGAAAAAAGAGGCCCTATATGGATTGAAACAGGCTCCTCGTGCTTGGTACTCAAGACTGGATAAATATTTGCAAAAACAGGGTTTTAAAAGAGGTGGAGTAGACAACAATCTATACATAAAAGTGCATGAAAATGAACTCATAATTGTTGTAGTATATGTTGATGACATTATGTTTGGAAGCAACAGAGATGAGCTAGCAAAAGGATTTGCATAAGAGATGAAATCAGAGTTTGAAATGTTCATGATTGGAGAGCTCAGTTTCTATTTAGGACGCAAACCAGTGACAACCCCCATGATCACGGGATGCAAGCTGTGTGTTGATGATAGGTCTGCAGATGTAGATCAAAAACTCTACAGATCCATGATAGGAAGCCTGTTGTACTTGACAGCTTCAAGACCAGACATCATGCTAGCAGTAAGACTAGTGGCAAGATATCAAGCAGCACCTAAACAAAACCATCTTCTGGCAGTAAAAAGAATACTCAGATATCTACAAGGAACTGCACAATATGGGCTTTGGTATCCTAAAGGCAAAAGCTTCACCTTGACAGCATACACAGATGCAGATTGGGCCAGCTGTGTGGATGATAGGAAGAGTACAAGTGGAGGGGCATTCTATCTAGGAGAAAGTCTGGTGGCATGGCTAAGCAAGAAACAAACATCCATCTCTTTGTCTACAGCTGAAGCAGAATATATAGCAGCAGCAGCATGTTGCACACAAGTCATGTGGATGAAGCAGACACTTCAAGACATGAAGGTAAGCATTAATGAACCTATCTCAATCAAATGTGATAATACAAGTGCTATAAGTATATCTAAAAATCATGTGCTTCATTAAAAAACTAAACATATACCAATCAAGTATCATTTTCTCCGAGAACAAGTGGCTCAAAAGATAGTTAAACTGGACTATGTATCAACGAAAGAACAGATAGTAGATATATTTACCAAACCACTTGCCAGAGAACCATTCGAATACTTGAGAGACAAACTAGGGGTAGTATCTATAGATACTATTCTCTAATATGAAGAGAAAGTACAGTCTCAGGGGGAGAACAAAATGAAGATATCATTCCAGGGGGAGAATAGCTAGCAAGATAAGCATAAAACAAGTCCACAGGATCAACATTATCAATATTATCAGCATTCAGAAGCAACAAGAACCTTTCAATCGTAAAATGCATCATCTCTGTCTGCAATCTAGCACATATTACAGGCACTACAAATGAAACACAACATAGTCCAATTTCAGCAGAAGAGGACCTAAACGTAACTCAGAGAAAAGAAATACAACGACAGAACCCATACGGAGGGATGAGGAGTCATCCTTTGCCATTGATGTCAAAGGGGGAGGAAGAACAAATAGCAAACAGGAAGAGCAAGCAACAAGAGAAAGAGAAAGCAAATAGAGAAAGTGGATTGCCATCAATGCCAAAGGGGGAGACTATTGGAAATATTGTCATTGATGGCAAAGGAGGCGGCACTCAGGCAAAAGAGGCAGCGCTGTAGCAAAGGAAGGCAAAAGAGGCACAGGAAAGCAATAGAGGCAGCAAGAAGAAAGTCAAAATGTAACAGTCATAGAAGCACAGTGAAGAACCGTTATCGGAAGATAGAGATAGAGGCAGAGTGACAGAGGCAGAGACAGAGGCAGAGAGCAGTTACAAAATTTCGGGAATCGCACTCTCCAACCGGCGGAGCAGAGGCAGAGACAGAGGCAGAGAGCAGTTACAAAATTCCGAGAATCGCTTCACTCCAGCGGCATATAATACAGAACCATATTCCGGGAATCGCACACTCCAACCGGCGTTATACAACACGAATCTTATTCCGGGAATCGCAGACTCCAGTCGGGCGTTACACATATAATATAGAACCACATTCCGGGAATCGCACTCTCCAACCGGCGGAGCACATATAACAAATACAAACATTATTCCGGGAATCGCTTCACTCCAGCGGCAAAATATATATAAGCATATATATCAGTTATATACAAGCGGAGCACTTTAACCAAAGGTTCTATCAAAACGAAATGGCTTATAAGGTGGGACCCCTCCCCAATCGCAATCGGAGAAAAGGTTCAATTGGTGGAGTTTTGTTATGTGCTATGATTAAAGGCCGGACCCGATTGAGCTATATGCCACAGTTTATTGCTAATCGCATCCGAGTTCCCAATCGCATCGGAGAACATGTGAGTTGCGATTGCGATTGGAAGTCCGGACCCGATGGAGGTATGAATTATAATTCAAACATGTTTGAAGTCCTGTCCCAATCGCATCGGCAAAATACAATGAACAGTGGTCAATCGCAACACATATTAAAAGACTTGTGATTACGATTAAGAGTTCGGACCCGATGGGTGTATTAACGATGATGTATATATATTTGAATTCTGGCTAATCGCATCGGAACTTTCCGATTGATCGCAAGTCCTTTGTAATATGCTCCGATCAAGTGGCGGACTCGATGGCATTATACGATGGATTTAATAGGTTCAATCGCATCCAGAATCTCAATCGCAATCGAAACTCTCCGATTGATCGCACGACTTTGTAAAACGCTGCGATTGAAGTGGCGGACCCGAACCAGTTATAAGCGGGAGTTGATATATGCAAATCGCATCCATGTTCTGATCGCAATAGGAAATTTTCTATTATGCGCCCCGATTGCATTTGATTGAAGCCCGGACCCGATGGGCTTATTAACTATGATTAACAAGTTTTTGAGTTCCAGTTCTAATCGCAAACAGAAATTTGTGAAGGCGCTGTTATATATAAATATATATATATAAAAAGTTGTTGCGATTGTATTGAAAAGTGTTGCATGGTCTGTGGACCCACGGGCCTCGGCTTAAGGTGGAGGGCGATTATCAATATAAAATGACTGTGATATATGTCCGTTCCGCTTGCAGAATGTTCCACATCAACAAGACACTCGTGGCATGAAAAGCGTTGGAATATGGCCCAGAATTATAGTCAGCATATTCATTTATATATATAAAGCGCTGATATAAAAATGAAAAATGCAGTTACACAAATACAGAAGTTACGCAGTAGCCATATACAGAAAGACATACAAGAGAACAGAAAAGAGATAAAACACAGTCACAGAAAAGACAAAGACACAGTCAGAGAAAAGACAAATGCGCAGTAAGCCAAGAGACAAAACGAGTGAGCTAGAGTTCTCATTTAAATTTGAATGTAAATGTTTTAATTGTTTTTATTGTTTGTTATGCATTGGCAAGTCTCCGAGAGAAAACAAACTCCCACTGTAATGTTAAAATTGACACCTACAGTTATAATTTCTGAGTAAGCTGATAAAAGAAGTGAGAAGGCAGAAGGCAAAGAGACATGAATTTCCATTTCAAATTCCAAGCAGAATACAAACAGTCATGTGAAGAAATATATAAATAATATCATCTTGATATTCAAAAAAAAAAAGGAGAGAGTAAATCGAGAGAAGGCAGAATATAGAAGAATAAGACAGAGAAGATTAATAAAAGCAGAACAGAAGGAGAAGCTACAGAATAGGGCTGATATCTGAGGTAAATCAGCAAACTTTCAGTTTGATAAATTGAGGAGATTGGAGCTTCCCTATCAAGTTGCGACTTGATAGTCGTCGATTATGGGCGGCGAGGTTGGAGCCTCCTGTAGGTTGGTGCCTGCAGAAAACAGTGGTGAGAGGGAGTTGGAGCTTGCCTTTGCATCACAACAATAATAAGGTGTGGTTTTCTCCCTTTATGGGTTTCCACTTATATCTGGTGTCTCTGTGCATGATATTTATGTATTGATCTGATATGTATCATTTGCTTAATACCTGCTGCTCTCAAATTAAGTCTACTGCTCTATTAAAGTAATACTTTCAGATTACATTCTAAGATTACTCTTACATCAAATAGAGTTTGAAATGAAGGTGTAAATAAGTTTATTGAAAAGTTTAAAAGATCAGGAATGTATTAAACTGATTCACCCCCCCGCCTCTCAGTTTAATTAGAGATTCAACACATTCATGTGACGAAGGATGCCAGGAAGAAGCTGGAGCCGACTGCAGAGGTTGGGATATTTGTGGGGTACACAAAAACACCCCACAACTATTGTGTGTATTTGCTAGACAGTCGGAAGACTGTTGTGCGACGAGATATCAAATTTCATGAGGAGAAAGCCATGAAGTTGTCGCTTGAGAGGGAGCTACACTTGCATGCAGATGAGGAGCTATTAGCTCCTAAAGATGAGTCTCGGGATGTGGATCAGCCACAAGATGAGGTTCATGGAGTGGAAGAGACCACTCAAGCAGCGCCAACCATCAGAGGGCAGAAGCGCACTACAAAAGCTGAGCGACTGGCTCAAGATGCAGAGAAGGTTGTAGGAGCACCTACATCACAGCGCAGACAGAGACAGTCACCTGACCAGTATATTGGATACATGGCTCTTGTGAGCAAGTGTATCGTGACAGAGCCATCCTTTTTCGAGGAAGCTATGGATGACCCCGCATGGGTAGATGCCATGGTGGAAGAGTATGATTCGATTGTCAGAAACAGTGCATGGGAGATTGTCTCGAGGCCGGAAGGGAAATCAGTGGTGGGTTCGAGATGGATCTACAAATTGAAGCAGGCAGCTGACGGGAGTGTGGAGAAGTACAAGGCAAGATTTTTTGCCCGAGGCTTTTCACAAATTGAGGGGATCGATTATGAGGAGACCTTTGCACCTGTTGCAAGGTATTCTTCCATATGGACGATTCTTGCTCTCTCAGCGCAGATGGGGTGGCACATTCATCAGATGGATGTGAAGACTGCATTCCTCAATGAAGTCATTGAGGAGGAGGTGTACATAGAGCAGCCGAGGATTTGAGATCTTCGGCGGCGAGTCGCATGTGTGCGGGCTCAAGGGAGCGCTGTGGGTTCGTGACTTTCCTCGTGCTTGGTACACACGGATAGACGGTTATTTCACCGGACTTGGATTCTCCAGAGTTGGCGGATCTAGCTACTAGGTGTGGTGGAGAAAGGAGGTAGGATTTGCTGATCAGGATCATTGTACTTTGTATAGATAATTTGATTTTGAAAGGTGACGGGCGACATTACACTCATGCAAGGCTGATCTTGCGAATGAGATTGGACAGAGGACTTGTGCACCTTTACATTATTTCCTAGGATTGGAAATTTGGCGGCGCAATGGTGGACTATTTGTTTCTCGGGGTAAGTATGCTAGAGATACTAGAAGTTCAACATGCATGGGCGCAAGCACAGTGATACTCCTCTTCTGGTGCATGGAGGAAAGAGGATGCTACATTGGCAGAGGTAGTGGATGCCACTGTTTACCGACAATTGGTTGGTTCGCTCATATATCTAGTCAATACATGACCAGACATATGCTATGCTGTTAACCAGCTTTCACAAGCTATGGTTAAGCCTACCAAGCTCTTTTTGAAGGCAAGGAAGCATGTATTGAGATATCTCAGAGGGACATTGGGATATGGATTATGGTACAGACAATCGGATGAGGTGAAGCTGCATGGCTTCACGGAAGCAGATTGGGCAGGGAGCCCAACGGACAGAAAGAGCACATCTGGAGGGATTTTCAGTATAGGGTCTACAATAGTTTCTTGGTATAGCAGGAAACAGAGATCCGTGGCACTCAGTTCAACGGAGGCCGAGTACATGGCAGCAAGTTTTGCTGCATGCGAGGCTATATGGATGAGGAAGATCCTAGTTGGGTTGTTCGGTTCATACTTATATCCTACTGTGATATATTGTGATAGTCAGAGTTGCATCAAACTCTTGGTTAATTCAGTATTTCATGATAGATCTAAACACATTGACATTCGGTATCATCATATCAGATATTGTGTGCAGCGGAAGATCATGTTACTTTCATACATTCCTACGGAGGATCGGGATGTTGATATCTTGACGAAGGCGCTCACCAGGAGCAAATTCGAATACCACAGGGGCAGGATAGGGGTTGCAGATAATCCTTATCTTGTTGAGAGGGAGTGTTGAGATTGCAACAAGATGATGAGCTTAGTGGAAAGGAGTCGCCTTCACTAAGTGGGCCCGCAGACTATTTTTGGCGCAAAGTCTATTTTTAGACTATGTCTATTTTTAGACATATGGATCATGTTCTATGAGTTGCAGGATGCTATTTGTGGATGGTTGGTCAAGTTGGAAAAAAATAGATGGACTTCTATTTTTAGACATATTGGGCGGAATCTATTTTTAGATTGCCAGTCTAAAAATAGATATGTCGAATATTATTAGCTCTTATTAATATTTGGACTCTAAACATTATCTTATTCTCTTGGAGCACTTCAGTTAAGTGCACAGATGTGGCACAGGAGCTGACAGAAGGAATTACGCTATTCCTGAGGGTTATGTGGAGCTATTGCATGGATACTTCGGTTAGAACTCATGTGACAGAGTTTGGTGGAGTTGATTGAGGAAGTTAGTGGAGTTGTATTCAGTTTAACTAATCTAAACATAGTTGAGCTATTTGTATCTAGTTTAACTAATTGATACAATTAGTGAGAGTGGTGTGAATCAATTATTAATTAATTCACTAATTATAAACTCATTAATCAACTAAATAATGCATCAGTTAACTTCAGTGCATGGACAGTTTCAGTGGAGACCAGTGCAGAAATAGGTGAAAGAGCAGGTTAACTATCAGTTGTGACTATACAATTGCTATTTGGAACACACAGATAGGTGGAGTAGCCCATGAGTATTGCGCAGTTCAAGCCAAGTGGTTTATCTATTTAATGAAGCCATCCCATAGCATTGAAAACGCAATAGAGGCTGGCTATCAAGTGGCAAAACATTGGAGCATGTGTTTTGCTAGATCTAGCTTGATAGTGTGTAGCAATTGAGGGTGTGCATGAGAGCTTGTGAGGAGCTTGTGTACTATGATTGTTACATGATCTCCATGACATATAATATATAGATAGTTGGGGTTTTCAGCTTTAAGCTTTCCCATTAAATACTGTGTTCATATGTGTGATTGTTTGTGGTTTTAATGTATGCATGCAATTGATTTTATTTCCACATGTGATGATCAATGGTAGAAGAGATTCGGTATTATGCATGAAGCTAAAATAGTGTGTGATCGGGAGAATCTCGGTGAATAATATCTTAGTTATTCAAACTTCTACATATACATAAGAGAGATTACTGATAACAAAAGAAAAACATATACATACTACTCATTTTCTCCATCTGGAATCCAAAAAATAGTGATGTATTGTATTAAGTTCAAACAACTCTCCCAAATATGTATCTTGGAGCATAGGGAGCACAATTATACAAAAATACAGCAAAATTCTTCCAAAATTATGAAACCTTTATTTCATTTTAGAACTTAATAGATATAGAGTTTCCCTGGAGGGTCTATGGTACTTGATCATTTATGATCAACCCATATCTATGAAACCAAAACATACTACCTAACTTGTAGAGCGTACATTAAGGAATTACTTTTGTACTAAGAGAATTAAAACATGAATGGGGTGAAATTGAGATTTCACCAGCAAAATCATCCAAATTAAACCAAAAATAGAAAGGACATGGTCACCCATTGAGGCTAATAATGGGATCCTTCAAGAAGACAGGGCGAGGAGTGGTCGTAGGTGTATAGGCTGACTGTCATTTTATGATTATATTTATTTCCTACAGACCTCCACTCCCTTAGTCTGATGATTTCCATTTAATTCATTATGGGGAGGCCACTCGTACTGAGCGCACCTGGTTCTTTAGCAGAGATCTTGTGAGCAGACAACATAAGCCACAACTGCATGTTCTACTTCAAATCCCATGCAGTGTCTTGAATTGCAAAAATGGGAACTAGATTTCGGAGGGGGTCTCAATTGGTAAGTGGTATCGAAGAGGGGGGTGTGAAATTATGAGAGGATGGCACGTGGAGGAGTTGGTTTTAATGAAAACCGCTTCTTTCAGACCCCCCCCCATAGTTAAATTTCGAAGGTCGAGGGAGAGGGGGGGGGGGTCTGAATTATGTTAAGGACCATTGGATGTATTGGGGTGGAGCAGAAGTGACAGAGAGATGTAAGAGGCTTAGCGGTAATGGGATGCGTGCTAATGGATGGTAATGTTGAAAGTAATGGAATGGTAATAGTGGTGAAGGAAGGGCGTAATCACGGTGAGTGAAGTATTATGGTGGGGTTAGACCGCATCACAATCACAAGTCTTTACCGTAGAGCAGTAGAGGTAATCCCTAAACGGTGTGAAGTGCGAAGCACAGGGAGAAAGGTAGTGACATGGAGGGAGTTGGGACCCAGCCGCAAATCACACATCACAAAGTTTATGTGCGGGTAGGTGGAGGTTAAACGTTAAAACCTACGATGGGAAAAGTGTGGGGAGGAGGTGAGGTGGCAGGGAAAGTGGTGGGACCATGCCCGCAAATCGCAAGTCACAAGAGTTAGTTGGGAGCAGTGGGTGGTAACTATTAAAAGATGTGGGGAGAAATGTGTGATGGTGGGGAGATGACGTGGAGGGAAAGTGGGACCCGACCACACTGCATCTTAAACAAAAACTCGGCGGATGCTTAAGAGGTAAGTTGTAAACTGTGCGCTATGTGATATGCGATGCGCTAGTCACTGCAAAGTGAAAAAAGGCGATATGTAAGGAAAGTGCATAATACGAGGGTTTGCATCCGCATTTGGGTGGTGTATCAAGGTTGGATGGGTCCCACCAAGTCGCATCGGTGGAAAGATAAGTTTCAGTGAGTCTTTAAGATGTAAAGGTTAAGACTGGCAGGGAGTGGTGGTGCAAAAATGAAGAAATGTAGCGCAAGACTTTTAGAAAAGGGAAAATTAAGGGTAAGAGAGGGTAAATGAAGGTAAAGAGGATAAACGAGATGAATGAGGGAGGGAGTGAAGTTTTCTCACCAATATACCTTATCAACTATGCTTTCTCCTTTCTACTGAACTAAAATGCAGATTGGTTCCTTTGAAGCTATTTGACAGTCGGGATTTGCCTTCCTTTCACCTTCTCCACTTGGTGTGTGGTCACATGCCAACACCTACCTTGCCCCATTGATCCCTGCAACCCAAACTCATTTTCCCTGACCTAGCTTTCCTTGACCTAATTCTTGTGTCCACTGATTTTACCAACCAAATCAGTTCAAAACATACCCCTTCACTCTATACCTAGCCTAAAACCCAAATTTCTCCAACCTTCCTAGTTGTTACCCCTTTTGGAGAGAACCCTCTCCGACTTGATAGGGCTAGCTATCAAGTCAAAAGCTTGGTTTTTGGTTACCTCTGTTGGGATTCCTTCCTCAACCTTGGGAATCTGATGGAGTGATAATAGGTATAAAAGGAAAAGAATCAATTTCTATCAATATTTCATCAAATTTTCAAACTAGTACCCCAAATGAAGAAACAAGGATTGAATTATTCCATGTGAGGGTTATTGAAAAACATACAAAATCGACACTATATTTGATAAAGGGTCTCAAGCTAACTTTATATTTGAAGACTTAGTCAAGAAACTTAATCTTGAAACTATTCCACATCCCAAACTATATCCATTGGGTTGGATATGAAAGAACACAAATTTATAGGTTGCAAGAAAGTGTATTCTTCGGTTTGCAATCACAATAAACTTCATTGACGAAGTTGAATTAGATGTTGTACCGCTTGATATTTCAGGAATTGTTTTGGGTAGTCCTTACCTCTATGATAGAAAATCCATATTCTATCGACATGAAAATAAGTATCACTTGTTCAAAGAAAGTGTGGAGTATATTGTGAGATCTCATCGCAAGAAACTAAATATTTCATTAGTTAATGCAGGACAAATGAGAAGACTAGTGAATTCAAGAAAGAATTTTGTGCTTCTTATGATTAAACCAAAGAATGATGTTGATTATGAATCATTTAAAGGTTGTGATCCAAAGTTTAAATCTTATTTGATTGAAGTGCTTAATCAAAATAATGAGATGTTTCAGGAACCAAAGGGATTACCTCCCAAGAGGGGAATCCATCATAAAATACAGTTGCAACAAAATTGTTCTCTTCCTAACATTGGCATGTATAGGATGTCAGTGATGGAGAGTGTTGAAACCAAAAATAAAATTCAAGACTTTTTGGACAAAGGGATCATCTGACCAAGTACTTCTCCATGTGGGTCACCTATTGTGTTGGTGCCAAAGAAGGATGGAACATGGCACATGTGTGTAGATTTCCGTGCATTGAACAAAATTACGGTAAATAATCGTTATCAACTTCCTAGAATAGATTATTTAATTGATAAATTTAAATATGCAAAGTATTTTACTAAGTTGGACTTAAGGAGTGTCTACCATCAAATTAGAATTGCTAAAGGTGACATTTGGAAGACAACATTCAAGACAAAACCAGGTTTGTTTGAATGGCTAGGTATACCTTTTGGTTTATTCAATGCTCCTGCTACCTTCATGCGTGTGATGAATGATGTGTTGATTCCATTTCTTGATGAGTTTTCATATTCTACGTAGATTATATCTTGATTTTTAGTAAATCACATGAAGAACATGTCATGCATGTAAGAAAAGTACTTGATGTCTTAAGGAAATAACAGTTGTTTTTAAAGATGTCAAAATGTTAATTTGGTAAAACTTCTTTGGTGTACTTGGGCATATTGTTGGAGGATGTGAGTTGAAGATAGAGCCCTCTAAGGTTGAGGTCATTGTGAATTGGCCAATGCCCAAGATATTCACTAAGGTAAAAATCTTTTTGGGAGCAGCCAAATATTGGAGGAATTTTATTGCTAACTTCTCTTCTATCGTAGCTCCATTGCATGCATTAACTAGTGTGAAAAAGGTCTTATAGTGGGGAGACAAGCAGAAAAAAAAGTTGATGCTTTCAAAGAGAAGATCAGTTCAGCCCCAATACTTTCACTGCTCGACTTGAGACAACCCTTTGAGATTCAAACTGATGCAAATGACTACACCATGGGTGTAGTCCTTATGCAACATGGTAATCCCATCTCATTTCATTCAGAAACTTTCAATGGTGTAGTGATTAACTATCTTACTTGTGACAAGGAGCTTTATGCATTGGTTCAAAGTGTGAAAAAGTTGAAGCACTACTTGATGGGAAAGGAAACCATCATACACACCAACCACCAACCATTGCAATACTTTCAATCACAAAATAAGTTTCAGAAATCAAGGTACTTTTGATGGATGGGTTTCCTACAACAATTACACTTGGTCATCATGTATAAGAAAGGTATATACAACAAGGTTGATGATATGATTTCTAGGCTTATTATTAGTGCATCTACTTTACTCGAGCATAATTTTGTTTTGCATGAAAGTTATGTTGAGCATTATGCATTTGATAATGACTTTCAAGATGTTTATGCAAACTTGAGTCAATGAAACCAAGTAGAGGAATTGGATTACCATGTACATAATAACTTTTTCTATCATTTGGGAAAGATTTGTATTCCACGGGGGGAGAGAGGGAATGTCATAAGGGAAGCACATACTTCTCTTATTGCTGGAAATTTTGGTGTAAGAAAATAAGTGTCACATCAAAGGTATTGTTATTAGCCTCATATGCTTGAAAGTGTGTCATGTTTCATTAAAGGTTGTTCATTGTGTGAAGTCAGTAAGCCTAGAAATAGGAAGTTAGGATTGTACACACCACTTCTCGTACCTTCACGTCCATGGGAGAGTGTTTCTATGGATTTTGTAGGAGGTATTTCATTGTCAAAAAGAGTTCATGATTACTCTATGTAGTTTTAGATAGGTTCAACAAGATGTGTATATTAATGCCACGTAAAAATAAAATCATAGTTGAAAAAACAACTCAATTATTCTTTCAGCATGTTTGGGTTTCCCACATCGATTGTTAGTGATCGAGATTCTCAATTTGTTGGGAATTTTTGGTCAAGTTTGTGGGAATTAATGGATACCAAGTTGAAAAAGAGTACAACCTTTCATCCACAAACAGATTCTCAAACCGAAGTGGTCAATCAAACAATCATACATCTTCTTCTAGGATACTATAGCAAGCATCCTAAGTTGTGGGATGAAAACTTTCACTGCATTCAACATGCTTACAACTGTGCAAAACACTCCTGTACAAAAACATCTCCATTTGAGGCATGTCTTGGATACTTGCCTAGATCACCATTTGATTTCATTTTTGGGAATGATGTTGCTATTGATGGCCATAGCGACATAGAAAAATTCAACAAGTTCATAGAACAAATCCAATTGATACATCAAACAGTTCAAGATAATTTTGAAAAGAGCCAAGGAAAGTACAAAGCAAGGCACGACAAGCATCGTTTTGATCACAAGTTCCAAGTTAGTGACGAAGTTTGGCTTCAAATTAGCAAAGAGAGGCTTTAAGGGGAAGGTAAAAAATTGAAACCAATCCATTATGGTCCTTTCATAATTTTGGAAAATATTGGTGACAATGCCTTCAAGTTAGATTTTCCTTCATACATGAAACTTTACTTTTTTTCTTAAAGTTGAGAAATTAATATTGTATGAGCCTCTGTTGATTGAAGATCAAGCAGAACATGTTCAGATTCCTTCCATTGAAGATTTATTTTTTGAACACCTTGATGAGATTTAGCAAGACACCATTCTTGATAGAAGAACAAGAACATCAAAATGAGGGAGTGTAGACTACCTTCATGTGGGGCTCAAAGGCACAAATCCAAGAAATTCCAAATGAATCAAGATTGGAAAGGTGAGGGAATGGTACCCTCATTTGTTGAATAATAGAAAGTGATATTTTTTGGTCCAAAAGCTTCTAGTGGGGAGGAGTTATCAGGTGCTCAAAATTATGCTAAAAAATTAAAGTTTTTGGAATGGTGTTGAACTTGAATGACCATGTACATCTCATCGTTATGAATCCCACGCAACTCATTTTGCAGAAAACCGACACCATATGTTCCCAGAAATGCGTTAAGTCCTTTTTTTCAAGCAAGTAATTTTTTGGAAAAAAATGTGAAGACAACCCAGAAAGAAGTTTGTATTGCTGACTCGACATGCCTAGTTGACAATTTGATTGGTCAACACGATTTTCTTCAACAAATTGGGTGGTGCCAAGTGGCACGATGTCAGTGGTTGGTTATGAATGTGGCCAACCACATGCTTCCACATGGCCCAACCAAAGGCCGCCACATGCCAAAATGGGAGGCCACAAAATTTTGTTGGGTCAAACCATAGTCCACTGGGGTTGAACACCTGACCTCACCGCAACAACAAACATCGCTTACCGCCATACCACCATTGCTCCTTGTTAAAGCTATGGTTAAAAACTATATTTAAATTTTAATTCGGTGGGGGTTGGGGCTAAGGCCTAGCCCCCAGCCACTATCGCGCCATGGGACCGTGGGCAAGGGGGCTGAGGGATAGGTCCTAGCCACCTCATTGTAAACATAACACAAACCATCAGGGTAATTGTCACTCAAGCGATATGATCAATGTTGTTGTGACCACCGGGTGTAAGCCGTCGATGTGACTAATGAGTTAACCGCCACCATCACCGTGCATGTGAGCACTACAGTTCTAACCCCTAGCGGTTAGTTAACAGCCCGATATTTTATATAAATTGTAAATTTTCCAATACAATATAGTTTGAAATTTGGATTTAAGGCCTTAGTGGAAAAATTAACACCCCGACAATTTTGCCTGGAAATTGGGCAATCTAGCTCTCGGTTAGCAGATTTGGAAGCGAAATTATAGGATGGTGCCAGATATGGTGGAATTTTGGGTGCGGATAGTGCCAAAAATTATGGGGAAGCCATAACTTACTCAGTTTTCGACCAAATTGGGAGTAGAAAGAGGTTAGACAGGAATTTTTCAGCATTTTGGAGCCATTGGAGCAGGTTTTAGAGTTGTTTGAGCATTGAAAATGTATGTAATCACACTTTTGAGCATAATAGAAGAGGGTCAAGCCATTGGAAGCTGGACCAAGGAGGCGTAGCCCAGGTGAGGTGAAATCCTTCATCATGTGTTTTTGTGTTATTCTTTATGGTGATGTTCATGTCTATTAAATGCTCATTGTTCAGTGTTTTGTTCATGTTAATTTGTTCATGAAATTTACATAGAACTCATAAAAAATTATGGTTAAACTTGCGATTTACTCCATAAACCTCCATAAACCCTCAAGCACTTTTTTTATATTATGAAGAGGAATTTAGCACATCAAAACTAATTTTCCCATTTAGATCAGTTCACATCCTTGTGCTTCTATTTACTGCATAGCCTGAACATTTTTCTTTCGGTGCCAAATTCATTGGATTTCCACATTTACATCTTGAACTTGTTGCCATTAAGAGGAGACAATGTTGGTTATCACGTCCCCATGAGCTATAAAACAATCTACCTTTCTTTCCAACCCCACAATTTTCATTCTTACACCCTTTTCTAACATGTGGTCTTCCTTTTCTTCATTGTTTTTCTTTCCTTTTTTGGTATCCCTACTTCCTAGGATATAAACATATTTTTTTTAAAACTAATCCTCCATAAACACCTTGAAGTCCCAACTAAGCGCCATGTGGAGAACAGGGATAATTCAAACTATAAATTCTCTTGTTTTCTATTAAGCTAATGCAGTAGTCCTATTATTTTCTATAGATTTCCCACTCCCATATTACACAAGGTGATTGTGATGCAAAACGGACCAGACCAAGTTATCCCACTCCATTTGCATAGGGAATATTATCCTCATTTCTTGAAGATGAATTCCAACATAGAAATTATTGTTAGGGTCCCGTGATTTGGCTGATTGACAAGCCAAATGACAGTGTAACATCAAACCAATCTTTGGAGCCCAAGGCCCTAGCCTTCCTGGACTCAGAGAGGGCTCTCTCTATTTTTATAAGGGATATCTATGTGTTTTCTTATTATGTTCTGATTTTAGGCTAGTTATGAAGTAGGTTTTTTGGTTTTGGTTTTTAGGTTGTGAGGGATGAAACTGATCAAAGATATAAGATAGGTAAAAAGATGTCAGATCAACTGGGCTATGGGGTCGAAGAGGTCAAGAAAGCTATCAGACGGTGATACAAGGTTGTTGAAGGGTCGATTTGATTCGAGGTAGAAAGGATCTTTGGGGAAAATGGAGTAAGATGGACATCAAGTTTGTGAACAACAAAGGATTTCAAGCTTAACTAGTTTAATAGATGACATAAACATGGTAGGGAAAACCATTAATCATGAGAAATGTAACTATAAGCTAATCAATACATAGAAATAAACATTCAAGCCATGCATAGAGATATATAACTCTCTAACTTTGGGAAATGGCTATCAGACTTTAGGGAAATACACTTAAGACAGACAAACAACTCAAGCCACTATGCCAGAACACCTAAACACAATACTTCAAGTTATTGGGCACTATGAAAACAAGACTGCATAGTCTTAGGCAAAGGGCAAGATCAGAACAAGACCTCCTTGGTTCAACAAATTACAATCTAATCAGGCAAAGAGAAATTTCATGGATGGAGCTATGGCTAGCCATGAGTAAGCAGGGCATACCGTAAATCATACTTAGCATGCATAAAACCATGAATGAAACAAGCAACAATATCCTTAAGTTATTAAAGAGCAATCAAGAATTCTTTAATGTGACTAAGAATGAAGAAAGCATGGAAGCTATGAAGAAACAGGAAATTTGAGGTGCCTCCAAGGGCATGTCTCAAATTTGTTCTCTACTATCCTATAGCAAGCAAGAAAATGGATTTATGAATGAAAACTAGGAAACAAAACAAAGAGAGAGACACTATACCATTCTACCAAGTCATGGAATCCAACAACAATCCTCTTTCATCATCCAAGAACATTCAAGAGACTATCCAAAAGCATGAGACAAGTATTTCTTCCAAAGCTTATATGACCATATATTGCTTCTATCATCAAGTTCAGCCTTGTTTACAATGAAAGCCTTTGGAATATATAGGCCAAAGTGAAGAAAACCTCTTAGTTCAACTTGCAATCTCATTGGCCTATCCAAAATATCTTATTTTGTCCTTGAGGCTTTGCAAAGCCCAAGGCACAAAATATCTCATAAAATATCTAAAAAATGCTAAAAGAGGGAAATAAATTGACTTTTCATAACTTATCATGTACAAAAATAGCTAAATTCACATGAGGAAAAAGCAGTTTTGAAAGGTTCAATTTTTACAAAAATACTCTAAAAAAAATACATCAGCAAAAGGTCCCCTGACTTGCTGGAAACTTTTGGAAGCCTTCCCGATGTTGAAATGAGGCTCATGATAGCTTGTTGGAAATATCTGAGTGTCTACTTTATGAAAATTTTTAGTTTGATCCCAAATAACCACTGGAAGTCCTCCAAAAATAGGCCTGTGTGTAAAAACCCAAAAAATAAGCCTTGCTGATAGACTGGGCAGATTGTAGAAAAAGCGAGCATTTTTCGCCATTTAGGGGGAGAAAATGGTCTTCAATTGTCCTAAAAATCATTGAGTATGTGCCCCTGAAAATATGGCATCCAATGAAACCATTCTCATCCTTTGATGATGCCCCAAACTGAAATGGTGATGCCCCTGGTTTTTGGCCAAAAACCCAAAAAATGACAAAAAACCAAAATATGTCGAATTTTGTCCAAAATTGGTGAACATGACCCTCAAGGGTTTTCGGCAACATGTTGTGAAGCGGAGGCCAATATTTGAAGTCTTGAGGTGTCTTTCCTCAATTTTTGTGCCGGGCACTTCCCTTTGGCTTCCTTGAGTTTTTCTTGAACAACCTTCAACTTCCGCCGGGCAAACTGATTTAGCTTTTTATAATGCCCCATCATTCTCCTTTGAAGGTCCAAGTCCCTGTTTTCCTTCTCCAATTTCTTCTCTAAGTGGTCATTGACTCTCTCAAGCCATGCCTCCCTATTTTTCTCTCTCTTTTGTTCGAACAATGCAGTGAGAGGGTTAGATTGGAGAAGGGCATTTTCCTCTTCTTTTTGCTTCTCAAGGGCCTTTTTTAGCCCCATGGTTCTTGGCCTCTTTCGCCTAGGCTGATCTTCACCTTCACTTTCATCGAACTCACCCATGAGTTATTCCAACCTCACTTGTGCTTTGGAGGCCTCCTTCTTGTATTTGATTTCCCGTGTTTCATAAACATCCATATGGACACTCATCTGCTTGTTTTGGATTTGCAAAAAATGATTGAAATTCCTAGCTCGATGAAGATCATCCTTCAAGGCATCAATTTGGTTTTCTCTATGGATTAAGAGATTTTCTAGGATCCGGGCTTCATTATCACTATCATCGCTTTGGATTTGGATGATGTTGAATTCCTTTTCCGGTTCATGACTGCTTTCTTCCTTGCCCTTCCTTTTGTCTTGGGTGGCTCTTCTAGTACTCTTCCTCTTGGGAAATTCGACCATGGGCTTCTTTGGCAATATTCCCTTGCTTCAGAGGGCCCTAGTCACATTTGGAGTGACAAACCTAGGCACTCTTTTCTTTTCGGTCGGGGCTTGGCCCGTTTCGGAGAAGAGAGCATGGCCCCTTGCCTCGGAGAGGCAGTTAGCACATGCTCCATGGGCTCTTTACCCTTGTCACTTTTCCCTTCGTTTTTTCCAATGTCTTGGCTCTCTTCAAGGATGCCTAGACTACCTTTTTGCACCTCCCTTTGAGGGCTGTCCTCCTCACTGCCTTGCAACTTTTTATCCTACTGCCCCTTTTCTTCTTGAGGCTATTGTTCTTCACCCTGAGGCTGCCTCTGTTCATGCTATTGTAGCTGCTGTGCGTCATCTTTTGACTACCCCTGTTCATCACTTTCATACCCTTGTTCAACATCTTAATGGTTCTCCTATTCCTCCTCACTGTGATGCTGCTGTTCAGTTTCTTTTGGCTGCTGTGTGTCATCATAAGGCTGCTCACCCTCATCATAAGTCTGTTGTGTGTCATCAAAAATCTGCTCACCCTCACTGTGTTGCTTTTCTTCATTCCCTTGCTACTGCTCATCATCACTGTGATGCTATTGTTCAACACTTTCTTCTTCCTCCCCTTGCTGCTATTCATCATCACTTTCCTGCTGCTCCTTCCAAAAACACTGCTTTTCCCCTTTTGTATGCCAATCAACAAGTAAGTTATAATAATACGCACACAGTCAAATAAAAGGTACACACAGTCAAATGATCAATGTGTTTGGGTAAGGTCACAAAGCTCTTTGTGTTTTGATAAAAACAAGACAGCCTTGCATTTAGACAAAGGCAAAAAACTCCTCCTAAAAAACACCTTCCTTGTCTTCACTATTTCTCACACACAGGTAAACAAGAACACCTCCAAACTTGATTTAATAGCTTCACTCATTAAAGTCTATTTCGTGGAAAAGGATGGTAGCACTGATTTTTTTTTCTTTTTACCACACAGGGATGGACTTTTGAAATGACAAAGCACTTATACAAATATCACTGTTGATGAAATTAGGCCCACTGTTTCACTTTTCAAACACTGTGTTTCTCCCTTTAAACACTATCTCCACTTTTTAACTCTATTTTGAGGGCAGCGTTTAGGCCTTCAAAAAACAATACAAACACACTGCTTCTAATGTGTCAATCTCGGGCAATCAAAACCACAACAGTTTTGAGTTTCAAATAGAAAAAACAAATCTCCTTACCACTGTTTCTCCACTACATAAGGCTGACAGAGTTTATGGTTTATGCTAAAGCAGTTAGGGTACTATTAATACTTGAAAAAACCATTAAAACAATGTTTTTTTTGTCTTGTAGGTAGTGTGATGTCTAGCACTGTTTTTAGGGAATTTTTAGGTTCTTTGAAGCTAATATAAACCCTCCACCAGTCTCCCACTGTAACAACTTTCTTTAAAATATTCACTCAACACTGTGATTTACACCATGATTTTCATCTTTTTGCCACCACTTAACAGTTTTTAATTTAGCAAGGAAGGCAAACAAAATACCTTGAATATCAACGGTGAGCTTTGCTTGAGGAAATGAGTGGCTTCACAACTTGTTTGGAGGCACTTTGATTGTTTGAAACAGGCACGAAACGTTTAATAGGGAAGGTGCTGCACAAATCAAGGTTGTCAGGTCGCTGACGGGCAGTCGTGACCGACGCCTACAGGCGCGCCGTGCGACAATGTAACCCCCGTGTAAAATCTCACCTGAATGTGCCGCGCATTCTTCCAGGCACGCTGCGCAGTCCAAAAACCTGAAAACTCTGTGAAATTTTGCTCAAAAACTCTTTCTTCGATCCAATGAACAGCAAAGGGGAGTTGTTTATGTTTTGAAATGAAAAATAGGTATGGGTAATGATCTCTAACCCTTTTTAAAATGAACAAGTCCAAGTTTGCTTCACGTTTGCTTGGTGAAGGTTTTGAAAACCTTTGAAAGGCTTTTAAAGACTCTTTGCACCAATCTTTAGACAAAAAGTGGAGATTGACTTTTGAAAAGGTAACATAGTGATGACTTTTGTTTAAGTGAAGAGGCTTTGTTCAGGAATTGCAAATCTCCTCTACTGCATTTTCACTGTGCTTTATTAAACAGGAATCTCTGCCAATGCTGACCTTTTAATGACATTTTCAACATGGAAAATCTGCTCAAAAACATACCAATGATTGGTGAAGCATCTTTTGCCATTTTGCAAGGAGATGACTTATCTCTTTAAACTTGATTGACAATTTCTGCTTCTACTGGTTTAAAGGTGATAATGCTCACTCTGAAGCTGATCGAACTATTAGGTGTTTTTTTAGCTCCTCTTCTGACTGTGGGTGCAAAAAACTCAGTTGCATTCACCCATGCTTTACCATTCTCTATTCATTAAAAGGAAACTTCTTTTAAACCTCTCCTTTTACTCAAAATGCAACAGTAAGGTACCTTTGACCTTTTTTCATAAGGAAAATGCCTTCATTTGTAATAGTGGCATGCATTATTGGCTTTGAAAGTTTTTCCAGAATCTGAAACACATGCCATAATCCTTCTTGCATATTTAGGGACATATGTGCTTAGTTGCAATGTCTTTTTGGAAAACTAAACTCAGATTTCCTTTTGTCCACTATGATGAGTAATTTTGAAATAAAATTCTTCATGAACAGGAAGAACAGTACCTTTTGAAAAAAATTATCACTCTTTGGCTTGTGTCTAACCCAGCTGATTTCAACTAATCTTCAACTCTGTTTTGTTTAAAGGAACAGAGACTAAATGTCAAGCCTGTTTATCAAGGAAATGGGTCTTTGTAACCTTTTAAGGAGATTACACCCCTCAGCAAGGTTTGTCCAGTTTTTTGGCTCTAGACTATCTTTGAAAGAGATCTATGATAGGATATAAGTCAGCTTCTTTGGTAGTTATAGTACTCATGCTTTCCCTTTGCCTTTAACATCATTTTTATGCAGAGTCCCTCAGTTGTTGTCTCACTATACTTCAAAAATTGTCTTACAATCAATGCAATTCTTAAAATCAAACTTTTTCCATTGGCCCTTTTCTTATAGATGAAGGAGGCACTCTTAACCCTCTACTTATAAAATGAAGGAGGTTCTTCAGTCTTCAAAAACCCTCTGCTTGTAGGTGAAGGAGGTTTTTTTTTTAGTCTTCAATCCATCTGCTTATAGATGAAGGAAGTTTTTTAGTCATGCCATTTCATCAGCTTTTGACAGTGTTATTTTTCCTTTCACTGTCCTTCCATGCTTTGACTGTGATCGCAGAAGATTAATGAAAAAACTCTCTGTCCTGTAGCTGCATCCCAGGCTCAAAATCACATTGAGAAGCAGCTGTCTTCTCATGTGGAACCAAATACTGTCTCCTGGGAATGCTGGTGTTAGTATGAATCCTTTGTCGAAGTGTACGAAAAAGGACCACTTTAGCTACGCATAACTAATAGCCCTAACAACAAAAGTGGCTGCCAATATCTTTAGATCTGCAGTTAGTTGATCAAGAAAAGAGCTGCAAAAAACCAGATCTATGCATAGAAAGACATTAAGCATTAAAAATAAGGGTTTGCTCCATATACCAATAGACAAGACAAGAACAATTTTTGAAAGAATTTTTGTATTAAGGGCACCTGGGAGGAAAACAAGAAGGCGTATCCAATTCTCCTCAGTGGGATGGGTTCTTGGAAGTCCTCAGCACTTCAGATCTAAGATCTCTCTCTCTTGTTGGTGTAGAAAACCCAATGCAAAGAATAGAGCTCAAGGGGAGCTCACACAACAAATAATGGAAAAATGTGACCAAGTGTATAGATCCAGAGTGATCTAATAGGCAACAAAAGGTGAAGAATGATAGGAAAAACCCTACTATTTATAACAAAATATTGGGTCATTCTAGATCTTGGTGCATGATTAAAATAATGTTAACCAAATCTAGATCCACCTTTTATGGAATATTTTATTATATTTGTTGAAGGGAAAAACTATTTGACTTGGGTCAAATACCTTTATTTGTTAATAATAAATAAATAAATGATTTATTTATCTTTTTAAGGAAGTGGTTGAAGGATAATTAAATAAATAATGATTTATTTAATTATTTGTGGGTGATTTGGTCATATTTAACAAGGAATATTATCTAAATAAGATTTAAATAATTATTCCTAGAAAATAATAAGATAAATAAGGGTTTATCTAATTAATTTCTTTGTTTTTGGGTTAAACATGACTAGGAATAATAATTAAATTATGGTTTAATTAATTATTCCATGAGGAAAATTAAACAAAATGGGTTTGTTTAATATTTCCTTTTGGGGTTTTCTGTTTAGACCATAAACAACCTAATAAATGTGGTTTATTAGGTTATTTTACATAGTGAAAGCAATTTTACTTAGGGTAAAATTTGTCTTACATGGTGTACTTGGGTCCATCTAATGATAATAGGTTAGATGACCAAAAAATGGTGTAACATATTGCCCCCCAGCGTGCGAGTTTTAGGAGCAAATCGTATTACCGAAGTACGTTGTAAGAACTCAATCACCAGACATCAAGAGGGAAGTCAGAGAGAGAAATGTAAGGTAGATGAGTGTGCTGAAGAACTAGACCCTAAGGAGACGTGACTCGTAGGTGCAACAAGTCTCTTTTTATGAGAGGGTACCTGTGCTAAAGGCGGCGGGGGAGGCATACCTATGCCTGCTGAGACAAAGTACAAAAGAATAGTGTGTCCAGTAAACAAGGGACCAAACTATAAAGTACAACCAGCATAAACATGAGCCAGATAATAATACAATGGGGAATCCCACATACATGTTGTGCCTGGGATAACAGCCAGGACTTATACAATAATATCTGAGTACATGAGATACAAATACAACCCAAATGCCCCCTGTAAATGGGGAAGGGCTCGCAAAATCTGACTGATACATGCAAATCAAAGAGGCGCTGCAAGTGGCTAAGGCCAACATCATCAAATATCTGGAGCTGCATCGAGGCTGCAAGGAGGAGGTCATCCGGGCATGTGGGGGGCTACCTGCAGGGCCACCCCCTCATGAGGGTTGAGACATCTCACACACACCCGAGAATCATCAAGAGCTGCTGCTGTATCACTGAACCATCAAGTATATGTATCTCGATCATGCTGAAAAGGAGCTGGAGTGGAGAAACGATCAAGTCAAAGGGAAATGAGAGATCCCTTTGCCTGATCCGAGGCACCGAACAAGAGTGGAAGCTGGAACCAAGGTACACCGCCCTCTAGACCTGGCTTCTGGAATGAATGAGTTGATGTTGAAAAAAGGAGGTCCGCCATAGGTGAGGCAATGAGCGATCCTCAACTAAGGCACGAGAGAAAATAGTAGAGCGACAGACAGACTAACACTAATGATGATGGTGAAATGGAAGGGACTGAGTAGCGAATGGACGACTTCCCTTGTTAGAGCATAAAGGGCATGAATGGCATGGCAGCGACTGACGCAATATCATAAGGGATAGGGGACAGTGGGATTGAAGGCCATAATGTGCGACACAAGAGAGAGACCAAGCAACGAAGGATGGAGGGCTAAAGCGGGGTATAAAGGGACTCGGGATAGACTCCATGAATGTGATGATGACTCAACTTGGATGCTATAAACAAGGGTGACTCGATGGTGTTGCCACACAGTAAAGGCCCAATGGGGGACCAGGAAAAACATGAGTACAAGGTGGGAACTCATGACGAAAATTGACACGAACATGGAAAAGTATGGAGGCGAAGTGGTGCCCCCAGTACAAGTGTTGTAAGTGAGGAAATTTGATTTAAAGGGGAGGTGAAGTGACCCTTCTTGGAAAAAATGGGTCCGGGTGAAGTAGCAAATCACAAAAATGAAAAAAGATGTTGGCTATCTAAAAGAAAATAAAACATGCATTTCAGAAGGGAAATGCTAAGGGTAATATTTCTTGAGATAGAGTGCATTGCGAGGATTAGGAAGGGGATTGCCTTCGAAATACTCTAAGAGGTATGCCCCCTTACCGAGATCCTTACTGATGATGTAAGAGCCTAGCCATAATGAGTCGAACTTCCCATGACCAAGGACGTCATGGGCCTGGTCATATACTAGAACAAGGTTGCCTTCGTGAAAAGTGCGAGGCTGGACTTTTCGGTCATACTGAGCTTTGGTGCGTTTCTTGGCCGCTTCCATGGTTTGCAAGGCAACACGACGGTATTCAGAAGCGCGCTCAAGCATGATAAATCATTGTTCTAGAGGTTGGGTGTCAGGGAGAAGTTCAATGGCCAGATGCAGGGAAGGAATTTCACACTCGATCGGTAAGATTGCCTCCTCTCCAAAGACGAGGTGGAAATGAGTAAACCCGGTGGCGGTTTTAACAGAAGTTCGATAGGCCCACAAAGCAGGGAAGAGCATGAGATGCCAGTTGGTTCTGTGCTTATTTACCATTCGTTGAAGCATAGTCTTGAGGATTTTTTTGACCGCTTCAACTTGGCCATTACCTTGGGGGTAATAGGAGGAGGAATATTGGTGCTCAAAACCCAACAGTGAGGATAGCTCATGCCATATCTCATCTTCAAAATGTTTGCCATGGTCAGAGACCAGTTGTTTCGGAACCCCGAATCGAGTGATAACGTGGTTAAAGAAAAAAAGGGCTACGGTAGCTGCCGTGTTGTTAAATGTTGGCATGGCCTCGGCCCATTTTGTGAAATAGTCGACCGCCACGATGATATATTTGTGGTTACCAGCAAATGGCAGGCGACACTCCATAAAGTCGATGGCCCATTTACAAAAGGGACCAGTTGAGATGACCGGATGAAGGGGAGCTGGGGGAGCTCGCGCTTTAGGGGCGAAACATTGGAAATTGGGACAGTGTTTGACTGCCTCAATGCAATCACTGAAGAGGGAAGGCCAAAAATACCCAGCGCACATGACTTTCTGGGCAGTATCAAGACTGGAGAGGTGGCCACCGCAAGCGTCGCTATGGCAGGCATTAAGGACCTGTTCAGCTTCAGCATGTGTGAGGCAACGACGAAGGACAGTATCGATCCCGTGACGATAGAGGTCGTCACCGATAAGGAGGTATCGGGGAGCCTGGTGTCGGATACGTCGGCGAGCCTCACGATCAAGGTGGAGGGTGAACTTTTGGGTTCGCAAGTAAGTAAGAATATCGCCATACCACGGGTCGTCGGAAGTAATGGAAAATAAGTGTTCATCAGGAAAATCATCATTAACTGGGGGGTCTTGCACTCCGGTAGGTAATTCAGAAATGAGCTCGGCGAGGGCTAAGCATTTCTTACTCTTTGGTGTGACAAATTTGAGGTCGAATTCCTGAAGAATAACGACCCAACAGGCGTACTTCCCAGTGAGGATACGACGACTCAAGAGGAAAGCCATGGGGTTGGAATTAGTCACAACCTTGGTGGAGCGCATGAGGATATAATGACGAAGTTTTTGGACTGAGAACACGACAGCCAGCGCTAATTTTTCTTCATATGAGTAGGAAACAGGAGGCCCTACAAGGTTCTTACTGACGTAATAAATCACATGCTCGATACCATTGTCATCTTCCTGGATAAGGATTCCAGCGACCGAATAGGTGGAAGCGGAGATATACAGGATGAATTCCCGATCAAAGTCAGGAGGGCGGATCAAGGGAGCGGATGTGAGAGCCTGCTTGAGGGAATCGAAAGACTCATGAGCATAGGTATCCCAAACAAATGGGATATTAGATCGGAGGAGTCTAAGGAACCCATGTGCGGTGGTGGCATAGGCAGGGATGAACCGACGAAGAAAATTAGCTTTGCCTTGGAGGCTTTGGAGCTGGCGTAGGGTACGCGGAATGGGAAGTTCAAGAATGGCTTGAACTTTCAAAGGGTCTGTTGTACATTTTTACTCCTGCATGTAAATTTCCGATCCGCCATGTTCTGTGGCCCACCATCATGCCGCTCTCGTCGTTTTCCAACCGTTGATCTGTGATTGCCATCCAACGATCCAGACCCCAGTCTTCCCGTCCATTGGCTCTACCGCCACATCGCCCTTCCATCTGTCCCCCGTACGTTCACGTGTCTTATCCCCCGCACGTCCGAAGTAGATTCCTCTGTGCCAATATATATATATATATATATATATGTGTGTGTGTGTGTGTGTGTGTGTGTGTGTGTTTATATGTTTTTTATTCGTATTTTCCGCTATTCTTCCCTCACGTCCAGACTGTGTCACGTAAAACCCGCATTTCGTCCATTCGTGAAAGCCTCCATTGTTTTTCTTCCGCTACCCTGAGTGTTCCCGTCTTCTGTCTGTGTCCACGTCATCATTTTCATCTCCACCTTCACACCCCACACCTCTGAGTCTGATTTCTCTAATATGTTTATGAGTTTTGCAGGTTTTAAAAGTAATGAAAAGGGCGTTTTAATTCATGGTTTCCATAGCAGAGATTAAGAGCATTTCAAAAGATGATATATTGCTGGCAAAGTTTAAAGAGGAAGCCGAGGGTAGGTGTGAGAAAAGATCGCCATTAAAGAAGACAAAGATATGGATTCACCGAACCCTCCAGAGAGATTCGCCCTGCATTAAAGGTCCCGGATTCAAATCCAAAGCTGAGGGCCGAGAGTACAGTACAGAATTGCAGACTATCTCAGGGCTCTTACGGCATCAGATTTTTCCTCAGCAAAGAGCCGAGCATTGTATATATTTTATTATTTGTGTCTTGTATAAAAGGAGATTTTCCTCCCCCAGTATTTATTTCTATAGACAGTTTGTAAAGTACGTTCATTTAAAGTTAGTCATTCAGAGATGGGCGCGAATGTTTTCCACCATCTGATTCAAAATAAGTCATTAAATGTTTTTCATCTACCTCCTCCTCTAGAATTTTCTATCTTCTCTATAAAAGCTCAGAAAGAAGACATGGTAAGGGTTCCAGATTTCTATCAGCAAATGGTGCAGTGAGAATGCTTTTGTATACATTCTGTAATATTTCTCTATGAAGGTTCAGAGCCCGTAGGGTCTCAGTGAGGAGGAGTTATAACTGTAATGAGGATTCTGGTCTTTGGTATCTCACAGTATGTAATTTCTCTTATGTGTTAATGCAATATCTCTCTTTCATGCTATTTATCTTCTTGTATCATGTTCTAGAATGCGAGTGGCTCACTAGTTTGCAGTAAGGATTCATCCTTGTTGGTGCCCTTTCTGGAATTAGTCAAGCGCTTTAAATAGGCCTAGTCATGATATACTGTTCCATGTTCACTTCATCCATATTTTCTGCTATATTGGTTGCATGAGGAGGGTGCTTTTAAAACGCCATTGTCATATAAGGATTCATGAATCGGCATGCCCTTATGTGGTTCTGTTGTGTATCTGGGTATCAGTTTCATGTTAGCTAATATTTTTCTCTATGTCTCCTCACTGCACTCACTTTTGATACTTGATTTCTGTGATGTATCATTTGAACTGGCCCTCTTTACAGTAAGCGGTCTCTTAACTGTCTGATGCATTTGTATTGGAGTTTTACATGATGTCCCTACACTGTTCTTATCTGTGTACCAGCTGCTGAGAGAGATTGGTCCCATTCATAATTCATTTCCTTGTTCTAACAAGAGATAGTAAGTGAGTTCTTTGGACTGACAACCTAAGCTATATAATGAGCTCCTTGCTATATTAAGATGTCCTAGGCACTGGTCTATGGCAACTCTAGACTGTCTCTAGGGGGGTGACAAAATCATCCACAACATCTTTCTGGCACCGTTGCCGGGGACGAATTCAAGAAAATCAATTTCCCTGGGTCTCGACAAATTGATTTCACTCTCTAATTAGGTGAGCACAGAGAGTTGAAGAGTTGCGTATCTCTCACCTTGGCGACTCCACGTTGGTCTTTATTTGACAAATCTATTGGTAGTCTTGGCTTCTCGTAAGCCACATTTGAGGTCAGATACCTCACAGCCGAAAACACCTTTGTCTGACCCGGAGAAGATCATTCACAGAAGAAGTTGGAAAGAGAAGAAATCAGTTCCTGCTGAAATTCTTGAATTGTCTGAAGAATATTATCCATCCTCTTCTTCCCAAGAAATCCAAGTAGAAAATCCTGACTCCACTGAGGAAAATATTGAATATTACTCGGATAGCCCACCTAGGGGAAGCGCTAGAACCAAAGAGAACTTTTGTCCTACCCCTGAATGCGAAGTTAAAGAAGTTACAGAAGTAGCCCCTGTAAATCGTGAATTATTTCCATCTACACCTCAAGCTTCTGTACAGTATACTCCCATTGTTATCCATACCCCACTTCCTCCTTCTCCTCTTCCTCCATTTGTACATCAAACTATTATAGCCCCATCTCCTCCAATGGCCAATGTCCCTGCCTTCCTGTTGAACAAATATGCTCCACTGGCCTTACCTCAAGTGCTGAATGATATGCCGCAAGATTATTTGAAGATTTTGCCCAGATTTAATGGAGAAAATGAGATTGATGCTCAGAAACATCTTGAGGTTTTCTGTGCCTTTGCAGAAAATTTAAATGTTGAACATTTGGACGTGGTCTTAAGATTGTTTGTTCAATCTCTAGATGGTGAAGCAAGAAAATGGTTCAAGACATTAGCAGAACGTTCCGTAAATACCTGGGAAATAATGGAAGAGGTTTTTCTCAGGAAATGGGGAGAAAATAAAGATCACGGGCAGTGCCTCGTTGAATTCAATATGCTAAAGAAGAAACATAATGAGGTGGTGGAAGAATTTATCAAAAGATTTAATAAATTATATCTGAACCTTCCTGCTGATATGAAACCTCACCAAAATGCTGCCAAAGTTGTTTTTATAGCAGCTTTTGACTCTGATTTCGGTTTCTCTCTGCGGGAAAGAATGCCTGTCACCCTGGATGATGCTCAGACAGATGCTCTAGAGTTGGAGGCAAATTTTGCTGCCACTGGTAAGTCAAAGGGAAAAGTCGAACAAGATACTAGAAGGAGAGGAAAAGAAGAGGTTTCTACCTCTAATCAAGACAAAGACTCTGACAAGATGGATGAAATAAGCAAAATGATTAAGAATATGGTTAAACTTGAGTTGGAGGCCAAGAATTCAGCCCCCAAGAATTTTTATAATGCTCCGAATAGAGGATATAATCCCCAGTACAAAAGGCCACCTCTCCAGATATTGTCGAGAGAGACAAAGGAACAACAAGATCAGGTACCCCATCCCTTGTACCTGGAAGGCCCAGTAGGTGACTCCACTGGAGATGCGGCTTATGGATTAGAGGATTCCAATCTGGCCTTTTCACACAATGATGATATGGAGTGCCCCTTGCAAGAAGAAGACAAAGAAACAGAGATTGACCATTACTGTAAGCAATTTGCTGATTTCATGGAAGCACAATTCAACGTCAAATATGATCTCAGATCCTCAACGAAGAGGACCATAACTCAGGAGCAAGAAGAAGAACCACCTCAGAAAGAAGCATCTGCTCAGAAGGAATCAACAACAAAGAGATGCATAGAAAAAGGTAAGAATCTTCTGAATACCCCCTTACAGTCTAATGATCAGATTCCCTCTTCTTCTAAAATAGTCAGTCCTCCTAATGCTAAGCTGGTGTCAAAGGAAGTCAAGCCTTTAGTTGAGAATAAGGAGTCAAAAGAAATTGTGATAGAAAAGCCCCCATCTGCTTTCAATTTGCAAAAAGAGCTTGAAAAAATTAAGATTCCTCTCCCACTAACTGAGTTATTGAAACAGCCTGTATATCAGTCTCAAGTTACCTCCTTTATGCTTCCTCCTGAAATACCGATTGCACCTGATAGTTTAAATCTTCAAGAAGAAAGACCCATGGTAGTCTTTGGCCCACACGTTGAGGAGATAGATCCTTCTACTCCTCCCTTTTATGTGTCTCTAGTCATTCATGACCTGCTGTTACACAACTGTATGTTAGATTCTGGGGCTTCCCATAATCTTATGCCTTTGTCTGTCATGGAGCAACTAGGGCTGCAAATTACAAGACCATATAAAGATTTATATTCATTTGATTCCAAAAGGGTTAAATGCTTGGGAATGATTAAAGATTTGGTGGTAAATTTGGCTCAAATCCCGGCAAAAAGTGTGGTCATGGACATTGTGGTTGCTGATATCCCAGCCCGCTTTGGCATGCTGTTGTCAAGGTCCTGGGGTACAAAGATTGGGGGATCAATCAAATTAGATTTAACATATGCTACTTTCCCAGTCTTTGGAGGTCAGGAAAGGAGGTTATACAGGGAGACTAGATTTGTCAAAATGGTAACCAAAGCTGACTGCTCAGATAATTCACCTGTGTATAACAAAGAGGGTGACTTCTCATGTTTGATGTTAGAAGAAAATCAGAATTATGCTCATGAGCCCCTTTTTGGTCAAATTCAAGCTGAGCAGCCTAAAGGAGATCAGGAATCAGAAATTTGGACTTTGCACTTTGATGGAGCAAATTCAAGAGAAGGTAATGGAGCTGGGGTATTATTAATATCTCCCGCAGGAAAATGGGTGCCGCTGTCTTTTAAATTGGAATATGAGGCTACCAACAATGTAGCTGAATATGAGGCATTATTATTGGGGTTGCAGACAGCTAAAAACATGGGCATCCAATGTTTAAAAGTCTTGGGAGACTCTGAGCTAGTGGTGAGACAGATCAAAAATCAATGCCAAACCAAGCATCCTCGGCTCAGATCATATAGAAATGAAGTATGGGACATGATAGAAAATTTCTTCTTGGCGTTTAATATACAGTTCATGCCCCGGGAACAAAACAGAATAGCAGATTCTCTTGCTGTAGCTGCCAGTACATTCCGTCCTCCTCAAAATCCACTTTTAAGATATGAAGTGGAGGTACGGTACATACCATCCATTCCAGATAACATAAAGCACTGGCAGGTATTTGAGGATGATGAACAAATGAAGAGATTCATGGAGACAGTGGGAGAATTCACAAATATAGAAATTGATGATAATGAGGAGGAAGAAGCTGAAAATATTGCAGAAAATAAATGGGAAGAAAGAATAGTAGGAAATAAAGTGCTGCAGCTGAAAGGAAATGTTATACCTAGAGGTCTGGTGCCTCTAGAAAGATTATTTAACAAAGATGATATTCCATTGCAGCCTAGCAAAGTAACAGAAGAAGATCAAGTAGGAGATTTGAATCTGGGTACTTCTACTGATCCCAAAATCGTCAAATTATCCAAAAGAGTCCCAGAGGATTATTAAGAAAAATATTTGAAGTTATTTCAATCTTACAAAGATGTTTTTGCTTGGTCCTATCAGGACCTAAAAACTTTTGATGTGAATATAATACAGCATAAGATTCCATTGAGGGAAGACGCAAAACCTTATAAGCAGAAGCTCAGACAAATCAATCCTCTGCTACTTCCCTCTATTGAAAAAGAAATCAAGAAGCTATTGAAGGCCAAGATAATTGTGCCATTGAGATACTCAGAATGGATAGCGAACCTTGTTCCTGTTCAGAAGAAAAATGGAGAAATAAGGCTATGTGTAGATTTCAGGAATTTGAATAGAGCATCTCTCAAAGATAATTATCCACTGCCTAAGATGGACCACATCCTGCAGAAAGTGGTGGGAGCATCCAGAATGTCAATGATGGATGGATTTTCTGGTTATAATCAGGTGGCTGTATTTCCAGAAGACCAAAAGAAAACTGCCTTCACCATGCCTTGGGGAACATTTATGTATGCCAGGATGCCATTTTAATTAATGCAGGAGCTACCTTTCAAAGGGCAATGGATATAACCTTTGTGGGAGAACAGGACAAGTTTTTAGTGGTGTATCTTGATAATATCACTGTGTTTTCAAAGAATGATGATGAACATATTGAGCATTTAAGAAGAACTTTTGAAAAATGCAGAAGGTACGACCTATCCCTCAATCCTCAAAAATCTTTATTTGCATTAGATGAGGGAAAATTTTTAGGGCACATTGTAACAAGAGATGGCGTGAAAATAGACCCTAAAAGAGTTGAAATGATAAACATCATTCCTCTACCCAGGAATAAAAAGGAAGTACAGGTGTTTTTGGGTCGAATTAATTTCCTAAGAAGATTCATTCCTAACTATGCTGAGATAGTTAGGCATATAACTAATATGTTGAAAAAGGAGAATGAAGTAAAATGGTCCCAAGAGTCTAGAGATGAATTCACAAGGATAAAACAAGCATTTGCTGAAGCTCCTGTGCTAGCAGGGCCAGATTACAAAAATCCATTTATGATTTTCTCATTTGCTTCCCCTCACACAATTGCTGGAGTATTATTACAGAAAAATGAGGAGGAATATGAACAACCTATAGCTTTCTTCAGTCAAGTACTTTATGATGCAAAATTGAAATACAATATATTGGAGAAGCAGGCATATGCCCTGGTAAAGTCCCTTAAAGCTTTTAGAGTTTATGTTTTGCAATCTCATATCACTGCATATGTCCCCACAGCAGCAGTCAAAGACATTCTAGTTCAGGGAGACAGCGAAGGTAGAAGGGGGAGATGGATTGCAAAGATTCAGGAGTATGATCTAGACATAAAACCTACTAAGTTGGTCAAAGGACAGGGACTTGCCAAGATGTTATCAGAGTCAAATCATCAAGCTCTGGGCGTCAATCTATCTGTGATAGAAAATGAAGAATCCGAGAAAGAAGAGGAGCAGCAAGGACTAGAGATGGCTACTCAAAAGGTACGTGTGAAATATTTAACTAGTCCTTGGTACAAAGAAATTGTTGAATATCTTTTAACACTTAGCTGTCCTCCAAGTTGTGATAAAATAAAATATAGAGCCGTAAGGATGAAATCACAGAAATATATAATTTCCAATGGACAGCTCTATTGGAGAGACCCTCTAGGTATATTACTGCTATGCCTCACAGAAAATGAAGTAGAAAATATATTGACTGAATTCCACGATGGGATATGTGGAGGGCATTTCAGCTGGAGGGCCACAACTCATAAAATCTTGAGGGCTGGTTTTTACTGGCCAAAATTGTATTCAGATACTTTTTCTTGGGTCAGAGCATGTGACAAGTGCCAAAGATTTGCAGAAAGACAGAAGTTAGCAGCTTTGCCCCTAATTCCTATTCATGTGAACGAACCATTTCAGAAATGGGGATTAGATTTTATAGGAGAAATACATCCCCCATCGAGTGGCCAACATAAATGGATATTAATAGCCACAGATTATTTTACAAAATGGGTGGAAGCCATACCTACAAGAAATGCTACAGATTCCGTGATAATGAGGTTTATAGAGGATAATATCATATCTAGGTTTGGCTGCCCTGCAACAATTGTAACTGACAATGCGCAGGCTTTCAGGTCTGCCAGATTTGTGAATTTCTGCCGAAGATATAACATCATCCTGACTCATTCCACAGCATACTATCCATAGGGAAATGGTCTAGCAGAGTCTTCTAATAAAACCCTGGTGAGGGCCCTGAAGAAAACGATAAGTGAAAATCAAAAGAATTGGGACTCTCAATTGAAGTTTGCTTTATGGGAAAATAGGATAACCAGCAAAAGAGCAACAGGAAAATCTCCATATGAGCTGGTATATGGAAGAGCAGCTGTGTTTCCTGTGCAATTGGCTTTGCCAGTAGCACGTTTTATGCAGGAAAATCAGGAGGAACCAGATGACATGATCCGAAGAATTAACCAGCTGGTAGAGTTGGAGGAAACACGAAACCAGGTAAATCAGAGATTAATAGAATATCAGGAGAAAATGAAGAATGTATTTGATCAGCATGCAAAGGATAGAAATTTTCAAATTGGTGACCTGGTTCTTAGATGGGATGTTTGCAGAGCAGAAAAGGGCAAGCATGCTAAATTTGATCCGCTGTGGTTTGGGCCATTCAAGATAGTGAAGCTAGGAAGAAACAACACCTTTTCTTTAGAAAACCTACAGGGTGATTTGTTGGATGCACCTGTGAATGGCCAATTCCTCAAGCCATATTTCCAATTCTGACCCAGGCTAGGAATGCCCGACTGTAGATATTGTATATAGGTTGTTTTGATTTTTATTTTATAAAGGAAAGAATGCTGGCAGTTACCTGAAGAAGAAGCGTAGGGGAATTGAAAAACGGAGTAAAACATTCAATGGTCTGCGTGTTCTCGACATGTCCGAGGATGAACATGTCGTCCCCAGATGGAGTCGATGTTGTACATTTTTACTCCTGCATGTAAATTTCCGATCCGCCATGTTCTGTGGCCCACCGTCGTGCCGCTCTCGTCGTTTTCCAACCGTTGATCTGTGATTGCCATCCAACGATCCAGACCCCAGTCTTCCCGTCCATTGGCTCTACCGCCACATCGCCCTTCCATCTGTCCCCCATACGTTCACGTGTCTTATCCCCCGCACGTCCGAAGTAGATTCCTCCGTGCCAATATATATATATATATATATGTGTGTGTGTGTTTATATGTTTTTTATTCATATTTTCCGTTATTCTTCCCTCACGTCCAGACTGTGTCACGTAAAACCCGCATTTCGTCCATTCGTGAAAGCCTCCATTGTTTTTCTTCCGCCACCCTGAGTGTTCCTGTCTTCTGTTTGTGTCCACGTCATCATTTTCATCTCCACCTTCACACCCCACACCTCTGAGTCTGATTTCTCTAATATGTTTATGAGTTTTGCAGGTTTTAAAAGTAATGAAAAGGGCGTTTTAATTCATGGTTTCCATAGCAGAGATTAAGAGCATTTCAAAAGATGATATATTGCTGGAAAAGTTTAAAGAGGAAGCCGAGGGTAGGTGCGAGAAAAGATCGCCATTAAAGAAGACAAATATATGGATTCACCGAACCCTCCAGAGAAATTCGCCCTGCATTAAAGATCCCGGATTCAAATCCAAAGCTGAGGGCCGAGAGTACAGTACAGAATTGCAGACTATCTCAGGGCTCTTACAGCAGCATATTTTTCCTCAGCGAAAGGCAGAGCATTGTATATATTTTATTATTTGTGTCATGTTCATAAGGAGATTTTCCTCCCCGGCATTTATTTCGGGAGATGATCTGTAAAGTACATTTATTTATAGTTAGTCATTCATAGTGTGGGCGCGAATTCTTTCTGCCATTTGATTCAAAATAAGTCATTTAATGTTTCCTATCTACCTCCTCCTCTGGAATTCTCCATCTCCTCTATAAAAGCCCGAAAAGAAGACATTGTAAGGGTTCCAGATTTCTATCAGCAAACTGTGCAGCGAAAAGGCTTTTGTATACATCTTGTTAAATTTCTGTATGAAGGTTCAGAGCCCGTAGGGTCTTAGTGAGGAGGGTTTATAACTGTAATGAGGATTCTGGTCTCTGGTATCTCACAGTATGTAATTTCTCTTATGTGTTAATACAATCTCTCTTTCATGCTATTTATCTTCTTGTATCATGTTCTAGAATGCGGGTGGCTCACTAGTTTGCAGTAAGGATTCATCCTTGTTGGTGCCCTTTCTGGAATTAGTCAAGCGCTTTAAATAGGCCTAGTCATGATATACTGTTCCATGTTCACTTCATCCATATTTTCTGCTATATTGGTTGCATGAGGAGGGTGCTTTTAAAACGCCATTGTCATATAAGGATTCATGAATCGGCATGCCCTTATGGTTCTGTTGTGTATACGGGTATCAGTCTCATGTTAGCTAATATTTTTTTCTCTATGTCTCCTCACGCACTCACTTTTCGTGCGCTGCAGCAGTGTATCATTTAAGAATACCCTCTTTACGATGGCAGGTCTCTTAGCCCCGTCGATGCCTTTGTGTTGGATTTTTACATGATGTCCCTACTGCTTTGTTCTTATCGGTAATACTAGGCTGTGAGAGAGATTGGTCCCATTCATAATTCATTTCCTTGTTCTAACAAGAGATAGTAAGTGAGTTCTTTGGACTGACAACCCAAGCTATATAATGAGCTCCTTGCTATATTAAGATGTCCTAGGCACTGGTCTATGGCAACTCTAGACTGTCTCTAGGGGGGTGACAAAATCATCCACAACAGGGTCAAGAGTGATACCATCCTTAGACACTATGAAGCCTAAGAGACGGCCGGCAGGAACGCAAAAGATGCATTTCAACAGGTTAAGGCGGATATTATACTTGCGACATCAGAGAAAAATGGTACGCAGATCGTGTAGGTGCTGTGCCCGATGCTTAGAACGCGCAGTGAGGTTGTCTAAATAAGCAAGGATAATATGAGCTAAGTCATGGAAACAATAAGACATGGCTCGTTGAAAAGTGGCGCCGGCGTTTTTAAGGCCGAAAGGCATGACCCGGTAAGCAAAATTTCCCCACGGACTAATGAACGCGGTTTTTAGTTGATCAGCAGGACGGATAACAATTTGGTTGTATCTGGAGAAACCATCCATAAAGGATAGAACCTCATGCCCCGAACAGTCGTCAATGATTTGTTCAATGAACGGTGTGGGGAAGTTGTCTTTGGGACAAGCTTTGTTTAAGTCACGAAAGTCCATGCAGACACGGGTGGTGCCTTGTTTCTTGAGAACGGGAACTGGGTTGGATACCCAGGTGGTGTATTCAATGGGGTAAATGAAACCAGCCTGCTTGAGCTTATCGATTTCGGCTTTGATAGCGTCACGTCTGGAAGGATGAATGGGTCTCAACTTTTGACGGACCGGTTTTGCATCAGGCCATGTGTCGATATGGTGTTCGACGATGGCGGGATCGAGTCCGGGAATTTCAGAATAGGACCAGGCAAAAATATCGCAGAATTCTTTGAAAAGCTTGGTGTAAGCTTCAATTTCTTCCGGGGTGCTTTGGGCGCCCAGGGTGACATATTCTTCGATTCCTGGTTTAATTGAAATGTCAATTTTGATGGTAGGAGAGATATTGGCCATGTTTCCTTCTTCAAAAGAATCAGGTACAGGGATGGGATTTTTGAACCAATCGAATGCATTGGGAATGAAGTCTTTGGTTTCCACAGCATATTGGTCATGGGACTGCTATGGGAGGAAGTATGCGCGATGGTGCATATCATCCCAAAAAAAGTCAGGGTTGGTCATGGCTTCCATAATGTCTTCATCGGACTGGAAGATGGGAAGACTGGAGGAAGAAGGATCACCCGATGAGGTAGTGATGTGTGACGGGTCATCTTGTGGAGAAGGGCTCAGATGCGCAACGTCAAAAGATCCAAGGTCAACTGAGGGGGAACCGAGAGTGTCTGCAGGTTGAAGGCTAGGTGAACTATCTCTCAAGGATGATGATAGGTACAAAATGGTGGTCGAAGGCTCTGTTGGTTCGATAGTGGGAGGGGGAATGTGAATGGGAGGGGGAATGTGAATATCCTCTGGTCCTATCGAAGTAGAACTCGCAGACAAGTGAGAAGGTATCTTGTCATGCGTAGCCTTGAATTGGCGGTATGTGTCCAAGGAGGAACGATACTCGTCAAGGCGGGGACAGAGGTGGGTGTAATGGCCATGGAAATCGCACAAAGCACAAGGGTGATTTGTGCGCAAGGTTTTGAGTTTCGAGATGGAATCTGGGATAGTGACGTAGACTTCGGGGATATCAGAGTTGGGAAATGTCTCGTTGACCAGGATCTTGAGGTGTGGCAATTCAGGACACATATGGGTGGCGTGACCGACAATATCGCACAAAGCGCACTGGATAGCGGGCTTTGGCGGTCGCAGAGGGGTAGGGGTTGTCGGGGCGGCTTGGTCCTGATTGGTTGCCCCCTTACGAGCTTTGCCTTTCTTTCCCGGGGCTGGCACCATAGGGGCAGGGTCCTAGGGAGGTGCGGGGGGCCCGGAGGAAGCGAGGGGGACCGATTGAAACGGTGTCAAAGCAAGGTAGGGTTTGGGGTGACCGAGTGGGGTAGCGGCTGGAAGGTCAATGTACCAGACGGGTATGCCCAAGGTCAGGTTAGGGAGAGAGAGGGTGGCCATGACTGGTACCGTGTACACTCCTAGTGGGGGAGCTAGGAACAGTATCTGACCAGAGGGGTAATGGCTAGGTGGGATGGCTCCTAAATGGCTAAGGCTTGGAGGAACCGTGCCAGGAGGATAAAGAGGCTCATGACTACCAACTGCAGGTGAAGGGCTAGGAGCAGGTTGCAGAGGGCAAGGTTGCTGAATAGCCGAAGCGGGTTGCTTGAGAGCAGCCCGAGATGATTGCATCATGCAAACATTCGGTGAGCTGGGGTCAGAGATAGGAGGAGGAGGAAGACCAGGGAAGGTTCCGAGCAAAGAGGAGTCTTTGTAAATGCCAGGAGAGACATTGGTCAAGGAATCGACGGTTTGCTTATTCGCTACAGAAGAGATGGTTGTCTCAGGTGAGGTCTGAGATTTTGGCTCATGATATGTCAACTGGTCAATGGTGACTATCTTTCCATTATGAGGGAAAGACATCTTGCGGAAAACCGTGGATGGGACAGCAGACATAGCATAGGTGTAGCTTCACCCCAATAGAATGTTGTAGTCTAGCGGGACGTCGATGACTTCGACGTCAATGCAAACAGTCTTACCGGCAAGGGTGATAGGACAATTACGGAAGAGGCCAATGGGCTGGGAGGCATGGCCGTCCCATGCTCGAAGGGTGATCGTGGAAGGGGCCAGCTCAGGAGATCCGAGTTGCTTCCAAACCGAAGCGGACATCACACAGGTGGATGCCCCCTCATCAATTATACACCGAGAAACGTTGGCGTTCCGGATTTTGATTGGGATTTGGAAGGCGATGGAAGCAGGAAGAGGAGGATGCTCTGATTGATGGGCGTCGAAAACAATCATTTGGTCATCAGCAGGGTCTACAGTGCCCACGGCAGATAGTAGAGCCTTATTTTGGGAAGGGCACGACTGGAGGAGTTCCAGTGCGGAAATGGCAGTAGGAGATTGCGCCAAATCGTCTACTATGCTATACGAATGAGCAGCTCTACTAGAAGCAGCATTTCGATGTAATGGTCCCTTAGGAATCTTGGTATGAACTTCAACTTTGGGTTGAGGGATATGTAAGGGGCCACTGGATGTCGAAAGAGGCTCTGTAGAACCTGAATAAGGAGGCTCGGGGGCAGACTGAGCAGGAGGCTTGGGGTACTGGCGAGACCGAGTTTGAAGGTGAAGGTCGACGGTTGGGGATGGATCAGAGTTCATCATGAGGATCTGGTAATCGGAGGAACCAGAAATGGGAGGTGGAGTGGAGACCCGTCCGTCAGGTGGTTGGGTAGCCACGAATCCTTGCTGAGGGAAAGGATCAGTAAACACAGCTGGTTGAGTAGTGGCCACATTAGGGGGAGCATGAGGGGAGGCATGTTTTCCTCACAATGTGGCTTGAGACTCCCACATCTACCGCATCTGTGGTAAAAGGGGACAATCGTGGGTGTAATGACCGTAAACACCGCAACAAGAACAAGGCTTGTTGGTACGAAGAGGCCTGTCCGGCTTGGGATGAGTGCCCTGTTGCTGGTTAGCAGTGTTAGGGTCAAAACCTTGAGGATTGGGTCCAGGAGTACCAGGGGTAGATTGATTTGGATTGCCTCTCCGCCTTCTTTGAGAAGAAGGGGGATTAGTCACACCCTGCTGTGCAAATACTTGCCCTGAAGGGGGCTGTAGGTGCTGTTGCTGGGGTTGAGGAGGCAAGGGAGGTGGAAGCGTATATGCTGGAGGAGCTGGCACACCAGGCTGCGGATAAGGGTAATGGTTAGGTTGGGCAACATTGAGGTAAGCAGGAGGTTGGGAAAAAGGAGGAGGCATGCCGTATCCTGGATACATGCTACCGGGAGGGGGAAGAGTGCTAGAGGTGCTGGCCCCTCCGTGAGGGAGACCATAGCCCATAGGAGATTGAGCATACGGATGGGAAAGGGCTCCAACGATACCGTCGGCGGAATGAGATGCCCCCGGGGAGTTAGCACCACCGGGCCTGGGGAGGTCAGGAAGGATGTATAAACATAACTAGACTGAGCGTAGATTAGGTCATTTTTTAAGGCTATTTGGAGGGCGGCTTCTTCGGTTTGAGGGAAATGGGAGGCGACATCTTTGCTAATGGGAGCTAAGAGAGAGCAAAGGAAGCAGTCCATATAGATCCGATCTTCGAAGGGGGGAGCTCGACATAAGCTGCATCTTCGTCGCCATTCCTGAACATGGGTAGAAAGGTGGGTCGAAGATGTTTTCTTGAAGGAAGTCAAGAGCTCCGTACTAGTATCGTATCGGAGAGGGAGCTGGAAGTAAGATAAAAAGGCTTGGGCAATGGTCGCAAAGGTGGTATGGGAAGAGGTGGCTTGGTCTACATACCATTTAGAAGCTTCGCTGGTAAGCATGCGTTGGAACAAACGAAGACGGATGGAGTCATCGGTAATGGAATTGGAGGAACACCACATGTGGAAAGATCGGACATGATTGGTTGGATCTTCTCCAGCAAGGCCTTCGAACTTAGGGATGTCAGAGGGGAGCTTGGTTGGCATAGAAGGCCAACCAACATCATGGCGGATAGGATCATTGATCAACTGATTGAAATCGGGGAGGCTGAGGCTTGCGATGTACGGCAGCAAGGGTATGGCCGAGGTAGTTCCTGTGGCAGTTCCGCTAGTAGTGGTTCCGGCATTAGGGCCGGGAGCACTGCTAGCATTAGGCCCTAGACCAGACATAGTGAAGGTGACAGGGGGAGAACCAGAAGGAGAAGGAGAACGCAATGAATCAGAAGAGGAGTCAGAGTGTGGACTCGGAGGAGGACTGGCTCGACGACGGCGGGACGGAGCAGGTCGATCGACCGGAAACTGAGGGTGAAGGCCAAGAAGTCTCTGGGAAGTGTGCCTTGGGGGCGCAATGATGACAACACAAACACGACACAAGGGGAAGAAGAATGACCACAAGGGCGAGGAGGTGCATAATCAAGTGATTACAATGTTGAAAACAAGGGCAGATAGGTGCAGTGTCAATTGATTTTAAAGTCTTTGTCTGGCGGTGTAAACCAGGCTCTTCTTCGCTTAGGGTGAGTGTGTGGCGTGTGTTAATTTTAATTTTTAAACCCTTTTCGTTTTGAGAGCAAGAAAAAAGTGTGCTGCGTAACTGAAAATAAATCTGCAGAGAACAGTATATAATGCTGAAATAACATAAAAATAACAGCTACTATTGCATCGATTCAACCCAAGAAGGCGGGTCGCTCAAAACTAATCTAAAAAAGGGCAAAAATCTAGTCAAAACACACTTAAAAAGAGGCCAATAGATCTAGGGTCAAAAGGGACAGGGATCTAAAGGATAAAGCTGCTGAAAGAGGTGCAGATCGCCGCCAAGAGACAGAGGCAAGGTGGCTGGAAAAAAAGAGGAAATCAGAAAAAACAAAAAGGACAGGGAGGAGGTCCTAAAGGGAGGTCCAAACAAAACGACAAGAGGTGATTTGAAAGGAAGAACAGTTGATTTAAAGGGATCTGAGGAGGAGGTATCAGATCTGAAAAAGGGAAGGCTGAAACTCTGAAAAACAGACGGCTGAAACAACTAAAAACTCTTCCACAAAAAGTGGAGGGTACTGAAGCCCTAGGGGGCTAGGTTCCCACTTATATGAGTTAAAACAGATCAGAACTAGGTCAAAGCAGGCTGAGACAGAGGCTGGAAAACCCTAACAGAAGCTTCAGCAAAACCCAGAAAAATTGCAGAAAAACTACTGAAAAATTGGCAGGTCGCAGGTTCTGACCTGTTTTCAGTGCAGGTCGCAGAAAAGAGGCTGAAAAGTGCGACCAGGAGGTCCAGGTCGCAGTTTTTGGGCTGAAAAGTGCGACCTCCCGTTCCGGTTGTCTTGGCGACAGATTTTCGGAAAAGTTGTCGTCTCAGTTGTGGCTGATGTCGCTTACCTGCGCAATAGGGCCAGAAACACATGGAAGTTAGAAATTTTAATGTTTGAGGGTTTTATAGGGGAAAAACAACATGAAAATAGGAAAAAAAAAGCTGAAAAGAAACCCTAGGGTCTAAAGTAGCTGGATATGCAGGAATATGAAAAATGATAGCGGTCGTAATTCAAAACCCGTGTGGAGTCGCCATTTATTAGTATGAATCCTTTGTCGAAGTGTACGAAAAAGGACCACTTTAGCTACGCATAACTAATAGCCCTAACAACAAAAGTGGCTGCCAATATCTTCAGATCTGCAGTTAGTTGATCAAGAAAAGAGCTACAAAAAACAAGATCTATGCATAGAAAGACGTTAAGCAGTAAAAATAAGGGTTTTCTCCATATACCAATAGACAAACAAGAACAATTTTTGAAATAATTTTTGTATTAAGGGCACCTGGGAGGAAAAAAAGAAGGCATATCCAATTCTCCTCAGTGGGATGGGTTCTTGGAAGTCCTCAGCACTTCAGATCTAGAATCTCTCTCTCTTGTTGGTGTAGAAAACCCAATGCAAAGAATAGAGCTCAAAGGGAGCTCACACAGCAAATAATGGAAAAATGTGACCAAGTGTATAGATCCAGAGTGATCTAATAGGCAATAAAAGGTGAAGAATGGTAGGAAAAACCCTCCTATTTATAACAAAATATTGGGTCATTCTAGATCTTGGTGCATGATTAAAATAATGTTAACCAAATCTAGATCCACCTTTTATGGAATATTTTATTATATTTGTTGGAGGGAAAAAGTATTGGACTTGGGTCAAATCCCTTTATTTGTTAATAATAAATAAATAAATGATTTATTTATCTTTTTAAGGAAGTGGTTGAAGGATAATTAAATAAATAATGATTTATTTAATTATTTGAGGGTGATTTGGTCATATTTAACAAGGAATATTATCTAAATAAGATTTAAATAATTATTCCTAGAAAATAATAAGATAAATAAAGGTTTATCTAATTAATTTCTTTGTTTTTGGGTTAAACATGACTAGGAATAATAGTTAAATTATGGTTTAATTAATTATTCAATGAGGAAAATTAAACAAAATGGGTTTGTTTAATATTTCCTGTTGGGGTTTCCTGTTTAGACCATAAACAACCTAATAAATGTGGTTTGCTAAGTTATTTTACATAGTGAAAGCAATTTTACTTAGGGTAAAATTGGTCTTACATGGTGTACTTGGGTCCATCTAATGATAATAGGTTAGATGACCAAAAAATGGTGTAACAGCTGGTGTACTTCTATTATTGAAAGATCCATTAAAACACTGTAAAACCACCTAAAATCAGTTTGACCTATGGTACATGTATTGCTGAGACTTGAGGGTTTATGAGTTCCGCGACCTAGGGTTGTAACCAAATTATTTGCAGAATGGGAAGGTCTGTTATGACTGGTCTATAGTAGATAGAGGTTCTTTGGCTATAGGATAGTTTTCCAAGGGAGAAATTGTTGGGTGTGGAGCCTGATTATCTTGTTTAATTTGTATCACAACATTGGACCCCTGTACCTTAAAAGGGGCGGCAATGCCACCCGTAATTAATCGCTACCGTGGGGGGTCCAGGGGGGGCAGTAGCGCTTTTTGGAGCCACCCCTGGTGGGGGCTTTCGGGGGCAGTGCACCCGAAGCTAAAAACATATGTAAAATTGCCTTGTAAAAGTATAGTAATTCCTAGTCAATCTGGGCCGTTCATTAGGCAAATGATCTGACGGTAGAAGTTATGTTTAGATTAGGGTTTTTTTCCCTAGAAGGAAACCCCCTTGTATATATGAGGGTATTGTATTGCGGCTGTGTATTATCATATGTGTATTCTTGGAGCGAGAAACAGAGAGGGAGATTATGAGAGAGAAAAGAGGATATTATAGCGGATCTGTTGTAGGTTTTGTCTCTTCATTTTTGCTGGATAATAGAAAGGAAGGACTGGCTGTTCGAGGTGGACATAGCCCAAACTGGGTGAACCACGTATATCTGTGTCTCTCTAGTTTTATGTGTTTTGTGTGCTTGTATTTTCCGCATATTTGATTTGTTGCATTGCTCTGTAATATTTAATTTTCTAACAGAAATACCTAAAGCGCCACTACCTAACTTAGGGGAGACTTCTTTGGAAAAATTTGGATTGTTTTCTTTGGAGCTGATGGACAAGATAGTATGGATGAGGCTAGATAGGGCTCGATAATGAGGTTTCATCTCATCATGGGAAGACTGAAAGGTAAGAGGGCAAAAAAGTTTATGGGTGTTTTCTAGCTGGAAAATTTGACAATTTTTTAGATCAGCTACTAGAAAACTTGACTGTTACAATTAGTCATCACCAATAAGTGAAAATACTGATGACTAACAATGGCTCCATTTGGGGAGGGCAGCTCCTTTTCAGAAGGTGTCCAGAATTTCAGATCTTTGGCTTATGAAGACCAGTGCCTTATCCATTGGCGCAAATTTCATTCTTCCTTGATGCTATTTCTGAAAATTGACAGCATGATTAGCATCAATGATACTTCTACCTACCCCACTATCTTTCCTAACATTTTTCTTCCTTTGGGTGCATTTGGATTAGCAACCCTTTTGACAATATATATTTTTTTGAAAAATGAACCTATCTAGTTCTACACTTATATCTGCCGGGAGTTCAGATTAAGCTGATGAAATCCTTCATTACTCTACCAATGCTAGATCAACTGTCAAGGTTAAGCTGTTTGACAGGATTTTGTTCTCTAATTTAAAACATGAAATTTAAAATGATCAAATTAGGTTTAGACAGTCTGATTTGTCATGTACTTGCAGCATGAAAGACAAGCTGCACACAAATATTATTTTGCATAAAATGGAAACTAGGAAAATGGGGCTAGGATGCAAAATTTGTTTTTCATCTCTGCTTTCCTCTTTGGTTCTGTTTTGAGCATGTGGAACCAGTATCTTTTCCTAATCTACTCTCTTTGATAAGTCAAGCTTACACAATGTTGACCATCTTTTCCACTCACTAACTTATCATCAAATAAATTTAAAACATGTTCAGCTATGATTAGGCTAGATAACTGAACAAGACATTTGAGCACTAGTAGCGGCATTTAGACTTGCGCGCTTTCTGAATGACTGTTATTTTTTAACATGGGGCCTTTTTTCTATTTTTCAAACCGCCCTCTTTTCTATTTTTCTATTGTTTTTGACTTTTCTGCTTTTTATCTATTTTTCAAACAGTGTTATATACAATGATTGAAAATGTTTTAAAATTGGAGCTCTTGAAAAAAATAATGCTTTAATGTCCTGCCATTCAGAGGACCTCCAAAAGTTTCAGTCCCATCAGGTTCTTGTAGGAAAAAGGCATTGTTTTCGCTAACTGAGCTGATGATGAAAGGCCCCTTCCATAAGTTTTCAAACTTACCATGTTTACCTTTGTCTTCTCTTCTAGAATCCCATTTTAGCACTTTGTCCCCAATCTGAAAATCATTTTCCTTTGTCCTTTTGTCAAAAATATATTTTATTTTTGTCTTGCGCTAACTGATCCTTTTGGTAAACTTCTTCTCTGGTTTGCTGTAAATGGATAGTTTGATTTACCATTCTTTGCATGTCATTTTCTTCTATTTGAACTTCTTGCAATAACTTCATTACCAGAACCCCTAGAGATGTTGGGAAAATGGCATCTATGCCATAAACTAGTTGGTAAGGAGACATACCTATGGATTTTTTGGTGGTTAGTCTATCAGCCCATAGTGCGTGTACTAGTTTTCCATGCCATGCTTTTTTATTTTGTTCAAGAAGTTTTTTGATGATATTGACTAGGCTTTTGTTAGAGGACTCGGCTAAACCATTACCTTGAGGGTAATAAGCTGTGGAATGTCCTAATGAAATGTGATATTTGTAACAGAATTCAACCATTCTTTTGGAGGAGAAGGCAGTGGCGTTATCTGTAATGATCTTTCTAGGACAACCAAATCTAGATAGGATATTGGTTTCTAGGAACTTGATGATGACTGAATCGGTGGCATTCTTGGAAGGTATGGCTTCTATCCATTTGGTAAAGTAATCAGTGGCTGTAAGGATCCATTTATGTTGAGAAGATGAGGAAGGGTGAATTTCCCCAATAAAATCTAGACCCCATTGCTGGAAGGGTCCTTCGACTATGATGAGGTGTAAGGGAAAAGGTAAAAGATTTTTCTTGCCATAAAAAATTTGACACTTATGGCATGTCATAACTAGTTTGTGAGTGTCAGGGAATAAGGTAGGCAAATAATAACCAGCTCTAAGGATTTTGTTCGCTGTAGTTTTCCAGTAGAGATGGCCTCCACATTCTCCTTCATGCATTTCATGCATAATTTTCTCTGCATCAGACTCAAGCAAACATTTAAGCAGCATACCAGTGGGATTTTTCCAATATAGAAGACCATCTATAATGCAAAAATTTAAAGACTTTTTTTTAAGAAATCTTGCTTTTGTCTTTGATAAAGTTGGAGGAGCATTTAGACAAAATAATACATAAAGAATATCTGCATTCCAAGGTGAATTTAAAAACACTTGTTCAACATGAGGGGCTGTGCATTCTTCCTGTTCTTCTAAGGCATCAACAAAATTTATATCTAAAGCTTGGAGGTTGGTTTCAACCATTAGTCTTGCAATTCCTTGTCCTTTAATTAGTTTGGTAGGTCGGATTTCTAAGTCATATTCTAAGATGATAGTGATCCATTTTCCCCTTTTGCCATCGGGATCTTGGTTTAATATGTCTTTGATGGCAGTATTAGGGACAAAAGCGACGACATGAGAGTGCAAGATGTAAACTCAGAAATATTTCAGTGCTTTTACCAATGCGAATGCCTATTTTTCCATGATGTTATATTTCAAGGGAGCATCTCTTAGGGATTTGCTAAAAAAGGCAATGGGTTGCTCTTGCCCTGCTGCGTTTTTTTGCAACAACACAACAGTGATTGTGTGTTCAGAGGCAAATTAAAAAAGGTAAAAATCTTTGGCGAAATCAAGACTTATCAATACTGGTGTTTCAGTTAGGGCCTTTTTAACTAGTTCAAAATATTTTTTGGCTTTTGTAGTCCATTTAACCCCGACCTCTTTCTTCAACATATTTGTGATATCTCTCAGGAGTTCGGCAAGGTTTGGGATGAATCTTCTCAAGAAATTTATCTTTCCGATAAAGGATTGCAACTCCTTTATGTTTCTGGGGTGACTTATTTGTAATATTCCTTCGATTCTCTAGGGGTATATATTTATTCCCTCTTCCGAAATAATGTGACCTAGGATTTTTCCGTCTTCTAGACTGAAGTGTGTTTTCTTGGGGTTTAGGGATAAACCATATTTTCTACATTCGTTAAAAACCTTTCTTAAGTGTACCAGGTGTTCTTCATCTGATTTGGAATATACTGTAATATCGTCAAGATATATGACTATGAAATAACCTATGTCTTCTGAGAAGGCTATTTTCATGGCTCTTTGGAATGTGGCACCGACATTCATCAATCCAAAAGGCATTTTAACGTACATAAAAGTGCCCCAAGGTGTGGTGAAAGCTATTTTGTGTTGATCAGTGGGGTAAACCAGCACTTGGTTATAACTAGAAAAACCATCAAGTAATGAGATCCTTTTAGCACCTACTACCTTTTGAAGTATGTGGTCCATTTTGGGAAAAGGATAGTTGTCCTTTAAACAAGCTCTATTTAGGTTTCGGAAATCGATACAGAATCCGATTTATCCAGTATTTTTCCTAACTGATACTAGATTTGAGACCCACTCAGAGTATTGGAGGGACACTATTATCCCAGCATCGTACATCTTTTTGATTTCCTTTTCAACCAAAGGTAGTAACACTGGGTTTATCCTTCTTAACTTTTGTTTGAAGGGCTTATGGTTTTCTTTGAGGGGGATCTTATGTTGAATGATGCTTGTTTCATATGATTTCAAATCTTGGTATCCCCATGCAAACACATCTTTAAATTCTTTAAAAAACTTGATGTACTTATGTTTTATGTGAGGCAGAAGGGTTTTGGATAGTTTGATCTTTCTAGGTTCTTCTGATCTTCCTATGTTATATTCTTCTATGTCGACCTCAGTAGATTCCATTTTTGGCTTTTTGGCCACATCGTTAAAATCAAACAATTCCTCTAAAGGCGCAAGCCCTCTAGGTATGGTGTCATTTTCACAATGTAAGACTTCGAGTTCTCTTTCCTCTCCTATCTCAGTTCCACATGAATGATCTATGAGGTTTAGATTCATCCAAGAAGGTGGATTTGGCTCTTGGTCTTGATTTTGGCCAGATTTCTTTTCTTCATTTTCTAAGTCTGTTTTGGTTACTTAAAATTCATTCCTAGATTGTAAGAAATCATCAAATTGATCATCATCTTTGAATATTTGCCAATGGTCAACATTATCTGGTATTGTAGGGCGATGTTTGACCTGAATACTATGTTGCTCACTTAAACATGGTATTTGGCCATTTCTTGCAGGAAAGGTGAGCTCATTTTCTAGGCTATTTTGAATCCTAGGAATATAAGTGAGTTCATACTTGTCGAAGGTTTTGAGGATGTCTAAAGCTGCATTCCTGTATTATCTTAGTATTGGGTTTTTTGTTGAATATTCACCTTTGATTTTCTTGGTTACAAGCTCTGAATCTCCCTGGGCTAATACTTTCTTGGCGCCTAAGTCCTTAAGTATGTGCAGACCAATGAGAAGGGCCTCATATTCTGCAATTTTGTTAGTAAATTGGAATTATAATCTGAAAGAATGACCTTCATTAGTATTGTGTATCCAGATGCCGGCCCCCGAACCAGTTTTTCCACAAGAACTGTTAAAGATTATACTCCAAAGAGCTTCCTTTTCATACATGATACTAAGTTGTTTTTCAGGTTTCTTAGAGCTTTGGTCATTAGTATCTACATCCAGTAATGGGAAATGTGTTTTTGATGGTTTGAAAACCTCTTCATTTTCTATTATTTGCTTGTTTATATCACTTTCATTGTATAAGATAAAAGAATCTAAATTGGAATGAATGGAATAAATGGGAGTATTGTTTGACTTATCCCGGTTGCTAACCATGTATTTCATGTGAGTCTCTTAACATAATCTCCTAGTCTGGTTGAAAGCTGGGATGGTAGCGAATGACATATCCATTTGAAGGTTACCTTGTATTTTGGCAGTCCATGCCCTTGATAGTATCATTCCATACTTAGGAGGGATATCAGCCACTACTACGTCCATGACTAGTTTTTTCGCTGGTAGTTGTGTTAAAGCAAAACCCAGGTTCTTTATTAGACCTAAACATTTGACTTGACTTGAGTCAAAGGAGTACAGGTTTTTGTAAGGTTGAGTTACCTCTAGTCCCAGGTTTTCCATGATTGCTTTAGGCATGAGGTTATGGGAGGCGCCAGAATCTAACATGGCATTATGTAATATCTTGTCCCATATGTTCAAACTCACATAGAAAGGAGAAACAGTTCCTTCTTGGTATTCACCTTCTATTTTGGGGCCGAATAAGAGCTCGGGTTTGTCATCAGTTAGATTTAAAGTATCTGTCGCGTTTCCTATATCAAAAACTTTGAAGATTTGAGATCTATACCTATCTACAGTTATTATCTCAGTAAGGGGTATGGTAATTTTTATTTTGGAAATTTCCCCTTCGAAACTAAAAGGAGTTTGTAGTTTGGACATAATTGTTTCAGCTTTTTCGGACATGACTTTTTCTATGTTCTTAATTTTCTGACTCTGGTTCGGGACCTTGTTTGACACAACCACCTCGGGAGTCTTTGTGGAGGTACTAGGAGTATCTGAGCCAAGACTTGTTTGAATAGCTTTATCTTTGTTTTGGTCAATTTTCTTGACCATAATTTTGTTGCTATCCATGGCTTTTTTAAGGATGGTATCATAGGTTTTAGCAGTGTCGGGGCTACCCTTCTTGGAGTAGTCTTGGTTTTTTCTGCTTCTAAGGTTATACTTCCTATGAGCTTCTATAATGGGATTCTGAAAATCTATGGCAGGATCTTCAGGATATTCATAGTTGGTTTCATCCTGATTCGGAGAGAAAAACTCTTGCTCTTCTGCTGTGAGGTAGACCTCACTCTCGTTATCAGAACCTATGAGGTTCAAATGATTTTCATCTATGCGTTCAGTATCCATATCAACTTCATCAACATAATTCTCACTGAAGGATGGTCTGATTTGCTGGTCCTTTCCTCTTGATTTATTTTGAGACTGGTCTTTTCTAAAGCTTTGGTTCCGGTTTTGAGGGTTTGGTTGGTTGTCCTTAAGAGGTGCTTTTCACTCATTTTTTCCCACATCTTTGTCATGGATTTGACCAGGCCATCTATTCTAGGATCTGAGGAAAAAAACAAGGGGGTAAATTCGTCATGGTAGGTGACTCCCTTTTCTGCTCTTATCCTAGCTCTCTTTTCGGCTAAGTTGGCTTCTGCATTTATAGCCACTTTTTGCATTTCTTATATGGTAGGGGGGTCCTTGTCTCTTAGTTGATAATTCATGTCTAGGTCAAAAACGTTGGGGAACTTTTCCAAGGCTGAACCAAGTGGGGGTTTGAAGTGAGGTGGGAGGGCATTATACACATTGTTGAACCTAGTGCAGTATCCCTGGACACTTTCCCCATTTTCCCGTTTTAGATTGTTATATTCTGACAGGATTTGAATAGGGTTCTTTCAGTTTTCCCAGTTGTTTATGAAGACTTGGTAGAGTTCTGGGAGGTTGTGGATGCTGTTTGGAGTTAAGCTCTTAAACCATTTTTTGGGTTCTTCGCCCAGGCTTTGGGTGAACATTCTCATTCTGATGGTCTCGTCTTCTATTTCCATGTATTCAAAGGCATTGCTAATCCTATCTACATGTTGTTGAGCTATGGTAGTCTCAATTCCGGTAAAGTGTGGGATTTTGGCTTGATAGTCATTTTGTAAGGGAGCCAAAGGCTGTGCAACACCAAAGGTGTGTACCAAGCTGCCATGATGGGAGCTAATGGATGATGTACAAAATGAGGGCTTGTGGGATGAGCTGAGGTGGTTTGAACAATAGTGGTTTGGATGGGTGTGGCGGATGTATTTGGACTAGTGATCTTATTTTGAGTAGATCTAGGATGGTAGGAGCCAAAGTGATGGAGAAGCTGAAGGTCGGGAGGGGTGGTAGGTGAGGCTTCTCTCCTAGGACTCTGTGGTAGATCTAGGGGCTCAAGATCATCGAAGTCTATATTACTTTGTGACCTACTTCTAAAAAGGGTTTTTTCTGAGTTTAAGTCAAAGGGGGAATCCTGTAAGGTAGTGAGATGTTCAGGTACTGATCTTGCTTTACGGATGGACCTATCGGTAGCTAAATTGCTAGTTTTGCAAGCTTGCCACAGAATCTTCTCTGGGTCATCTACTATGATAGGGGGATTTGGGTCTGGATGAGATCTGGTGTTGATTCTTCGTGAAGCCAGATTTCAGGTCTAGAGTTTAGAGATGATGGTATTTGTGATTGTTTTGAATGGATGGCCTCTCTGGGATTTTACTATTGTGAAGGATGGTCAAAACAAAAAGGATGGACTAGTGGAGTCGTCAGGTGGATTTCTATGAGAACTATGGTCTACCACCAACACTATCAAAGATGCTTTGGGAAAAGTTTTATAGCAAACTTTGAGATGGAAAATTGCAAAGAAGAGTGATTTCACTTGGTTTCAATAGTTTGCTAGGCTGTATGGACAAGCTAATGGTTCTCTTGGAAAGAAGGCTTCTGCTTATCTCCTATGTTTAGGTGAGGTTTTTTGAATCGCTAAGTTATACTTATTTTGTCACTGATTACATAGTTTCTGCCCTAAGTTTAAGTTTTTGGAAGGATGAGTTAGCAGAAAGATATGGTTTATGAATTTTTTGGTTTTTTATGGAGTTTTTAGGCCTACTGGAGGCTAGTGGAGTCGCCAGGTGGAACTTGGTTGTTTTTGTAAAGACGTAGCTATGGTCCACCACCACTAACTAGGGAAAAAACCAATCTGGGAATGTTTTAGGGGTTTTTCTAAGTTTTTATGCGCAACCTAGTTTGTAAGAGTGTTCTAAACCTGATTCATCACTTTGCTAAGATGGTGAAACAAGGATTTTACTCTAAATGATTCTATAGGCTGATGGTCTGAGTTTAGTTTTGAAGGACTAAAGAGTCTATAAGAGTTCGCTAGACTGTCATGTACTCAGTGTCCCACCGTGATCGCCATTATGTTAGTGAGTGGTGGGATAAGTCAATCAGATAGTATTCTTAAGGCTGCTAGAATGTTTAGGGAATCTAAGTTTGTTTTTTACTCAGAGTCCCACCGTGATCACAATTATGTTAGTGTGGCGATGAGGTGGCTCAATCGGATAGTAGCCTAGAGTTTAGTAAAGTATGTAAGGTCTACTGGAGGCTAGTGGAGTCTCCGGGTGGATTTTTAGTTGTTTTGAGGTATATGTGTATGGTCCACCACTAGTACTGACAAAAAACCAATCTAAGGGAGTTTTTGGGGTTTTTCTGAGTTTTTTATGTAGTCCTAAGGTTTGTAAGAATGTCCTATAGCTGAGTCATCATTTTGCTAGGATGGTGAGACAACCAGATTCTACTCTTCTAAGTTTGACTGAGATTTTGAGAGTTCCTAAGGGATACCTAGGATGTTTTGACTCAAAGTCCCACCGTGATCGCCATTATGTTAGGGTCCCATGATTTGGCTGATTGGCAAGCCAAATGACAGTGTAACATCAAACCAGTCTTTGGAGCCCAAGGACCTAGCCTTCCTGGACTCAGAGAGGGCTCTCTCTATTTGTGTAAGGGATATTTGTGTGTTTGCTTATTGTGTTTTGATTTTAGGCTAGTTATGAAGTAGGTTTTTTGGTTTTGGTTTTTAGGTTGTGAGGGATGAAACTGATCAAAGATATAAGATAGGTAAAAAGATGTCAGATCAACTGGGCTATGGGGTCGAAGAGGTCAAGAAAGCTATCAGACGGTGATACAAGGTTGTTGAAGGGCCGATTTGATTCGAGGTAGAAAGGATCTTTGGGAAAAATGGAGTAAGATGGACATCAAGTTTGTGAACAACAAAGGATATCAAGCATAACTAGTTTAATAGCTGAAATAAACATGGTAGGGCAAACCATTAATCATGAGAAATGTAACTATAAGCTAATCAATACATAGAAATAAACATTCAAACCATGCATAGAGATATATAACTCTCTAACTTTGGAAAATGGCTATAAGACTTTGGGGAAATACACTTAAGACAGACAAACAACTCAAATCACTATGCCGAAATGCCTAAACAGAGTACTTCAAGTTATTGGGCACTATGAAAACAAGGTTGCATAGTCTTAGGCAAAGGGCAAGATCAGAACAAGACCTCCTTGGTTCAACAAATGACAATCTAATCAGTCAAAGAGAAATTTCATGGATGGAGCTATGGCTAGCCATGAGTAAGCAGGGCATACCATAAATCATACTTAGCATGCATAAAACCATGAATGAAACAAGCAACAATATCCTTAAGTTATTAAAGAGAAATCAAGAATTCTTTAATGTGACTAAGATTGAAGAAAACATGGAAGCTATGAAGAAACAAGAAATTTGAGGTGCCTCCAAGGGCATGTCTCAAATTTGTTCTCTACTATCCTATAGCAAGAAAGAACATGGATTTATGAATGAAAACTAGGAAACAAAACAAAGAGAGAGACACTATACCATTCTACCAAGTCATGGAATCCAACAACAATCCTCTTTCATCATCCAAGAACATCCAAGAGACTATCCAAAAGCATGAGACAAATATTTCTTCCAAAGCTTATATGACCATATATTGCTTCTATTCATCAATTTCAGCCCTATAGGCCAAAGTGAGGAAAACCTCTTAGTTCAACTTGCAATCTCATTGGCCTAGCCAAAATATCTTATTTTGTCCTTGAGGCTTTGCAAAGCCCAAGGCACAAAATATCTCATAAAATATCTAAAAAATGCTAAAAGAGGGAAATAAATTGACTTTTCATAACTTCTCATGTACAAAAATAGCTAAACGCACATGAGGAAAAAGCAGTTTTGAAAGGTTCAATTTTTACAAAAATACTCAAAAAATACATCAGCAAAAGGTCCCCTGACTTGCTGGAAACTTTTGGAAGCCTTACCGATGTCGAAATGAGGCTCATGATAGCTTGTTGGAAAGCTATGAGTGTCTACTTTCTGAAAATGTTTAGTTTTCACCCAACTGACCATGGAAGTCCTCCAAAAATAGGCATGTGTGTAAAAACCCAAAAAATAAGCCTTGCTGATAGACCGGGCAGAGTGTAGAAAAGTGAGCATTTTTCGCCATTTAGGGGGAGAAAATGGCCTTCAATTGTCCTGAAAATAGCTGAGTATGTGCCCCTGAAAATATGGCATCCAATGACACCATTCTCATCCTTTGATGATGCCCCAAACTGAAATGGCGATGCCCCTGGTTTTTGGCCAAAAACCCAAAATTGACAAAAAACCAAAATATGTCGAATTTCGCCCAAAATTGGTGAGCATGACCCTCAAGGGTTTTCAGCAACATGTTGTGAAGCAGAGGCCAAGATTTGAAGTCTTGAGGTGTATTTCCTCAATTTTTGTGCCGGGCGCTTCCCTTTGGCTTCCTTGAGTTTTTCTTGAGCAACCTTCAACTTCCGCCGGGAAAACTGATTTAGCTTTTTATAATGTCCCATAATTCTCCTTTGAAGGTCCAAGTCCCTGTTTTCCTTCTCCAATTTCTTCTCCAAGTGGTCATTGACTCTCTCAAGCCATGCCTCCCTATTGTTCTCTATCTCTTGTTCGAAAAATGCAGTGAGAGGGGTAGATTGGAGAAGGGCATTTTCCTCTTCTTTTTGCTTCTCAAGGGCCTTTTTTAGCCCCATGGTTCTTGGCCTCTTTCACCTAGGCTGATCTTCACCTTCACTTTCATCGAACTCACCCATGAGTTCTTCCAACCTCACTTGTGCTTTGGAGGCCTCCTTCTTGTATTTGATTGCCCGTGTTTCATAAACAGCCATATGGACACTCATCTGCTTGTTTTGGATTTGCAAAAATTGATTGAAATTCCTAGCTCTATGAAGATCATCCTTCAAGGCATCAATTTGGTTTTCTCTATGGATTAAGAGATTTTCTAGGATTTAGGCTTCATTATCACTATCATCGCTTTGGATTTGGATGATGTCGAATTGCTTTTCTGGTTCATGAATGGTTTCTTCCTTGCCCTTCCCTTTACCTTGGGTGGCTCTTCTAGTACTCTTCCTCTTGGGAAATTCGACCATGGGCTTCTTTGGAAATTTTCCCTTGCTTCGGAGGGCCCTAGTCACATTTGGAGTGACAACTCTAGGCACTCTTTTCTTTGCGGTCTAGGGATTGGCCACTTTTGGAGAAGAGAGCATGGCCTCTTGCCTCAGAGAGGAAGTTAGCACATGCTCCATGGGCTCTTTACCCTTGTCACTTTTTCCTTCATTTTTTCCAATGTCTTGGCTCTCTTTAAGAATGCCTAGGCTGCCATTTTGCACCTCCCTTTGAGGGTTGTCCTCCTCACTGCTTTGCAACTTTTTATCCTGCTGCGCCTTTTCTTCTTGAGGCTGTTGTTCCTCTTGAAGAGGCTACTGTTCTTCACCCTGAGGCTACCTCTGCTCATGCTGCTGTAGCTGCTGTGTGTCATCTTTTGACTGCCCCTGTTCATCACTTTCATACTCTTGTTCAACATCTTCATGCTTCTCCTGTTCCTACTCACTGTGATGCTACTGTTCAGTTTATTTTGGCTGCTCTGTGTCATCATAAGGCTGCTCACCCTCATCATAAGTCTATTGTGTGTCATCAAAAGTCTGCTCACCCTCACTGTGTTGCTTTTCTTCATTCCTTTGCTGCTGCTCATCATCACTGTGATGCTGATGTTCAGCACTTTCTTCTTCCTCCCCTTGCTGCTGTTCATCATCACTTTCCTGCTGCTCCTTCCAAAAACACTGCTTTTCCCCTTTTGTATGCCAATCAACAAGTAAGTTATAATAATATGCACACAGTCAAATAAAAGGTACACACAGTCAAATGATCAATGTGTTTGGTTAAGGTCACAAATCTCTTTGTGTTTTGATAAAAACAAGACAGCCTTGCATTTAGACAAAGGCAAAAAACTCCTCCTAAAAAACACCTTCCTTGTCTTCACTATTTCTCACACACAGGTAAACAAGAACACCTCCAAACTTGATTTAATAGCTTCACTCATTAAAGTCTATTTCGTGGACAAAGATGGCAGCACTGATTTTTTTTGCTTTTTACCACATAGGGATGGACTTTTGAAATGACAAAGCACTTATACAATTATCACTGTTGTTGAAATTAGGCCCACTGTTTCACTTTTCAAACACTGTGTTTCTCCCTTTAAACACTGCCTCCACTTTTTAACATTGTTTTGATGGCAGCATTTAGGCCTTCAGACACTAAGACAAACACACTGCTTCTAATGTGTCAATCTCGGGAAATCAAAACCACAGCAGTTTCGAGTTTCAAATAGAAAAAACAACTCTCCTTACCACTGTTTCTCCACTACATAAGGCTGACAGAGTTTATGGTTTACGCTAAAGCAGTTAGGGTACTCTTAATACTTGAAAAAACCATTAAAATAGTGTTTGTTTTGTCTTGCAGGTAGTGTGATGTCTAGCACTGTTTTTAGGGCAGTTTTAGGTTCTTTGAAGCTAATATAAACCCTCCACCAGTCTCCCACTGTAACAACTTTCTTTAAAATATTCACTCAACACTGTGATTTACACCATGAGTTTCATATTTTTTCCACCACTTAACAGTTTTGAATTTAGCAAGGAAGGCAAACAAAATACCTTGAAGATCGATGGTGGGCTTTGCTTGAGGAAATGAGCGGCTTCACAACTTGTTTGGAGGCACTTTGATTGTTTGAAACAGGCGCGACACATTTAATAGGGAAGGCACCGCGCAAAGAAAGGTTTTCAGGTCACTGACGAGAAGTCGTGATCGAAGCCTACAAGCACGCCACGCAACAATGTAACCCCCGTGTAAAATCTCGCCTGAACACGCCGCGCATTCTTCCAGGCGCGCCGTGCAGTCCTAAAACCTGAAAACTCTGTGAAATTTTGCTCAAAAACTCTTTCTTCGATCCAGTGAACACAAAAGGGGAGTTGTTTACGTTTTGAAATGCAAAATAGGTATGGGCAACGGTCTCTAACCCTTTTGAAAATGAACAAGTCCAAGTTCCCTTCACGTTTGCTTGGTGAAGGTTTTGAAAACCTTTGAAATGCTTTTAAAGACTCTTTGCACCAATCTTTAGACAAAAAGTGGAGTTTGACTTTTGAAAAGGTAACATAGTGATGACTTTTGTTTAAGTGAAGAGACTTTGTTCAGGAATTGCAAATCTCCTCTACTACATTTTCATTGTGCTTTATTAAACAGGAAACTCTACCACTGCTGACCTTTTAATGACATTTTCAACATGGAAAATCCACTCAAAAACATACCAATGATTGGTGAAGCATATTTTTCCATTTTGCAAGGAGATGACTTATCTCTTTAAACTTGATTGACATTTTCTACTTCTACTGCTTTAAAGGTGATAATGCTCACTGTGAAGCTGATCGAACTGTTAGGTGTTTTTTTAGCTCCTCTTCTGACTGTGGGTGAAAAAACTCAGTTGCATTCACCCATGCTTTACCATCCTCTGTTCATCATAAGGGAACTTCTTTTAAACCTCTCCTTTTACTCAAAATGCAATAGTAAGGTACCTTTGAACTTTTTTCATAAGGAAAATGCCTTCATTTGTAATAGTGGCATGCATTATTGGTTTTGAAATTTTTTCCAGAATCTGAAACACATGCCATAATCCTTCTTGCATATTTATGGACATATGTGCTTAGTTGCAATGCATTTTTGGAAAACTAAACTCAGATTGCCTTCTGTCCACTATGATGAGTAATTTTGAAATAAAATTCTTCATGAACAGGAAGAACAGTACCTTTTTAAAAACACTTATCACTCTTTGGCTTGTGTCTAACCCAGCTGATTTCAACTACTCTTCAACTCTGTTTTGTTTAAAGAAACGGAGACTAAATGTCAAGCCTGTTTATCAAGGAAATGGGTCTTTGTAACTTTTTAAGGAGATTACACCCCTCAACAAGGTTTGTCCAGTTTTTTGGCTCTAGACTATCTTTGAAAGAGATCTATGATAGGAGATAAGTCAGCTTCTTTGATAGTTATAGTACTCATGCTTTCCCTTTGCCTTTAACATCATTTTTATGCAGAGACCCTCAGTTGCTGTCTCACTGTACTTCAAAATTTGTCTTACAGTTAGTGCAATTCTTAAAATAAAACTTTGTCCATTGGCCCTCTACTTATAGATGAAGGAGGCGCTCTTAACCCTCAACTTATAAAATGAAGGAGGTTCTTTAGTCTTCAAAAACCATCTGCGTGTAGGTGAAGGAGGGTTTTTTTTAGTCTTCAATCCCTATGCTTATAGATGAAGGAATTTTTTCAGTCATGCCATTTCATCAGCTTTTGAAAGTGTTATTTTTCCTTTCACTGTCCTTTCATGCTTTGACAGTGATCGCAGGAGCTTAATGAAAAAACTCTTTGTCCTGTAGCTACATCCCAGGCTCAAAATCACGTTGAGAAGCAACTGTCTTCTTATGTGGAACCAAATACTGTCTCCTGGGAATGCTGGTGTACTTCTGTTCTTGAAAGATCCATTAAAACACTGTAAAACCACCTAAAATCAGTTTGACCTATGGTACATGTATTGCTGAGACTTGAGGGTTTATGAGTGGCGCGACCTAGGGTTGTAACCAACTTTGTTTGCAGAATGGGAAGGTCTATTATGACTGGTTTGTAGTAGATAGAGGTTCTTTGGCTGTAGGATAGTTTGCCAAGGGAGAAATGCCTAAAGCACCACTACCTAACTTAGGGGAGACTTCTTTGGACAGATTTGGATTGTTTTCTTTGGAGCTGATGGACAAGCTAGTATGGTTGAGGCTAGATAGGGCTCAATAATGAGGCTTCATCTCGTCATGGGCAGACTGAAAGGTAAGAGGGAAAAAAAATTTATGGGTGTTTTCCAGCTGGAAAATTTGACAATTTTTTAGATCAACTAATAGAAAACTTGACTATTACAACTAGTCATCACCAATAAGTGAAAAATACTGATGAGTAACAATTATTACTTGGTATATCTCGCAAATCCCCAATAAATGAAATAAATTACCTCTATTACTTCTCAAGAAATGGTGACTCAAGTTAATTTCATTATTTTCATCCCAAGATGGCAAGTGATTGCCACGTTCTACACATTCATAATGCAATACCTCCATGAATACTAATTGAATGTGCATTTCTAATATACAATGGTATCATTGCCTCCTTTATGGATCCTTTAATATTCATGGTTCTAGGATCTAGAGGAAAAAATTGGTTCGCCAACCTATCTGCTATAGCACTGAGATATTTTAGAACATGTTTTACTTGTGTGGTTGGAAATGCTAATATTCTAGAATTCCTATATGCAGATGTCGTAGCTTGGAATCTGAAGGAGAATTTACCATTACAAGATGTTGAATGGTGTTATTGGAGTCTCTGATTACATTGAGGGACTTGATCAAGAAAGAAGAAGATATAATATGACCATGAAGGAGAGTGCACATTTTAGCCTAATTATTGGAGGCTTTCCCTAGGTTCCATGAGTATTATAATTCAAAATACAACTTAGTACAAAAAAGAAGGACCCACCCGCATACCTACTACCGCTATAATTAACCACATTTTATCCAAGTTGTATGGAATTATTTTGGAAAATAAGATTATCATATGGATAGAAATTTATGGTAAAAGAGCTAAAGGAAAAGCTAGGTTTATGATATATAATTCAAGTGTGGACTACCTTGTTCCTCTTAGGATCATTTCAAAGGAATTTCACAATAATAAAACTAATCTCTAATGGTGTTTTAGTTAGAAAACATTTTGAGATAGTTCCTATGAAAAAATAATGGGAGAGGTTGGAAGAGATAATGGTTCCTCTTGAGTTAAGGCTTGTTATGACAAGGCTATATGAGAATGTTATTTCCAAGTTTAGGAATATTGAGGGTGGTCGTTTAGGAATATGGAGGGTGGTCAAAATAAATTAAATGCAATATCAAAGTCAAGAAAGGGTCTCCCTTTTCCCCTACCCTTTTTGGAATATACATTGATAAGCTAGAAGAGTGTTTGAAAGATGTAGGTTGTGTTAGCCACACACTCACTAGTATAGTCATAAATCTTCTTCTTTGTGCTAACAATATTGTGCTTTTGACAAGGAGCTACTGCAATCTTGGAAAGCAAGTAAGAGCACTCAATTATGGGTATGATTATTAATACTAACAAAACTAAAGTCAAGATAACTAAATCAAGAGAGATCGCAATGATATCTTCATATATGACAACAACATGGAGGAAGTTACTTCATACAAATATATTGGAATCGATATCCATCAAAATCTCAACTAGATTTATAGATTTGATAAAAGGACAAGTGGAGGATGTGAAGCATATTAGAGGCTTGAAAAAAATTATAAGTCAACAAATATTTGGATATGGAATTAAAAAAGGCTTTCTCTTTGAGACTCTTGTCACTCACATTATTTTATATGGATAGGGGGTATAATATCTCTATAGAGGTGTGGAGAAATATATAATAGATACAAATAAATTATAACCTACAACCTCAAGACTAGAAGAAATACTCCCTGTCCTATCCTCCTGATTGAAGCAATTTTTCCCATTGAAAGTATGGTTATGATTAAGTATCCAGTATGTATAAGAAGTTAAACGACATGGAAGTGAAGAGGTTTCCTAAAATTTCTTCTAACTCTACCCCCCTGGCTCAAGCAGGGATGGCATAAGAATGCCTAGTCTTGGCTAGACCATTGGGGGATAAAGGAGGAGATCATTTGAAAATAAGGATAATCTTACAAATATTATTACATCAAAATTTAAGGAGATTATGTGGAGCAATAAAGAGATAGGGGGAAAGCAAAATTGAGATATGATAATGAGGTCATCAACCCCAATATCGAAAATAAAAAATATATATTATATTGAATTATGTTAAGAAAATTTAAACATTGTTAAAATAAGAAAAAATTATCATTAGCTTCATAGTGAAATTGAGCATTGGTCAATTCTTAAAGCTCCATAGGGTGAAATAGTTTGTCACATTTGCGACAATAAAAGGGTTGAAGATGAAAAAATTTTTCTCTTAAATTGTTAATCTTGTATCCACATTCAATCTAATTCTTAAAATATTTGTCACTACCAACCTTGACCTTTTAGGTAAGAAAAACTAAGGTGATTTTAGATACTTCTCTAAATAATTTTTTTTAGCATAGAAATAAAATGCTAAAGTAATCTCTTGCCTTTTTAAGGTTTGTTACACAGTAATTTGTCATTGTCCCTACCATTCCCCGTCCCACACATTGGAGGGCCCATTATGTGACCTGTGAGCAATGTCATGCCTTGAAACCATTATCATTGCATTCCTCTAAACTTGAGCTTCAATTGCCCTGAAGACATCTCCTTGCAAAAAACCATAAAAACATCCCTTTTTGCATTGGCACAGGCAGCCAGTTCATCAATCGTGCCAATGAGGAAAATCCTACAAATAGGCCGCGCTAACTGGCGCTCTGTCCCAGAAAGGAAGAAGTTTTGTTTCAACAAACTCAGAAACTGCTATCTATCTTGAGTTGGGAGGTTTGGCTCCGGGAGTTCCATGGAAGGGAAGTGGTTTGCCACCTCTCATGGAAGCTTCCTTGATGATAGGGCCAATCCCACAATTATAGGGATCCCAACTCCCCTTCCCCCTTCTATAAAAGCTTTCCCATTGCCTTTGCAAGCCAGTCTTGAAGTGCCTAAGCTTTGAATCTCCAAATTCCCAAGAACCTTCATGCTGCAAGAGCCCTCATTCTTCCCTTAAGGCCGACTCAAACAAGGAGACTATCATCGAGAGACTCTAGAGAGGCTTGTCCCTTCCCTGGCGAGCTTTGCGAGACATGAACGACTGGAGACCCTTCCGAAGGAGACCGCAGCGTCAGAACATTGGTTGTACTCTCTTTCGATTGCTTATTAATGAATGACTACTGGTTATGGTTCCACTCTGTTTTTCACTTATGATAATGATGAGTTATATCCTTCGACTGATATATAGTTGCGTATTCCGGATTTTATATGCTTGTATTCGTGTTGTTTCTCGTATGTGCAAGGTGTCCATTCACTGAGATCGGGATCGTGATCTGCCGAAGTCAGGAACGGAACGCTCGTCTCTTCTACGAATCATAGCACTGGACTCCAGGTAGGCCTCTATCATTGGCTTATTTATTCGCAATTAGGAACTTGCGCTGTAGCATTTGATGATTGTTGCTAGACCCCTGCTGGGCTAGTAGGGATCGCCTCTGTCCACAGAGGGGATTTACCTCCTCAACAAGGTTCATTAAGTCATATTAATCTAAGTGGCTAGTAACCATCATAATCATATTAATAAAAAAAAAAATTGTAAACTTTTTGTGCTATTTATTAAATTTTTAAAATTTTAACACATTTTTTTTAATAAGTTTATTTATAATTGTATATAGAAATATATATAAATTTTTGAAATTTCCAAATTAATTTATATTTTTAAAATGATAAGAGTGCTCGTGATGCATATGAGATGACATGGAAAGTTTTCATGATAGGATCATAGCAAGCTGCAAAATAATAAAAGTGGTTATAGTTTAAATAGAATGTAATGGGCTCATTTTTATTTATTTTGAAAATTTATTATAATTTAGTTGTTAAATTATTAATGGGATAAATATTATTGGTTGTTATTTGTGAATGAGATTTAACTCGTTACTATTATTTAAAAAAAATGGTGTCGTCTAAAATTACTTTTTTGTGGGAAGATGTCTTTAGGCATTATATTTTTAACATGTTTTCTTGGTATCTGAAGAAAAAGTGCTCTTAGCTAAACATAAATAGTTTTACGACATCTCCTAAACTCAATATAAATGTAATTAGAAGTACAAGTAGGTGATCTAAATGATTATCCATTTTCATTGTTTTTATCAATAATTATCTATATTTATTAATTTCTTATTTATTGGGCATATTAATTCTATATTAATATTATATAAATTTATTTAATATATTTAATAAAAAATAAATTTTTGTATAAATTAAATATATCAATTTCATATTACAACTAAAATTATTTATTATTTGTATATAAATTATATATATCTATATACATATATATATAGATAAAGAAAACGAGTAGCAATTTTCGTTAATAAACTGGAAATGGGTCAAGGCCCTTACAAAAGAGAGCTCATAGGCTCAAAATTGTTCAACAAATAAACCAGCATAGAGACCCAATTGCTACCAACATTATTCTCATACATATTTTTTACATACTTTGTGTTATATATTTTCCAAAAGACTCCACTGATTAGTACTATTCGACAAAACATATAAATAGAGGATGAAAAATGCTACCCGCCCAACCTCTCTCGATCACCAGCCTCGATCTCAAACTCCAGGCCAAGAAAATTTGCACCAGTTATACCTTCGGCAAGATGAGCAGGTTCCCTGTAACCAAAAACTTCCTTCAAAACACCCATAGTGGCAGTCTCCACTTTTAATTCGATATTCTCAATATTATGACATTGATTCATAACAATGGTGGTCAGAAGCTCCATGGATTTCTGGATCAATTCCATGTCTTTCCCGAGATCAGACAACTGAGAATAAACAAAAACCATATTCTCATTAATTTCTTTGACAATGTCTTTGGTAACTTGTTTGCATGAACTCTCCACAATTTCCCCAATGCTCCTACTGAGCCTTGAGTCTATCATGTCGCTACCACTGTCATTACTTGAAAAATTCATTTTCTTGGTGATTCTCCCCTCTACTAAGGAAATTCTATGGACAATTTTCCTCTACCAACCTCTATGTATAATCTCTTGAAAATTTTCTCCATTCCTCCCTTTCTTATCGACCATAAATTGATGGCATCTTTGAAACGAATCGATTCCAGTTACTTCCATCTCCATCACCTCCAAAACTTTCTCATCTCAAAGTGCAATGGTACTAACCTAGCCTTCAACCGATCACAAATTTAATATCCATGAAAGTAACCAAGGGTCGAATGTCTACTTGTCCAAAGACATGGCCACCCTCCTATATTGTTCCTACCTGTATAATAACTTCCAACCATCCTTCACTCCTTCCTAATCTCTCCAACACCTCAATGGGATACACTCTTCCTTAAATGTCAACACTATAATTCATTATGTCGTACTCCAGCTATGCTCCATAGTATATGTACTTCATCTCTGCATTATGGGATATAACATATATCCTGATGGTAGTTGATTATAATATTCCTTTGTTCTAACTCAACCTCAATGTTTGCTTGAGCATCCGCCACAAGGTTTTTGGCTCGTTTAACATGAAAAAAAAAAACATTTTTTCAATTTTCCTAAAAAAATGCAATAACCTTCTAATAATTGGGGAGGATTCAGAATCCAAGAGGTGCTCATGATTGGAAATTTTCATACATTTTTGGATTATTATCATCGAATCACCAACAATAGTTTATTTCTTGACACCTTTATAAATGCCAATTTTCAATCCTTGCCAGAGCAATAATGCTTTAGCTTGGTTGTTTGTGGCTCTGTTGATTTCCCATACAAACATTGTTTCAGTCTTTTCTTCGAGGTTTAATACCACTCCTCTCACTCCAACTTTCTGATATAAATTATAAATTTTAATAGTTCAAGCTAATTTTATTAATAATAATAATAATATAAATTTAATTCTATTGATACTATTAAAAAATTAATGAGCTACTAGAATATTTAAAAAAATATTCATAGTAAAATTTAAGAATAATTTATGTTGTCATAAAGTATTACTAAATGGGGTAGCAAGCTAAGTGGGCTTGATTGTGGGGAAAAATCCACAGTTAAGCGCACTTGAGCTAGAGGAGTTCTGGGATGGGTGACCTCCCGGGAAGTCCTGGTTACCAGGTGCAAGCCTCGGAAGTGATGATTGACACTATGTGATTCATTTCACTAGTTTCAATCCCACTTCTTCACCCCTATGAGCATCACCCGATGCAATGAGTGCTAAGTGGACTATTCAAAAATCATGAGAAATTAGTGAGTTACGACTACCTCTCATGGAAATGGTCATACATGAATGACTAAATTAACGCAGTTGAATCCAAAAAATGACTAATATAATGCACTGCGGAAACCCCTCATACTTAAAAATATTAAGAGTAAAGGGATCTCTTCTTGAATGGTTCATGAGGCACAATAGTTGCTAAGGTTTTAAAAATGGGGTAGCAAGCTAAGTGGGCTTGATTGTGGGGAAAACTCCAAAGTTAAGTGCGCTTGAGCCATAGGAGTTCTGGGATGGGTGACCTCCCGGGAAGTCCTGGTTACCAGGTGCAAACCTTGGAAGTGATGATTGACGCTATGTGATTCATTTCACTAGTTTCAATCCCACTTCTTCACCCCTGTGAGCATCACCCGATGCAATGAGTGCTAAGTGGACTATTAAAAAATCATGAGAAATTAGTCAATTACAACTACCTCTCATGGAAATGGTCATAGATGAATGACTAAATTAACGCAGTTGAATCCCAAAAATGACTAATATAATGCACTGCGGAAACCCCTCATACTTAAAAATATTAAGAGTAAAGGGATCTCTTATTGAATGGTTCATGAGGCACAATAGTTGCTAAGGTTTTACAAATGGGGTAGCAAGCTAAGTGGACTTGATTATGGGGAAAACTCCATAGTTAAGTGCGCTTGAGCCAGAGGAGTTCTAGGATGGCTGACCTCTCGGGAAGTCCTAGTTACCGGGTGCAAGCCTCGGAAGTGATGATTGACACTATGTGATTCATTTCACTAGTTTCAATCCCACTTTTTCACCCCTGTGAGCATCACCCAATGCAATGAGTTCTAAGTGGACTATTCAAAAATCATGAGAAATTAGTCAATTACAACTACCTCTCATGGAAATGGTCATAGATGAATGACTAAATTAACGTATTTGAATCCCAAAAATGACTAAATTAATATATTATAAAATGGTTATAAATCTTAATTAAAAAACAAATAAAACAAAAAACAAAACTATTTTCATTATGACTAGTCCCATAGTAAAAAAACAAACTCTCCCATATTACAAAGTGAAACCAGGTCAACAATTCTTAGTAAAAGAGTGTGTTGAACAATTCCTAATAAAAGAGTGCATTGGACAATTCCTCAAATGTAAGATGAAAACCAATTTTATTTTTGTAATACTAAGATGATGAAAAGTGCTCTCTCTTAAAATGTGTTTCAAATGCCCATATTAAATATTAATTTCAATATAGTTGTAACAATACCTAACATGTTAACTAATCACACTATATAAATTTAGGAAAGATTCTCTCGTATATTTTTAGCATAGAAATAAAATTTTAAAATAAATCAATTAAGTATTTATCAATTTTATTAAAATCCAAACTAATATTCTTCCTAATTATAAGATTCATTATCATCATTATCAAGAACTATATGTATTGTAAAAGGTTAATCTCCATATTTACAGTTTTGGTATTTTGGTTAAAAGTATTAATTATTGAATGTCACATTATTTTATGTTGGTAATTTGTTTTTATATTAAAGTATGATATTTCAAATCTATTAATAAGATTGGATTTCAGGGTTTTAATTCTATGAGGTAATCAAGATTTGAAACTCATTGTAGTTAGGAGGAGACATTGAAAAATTCTAGCATGTTAAGAGTTAGTGTGACCTAGGAATTCCTATATAATTTAGATGCCTTTAAATAATAATTTCTTAAAAAATAAGCTAGTCTCACTAATCATAAACCGTTAGTGTTCTTTATATATAACTAAATTTTTATATAAAAAAAATTTATTTTAATAAAATGACATTCATATAAAATCATTTCTGAAAATTGTCGTCTAATACCATATATTTTGCAAATCAAAATGTTTTCAATTTTATTTTAAGTTTACTACGTTTTGAATTTGATTGTAGGAATTTACAGGGTAAGTTCCTTAGATAAAACACCAAAGGTCACTGCTCACAAACAGATCACAGATCAGTACACCAGTATTCGATGTGGTTAAAGCCTTCAAATAGGGAAACAATCTATGGTCAGAGCCAACGCGTCCACTTCAGGAAATTTATTAATATAAAGAAAGAAAATTTACATAAGCTTCTCTCATAAACAATCACCATAAAAATGACCCTCCATGATCTTTAAATATAGATCATGGAAAAATCGGGTGTTAAGCCATGGATCAAGTGTCGGCAATACCGAGGAGAGAATGAACTATTGGATCACTACATATCGTGACTGTTGGATTATAAGTTACAAAAGTACACAGTAAAGAAACACACTTTACCTAACTCTAAGCTAGACCAAGTTATACTTAATTATTTCCTATGTGTTGGAATATCCTAACATCCCCCTTTAAGAACAACTTGGGATAGGATTGAAGGATTTGCAAAGGTGACACAATAGGATAAGGAAGGAGGCATTAGAGCCTATCCCCCCTTAATGATAACTTTCCTGAACTCCAAGCATAGATCGAAGTGTGGTAAATTTCTCTTCTATGAGAGCCTTTGTAAAGATATCAACAGCTTTATCATTGGCTGAAAAATAGTGCACTTCAAGAACACGATCATGAATGAGCTTTCTAATGAAGTGTATGTGTAGCTCAATGTGTTTCATGCGTTGATGTTGAACTGGATCTTGGCATAACTGAATGGCACTCTGATTATCACACCAAAGTTTAGTTGGATGTTGCTGATGAAGACAAAATTCAGACAGGATTTGATGAAGCCACAGGGCTTCCTTGCTAGCTTCAACAACACCACAATACTCTACTTCTACTGAAGAAAGAGAGATGGCACTTTGTTTCTTATAAGACTGTGTAATAGGTTTTGAACCAAGAGTGAATACATAACCTAAAGTAGACTTTCGATCATCAGGTTCACCAAACCAATTGAAATCAGTGAAACAACAATGGATATTCTCCTGCACTGTAATGAATCCCGAAATGAACTATACCTCGAATATATCAAAGTATTATTTTAACTGATTTCTAGTGACTTTCATGATATTTATGCATAAACCGAGAAACAATACCAACAGAAAAGGAAAGGTTAGGATGGATATGGGTTAGGTACAAAAGTTTACCAACAAGTTGATGGTATAAGGTAGTATCAACTTGACTCCAAATTGAAATGGAGAAGGGGTTGGCTTACATTATTCCATGTGAAAATGGTGTAGAAGATCACAGGCATACTTGGACTGAGAAATGGAAATACCTTCTTTGGATTGGAAGACTTGAAAACCAAGGAAATAATGCAAGTGTCCTAAGCCTATCATTTAAAACTTCATTTTGAGGCTAGACTTCACATGGTTTTGTTGAGGCCTCAGAATTCCGCTGCCACAACATGGGGAAAAACCACCCGATGCAGACCTTAAAGTAGCTCCTTTTCTATTTGGTGTAGTGGCTCCAACTAGGGATAATGGGACCAGTTTCCCAATAAGGATGATTTTGAGGGTGTGTGATTTATATGACATGCAAATGGAAATTATTTTAATATATCTTATGCATCTATATAAACTATTTATTCTACTATATACCTGGGATGTTTCTTCCTTTATGTGATTTGAAAAGATATCCTTCATTGTTAGTAATATAGATCATTTAACTGTTGAAAGAGATGAAAATTATGTAAGATGATTCTTCTAACAAAGTAGTTTGACTAGAAGAATTGTGAAAAATATATCGCATTCATATGTGTGATTATACATTCAATAAGAAACTACAGAGAAATATTAGAACATAAGTGCATGTAACATTCATCTATAATAATGTTTTAAATATATAATGCAACAAAAATATTACTGTCAATCTATAAAGTAAGACTTAATACAAGTGAATAAAAGTACCATATGTACGAAGTTCTACTCATGTAAACTAACAATAATTGATTTGCTCCTTCTCACTTTCAAGCAATTTAAAGAGTACAGTAGTGCAACATCAGATAAATGCTTTTAATTGTCAAAAGATAACATATGTGTTCCATTAATTCATCAAAGCATTCACAAACTTACAATAGTGAATTTTTTACAAATGTTTTTGACAAATTTTTGAACTCTTCTCTAAATGCATGAGAGGGGTTTAAATACTGAACTAACTATGTTCTAAAATATATTATTACAAAAATATAGAGGAGGTTTCAAACAACCATCCTCATAAGACTAACTTAAACTACAATATACGAAAATAAAATAGAAATTTTGATTTATTAATTCCACCCTTTCTTTTGGATTTGGTCACGAAGTTGACAAATATCTATCATAGGCTTGAGCTGAGCTGGCTGCGAAATCCTCGATCTGACTTGTCCCCTGAATAATACGTTTGAAAGTATTGGTTGCTATCTTTTTGTTGAATCTATTAAGGATTGCATAATCTGATACTGATGATAAGGTGTGATCAGAAAATTCCAATAATTTTCTTGATCAAAATTATTTACCTTTTTAATTACTTCATCCTGTGTGTCTGCTTTCTAATTCCACTGTGTTTCTATCTGTTTTACTTCTGAGAGCACTTCAGACGTGTACTCTTTGAAAAATTCTACTTTCGCCAGCTGTTCACATACAGATTCAATAATTTCATTTAACAATTTTATTGTTTTCACTGTTGCTTTCTCTGTCTGCTTGATTTGTGCTTCCCAATCTTTGAATAGGATATCCCTATGAAACTTATCTACTTGAGGTAGATCAAATTCCTTTCCTGAGTCTGATGCTTGCCATTGAATGTGTTCATTGATTTTCTTTTCGAATCTTTCACATTCAAGTTCCTGGATAGATATTTGTTGGATCAGTATTTTATTTGAATCACAATAAGAGACAATAATAGAAGCTTGATGACAAAAATACTTCCTGTTCTTTCTTTAACTTAGCATTTACATCCAGTGCTTCTTTTATAAATTGCTTTAGTTGCAGTTGGCTCTGTATCCTGGTCATTGTTGCTTCTACCTGTACTTGTTTCTCATTGATTTATGTTTGATGCTGCAATTTAGGACTCTCGAAATCCTTTTGAAATTGGGCCATATTTGCTTTGATTTGCTCACTGGAGTTGGATTTTTCTTCATTTAACAGCCTCTCTAATTCTTGTACTCTGGCTTCCTTTTCCCTTAACAAAACTCTAACCTCAGTAGCTTTATCAATAGTAGCAGTAGCATATGCCCCTGCATATTGTGATAATGTACTTAGATATTTCATAGGGTCATCTAAGGAATCCTTCCATAATACGTCAATTGATTCATCTGTGAGGTTTGAGACTGTTTCGTCAGTTCTTCTCCTTTTGTTCCTCTTAACTACAACCTTACAGCTAGGACTATAGAAGATGTCCAGGGAAGGAATTTCTTCAACTTGTAAAACTATTTGTTCTGTAGGGTAGGCCGGTATGATCTCTCGATCACGAGTCTCTAGAACTTGTTGTAGTGGATTAACATTTTCCACTATCTTCTGAGAATGTTCAGGTGTTTGAAAACTAGTTACTTGATCAGTATTGGGATTAGCTTTAGGAATTTTTATTCCTTAAGAAAAATCCTCCCATTCACTACTAAAATTATTTTTTTGTGAATTTTCAGACTGATCTAGTGTGTCATGATTGTATTGAAATTCTTGAGAATTTGACTCTATTCCATTGCTTTCTTTTCGCTCCTGCATCTCTATGTCTTGGATTACCTGATCAATTATCTTTTCTGGGCTATCCTTTCTGGATTCAGATTCATTTTCAGAGTGATCCAAATTTTGAGATTGATGCTTTGATTGACCTGATTCATCCTCAAACATGTCTTTTTTCTTCATTATCCAAGATGATACTTGGATTAGGTCTGTTGACATCTTCAATAGTTAACAAGTTTAGAGTAACTCTCTCTAGTCTCTTATTTCTATATATTTGGAATGCTTCCAAATCATCTTGGCTCAGTTGGATGGATGAAAACTCGATTATATCTTAAAGCTTTTCCATGCCTTCGAAGAGATCATCAAATTCATTTATTTCCTTTACAAAAGGCTTCATTTTGAGCTCTATAGTGCAATTTTTAATTACATCATTTGGATAGTATAGCCTCTTTGGAATTACTGCCAATTTCAATAGATTAATCTTGGGAACCTCCTTGTAGGTATGGCCAATATAAAAAGTGCAAAAGTGTCGCACTATACAGGGAAATTAGGCCAAATGTTCTTCTTAGCATCTTTCAGTTGTTTAGTGATACCATTAACAAGCTGGTAGCTTATCTCTCGTGCAAGAAACTTATTAGGAACATAATATGGTAGGACATGGGGAGAAGCATAACTCATGAATACTCTAAAATATGTAAAATTATCCTTTGCAAACCACCTAGCCACAGAAAGAATATCTGCGTTAGCCTCTTAAGAAACCCTAGGGGGCTTCTTATTGAATATCATTTGATACATAGGCAATATGAATCCATAACAAATTTTATAAAAATGCAGGCGGAAGTATGAATCCCAAAGGTCTTTTTGGTAAATGTGGATTGGGGTAGGGTCTTGGGTAGTCCATTTCTACCCCATGGTAGGAAAAATAGAAAAAAATCATATTGCGTCCATGACATAGGAAGACATATAAAAGGGAGCTATTTCTCTAGATGAAACACTCATTTTATTCCTATATTCTATGATGTGTTTGGCTAAACTGCCAGATAGGATATTCTCCCAATTCAGAATTGAGGAATTGATGATTGTGTCAATCAATGGAACCCATTCTACTAAAAACCTAGTGGTATCAGGTTTGGAAAATAATATACACAACATACCGGCAACACAATAATAAGAATAATGAAGTTGGGCAATAGATTACGTACGGATTTTATCTCGTTTCAGCTTTCCCATGTCTTCCTTCCATTCTTTTATGAATTTTTTTAAATCTGGGTTGTTTACTTTAAAGCTTTATAGAAAATATTTGTCATAGTTTTGTTGTGAATCTTGTAAGTGGTACATTTATTTCAAATCATCTACCCTAAAAGAACGAATATTCTTGCTTCTTGAATCCTTAAAATTTATATCTTTTATGTTTAAGTGGTTAATTTCCCACTTAACCATATCTGTGTAAGGGAGAACTTTTGGCCTTGTGGCTATCTTGTGGAAGAATGAACATGCAACGTCAAAATCAGTTGGATCTAAAGAAACAGATAATTCTACTGAAGCAACTTTATCTATCACTATTAGCTTTTCATTTACAATGCTTCCCATGACAAACTACCACATTCCTTGTTTCAAGTGGTAACTGAAAATAAGGGGGCCATGTCTGAATCTTCAGTAGACGATATTTGAGCAATAGCTTTGCCTTTCTTGTTCGTCTCTTTCTTCTTCGTTCTGTTGGTTAGTTTCCTAATTTCAAGTATACAGAACAATCATTAGAAATGTATGGAATAAAGAGATAAATTTGTCGTTAATTTATTTAAAAATATGCAAAAATAGATATGAATCTTATCAAATATGATATCAATCATCGATAATCATTTCAAAAATAAAATCTCTTACACCTTCACACGAAATATGTATGAATCAACTTTAAGCCGTTAGATCTTGAATTTCATTTTAATACGACATAAGTCATTTCGCATGCTCGAGCAATTAAATGTTGTTATTTTGCACATCGCCATATATAAAATTTACCGTTTAGAATGTTTACCCATATATGCTGCGAAATGCGATGTGCACACACCGCACATTGCAATTTGTATGTGTTAATGAATTTTTTTTCGGCTAAGTTATGCAAACTACGAATTGCGCCTTAAAAAGTCAAGTGACCGCGCTTAAATAGGATTTTAGAGATTTATTTTTGTTACTTTGTTGGCTCATCGGGTCCACGCAATTGTACTTATATCAAATTTCTTTATGAGTTGGTTGTTTTAAATAAGGTGTGATGCGATAAGGAGAATATAACAATAATCGAAGTGTTTGCAAGTTTTTAAATCATAACTTTGAAAAATGATTAGCGCATTTCGAAACCCATGTAACTTAAGAGATTTGTAAGTCTTTTGAGTTGTAAGTTATGCTGTTTGCGATGTGCTAAAGGAATAAAGTGAAAAAACTTCAAAAATAGAACTTTTATTTCCTAAGTTTTTTTTTTGAAACTAAAATAAATTTCCTATTTATTTCTAAAGGGGCCCTATTTATTAAAATAAATGGGGGGTGTTGTATAGCACAACAGGTTTATGTGGTTGGGATTACTACCAGTAAGGATAAGATTATCAACATAAAGGAAAAGGATGATTAAGGACTTACCCACATTCTTGGTGTAGAAAGTGTTGTCGAAATGACATCTAGAAAAGCCATTATCGAAGAGAAAGCTATCCATTTTGGCATACCAAGCTTGAGGGGCTTGTTTGAGACCATAGAGAGACTTCCTAAGGTGACAAACAAGGTTAGAGTCATTTTGGATAAGGCCAGGGGGTTGTTCCATGTATATTTCTTCATGCAAGTCCCTATGTGAGAAGTTTGTTTTAACATCCATCCGATGGACTTCACATTTAAAGGAAGCAGCAAGGGAAAGAACAAGGCAGATAGAATTCATTTTGGGAACAGGGGAGAAGGTTTCAGTATAGTCAATGCCTTCAAATTATGAAAATAATTTAGCAACAAGATGAGCCTTATGTTCATCCATTTTTCCATCTGGTCCAAACTTTGTTCTATAAACCCATTTGCATCTAACAAGTTTTCTTCCCTTTAGAAGAGGAACAAGATCTGAAGTATCATTTACCAATAAGGAACAATATTCTTCATTCATAGTTGCATCCCAATCTGGATGACTTGAAGCTTCCTCAAAAGTATTCAGATCATAATTTTCTGGAGCATGAGCCAATAAGGAAGAGGCTTTTTCGAACTGAGAACGTGTACGACATTGATTTTCAAGGTCACCTGCAAGAGAACCTGTTGCATCCTAAGTAGAGCAGACCCATTTTGGAAGTTGTGGAGCTGAAGGAAGATCCTAAGGAGGTGGAGGAGGATTTTCATCCTCATTTTCATCATCTAAATTAGAAGGAATGATTTCAAAAGTAGAAGATATAGAGAGAGGTGGCACATATGTCGAATCAGGCTCGCAGACCAAAGGTGGCACACCCGCCAAACTAGGCTCACTGGCCTTTATTTTTTCATCAAATTTTACATCTCTTCTAATGATTACATTTTTGGATTTGGGTTGAAGAAGTCTATATCCTTTGACATCTTCAGAATACCCAACAAAAATGAAATTTTCACTCTTAGGTTCTAAGGCTTTATGTTTCTCATCAGGAATATGGGCCCAAAATTCACTTCCAAAAACACAAAAGTGACTTACATCTAGTTAGATTGAGCTCCAGACTTCATCTAGAGTGATATTTTTTAAAACCTTAGTAGGAGTTTGATTTACTATGTAATTTTCACAGTCAATTGCTTCTACCCAAAAAATAAGACTAAGTCTTTTAGATTGAAGCATAAAATTAGCCATTCCTTTTAGAGTGCGATTCTTCCTTTAAGCTACACCATTTTCTTGTGGAGCATATGGAACAATATGTTGCAATTGAATTCCATGCTCAGTGCTAAAGTTGATAATTTTTTTGTTAACATATTCTCCTCCATTGTCAGATCTTAACTTAAGAATGTGATGCCCAGATTATTTCTCAACAAAGGCCTTAAAGGCCAAGAACATGTTAAAAAATTCACTCTTGATTTTTAAGAAGTATACCCAAGTGTGTCTAGAAAAATCATCAATGAAATTTAAGAAGTATTTGTAGCCAGAAATAAACAACTGGAATTGGACCACATAAATCACTGTGCACAAGCTACAAAGGGGCTGAAGCGTGCCAAGAGGAACGTTTATCAAAACTATACTGATGATGTTTTCCAAGTACACAATCAGAACAAACACCATCTCGGAAAGATACCATAGGAATACATGTCACCATATTTTCTTTACATAGAGTTTGTAGAGAGTGATAGTTTAAGTGACCAAATCTCTCATCCCAAATTTTTCTCACTGCATCATTATGAGGAACAAAAACAAAGGGAAGACATGATGACCCAAAGTTATCAAAATTATACAACCTTGTGGAATCATCAGCAATGTAAGTAGCTAAAATATGTCTAGTATCTCTTAGGTCATTAATTACAACATCATGAGGTGATAATTCTACGGTTTTCCCTTCACCTGAATGAGTTATCTGATAAACATATAAAAGGTTGCAGGACAAGGTAGGAACACATAATACATCATTAAATTGGCCATTGTTTAGATGAATGGTTCTAGACCCTACAACAATAAGATATTTGTCATCGCCAACATAAATATTTTTGGTGTTACAATCATTTAAAGAACAAAAAATGGCTTTATTTTTGGCCATGTGGTAAGAAGCTCCAAAATCAATGAGCCACTCATGAGAATGAGAAGAAGAAGATACATTCAAATAATAACTAGATCTTGATGCTTGACAACCACATGCAGATAGTGTCATTCCAAAAGATGAAGTTGAAGAGTTCTCCAAATGGATGTTGTGCTTCTTCATTGTTGCTTCCAAGGCTTCCATCTTCTTAAAACATTTTGACTCTACGTGACCATCGCGATTACAAAAGTTGCAATGTCTATCTATCTTATTCCCTTTGTTTTTATTTGCTTTATTAGTTTTTTGAGTTTCTTTTTCAGTTTGTGGATGAGATTATTTAAGACCCTTGTTTGGTTTAGGACCATTCTTTTTAGGATGTTGCTTCTTAGGATTCTTTGGATATGGTTGCTACTAGGCTGCTAAGTATTTCTTAAAATAATTTCCAGTATTAACAAGACCAAGGTGTAAGATTTTTTCTTGTTCTCTTATCAAAGAATCACAAAACGAATCAAAATAGGGGGATTTGTAATGTGTTCCTTGATAAATGAGGGCTTATCTAATGGAATGGAAGGTAGAAACAAAAATAGATTATGCAAGGCCTAAATTAGAAAGAATGGAATAGATAATACTACCATATTCCTTTTTTACCTTATGACCTTCTAAGAGAAGTCTAAGGGTCTTTAATTTGGACAAAAAATCTTCAATAGAGGAGAAATTATTAAGGTCCAAGGTAAGAAAGTCATTTTAAAGTTGGTGGGCTCTGATTTCATTTTTAATGCCAAAAACAATATTTAGCTTTTTCATAGCTTCATCAGGGGAGTCAATTTCTTGGATATGAAATCTAAGATCTTGAGAAATGGAAATTCTTATCAACCCTTGCGCTTGATATTGTTTATTTTCCCATTTAGCCTTTTTATCTCCATTGGTAGATTTAGATTCTAGTCTTGAGGCTATTCTATAAAGCCCTTTACTTCTAAGTAAGTCTACCATGTAGGATAGCCATCAGAAATAATTGGTATTGTTAAGAATAATCGGCCATGCACTTTCCATTTTTATAAATCGAAGCTGAAAAGTTTGAAACTAACTGCTCCAATGGAAAGATATCGAAAAACTAGGTCGGTTAAAAAATAAGGCTTTGAAATCGGCTTCCCGATGAAGAAGTTATGCTTTTTTGAAGAAAATTTGTAGTAGATGTCGAGTAATCACGTGATAAGTTAAAAGTTGATGATGAAGTTGTACCTTTAAAAAAAAAACCCCCCATTTTCCAAACTTAATGCAATAAACTCACTTTTTAAAAAAATACTACTTTATGTGACCCACTTTTATAAATAAGTGAGGGTCACTTTTACAATGTTACTTTATGAACTAATGACCAATTAGATTGCAACTTAAATAAAAGATAAATTGACTTTAAAAGGTAAGTGACTCACTTTTTATAATGGGTGAGAAACACTTTTACATAAAATAACTTTAAAACTTAAGTTACATTTTCTTTTTAAATAAAACTCTTTAAAAAAAAAGCCAACTTGCCAAAAATATTTTTAGGAAAAAGTAACTTGACAAAAAACTGTTTAAGAAAAATAAGCTTGACAAAGAGACTTGAACCCATGACCTTTATTCTAATAAAATAACATTACACCAAGTGAGCTAGTAAAAAGATTCTATAATTGTTGGAAAGGAGGAAGGTTTTTTTTTTTCTTCAGGTTGCGTGCTTTTTTTCCTACAAAAAAACATATCGCACAAAAAAAAAAAAAAATACAAGCCTTATGGCAAAACTTTTTATTTCTGGTTAGTCCGTCCGACAACTATATGCTTTTCTCTTTATTTCTCATTTCCCTAGATCGCACAAAGTCATGGGGAAAGAGCATACGTAACAGAAAAATCTCATCTTTTTGTTTTTAGTTTTTTAGATCACACACAACACAGAGCAAAGAACATACGTAGAGAAGTGGGTATAGATTCGATCATAAAAAAAAGACTATAAACCAAAATAAACAAAGGGATAAATAAATATAACTACAAAAATAAATTATGTATACCTCCAGATCTAAAATGACATAGTTTGGGCAACTGAAAACCTTTTCGCATGAAACAAAAGAGGTTCCTCACTAGAACAGATGCCCTGGACACAACATAGCATTTATCTCAGCCTGAAAGTGGTCAGAAACAGTAGATTTGGAAAACGGAAATCGCATGCAGTCAAATCATCTTCGGATTTGGATCAACAATGGATGAAACCCTTAAAATAGCTCTGATACCATGTAGGAATTTACAAGGTAAGTTCCTTAGATCAAACACCAAATTTCATTGCTCACAAACAGTTCACAGATCAATACACCAATATTTGACATGGTTAAAACCCTCAAAGAGGGAAACAATCCACGGCCTAAGCCAACGCAACCACTTCAGGAAATTTATTAATATAAAGAAAGAAAATTTACATAAGCTTCTCTTATAAACGATCATCTGATAAATGACCCTCCATGTTCTTTAAATAGAGATCATGGAGCAATCGGGTGTTAAGCCATATATAAAGTGTCGGTAATACCGAGGGGAGAATGAACCGTCGTATCACTAAATATCGTGACTATTGGTTTATAAGTTACAAAAGTACATACTAAAGAAACGCACTTTACCTAACTGTAAGCTAGAAAAAGTTATACTTAATTATTTCCTATGTATCAGAATATCCTAATATTGATATGATTTATATTTAAATAAGATTAAATCAAACAATATTACGTTGTTTAATATAACTTATACTATGTACCAGTGTCAAAATATCCTAATATTGATATGATTTATATTTAAATAAGATTAAATCAACCAATATTACAATCTTACATTGATTAATATAACTTATAAGCTTCTTTGACATATCTTTGACATCTCTTGAAAATAATCATCTCTTATCATCGTATGCTCAAAATCAGTTACTACTTATAATGAATATGATAATGGCTAGGATTCATGGGAGATCCAAGTCATAAAAGTAGTGAGGTGAAGAAGGCAACATAGTCCATTTTGGATGACACTTGGTTGTGCATTTCATTTATATTCTTCTTTTTAGGAAAAAATGAGATTCAATCTAGCTTCCAAATTAGCTAATGTTTCACTAATGTTTAAATATCAAACCTTTAGCATTCTTATAAATTTCTCAAATAAATTACATCTGGAAATGAAAACATTGAAAACCTTACTATGATGATCCCTAAAATTATCATTTAGCTATTGTATATTTACCATGTTTTTTCCTATTACCATTGCTACATTTGGCTAAGAAACATAAAAACTCCCAAAATTTTTATTTTTAGTGGTCAACCAAATCTTGTAGAGTATGTTTATTTAAATAATGAATTTTTCATATTTTTAAGAGAATGGGAATAATGTTGCATGTATAAAGTGCCTTGGGTGAATAATTATATGGATTATAATTCTGTGTATTAATGTTATTTCGAAAAGATTATTACATCTTTAATTAAAGGTTTGGATTATGCACAAAAAGGAGATTTGATCCATCATATTTTCATTTAAATTTAAAATTAAGTTCAAATCCACCAAAGATTATAAGTCGAGGGATCTTGTAGATTATATTTATAGATGGGATCTCATGAGTTTATGTGGGATGGTGAAACAATATTTATTTTTAATATTAGGGGAATTTTAAAGTAAAAATATAGATTTTATGATGAAAAATGTATTAACAAAATTAATTTAAAAAACAAAATTAACCGGATTTAAGATAATGATATTATCTTAATAGTAAATATTTTTGGAGGAAAAAAGAAGAAGAAAACTACATTTTTTAATTGTATTTATGACTTATCATTTTATATGTTTACACAAATTTCAAGTGTGTAACTTGTTGAATGTGTTGTCACTCCTAGATACAAGCCCTGGGTTAAGGAGAAGGGTCGATGCCTAGCACATCTTAGAGTCTCTTGTAGATGAATCATTAATGCTCAAGAGTTGAAATATAAAACGATTTAAATCTGGTTAAATAATAGTACTCTAAGAGCAACCACATTACACATATTGACAACATTTGTTCCAAAGAATTAAAGTTAAGCTATGGTGGTCTACACACAAATAGTGAAGATTATTTAGTTGGTGTGAGAGAATATACAAATAAATAAATATGGTGCAAAGGGATAGAATTAGAATTATGTGCACCACATGTAATATTCCAAAATTAGCATACAACTAATTGGAATATTATTTTTTTCTTTTGTCATTTAGATAGATGAATAAGTGGGTAGAGAGACCCATAAATATCTTTAGCAGGAATAAATTCACTCTTAATGTGAATAAGAGACATCTTGATAGCTGGATAAATCACTTCCATGTGTGAACAGGGGCTAAAGCCTTGTGGACAAGGTCAATGTTGACCAAATCAACAATGCTGGTATGGAGGGAGTGGATCATCAATGAGAGACAGTGAAGTGTTAATGGGAGGATGTCTCCATGAGATTAGTGGCTTCAATGAGTGGTACCCAAGGTCAGAAGACTCAGGAAGGGGAAGCCAACCATATAGGGTATTTTGTTGATTATTGAATTTGAGGTCGTGTATGACTATTTGCACTCTTCAGTTGTTTAGCGGAGTCCGTTGTCCTATTTAGCACAAGGATGTTCCCGAGTGGGAATCCCACACTCATCCTTGGGGGACTTTGAGTGCCCACTCACGAGAGTTTATTGTGAGATGCATATCCACATTCCAGTATTCAGGTGAGCTTCAGTCTTCAGCCACAATGCAGTTTATTCTAGAATTGTGTTGTGTTGTTGGGTAGAGGCAGTGGAGGTTTGTTAGGGCCATTTTCTGAGTTTTTTTTTTCAGTGGAGAGGCAATATACTCATTGAGAGGCCAAAAAAGAAGGACCTAGATCATTATTTCATATTTTGGCACCGATCCCATCTATTTCCACCTCCTACAATGCAGTTTCCCTCAAGGACTGCGTTATTTTATTGAGCAGATTCAAAGGAGGGTTCATTGTCTCATTTGGGGGAGTTAGATCTTCAGTGAAGGGATTATCCTTTCATTTGGAGATTATATTGGAGGATTCCATTCTACATTAGTTCATTTACCTCCTTTCCAGTTATTCAGTTTCAACTCTTATTCAGCCCTAGGGTTGTATTCCGACATTTTTACATTTTGGGTATTTCTAGAAACCCTTTATGGGTTGTCTTGGAAATGTGCTTGGGAATTTAGATCTCTATCCCCAGAAATATTTGAGCTATATAACAGTAGATATATGTATTTACATCTTCCAAAAATAGTAAACCCAACTAAAATTGTGTTGTCTTAGCCTTTGACGCTATTGTGTAGCAGTGTTCTTCATATTTCATGAACTTGTTTTGCCTAACTTGAGTGACTTTTCCCTCAATATCTTGTACACATTTTGATGCTATGATATAAATATAATGGATATATTATCTTCTTACATTTTATGTGTTGATTTATCACTGCTATTTCCAGTATTTTGTTCTATATTCCTATCTTTTCCATTTTGGAATATTACAGTGGTATCAGAGCATAATCTTGGCTCAACTTGTGAGTTTCAACCAATATGCTATCAGAAGAATAAGAATAAGAAGAAGTGATTTAAAATTATGGAAGGAATGAGTTTTGCCTCATATATTTTCATATGTATGAAGGACCTCTCCAAGGAGGTCAAGCAAATGAGAAGGGAGAGATATGCAATGAGACCTCAAGAGGGTTTCAAGATGAGGAAGGTCCATGCATTTCCTATCAACAACAGAGAAAACCAGTATTGCATAGAGCTCCAAAGCATTCTACTATGTCCACTTTCTTTGAAGAGGAAGGTGAAAGGCATAGAGATGAAGGAAACTTAGATCATGAGATTCTAAGTGATTATCTTGAAGAATACAAGCAGTTTATTCAGATCAAAGAAGAAAGGAGACCTTACAACAATAGAAGAAGAAAACACACTAGGTTTCTATTGTCTACATTTGATGGGTCATCCATATGCACAACAAGGGCTTGGAGAAGGAAGTTAGATGCATTCTTCATGCTACATCCAGTTGTAGAAAGATAAGTTGTTTAGATTGCAGTGTTGCAACTTGAGGTTGAAGCAAATATTTGGTGGTTCAACCATTTGAAACATGCAATCGTGACTACCTATGCAGATTTTACTCAAAGGCTAATCAAGAAGTTTGATAGAAGAAAAATGGAGGAAGAACAACTTCCACCACCACTTGCTGCAAAAGTACTTGCATCAGGAGAAGGAACACTTGCATATTTGCAAAGTGATCTTGATCTTTTGACATTTAGAGTCCCATGCATTATGCAGGAGATGCATGAGGAGGAGGAGACTTATACCAGCGTTGGTACAACAGTAGAGGAGTAACCATCATCATCACTAGCAGTTGGAGGATTCATCACACCGGTAGGAGGAACCCTTGTTGCAGTACAATATGTTCCCAAGGATAAGCTTAACCAAGGTATGCAAACATTTCCACTTCCTATTATTTCAACACGTCATATGGAGAGTTGTGGGGACATGCTATCAGGGCAATTGCATGACCTAGGGTCAAAGAACACTACTGATTTGGAGCAGTATACTATCACTGCACAGAGGACCCTTGACTGGTTCAAGAAGGAGATGTATAGCCATCCTGGTATCTCATTGTTGATTTGCACTCAACACTTTGGGTTGGAGTGTAGAGTTTTGGAGGATAGGGTGAGAATAATCCTAATCAAACCAATGCAAAACTATGTGTTCAACATTGTGCATGATCATGAGACAGTAGATGCACCATCATGGAGATCAACAACACTATCATTGTGCAATAGTGTTGAGTTGGGGGCTCAACTATTATTAGAACATTCCAATGACCATTATACTTGTGTAGCATTGGATAGGCAGATGGTTGATGGAAGACATATTATGATGGATGACATCTCCCATTATTATGATAGATTCTTTTTAATGACAACATCACAGCTAAAAGAGAATCTTTTTCCTACAACACATTTGGAACCTTATGGGTTCAACTTGGTCATTGATGAGTGGTCTTCATGTGGATATCTCTAGGAGGTTTCACTTCAACATCCCATGAAGTGCAAAGATAGTGATCAGATTTGGGAGGATGGTATTCTCCATTGGATGGGTACCAAATTGTAGCATGGTAGGAGACACCCACATTTGGATGAATGGTTGTGGATGGTGAGCAATGGGTTGGTGAGCCACTTGCAGATCTATGACACAGGGCAGCAGGAGGCATGGATGCGCTGGATACTCTTGAAATAGTTTGGCCATCATGTGACATATCCTATGATGAAGGGTATGTTATGGGTTGGAGCATTTCATGGCACCCATATGATATGGAAACAAAGGATTTGGTTGTATGGGGCATTCTACAAGTCAAATATCATGATGCTAATCCATGACTTGTATGATGATGAGATGAGGAGGCAGCAAAATTTATTGTTTCTTTGGTTACTTTTGGGAGAGTATGGGTTGATTTTATCCCATACTTTGCATGATGTTTCAGGAGTAGAGGACGGAAAAATCATGGTGCAAAGGGGCTACTCTTTAGCTTTGGAGGATCAGGAGGTACTTCCACATAGGAAGGATTCTCCCATATGTAGCAACATTATGGTATGTGACTTTGGCATGGGGCATGTCAAAGAGGGGAGTTGTGAGATGACAAGGGCCTTATCACAAAGGCCAACAACGATGTCACTTGGGAGTATGTATCTATTGATGGGGTGTTCCAAGGGGAGTGTGTATTACTTCACATTTCAGACCACTATGAGGAGATTCTCATGGGAGGGCTCATCCATGGAACTCATTTTCAGCCTACTCACAGTGCATGGTAAGAGTTGTAATTTTGTACTTATTGATCATCTATCAAAGAATTTACATTCTCTTGCCATCTATATAGAATGCATTGCTCCACAAGAGGGAAAGTTTTTTGGGCTTCATGGTCTTTCTAAGACCAACATCTTTGATGGAGATAGCCATTTCTTGTATGGATTTGGGAAAGTATTGTTCTATACTTGGTGTGTTCAGTTGACACACAATGCCATTTAATACCTTCTAGTAGATGAGAAAACATGCACAACCAGCAAGTGGTTGGGAGAGAGCTTGCCACATTATGTTTAGAGATAGTAGGCAGAAAAATTGTGCTCTAACCACTTGGGAAACCATTGGTACCATCCAAAATTGTACATAACACTTAGTATCTCTCTCATTTGGATGCCATATGGTGATGATGTTCTATTCACTGTATGTGGGATGGTTTGGGTAAGTAAGATTCATGAAACTAGAGAGGGGGTCTTTGCAGATCTAGTTGCCTTCTTGCCTCTTGAGGGAAAAATTATTGCAGCCCAAAATTAGTAGAATCTATATACTTTTCATAAGTGGAGAGAGAGACAACATGGAATAGAAAATTTGGTCTATCATGATCAGTCATGCAACCCACCTACATTGCAGGATCCAAAGGTGGAAGAGTTTTTCTATTAATTACCATTTTAGAGGGTGATTAATTTTGTGTGGATGCTAGCTTGGGGATGGGAGCTTCACATGGGAATGAAGATTCCAAAAAAAATTCGGACTCCATGCCTCAAGAAGACCTCTAGATAGCATGTAGTTGCCTTCATGGATATCCCACTACTTCATGATGAGAGCCATTTGGGTTTATCACCAAAGGTTAACTTGTACACTTGGGAGGAGAAACTAGGGGACATATTGATGAGAGAGATTCTTGTTAAGTGGAGAAGCTTATCATATGAGGATGCTACATGAGGAGGAGAGGAGGATTTTTAGTTCTATCCTTGCAGTTGCTTGAGGACAAGCAAAATTTGGGAGGGGAGGACTGTAATATTCCAAAATTAGCATACAACTAATTGGAATATTAATTTTTTCTTTTGTCATTTAGATAGATGAATAAGTGGGTAGGGAGACCCATAAATATCTTTAGTAGGAATAAATTCACTCTTAATGTGAATAAGAGACATCTTGATAGCCGGATAAAACACCTCCATGTGTGAACAGGGGCTAAAGCATGTGGACAAGGTCAATGTTGACCAAATCAACAACATTGGTATGGAGGGAGTGGATCATCAATGAGAGAAAACACAGTGTTAATGGGAGGAAGTCTCCATGAGAGTAGTGGCTTTAATGAGTGGGACCCAAGGTGAGAATGCTCACAATGAATATAAGGAAGGGGAATACATCCATAGAGGGTATGTTTTTTATTATTGAATTTGAGGTCTTGTGTGACTGTTTGCACTCTTCAGTTGTTTAGCGGAGTCTGTTGTGTTTTTTAGCACAAGGGTGTTCCCGAGTGGGAATCCCACACTCATCCTGGGGGGAATTTGAGTGCCCACTCAGGAGAGTTTATTGTGAGCTGCATTTCCACATTTTGGCATTCATGCCAGCTTCAGTCTTCAGCTACAACACAGTTTATTCCATAATTGTGTTGTGTTGCAGGGTAGAAGCAGTGGAGGTTTGTTAGGGCCATTTTCTGAGCTTGTTTTTCAGTGGAGAGGTATCCTATCCATTAGGAGGCTAGTAAAGAAGGCCTTGGAGAATTATTTCATATTTTGGCATCAGGCCCATCTATTTCCACCTCCTACAATGCAGTTTCACTCAAGGACTACGTTATTTTATTGAGTAGATTCAAAGGAGGGTTCATTGTCTCATTTCGAGGAGTTAGATCTTTAGTGAAGGGATCAGCCTTTCATTTGGAGAATCTATTGGAGGAGTCCTATTCATTCTGCATTAGTTTAGTTACCTCCTTTCCAGTTATTCAGTTGTAGCTACTATTCATCCCTAGGGCTGTATTTCGGCATTTTTGCATTTTGGGTATTTCCGGAAACCCTTTCTAGGTTGTCTTGGAAATGTGCTTGGGAGTCTAGATCTCTATCCCTAGCACTATTTGAGTGATATAACAGAATATATATGTATTTACATCTTCCAGCAATAGTAAACCCAGCTAAAACTGCACTGTCTTAGCCTTTGGTGCTATTGTGTAGCAATGTTCTTCATATTTCATGTACTTGTTCTCTTGAGCCTTGTTTTTCCTAACTTGAGTGACTTTTCCCTCAAGATCTTGTGCACATTTTGCTGCTATGATATCAATAAAATGGCTATATGATCTTCTTACATTTTATTTGTTGATTTATCACTGCTATTTCTAGTATTTTGTTCTATATTCCTGTCTTTTCCATTTTGGAATATTACACCAAACTTCAACATAATAATTTATAGACAAAGGAAATGAAATTAGAAACCATGAATCAATTTTTAAGGCTTTCAATCTTACATCTACAGATACCATCTTCCATGGCATGACATAGATCAATTTCGCATACAATATTGAGTTCCAACAGTTACAATTACACAATTTCTAAGAGGAAAGAAACACATGAAAATGATAAACAGAGACATAAACGCATACTCCACATATCAATGCTTTGAATCACAAAAATCCCCTTCATTAATTTTTCATATCAACATACATGTCATTAAGCCTCAGAACTCGCCAAATTTGCAGAAATATTGCAGCCTCTAGAATAGAAAATAGAACCCCTACAATTTAGTTCATATTCCATTTTATAGGGAGATTCCTAACAAAAAATAGTGACAAAAAACCCACGGTTTTGTGTATGGGTTTTACACACGATTTTGGGAATGATGGTTTTCTACCCATGGTATTTTGTAGATCCGATCAAGGGAACTTAGGTTATCTTCTAATTGAGGGTTAATGGATTGGGGTTTATGAATGATTTGGCATGTATATATGTATTGTAACATTGAAAGGACATAAAGAAAAATCAATCTGGTAGTCCATGTATTTGGATCCAGGGGAAAATATCTTTGTATATTTGTTTTATGCTCTCACCATTGTATATTTTATGTTTTAAGAATTCATTTGCAGGTAATTTTTGTACATGGTTGAAACCTAAATGGTATGAGAGTGTGAATAAGGGTACTATAGGCCATCCTTAGGTTTGTGAGCTCTGTGTAGTTTTGCCTGGCAACAAACCAGGTCTTCACAAAAAAAAACAATTGGAAGTCCCTTTGCAAATAGTTCACTATGGTCCTCCCCTAGAGAGTGGTGGTATTCTCATGTGATGATTCCACCTTTCTCTTGACCTCAACTAACAATTTTTCATATTTCTCCAAGTGTAGTAGTTGTCCATGGAAATCCCAACAACTGGGTAATCCCACTCTATTTCTCTGGTCAAAATTAGAATTGAAGGTTCCAACCGACCTTCCTAGCTCACTCACACATGCTTCAGCCTTATCCTCGCTTCCTTCATTTGAATCACTTTGGTGATTGCGATGATTATCCCTATCATGTCAATGATGTCTATTACCCTCAATTCATCAGCTGGTTTTTCATTAAGGATCTTGATAAATCTCTCAACAATGCTAGATTTCTTAGTATTCTCCTCTTTGGCTGGAAGGACAAATAATTCGATGGTTTTTACTACAGATTTTTGTTCTGCAACCAACTTCAAAAGTTCCCATAGTTTCTTTATTTCTGAGATGATGTCCTCCCATATTATTTGTCTAGCTTCAACAAGGGCCATATTACCATTCAACTTGTTCTTTAGCATTTTTATCTCATCTTATGCTACATGATACTTGTTATTAATTTGATCCACACTTACCTGGGTGCACTGGAGCTATTTCTCCTTATTCTCTAGTGTGTGTTTGGTGTTTTCCAATTCAATCTAGACCTTCTTTAGCTCGCTCTCCAAAATTTCCAGCTTTGTGAGAGCCTTAGTTAACCGCTCAGTGGGACTTTGTGGGTTGTCTGGCACAACCACAATACAAATATGGGAGTCTATCTTTTGTTGCAGCTCTTCTACCTGCATTTTGAGGGATACTACCTCATTATTCCTCTCAATTAACTCCTTAGACAAAATTTCCTTATCATATTCAACTTGAGCCAAGTCTTTGGTCTGTACATGCTCTGGAACAATCATTTTAAGTTGCTACCTTAGTGATTGTATTTCTAATAGTGAAACCTTAATAATGGAATCTATGGTGGCCTTATCATCGGGATCCACCCCCAGCTTGATAATCAGTTATTTTTAACCTTCATTTTGGAGATGGAGGGCTCTTGATTTTTCCTTTTCATATTGTACCTTAGGAGTTTCTTTCTCCAACAACTTCTCGGCAGTGTTGATGGCCGAGGCTCCCTTTCTCAACTCGCTATTTATCATCTCCCCTACCTACTTGTGTTAATTAATTTTGTCCTACAAGTGGAGACTGGTCATGTTTAAAGACAAGTACAATATTTTGAAATGTGGTCCATAGGGGAGGGATTGCACTGAGGTATGATATAGGGGGAAATTCATCTAATTTCTTTCCAGGTCCATCACAGAAAGAGCTTGGTCTGATATAGAATTGAGTGGTATGTCCACTGTGGTGACATGTCATCCTTGAATTTATTTTTTCTTTCCTCTCTTAGTTTCCCTTCCTCCCATTTAGGTCCTATTGCCAATGTAATTCGAATTGAACCTGGGATTTCCACCTCAATTGAATTGGAGGTAGCATATTTTTGGGGGTCCTCTAGCTGTAATTGGAAGTCGGGTTGATAAAAATTGTTTTAAGTCAAATTTACCTCATTATCCTCTTCTGTCTACTCTTGAACCTTCACTTTCTTAGTTGAGGATGAATCCTCCATCTTGGTGTCGCTTGCCTCGTCAATGTTCCTTTTCTGAGACTTTTCCTTTGAGATTGGTGTCTCAATATCCATCTCTATATTAATGGGCTATGAATCAATATTAGACTTCCATTCTAACTTTAGCCTATATTAATGTTCATAAGAATAGGCATTGACGTCTTTCCTCCTACTAGAAATAACACCATGAGGATCATAATTCCACACCTCTCCTTGTTCAAAGTTCAACTCCTTTAACATAATTTCCACATGTTGGAAATCCTACCTAGAGTTCACAACAAAGGGTCCCATCGCCATGGCAAGCTTGAACATAAATCCCTTTTTGGATGGGACAAAATGGATCTAGTATGTGTTTAATATTTTCCTGATGAACTCTAAGGCGAAAATTCTCATGCGCATACATGCGGGCAATAGGTAGGGAGGCAATTCATACCCATACACTCAGATTTCAGTGTAATATTCAAACAAATACCAAGCACCCACCCTAGTATCCTTTTTAAGTTGAAGGATCCTCCTCTGTTAGGGTAAGACTCTAGGAGGAGAGACTTTGTTGATAATATTATAAGCAGTGGCCATGAAAGTAGATATAAAATGTGAAATCCCCTCATTATTGGGCTTATTCTTCGAATATTTGTCCCAGTTAACCACAAACTTCCTTTGGTTATGGGAGTATACAATGTTCAGGCCTAAGTACTCGAATTATTTTATGTGAGTGTAAAGGAACAAATAAAACAAGATGGAGTAATAACTGAAGGAGGAGAACATATAGAATTGTTCGCATTGGAACTTGATGGCTTCATCCAGGGAAGAGGGAATCTCAAGGATAATGTTTGGCCTCATAATTTTATGTAAAATCCATAAGGCTACTTTGGAGACATTTATTGTCTCGTCTTCACCAAACATCCATAGGATAACATACAAGATGGGTTGCACAGACTCTAAAAACAAGGAAATGGGGAGGTTGTCTAAGTTTGCAGGCACTTGTGCATTTGGGGCCAAGATGAGTTAGATAAATATATTTTTCTCTCTAGCTGAGAGTCGGACATCATTATACAAGAGCATGGTCTCTGTAAAATTCTCCAAATTTGGGGATTTCAGATAGAGAACGACATTGTGTATCAATTCGGGGGTGACCTCTAGAATTTTCTCCCTAGTGGATGAATTAAAACATTTTTCCTCTTTCACGAAAGTGGCCATGAGCCAAGATATGAATTCTCATAAATGGTACACTGTTGGGATGACTAGGTGGTACAGTCCTCATACGATGACTCATAATGGGCCTTCCTTTTCCAGGTAACAATTATAGAATTCAAAAAGAAGGTCATATAGATTTATAGGGAAGGAGTCATGAATTCCACCCACAGTGTCCATGAGAGTTTCAGTGTGGCCCAAGGGTTTTGGTTGTTGCTTCTGTAGGGTTTTTTATGACCCATTTTTTAATTTGAAAATGATAATAATTATGAGAGGACATAGAGACTGTGAATTACCTAGTAAGAGGAGGGAACTGGACGTTGAGGGTGCGTGAAATTCCTTATGTAGACTAGCAGTCGGGTGAAAGAAACTATGAATAGATGGAGGGGTTAGATACTGGGCAGATTTAATTAAAAAAATTTGAATTGCAACAGTCGATGCCTGGGGTGCAACAGTCGGTTTGTGGGGATTTCAGGCAGGAAAGGGAGGATATGGCATGGGGGGAAGACATGTGGTGGAATTGGGTTGGGAAGAGGAAATGGGATGAGGGTGATATATCAATTCAATCTCAATATCACTTTCCACGCTTACCTGATAACAGTCCTAGTAGCTGACATGGTTGCTGCACTGGCCTGATAGGTATTGGGCCCGTTTTTTCTCCCTTGATGGGGTGCTTGGGCGGAGTTGGAGGCAAGGATTGACCCCACGTAATTAATTTCAACCATTGATTTGTGATTGCTACTTTATTGAATCTTAATTTCTGGGGGCAAGCGGTGGCTTAACCATCACACTTGCTCACCCGTCGGAGCTCCTCCCAGGTGAGGTTACTTCGAGATGGAGGATGATCTGCTCCATAGGTGGCCACTCTTTAATCATTTTCATTTTAGAAATGAGGGAAGGCCCACTACCACTTAGCGACTCCTCCATCCTGAGAATGGCATCACTTTCTACTGAGATGGAACCTAGATGCCTTGGCACTTACATCCCCTAGCTATAGAAGCCCGGCTCCTTTTAAAATGCAATTAGAAATTTTTACGAGAATTTTGAACTTTCGAGGTCTACTGTTGGAATGAAATCATGCTGACATCAACCAAATCATATTTCAACATGTGATTTATCTAGGTTCCATCCATATATTGGCCCTTTGGGTACCTAAAAACTTCAAAATTTCCTGGCACATGTCCACCTTCAACTGGGTGGTTGTTGACATCACCTTTGCCCAATGACATGTTGCCACCTTTCTAGTTGAAGGAGAGAGAAAAGGGGCCTCAGTCCTTTTTTGTTCGAGCAATTCCTCTATAAATGGTTTATTCCCAGTACCTTTGAGAATTAATTTAGGCAAAGGTCACAAGGTTTTGGGGTCGCAGGGTCTAGGCCTCCACTCTCTGTTACAAGGTTATGTCAGTAGACTGCCCCGGCTCCAACAGTTAACATATCTCTTTCCCCAATCCCTAGAGCTTCTCGAAATTTATTTTGTAACAAGTTGTGAGATTTTAGGGTCTCCGAGATTTTGATTTTTACGGGCTCAAATTTGGGTGCCCTTATATTTTGATCCAGGAGGCTAATTTCATAATTATTTACATCTTTGGAAATATTTTCCATAGAAATTTCTCATTAAGTGGGTCTGATATGGTCTTTGAGCTCATATTTCGCTCTAAAAATGGATCAAAATTATCCTATGCTTTGCACTTCAACCCATTAGTTATATGAAGCCTAAGAGAAACAAAATAGAGAGTACGACAAGACGCATAATTTGATTCTGCATCAACAAGTACCCAATTTTCATAAATTTGAGTAGATACACATCGAAAAAAATTGAAAACACATAAAAATTATTTCTTGAAACACATGTTTCTCGGTGTTTTTCTACTGAAACGTATACAGAGTAGGTACTCATTGGACGTGGAATTCGATTTCACATCCAATAGCTGTCTACACTTGACACTTGAGTAAACCTATAAGGATATAAGTTTAAAATAAAATTAGAAGATATATATATATATATATATATATATATATATATTATTTTGACTATTGTTTTATTATTTTCCTTAGGAGGCTCATTTTAGACCTCAAAATCTTCCTACGGAAATACTTGATCCCTTGCAAATCTATTTTCATTTTAACTTGGAATCAACAACAAGAGGAATAAGAGGCCCCAAATGTTTAGTTGTGTCTAAGCCAGTAGAATAGAATAGACAAACCCACATCAATTATGAATTTAATTGACTGGATCACTAAAGGCTCTTGTAGAACCAATCTTAGCATTTAGATAAGAGGGGATAGTTGAGTTACAACCTTCATGTTGTATTCTTTAATTTGTGTACTATGGTAGTGATTTATTTTTAAAGTTTTAATAAACAAGAATTGTGGTAGTTGTTATATTATTTAAAATTATTAGCTAAATAATGAAATATTATTGGTGAATTTCAACAAATTTTATACAAGGCTCTAAATTGCTTTTGGTAGGGTCCACCCAAAGGGAAAAGTCCAAAGAAAATATTTATTATTTTCTTATATTTTCATATATATATATATATATATATATATATATATATATATATTTATATTTATATTTAGTCGTTCCATATGTGTGTGTGTGTGTGTCAGCAATCTTGTTTACTTTGACATTTCTAGGATATTGATTGTCATGTTGTTTTAATTTCTTTGATTTAATTAACAATGTAAATTGTGAACTTTACACTCCTCAGAGGGATCATGTTTATTGTTTTAGGTATTTCTAAACTAAGGTAATCATAGCCATTGAATTCCATTGTTTTGTATCATTTCCCTTGTTGTACACACTACTAGGATTAATATTACTCTACATGGCTTCAAGTGAATAGTAAGAAGTGGTGACAAGAACCAATATCTAGAGTGAGTACAATAGAGATTGGATAAGTGTTGGAACAGGGTCCCATAAAAGCTACGAATTTTGTACAAATTTGTATATTTTTGGTCTTAATTAGTCTAACGCAGGGGTTTTGGGGGGGGTTAAAGCCTCGATTGCATTGTAATGGGTCAAGGGTAGACCAAGATTCTGTAAACCATGGTTTGTAGACCATTGGAAGCATAGGCTAAGTTGATATAAATAGATGAACATTTTGAGTCTTAAGGTAGAGAAGAATTAAGTATGGTGCTAAGTGCGAATTGTTAGATCTGTTGTTGAGTCATTAGGGTAAGGACTCCTGCTAGATATGTGCAAGGAGATCCTCAGTCCTACTATGTGTGGACCCTGCTGGCTGTGTGCACAACCTGTGTTGGATTGTATTGGGTTTTAAATGATAATATATGTGGATATGGTGTTAGTGTGAATCCTTTGCCGAAGTGTACGAAAAAGGACCACTTTAGCTACGCATAACTAATAGCCCTAACAACAAAAGTGGCTGCCAATATCTTCAGATCTGCGATTAGTTAGACAAGAAAATAGCTGCAAACACCAGATCTATGTATGGAAAGACATTAAGCAGTAAAATAAAGGGTTTGCTCCATGCATCCAACAGACAAGACAAGAACACGATTTTGAAAGAATTTTTATATTACAGGGCACCTGAGAGGAAAACAAGAAGGTGTATCCAGCTCTCCTCAATGGGATGGGTTCTTTGTAGTCCTCAGCACTTCAGATCTAAGTTTTCTCTCTCTTGTAGGTGTAGAAAACCCAATGCAAAAAATGAAGCTCAATGGGAGCAAATGGTGAAAAATGAGACCAAGTGTATAGATCCAGAGTGATCTAGTAGGCAACAAAAGGTGAAGAATGATGGGGAAAACCCTCCTATTTGATCTGAAAATGGAATTTACTTGTTTAAGGGTGCAAGGTATCCATTTTCCATAATTTCTAATGTGAGCTATACACTCCAATTGACCTCTGAAAATGTGAAAACTTCTTATTTCTTATACAGAGATAGACTGTAGGGGCATTCACTGGACATGTCACCTCTAAAGAGAGGATGAGTTCCAGAGGCTACCTGGCCCTCTACAGGCTCTGCCTAAAGAAATAATGAAGCAACACTTAGAAGTCTTTGACATACACATACTTGAAGTTTGATGTCTTGCGGAATAAGACAAATAACTTTCTGCAGCTGAGTAGGTGATTATGTGTGTATTAAAGTTATGTATATTTGCTGTTTAACACTTTATATCAGTTTTTTTTAGCATATCATCTTCAGCAAATAAAGACATCAAAATGATAAAGCAGTTCACCCCCTCCTCTGGGCTACATCTGCTGGACCAAGCCTCTCAAACTAGGCTTGTCCTCTTGTATTAAAATGCTACAAAGGCTAATACAAGAATAAGAGTGTCTTGAAAGACAGATCTGACTGTAAATACCGAATCAGAAGATAGGAATTAGCTAAACATGCTCTTTCCCAAACACTAAACAGTGAAAGTGTACCTTATACAGTACTTTCCTCAATTGGCCCTAGTGGCCCTTTAGATTTGCATGGAGAATTTCGAGGTGAAGATGACCTCAATTGGTTCTGAAAACTCTGCCATTAGACTCAGAAGGTCGAAAATAGCAGAAATAGGCTTTTGAATCACCAAAAATGGATGAACATAGCCCCCAAACAGCTCCAACACTGAAATGGCCCTGGTGGCCCTGAAAGCTTCCCTGAAGCTAAACAGTGAGAAGAATTCCTCAAAAGGAAAAACGAGCTGTAGAAATGGATTCAGAATGCCGGAAAACTTCGGGAATGACCTTCGTTCCACATTCACTGGCTGCACAATTCCCAATGCAGCTCCCAAACTGATTTGGCCCTAGTGGCTCCTGGAACTTCCACGAAGCAAAATCACCTGCAAACGACCTCAGATGGCTGTGAAACCTGTGCCAATGGCTTCAGAAGGTCGAAGAGACCCAAAATAAAAAAAAAATTCGTCTTCAAAGACCTCTCCTAGCAGAAGTTATGCCACATTTACTAAACTGCCAGTTTCACCTTGAGAAGCTCCACCAATTGTGGAGAAACTGTAGATAAGGCCGTCAAAATAGTGGTGGCGCCAAGATAGGCGGAACCACCAACTAGCCGCGCGGTTTAAACGTCTGGTAATAAGTGTTATGGTTATGCACATCGTGCAATCACATGTATGGCGGTCTTTGCAACTGTTTCAATAAATACCAACATTTATAATAAAACATCCATATAACATATAACCAAACGATTTAACCGCCCGAACTGCGCGCCGATGTTTTGGGTTGTGGTTATATGCCGCCGGTTATATGCAACGGGGGCTGGCCCTTAGGGGTTGGCCCCCTTTCAGGCCCGCCCAAACAATCCGCAAACTTTAAATAATGTATCGTTTGCAATATAAAACAACGAACAACCCGTGGCCCGTTGGTAAAGTCGCCCGGTTATGACCCGCCCGACCACGGTTCGATTCCTGCCCGCGACCATATACAAATTTTAAAACGCGCCATTTCCATTCCACTTTGGGGCCCACGTGGCGGCCTCTGGGCTAGCCACGTGGCGCCTTCTCATTGGCTGCCAACAGAATATTCCCCAAAATATTCTGCGGAATATTCCACGGAATATTCCCAGAATATTCTGTGGAATATTCTTTTTTTAATAAAATTTTTCCACAAAGTCAATTTTGGCCTTTTTAATTGAAATTGGCGGATCTTTAAACTTGAATAACTTCTGCATACGACATCGGATTTGAGTGCCGTTTGTGGCGTTGGAATCGTTTCGCCGAGCACTTTCCAGTCGATCTGTTTTGAAGCCATTCTGAGCAACTTCATTTTTGAGCATTTTACGACACTTGGTCCTGAGCTCCTAATCACTATTTATAACAAAATATTGGGTCATTCTAGATCTTGGTGCATGATTAAAATAATGTTAACCAAACCTAGATCCACCTTTTATGGAATACTTTATTATATTTGTTGGAGGGAAAGGGTCTTTGACTTGGGTCAAATCCCTTGATTAGTCAAAAATAAATAAATAAATGATTTATTTATCTTTTTAAGGAAGTGGTTGGAAGATAATCAAATAAATAATGATTTATTTAATTATTTGTGGGTGATGTGGTCATATTTAACAAGGAATATTATATAAATAAGATTTAAATAATTATTCCTAGAAAATAATAAGATAAATAAAGGTTTATCTAATTAATTTCTTTGATTTTGGGTTAAACATGACTGGGAATAATAATTAAATTATGGTTTAATTAATTATTCCATGAGGAAAATCAAACAAATATGGGTTTTTTTAATATTTCCTTTTGGGGTTTCATGTTTTAACATAGTGAAAGCGGTTTTACTTAGGGTAAAAATGGTCTTACATGGTGTACTTGGGTCCATCTAATGATAATAAGTTAGATGACCAAAAAATGGTGTAATAGATTGCCCCCCAGCGTGCGAGTGTCAGGAGCAAATCGTATGACCAAAGTACGTTGTAAGAACACAATCACTAGACAACAAAAGGGGTGTCAGAGAGAGAAATGTGAGGTAGATAGTGTGCTGAAGGACTAGACCCTGAGGAGACGAGACTCGCAGGTGCAACAAGTCTCTTTTTATGAGAGGGTACCTGTGCTGAAGGCGGCGGGGGAGGCATACCTATGCCCGCCAAGACAAAGTACAAAAGAATAGTGTGTCCAGTAATCAAGGGACTAAACCATAAAGTACAGCTGGCATAATCATGAGCCAGATAAAAATACAATGAGGAATCCCAGTGCCTGGGATAACAGCCAGGACTTGTACAATAATATCTGAGTACATGAGATACAAATACAACCCAAATGCCCCCTACAAGTGGGGAAGGGCTCACAAAATCTGACTGATACATGCAAATCAAAGAGGCGCTGCAAGTGGCTATGGCCAACATCATCAAATATCGGGAGCTGCATCGAAGGCTGCGAAGAAGAGGTCATCCGGGCATGTGGGGGGCTACCTGCAGGGCCACCCCCTCATGAGGGTTGAAACATCTCACACACGCCCGGAAATCATCAAGAGCTGCTGCTGGATCACTGGACCATCAAGTATACAAATCTCGATCATGCTGAAAAGAGCTGGAGAAACAATCAAGCCAAAGGGAAAAGAGGTATCCCTTTGCCTGATCCAAGGCACCAAACAAGAGTGGAAGCTGGAACCAAGGTACACCGCCCTCTAGACCTGGCTTCTGGAATGAATGTGTTGATGTCGACAGAAGGGGGTCCGCCATAGTTAAGGCAATGAGAGAGCCTCAACTAAAGCACGAGAGAAAAGAGTAGAGCGACGGACAGACTAACACTAATGATGATAGTGAAGTGGAAAGGACTGAGTAGCGAATGGACGACTTCCCTTGTTAGAGCATAAAGAGCATGGATGACACGGCAGCGACTGACACAGGATCATAAGGGATAGAGGACAGTGAGACTGAAGTTCATAATGTGCGACACAAGAGAGGGACCAAGCAATGAAGGATGGAGGGCTAGAATGGGGTATAAAGGGACGTGGTATAGACTCCATGGATGCAATGATGACTCAACTTGGATGCTCTAAACAAGGGCGACTAGATGGTGCTGCCACACAGTAAAGGCCCCGATGGGGGACCATGGAAGCATAAGTACAAGGTGGGAACCCATGACGAAAATCGACACGAACATGGACAAGTAAGGGGGCAAGGTGGTGCCCCAAGTACAAGTGTCGTAAGTGAGGAGATTCGATTTGAAGGAGCGGTGAAGTGACCCTTCTTGGACAAAATGTGTCCGGGTGAAGAATCAAATCACCAAAAACTAACAGAAACCCATTTGATAGCTCGGTGAGAGCTTTCCAGCGGTGCTCATGGTTCGTCGAACGGGGCTACGGTGTGGTCGTAGCAGTCGAAAGAAGAAACAGGGGCTCTCTTTTAATAAGGCAGTTTTCCCTCCAAAATCATTCATTTGCTATTGTTGCTGTGGTGAATGTGAAGAGGAGAGAAGGCCCTAAATCTTGTGGCGAACGTAGCGGAAAAACCGACCGTTGGAATCGAGATCCGTCAGTTGGAGGTAAGAGGCCTAACCTTTCTCTTGCATTTTGATGGATTACATTTTCAGTTTAGGGCCCAGAATCCCAGAAACAGCCCCTCCTTCATCTCTACGGCCGGGTCGCACTTTTTGGGGCAAAAAGTGCGACCTAGGACGCAGGTATCAGGGAAAAAAGTGCGACCTGGTCCAGAAAAGGGAAGAAAATTGCGACCTGGGAGATGAGGAGGTTTGGTGTTGTTTTATGGCTGGAAGTTGGGTTTTGGTGTTTGGTTATGGTTTTCCCGATCTGTACGCTGACAAAAATGATGTGTTTGTGCAGGTATGGCAGAGTTACGGGTCAACTGGAGAGAGAGAGATCTGGGGACACTTCGGACAGAGATCCAGGCGGATCAGGGCGTCCGTCATGTATTGGCCAGATTTGGGGTTCTCAAGTTTTTGGAGAACCCATTGATGAGAGCAGGGGAACCGTTACTGGCCCGGATTATCAGTTATTGGGACCCAGATCAGGAGATCTTTGTGGTGTAGGGGCATAGGATCAAACTGACGGTCTAGGACGTGTACTTCCTGACTGGTCTCCCGCCACTGGGGATGGTGGGAAACACACAGCCAGTGTTGCCGCGGGGGCGGCATATTATGGAGTTCGTGGAACGCCATTGTCGACTGGGTCTTCAAGTCAAGGGGACTCGAATATCGATCGGGGATCTAGAGAGGCTAGAAACCCGTGTAGTGGCCGCAGCTGTGCTGCGAATTCTGGGCATCCAGGCATTCCATCACATCACTGGGGGGCAGATGATGATAGTGGAAAGTGTGTTGGGTGGGACCTACTATGGGTGGGCCCAGATGTTATTGGTGTCGCTAAAGCGACAGTTGTCGCTATGCAGGCGGCAGGTGAATCATGACTGCTCATATGGGACTTTGTTGTGCGCCTTCTTCTTTGAGAAGATCCCGACCATGAGGCCTCGTGTACAGCTCCCAGATGGGGGCCCGAGGGAGCCCAGGATGCGCTGTTGGGGACGGCTACTGTGCAGAGGAGGAGGAGGGGCGGTCGGGCGGGTGTTTCGACCGGAGTTTTTTGCCCATTGGGATCAGATGCCGCTGTACATAGACGACTAACCCTATAGTGGGATGAGCTACTGTGGGGATCCGGATCTGCCACTTCCGCCTGGTCGAGTCTGGGGGCCCGATGGTAAGTGACAAATTGCTATTCTAATGTGGGCATGTTAAAGTTTTTGAATAGTAATTGATGATATTGATTCATATACTTTTGGTATGCAGATATAGCACTGGTAAAACCGGCTGGATATATGGAGCGACCGGTAGCGTCTGGAGCTACAGGTCCAAGTGGGTCGAGAGCGGCGCAGAATGAGGATGCATCCGCCATGCTGGAGGACATCCGCCGTAGATGCGAAAGGTTGTTGATCGGACTATCGGAGCGCGGGTGGCAGGACTTAGACGACCAGTACATAGAGCCATGTGTGGGTCTCCCCTCGGAGTGGCGAGGTGTCATGCGGCGCATGGCGATGGCCGGTCAAGCTATGCGTGATCTACATGCTGCAGGGGCAGAGCCATTGGCCCGGGAGCCTCCAGATAGTGATTAGGGGTAGGGGCATGTGGTGCCCCCTATGATGTATGTAGGGGTAGGTGGTGCCCCCAGTTTTGGGTTTTTGTTTGTAACATGCTATGGGCATGTCGTATGTATCAGAGTAGGTGGACTCTAAACATATGTTTTGCGACACATATTATGGATATGCATCGTCTTTTGATGGTTGATTTAATGTTATTGTCTTGTGTGAAATGTGTGTGATAAATGCCAATCTAGAACATGGTTTGCAATACTATCTACATAGTGATTCTGTTCTCGAGGTACATGGTTGAAAGTTATGGTTTCAAACGCACGTATTAAGATTTTCACTCGTAAATAGCATCTAAATAGCACAGGGTTATGCACACGATAAACACCATTTAGTTGCATTACAAGAAGTAGGGAATCCAAACGAACGTGCAGATGGAGGATGTGATGAAAGAGGGCATCGGCTAAGAGACCACGCACTGCATCATATTCGGCCTGATTTTTGGTGGCAGAACCAATGCATACCCCGTTAGAAAGAACAAGGGCATGCAAGGGGGTGAAGATGGCCCAACCTGCCGAGGCTAGATTCCTGGAGTAGCGACTTGCACCATCGGCGTAGCCGATAAAGGGTGTGGACGGGGGGTCCTGTAGAATGGTGTGACAAGACAATAAATGAGGGGATGAAAGGAAATGACGGCAGCGTGAGTGTATAGAAGTCGTCTGGCGGAAACCGCAGGAGGGAGTGCAAGGGGAAGGACGACCAAGACTCAGACAGGGCGGTGTATGAGGGCTATCGGGAGCATGGGGAGGACTCGGGCTGCGGAGGTCAACAGAGACACAAGTGGAGTGATCTCGGGTATGAGGAGGAACAGGGTGATCAAGGGACACAACAGGGGAGGATGCAGATGGGCTAGGCTCCGAGTGTCTTGCAGAGGAAGATAGGTAAAGGATGGTTGCAGTAGACTCCGTCATTTGAACATCAGGGGGGGGAATGTCAATGGGAGCGGGGGGATCCTCAGGTTGACCGGAAGCATACTGCGCGAGGATAGGAGAGGCGGATTGATTTTGTTCAACCTCATACTCTCGGATTACCTCTAAAGAGGCGCGGTAGTGCGTCAGGTGAGGACAATGGTGGGAGTAATGGCCATGAACGCCGCACAAAGCACAGGGCTTGTTGGTGTGGAGAGTCTTGGGGTTCTTGGTTACGGACGAAGAAGGAATGGGGGCTTCAGGGACCATAGACTCGGGGAACGCGACTTTAACCATGGGCTGAATACGGGGCAACTCGGGACAAGCATGGGTGGCATGACCGGTGACATCACATAAAGCGCAAGGCTTTGCGGGCGGTGGAGGGGTCGGGTCAGTCGTGGTAGTCTTGTCTTTGGGTGCCCCCTTGCGGGCTTTGCCTTTCTTCCCAGGTGCCGTCACGACAGGAGAAGGGTCCTATGGAGGTGCTGGGGGCACGGAGGCAACGGAGGAAGCTAGGGGGACCGGTTGAACCGGTGTCAAAGCCATATAGGGCTTGGGGTGACCAGGAGGGGTGGCAGCTGGGGGATCAAGGTACCAGACCGGTATGCCCAAGGTCAAGTTAGGGAGAGAGAGGGTGGCCATGATGGGGACAAAATATACTCCGGGAGGGGGAGCTAGGAAAGGGATCTGCCCAGCAGGGTAATGACCAGGAGGGACGGCTTCGAGATGGTTAAGGCCAGGAGGAACCGATCCAGGAGGGTAAAGGGGTTCAGGGATACCAGCTGTAGGGGTAGGGCCAAAAGGAGGAGGTCCGGCTGGCTGAGATGAATGGCTAGGAGCAGGTTGCGGAGGGCGAGGGGGAGGTTGCTGACTAGCCGAGGCAGGCCGCTTACGGGCAGCCTGAGACGATTGCATCATGCAAACATTCGAGGAGCTGGGATCAGTGATGGGAGGAGGAGGAAGGTTAGGGAAAGTTCCAAGCAGGGATGAATCTTTGTAAACGCCGGGGCAGACACTGGTCAAGGAGTCGACGGTTTGCTTGTTGGCTATAGAAGAGATGGTGGTCTCAGAGGAGGTCTGAGATTTTGGCTCATGATACGTCAACTGGTCAATGGTGACTATCTTTCCATTATGGGGGGAAGACATCTTGCGAAAAACCACGGATGGGACAGCAGACATAGCATAGGTGCAGCTTCGCCCCAATAGAATGTTGTAATCTAGCGGGGCGTCGATGACTTCGACGTCAACGCAAACAGTCTTACCGACGAGGGTGATAGGACAATTACGAAACAGGCCAATGGGCTGGGAGGCATGACCGTCCCACGCTCGAAGGGTGATCGTGGAAGGGGCCAGTTCAGGAGATCCGAGTTGCTTCCAAACCGAAGCGGACATCACGCATGTGGATGCCCCCTCGTCAATTATACACCGGGATACGTTGGCGTTCCGGATTTTGACTGGGATTTGGAAGGCGACGGAAGGAGGGAGGGGAGGATGGTCCGATTGAGTGGTGTCGAAAACAATCATTTGGTCATCAGTAGGATCTACAGCGCCCACGGTAGATAATAGAGCCTTCTTTTGGGAAGGGCACGACTGGAGGAGTTCCAGTGTGGAAATGGCAGCAGGAGACTGCGCCAGATCATCTACTATGCTATACGAATGAGCAGCTCGACCAGAAGCAGCATTTCGACGTAATGGTCCCTTAGGAATCTTGGTATGGACCTCAACTTTGGGTTGAGGGATATGTAAGGGACCACTGGATGTCGAAAGAGGCTCTGTAGAACCTGAAGAGGGAGGCTCAGGGGCAGACTGAGCAGAAGTCTTGGGGTACTGACGAGACCGAGTTTGAAGGTGAAGATCGACGGATGGGGTAGGATCGGAGTGCATCATCAGGATCTGGTAATCAGAGGAGCCAGAAATGGAAGGGGGGGCGGCTACCTGGCTGTCGGGTGGTTGGGTAGCCACGAATCCTTGTTGAGGAAAAGGATCAGTAAACATAGCTGGCTGGGTAGTGGCCACATTAGGGGGAGCATGAGGGGAGGCGTGTTGTCCGCGCAATGTGGGTTGAGACTCCCACATTTGCCGCATCTGGGGTAAGAGGGGACAATCGTGGGTGTAATGACCATAAACACCGCAACACGAACAGGGCTTGCTTGTGCGAAGCGACCTGTCCGGCTTGGGCTGAATGCCCTGTTGCTGGTTTCCAGTGTTAGGGTCCATGCCAGAATTGGGTCCTCGGGTACCAGGGGCAGATTGGTTTTGGTTGCCTCTCCGCCTTCTTTGAGAAGAAGGGGGATTAGTCGTGCCCTGCTGTGCAAATACTTGCCCTGGAGGGGGCTGTAGGTGCTGGTGCTGGGGTTGAGGAGGCAAGGGAGGAGGAAGCGCATAGGCTGCAGGAGCTGGCGCACCAGGCTGCGGATAAGGATAATGGGTGGGTTGGGCAACATTGGGGTAAGCAGGAGGTTGGGCAAAAGGAGGAGGCATGCCGTATCCTAGATACATGCTACCGGGAGGGGGAAGAGTGCTGGAGGAGCTGGCCCCTCCCTGAGGGAGACCATAGGCCATAGGAGGTTGAGCGTATGGATGGGAAAGGGATCCAACGATACCGTCGGCGAAATGAGATGCCCCCGGGGCGTTAGCACCACCGGGCCTGGGGATGTCAGGAAGAACGGTATAAACATAACCAGATTGAGCGTAAATCAGGTCATATTTCAAGGCTATTTGGAGGGCGGCTTCTTCAGTTTGAGGAAAATGAGAGGTGACATCTTTGCCGATGGGAGCGTGAAGGGTGCGCAGGAACCAGTCCATGTAAACCCGATCTTCGAAGGGAGGGGCTCGACATAAGCTCCGTCTTCGTCGCCATTCCTGAACATGGGCGGAAAGGCGTGTTGAAGAGGCTTGCTTAAAGGAAGTCAAGAGCTCTGTGCCAGTATTGTATCGGAGAGGGAGCTGGAAGTACGACAAAAAGGCTTGGGCAAGAGTCTCGAAGGTGGTATGGGTAGAGGTGGCTTGTTCAACATACCATTTAGAAGCTTCGCTGGTAAGCGTGCGTTGGAACAAACGAAGACGGATGGAGTCATCGGTAATGGAATTGGAGGAACACCACATGTGGAAAGATCAGACATGATTGGTTGGATCTTCTCCATTAAGGCCCTCAAACTTAGGGATGTCTGAGGGGAGCTTGGTTGGCATAGCAGGCCAGTTAGCATTGTGGTGGATGGGGTCATTGATCAACTGATGGAAATCAGGGAGGCTGAGGCCTGCAATGTACGGCAGCACAGGGGTGGCCGGGGTAATTCCTGTGGCGGTTCCGCTAGTAGTAGGGCCGGCATTGGGGCCGGGAGAACCGCTAGCGTTAGGCCCTGGACCAGACATAGTGAAGGTGACAGGGGGAGAACCAGGAGGAGAAGGAGGACCCGATGAATCAGGGGAGGAGTCGGAGTGCGGACTCGAAGGTGGACTAGCTCGACGACGGTGGTGCGGAGCAGGTCAATCAACCGGAAACTGAGGGTGAAGGCCAAGAAGTCTCCGGGAAAGGCGCCTTGGGGGCGCAATGATGACAGGAAGAAGGAAACCGACAGGGGCAGAAAGGGACAGAATCAAGTAATGTCAAGGGAAGATAAGGTGCAGTGACAATTGATTTTAGAGTCTTTGCCAGGCGGTGTTAACCAGGCGCTTCTTCGCTTAGGGTTAGTGTGTGGCGTGCGTTAATTTTAATTTTTAAACCCTTTCCGTTTTGAGAGCAAGAAAAAAGTGTGCTGTGTAGCTGAAAATAAACCTACAGAGAACAGAATATAAATGCTGAAATAACAGAAAAATAACAGCTACTTGTGCATCTATCTAACCCAAGAAGGTGGGTCTCTCAAAACTATGCTGGAAAGAAAGGGAAAAACTATGTAAAACACACGGGGAAGGGGCCAATAGATCTAAGGTCAAAGGGGACAGGGATCTAGAGGACAAAGCTGCTGAAAAGAGGTGCAGATCACAGCCAAGAGACAGAGGCAAGGTGGCTGGAAAAAGGGAGGAAATCAGCAAAAACCGGAGGGGCAAGGCGGAGGCCTTCAAAGGAGGTCCAAACAAAATGACAGGAGGTGATTTGAAAGGAAGAAAGGCTGATTTCAAAGGATCTGAAAGGGAGGTAACAGATCTGAAAAAAGGAGGCTGAAGCTCTAAAAAATAGACAGCTGAAACAGCTTAAAACTCTTCCACAAAAAGTGGAGGGTACTAAAGCCCTAAGGGGCTAGGTTCCCACTTAGATGAGTAAAAACAGATCAGAACTTGGTCCAAACAGGCTGAGACAGAGGCTGGAGGACCCTGACAGAAGCTGCAGAAAAACCCAGAAAAATTGCAGAAAAATTGCTGAAAAAAGGTCAGGTCGCAGTTTCTTACCTGATTTCAGTGCAGGTCGCAGGAAACAGGCTGAAAAGTGCGACCTGGAGGTCCAGGTCGCAGGTTTAGGGCCAAAAAGTGCGACCCCCCGATCTGGTTGTCTCGGCGCAGATTTTCAGAAAAGTTGCCGTCTCAGTTGCGGTTGGTGTCGCTTACCCGCGCAATAGGGCCAGAAACACACGGAAGTTAGAAATTTTAATGTTTTAGGGTTTTAAGTGAGAAAAACAACATAAAAATAGGAAAAATAAATAGCTGAAAAGAAACCCTAGGGTCTGAAGTAGTTGGATATGCAGGAATATGAAAAACGATAGTGGTCGTAATTTAAAACCCGTGTGGAGTCGCCATTTGTTAGTATGAATCCTTTGTCGAAGTGTACGAAAAAGGACCACTTTAGCTACGCATAACTAATAGCCCTAACAACAAAAGTGGTTGCCAATATCTTCAGATCTGCGATTAGTTAGACAAGAAAATAGCTGCAAAACACCAGATCTATGTATGGAAAGACATTAAGCAGTAAAATAAAGGGTTTGCTCCATGCATCCAACAGACAAGACAAGAACACGATTTTGAAAGAATTTTTATATTACAGGGCACCTGGGAGGAAAACAAGAAGGTGTATCCAGCTCTCGTCAATGGGATGGGTTCTTTGTAGTCCTCAGCACTTCAGATCTAAGCTTTCTCTCTCTTGTAGGTGTAGAAAACCCAATGCAAAAAATGAAGCTCAATGGGAGCAAATGATGAAAAATGAGACTAAGTGTATAGATCCAGAGTGATCTAGTAGGCAACAAAAGGTGAAGAATGATGGGGAAAACCCTCCTATTTATAACAAAATATTGGGTCATTCTAGATCTTGGTGCATGATTAAAATAATGTTAACCAAATCTAGATCCACCTTTTATGGAATACTTTATTATATTTGTTGGAGGGAAAGGGTCTTTGACTTGGGTCAAATCCCTTTATTAGTCAAAAATAAATAAATAAATGATTTATTTATCTTTTTAAGGAAGTGGTTGGAAGATAATCAAATAAATAATGATTTATTTAATTATTTGTGGGTGATGTGGTCATATTTAACAAGGAATATTATATAAATAAGATTTAAATAATTATTCCTAGAAATTAATAAGATAAATAAAGGTTTATCTAATTAATTTCTTTGATTTTGGGTTAAACATGACTGGGAATAATAATTAAATTATGGTTTAATTAATTATTCCATGAGGAAAATCAAACAAATATGGGTTTGTTTAATATTTCCTTTTGGGGTTTCATGTTTTAACATAGTGAAAGCGGTTTTACTTAGGGTAAAACTAGTCTTACATGGTGTACTTGGGTCCATCTAATGATAATAAGTTAGATGACCAAAAAATGGTGTAACATATGGTTGAAGTACTTCTGTGTTATTTGATCTAATGTATTTCTATTGATGCGAAGTATTGGATCTGTTCTGAATATTGTTGGTTATCTTTCTATGCTGTGAATCTGTCTATGTTATGGTATACCTGTAATATGTTGATGATGCGTTATGGTAGTATGTGCTGATAACTACTGATACGTATGTGGATGAAAAGTTATTAACTAGATCTGTGAATGATAATATCTCTAAGTATTGTGATTATACTGTTAACTACCCTATGGATAGATCTGACTGGTGCGAACCTGCTAGGTTGAAAACGTGGATCTGCATGACTTACCTACTCTCTCTCTCAGGGTGTGGAAACCTGGTTCTAGCACCCTCCCATACTGCTTTGGGTGAGACTTTGTCCTGCGCAAGTAGGTCACTGCCAAAAGGGCCAGTAGTATAGGGGTTTTTTGGAAAAACTTAACCTCCGAACCTGGGTCAGGACCCCTTGAGCCAAAAAATGGTTCTGTTGCCAAGACTGGGAGCATTTTGAGAGAGGGATCGGGTAATGCCAAGAGAAAATTGGAGACCCGAGGAGAAAGAAATTGAAGAGTGGTTTGAAAAAGAGGTTTAGGAATTTGTGATAAAAGAGAATTGTAGCACAATATTAACGACAAAAAGGTGGAAGAATAAATACATTTTCACAAAGATCTACAAAATTTTCTTTGTGACATTTGCAACCAAGCTTCAGGAGTGGCTTGCAAGTCTCGTAGATTTCTAGAAGTGTTGGAAGGACGAAGAGGTCACACAATGGACTCCAGAGTTGATCCAGCAGTTAGAGAAGACTAATAATACCATCACTCACATGGTAGATCACTAGGGGGACAGTGTCATAGGAGGATTTGTGATGGAATTTTCAATCAATCAATTCGTGTCCTATTCGGAGGCAGATCGGAGGTTCTTCAAGGGTTTCCGGGGTAAGTTTTTGAAAACCTTACCATTACTGATTAAGATATTATTGTTCGAAAAGACGATTCTATGTATTCATACAGAGTGAATGAGCTCCGATTAGAGTAAGGGTACAACATGGAGTGGAAAATACTACAGAACTAATAAAGAAGGAGATAGATCTGTCTACAACCCAGTAAGGAATTTAGTTGTGCATAGCCCTCCAACTACACCACCTTCAAATCAACATAGGGGTAAGAACTCACCCGTACCTCCACCACCAGAAGATGAGATGGCCTCGCACATGAAGCTAACTACATTTAAGGGCGTAGGGGATGAAGATATGGATCGGTTCTGGTTTGTCGCAAAGTCGGTATGGACTGCACAGAATGTGGCCAACGATGCTGTGAAAAGGGTGCAGTTGTCCCTTGCCTTTAAAGGAAGAGCCCTGGATTGGTATATGGGATACATAGCTCAACATGTGAATGCGACCATTAAAGAGGTTAAGAATGCCCTAAAAAAACAGTTCAAGAAGCCTAAATCCTACTCTCAGATAGTGAATGATCTAAAAGATTTCAAGCAAGGACCCTCTGAGTCTGTGTGGGAAGCTAACCAACGGCTAAAAAATGTAATCAGAGAAGGGGAATTTCTATATGATGACAAAAAACACAAGGAATGGTTCATTGCTATGTTGCTACCTCACCTGCACATACCTATGGGTCAACAAGCCATTGAATCACAAGAAAAAGCCTTGGACATTTCTATGAAGTTGGAAGTTGCACCGAGAGATGATACCCAGTTGGGGGTACAAAAAATCCAAGAGTAGTTGGGGGCGATGCACATGGAGATCCAGAACCTGCAAAAGGACCAGGGGAAGGAAGCTAGTCCAGATATACGGTGCATACGATGTAGTGTATCTGGGCATACCAAGGATCAATGCCCACTGCTGGAAGACTACTTATAGGCAGGGTAGCCCAGTCCACTACGCCTAGTACCAAGTGGACCTGTGTTGTGGTGCGATGATTTTCGTGTAGCCGACCTGCATGATACTAACCATTTCCCTCGTCTAGGTGCATATGTCCCAGAACTAAAGCAACAATGGTGCAGGTTTTGCCGGTCAGTAGGACATTGAGAAGAACTGTTGAATTTATGATCTGATGATAGACCAGGAAAACCTATATAGGGTACAATCAGACCCTTCTTCACCAAGATCCCCCTCAGGTATGGGTGACTCCCCAGCTAGGGGCAAGGGAGGGGGTTGAGGTGGAAGCGCAGGTAGGGGAAGAGGACAACTAATTTTTTATAACTACAGAGAGATAGGACACTTTGCAAGGGACTTCCCGAACCCTGTAAGACATTCATGTAGATATTGCAGACAACTGGACCATGTGATTGAAGACTGCCCAATTCTGATAGCCAAGATGTAGGAAAAGCAGCAGACACCTATGAAGAATGTACAAAGGGTTAAGGTAGAACCTCAAGACAAAGGACCAAGCATTAATGTCATAACACGCAACAGCATGGCCACTAGAGGAGCTGCAGAGAAAGCTGAGGCGAAGCCTATTATCCAAAAAGAAACCATCAAACAAGAAGGGTTGGACTTACAGAAGGAAAAGGAAACCTTTGTTGCAACTCATCAAGACTTTGCTAAGGCTGAGGCATCTACTCCTCAGGCCCTCGTGAACCTCAAAGTAGATGATGAGGTCAAAAAATTTCTGAAGGCGTGTATGAAGCTGCTGCACAACCAAAGGGTCGTAGAAAACCTCCAAGCTTTGATAGACAGTTGCACAGAAAGAACAACCCCACCCATGGAAGTTAAGGATGTGCACAAACTGTACAAGCATAAAAAATGAACTCGTAGGGAAATGTGGTTAACTGTGCAAATTGGTGATTACAAGATGGATCAGGTTATTCTGGACCTAGGCTCAAATGCAAATGTACTACCTAAGAAAACTTGGCAGTGAATGGGAGAACCAAAGTTGGAACGGTACACTATCTAGCTACGCATGGCCAATTAGCAGAAGATCATACCGTTGGGAAGAATATCAAAGATCGTGGTAGATATTGTAGGAGTTAAGGTCCGTGCTAACTTTGAGGTCATTCAGATTGTAGAAGATACAGACACCTATCATACACTCCTAGGATTGGATTGGGCCATAGATATGGAAGGTATCATCAATTTGAAGAAAAGAAGCATGGTATTTGAAAATGAAGGTACACGGATGATAGTACCATTAGACCCTGCAGAAGGAGAACAATATACAGAGCCAGTGCGTGAAGAAGAAGTTGTGGATCATATTTATAAGTTAATTGTGCAGGACGAAGATTGGATCAATACCACAACAGATGATGTACTTTGCTGGGAAAAGGATAGCAAATGTTTCTCTGACTCAGGTGGGGAAAAGAAAACTGGAAAAACTGGTTACATGATGTATCTGCGCTGTGATATCTTAGGATCACAAAGGACTTCTGATGCATCTCCTCAGAGGTAAGATAACTTCCCTACTTTGATGGTTCTAGTAGTATTAAGGAGTTTTTGTGAACATTTGAGGTTGAGGTTCTACAAGAGCGAAGGCTATGGGCCCTTAAGCTAGCCATGCGCGTAACACCTGCAAGGTGGTGGGATACGCATAAGGGGGCATTCCAGGATTGGGAAGAGTGTGAAGATATAATGATCTTGTGATTCAAACCTCCGACCCACTTGCGCGTAAAAACATTCCTTGGCCCTCAAGACCCGCGTGAGCATCTGTTCACTTGGATGCAAAAATGGTGTGACCAGACTACAAAAGAATGTGTTCACCTATTTATTCATGCCTTGGGACCAACTCCCACTGCATGGTACTTAGATGCGGAGCTACATCAGTGCACCCGCCACTGGGAAGCATTAAAGGATGAATTTGTAGGGACATTTGGGCTAACAGGGGGAACAGAGGCGCTAGATGAAGCTCTGCAGGATATAGATACCTTCGTATTTGATGAATCACGCCCCTACGCAGCACTTGGGGTACCGACATGGGAAACACAGATGCAGGAAATTTCCAACTGCCTCAATATCACCATAGAAGATTGTGATGAGGATCCACGCAATGTATCTATCCCAGAATTGGAGGGAGAGCGCACAGTTGCAGGACCTCCACCACAAACTGTAGATGTTACGAAGCCTCTAAAGCTGCGAGAAGTCAACATTGGTGTTGAGCCTCAAAATTGTGCTTTCCTTCACCTCATTTTACCTCATTTTCCCTTGTCCATTTCTATCTTAAACCCAATTGATCAATAAATATAGTTAAAATTACTTCTAGAATGGTTTACATGACTGACTTGTTGAATTTTGTGATTTTTTGCCATTGTTAAGCATTTTGACCAGAACTAGCTGCAGAATGCAGACATTCCGTAGCTACCTTCATGTTTGAGTATGTTCCAGGTGGCCTCTTGAGGAAAACCGCATATGGGCATGATCCACGTCGTGTCTACATGGTTCGTTGCTCATCATGGAGGAGGAAATGGATTCTGGGTACGGTTATGCACGTGGGAACACATTTATGAAGGAAGACTCCTACTAGGACTGTCTCAGTCCAGATGTATTTTCTTCTTCACGTAGCCACCTCAAAGACTCCTAACATGATTCAGATAAGGAAAGACATTATTCCTAAATTGTTGTAATTACTGTTACGTGCATTTGCTTTATAAACTCTTGGGAGACCGAGAGCTATGTGGGGAGATTTTATGTTAGATTTGCTGCTAGATTTTGTTTAAAAACTCTGTGTTACGTCCTTGAAGCCACAGAGTGTTATGTTCAAACTATTGCATCGTTAATGGAGCAGACAAAGTTATTTTGAAGGCGTGATTTAATTTGGAGTTGAATACCGTCAAGTGGTAGAGGGCCCCTGCCTCTTGCACGGATTTCTTTTGCGTAAATTAGATAAGTTTTCCTAGCTGCCTTTATGTTTTGCATTTGAATTGGTAGTTGTTTTGTTTTAAGCTACTGTAGTCGTATTCATTCTAGCTCTTCCACAAGAGGACACTCTTCCAACAGATTATAATGATGAATGTTGAATGACTATGGTATTGTAGAATTAGGAGTTGAATTTATAGTTGTTTTAACTAGCTACTGTAGTTATATTCATTCCAGCTCTTCCACAAGAAGGCACTCTTCCAACAGATTATAATGATGAATGAAGAATAGCTATGGTACTGTAGGATTTAGTTATAGTTTTTTCTATTCACTATCACAGTTACACTTGTTCTAATCACTCTTCCACAAGAAGAAATTCTTCCAAGACATCCTTAAGAAGTTCAAGACATGACCGTGATAATGGATGATTTAGTTGTATGTTTTTACTAAGTATCATCTCTGATCTCACTCTTAAACGCTTGCCCAAGACATCATAATGACGAGTAGGGTATGGATGTGATAACTTAGTTTTTCATTTGCTTTCAGTTCAACTGCTTTCAATTGCATACAAGTACACAGTCAGAATTGTTCTACCTCTTCCAAAAGAAGGAACTCTTCCAAAATATCACTAATGATGAACAAACAGATTGTGTAACTTCATAGATTAATGCATGTTAGTACAGTTAGAACAACTCCGGAGTTTCATTGCATTTAATTCATGATCAGTTACTTTGTTTCAAGTTTGATGATGACTTATAGTTCAGCATTGTTCTAGTTTAGTGGCATCTTAGGTTCATTCTTAGATTAACTCACTACACTTGCATCTCATATTCAAAATTGTCATCCATTGCACAATAGATTACTCTAGTTGTTAGGATTAACAAGACAGCCTTCATTATTCACAAACATCTTCTTGTTCTAAAAACTACAACTGATCCATATCCATAGGAACAGAAGACAACATCACTATAAGGTCTGAAATCTCTCTGCAATCTCCTCATCATTTTATAAACAGAGCTCTTCCTCAAAAGAACTATTTTGAACAAGAAACCAATAACTTTTTGAGTATAAGTTCTGTGACATTCAATTAAATTGCAGAATAGAACTAGGAATTAATCATAGAATAAAAGAGCTTAGGACAGAGTATTGCATCATTAGTGTTTAACTGTTTAGTTAGAGGATTTGCATATTTAGTGATCATTTCTCAAGATTAGTTTGTGTCATTTGTTTAAAAAGTCATTATCAAGCTTTTGCTTTTATTTAGTCATAGTTTAGATTCTGCTTCAGTATTTCCAATTGCATCTGCCATTCCATACATTAGGCTTAACTCTGTTTTTGACCACCAACTTCTTTCCATTAGTTTTCTAGGCATTTTCATTGTGAGCATAAAACATCAAAAGAACAAAAACATCATAAATCAACATTAAAGACCAAAAACATCACAAAACACTACACACAACGCATTAAGAAACAAGCACCTAGGTACATATGGTACACTTCACTTCAGCAGTTTACAAATCCTGGTTGACAATTAAATGAGCTCAGTTTAGGAGACTAGATTGAGACCCAACAATTGGCACGAAAGAGCAGCCTAAGCTAGCTAAAATTGGGGATTATTGAGATGATGATACAGTAGGAAAATTTGTTGAACTGTGCATAGAATATCAATACTTATTCCCGACGAAGTTTTCAGAGCTTAAGGGGATCACAAGGGATGTAGGAGTCATGTGCATCACGCTAAAACTAGATGTGGGCCCTGTAAAGCAGCGACCTTATCAATTGAATCCTAAGTATAAGCAAAAGGTAAAGGAATAAATCGATAAAATGCTTGTTGCAGGTATCATCGAACCAGTCGAAAAGTTGGACTAGGTAAGCCCGATGGTGGTTTAGGAGAAAAATATGAAGGGAGAGATATGAATTTGCGTGGAATTGTACAAATTGAATGATGCCTGCATGCATGATCCCTTTCCCACACCTTTGTCAGATGAAATTCTTGATAGTGTAGGAGGGTAGGAAGCATACTCATTCACTAATGGGTTCTCGGGATACCATCAGATCAGAATCGCACCTGAAGATCATAGAAAAACCATGTTTGCTACTGAATGGGGATCCTTTTAGTATATGGTCATGTCGTTTGGACTCAAGAATGCCCCTGTTATCTTTTCACGAGTAGTAGTCACAGTATTCAAAGAGTTCATCCATAAATTTCAGGAAGTTTACTTTGATGATTGGGCTATCTTCGGCTTAGTAAAGAAGCACATTTCGAACCTGCACATGATGTTGGATGCCTGTAGAAAGCACCAAATTTCCCTGAATATCAAGAAGTGTATCTTCTGCGTACCCTTCGGAATATTTCTCAGACATATAGTGTGCTGAGAGGGGTTGATGGTTGACCCCATGAAAGTTGCAGTGATCATAAATCTGGCATTACCTACAACTGAGAAGCAATTGCGTTCGATCCTTGGACACACAAGCTAATATAGAAAGTTCATTCAGGGGTATGCACTGATCACAAAGCCTATGGAAAATTTGCTTAAGAAGAATGTTTCATTTTTTTGGGATGACGAGTGTTAGAAGAGCTTCGAGCTACTCAAGTAAAAGATGTTCTCTGTGCCTATCCTCATTCCGGATTGGGTGAAGGTGTTCCATGTCCACATCGATGCATCAGGAATCGCCCTGGGAGCAGTCCTTACATGGCCTAGAGACGGAGACATTGATCATCCAGTTGCATTTGCTAGTAGGAAACTCTTTGGTGCAAAGCGCAAATACTCTACCATGGAACGGAAGGGCTTGGCTATGGTCTATGCATTACAGAAGTATTAACACTATCTGTTAGGAGGAAACTTAAATATTTTTATAGATCATTCAGCTTTTAAGAACCTGGTGAATAAGCCTGTGTTGGGGGGGGGGGGGAATCTGCTGATGGCTACTGTTTTTCCAGGAGTATGACTTTGAGATCATTGTCAAGCTGAGGAAGTTGAATGCTGGGCCAGATCACTTGTCCTGAATTGAGAATGGTGAGGAACTGACCAACCTAGAAGAAGGATTTCCTGATGCGTAGCTGTTTTCTATTAAGGTCGTTGATGCACACTTCACCGACATCATCCAATTCCTAACTACATGCATAGCACCGACCGAATATTCGGTACAACAAAAGAAAGCACTGGTAACTCGCACTCCATATTTTACCATCATCACAAGTCATCTATATAAGATGGGGGTTGTTGAAGTACTACGAAGGTACATTTTGGAGCATGAACGACATGATATCTTGGTAGAAGCCCACGACGAGCTAGCAAGAGGTCACTACGCAGGGAAATCAATGGCGCAAAAGATCTTGAGAGCTAGATTATGGTGGCCTACCCTGCATAATGACTCTCATGACTATTTTAAGGCCTGGGATACATGCCAATGAACCAAAAGGATGTCCCACAGGGATGAAATTCCCCTTCAACCACAGATGGCCCTGCAAGCATTTGAAAAATGGGCCATCTATTTTGTAGGACCTATCAACCTGCCCAGAAAGAAGACAGGTGCACGTTACATTATAACTACTACTGATTATGTAACTAGGTGGGCCGAAGCACATGCGGTGAAGAATTTCACTGCAGATACTACTGCACACTTCATCTTTGAGCAGATTCTAACCAGATTTGGATGTCCGAAAATATTGATGAGCGATAGAGGTACGCACTTTGTCAATGAAACAATACAGGCCTTGACGGAAGAATTTTGAATCCATCATGAAAAAATCACTTTGTATCATCCCTAGGAAAACAGAGTGGTTGAAGCTTTTAATAAAGTCTTGGAGCACGCACTGACCAAGGTGTGTAACGCTGTTCGCAGCGACTAGGACATGCGCATTCCGTCTGTTTTTTGGGCCTAACAAACCACCTGTAAGAAGTTGACAGGGAAAACACCGTTTCGGATGGTTTATGGCAAGGAGGCCATTATTCCCATGGAATACATTGTTCCTAGCCTGCGCATCGCGGCCTTTGTGAATATGGAAGAGCCTGATATCATGGAGGAGCGATTAGCACAACTTGTGGCTTTAAAGGAAGATCCCTTCATTGCTAATTTCCATCAACAAGTTCAGAAGGCTCGGGATAAGGCATGGCATGATCAACATATTCAACAAAAGACCTTTGCGGAGGGAGAACTAGTGCTACTGTATTATAGCCATTTTGTGAAACACCCAGGGAAGTTCCGATAGCATTGGCTAGGGCCCTATGCTGTTAAAGAAATCACGGATGGCGTTGTTGTTCGATTAGCCACCCCACGCGAATATATGCTACCCTGCTATGTCAATGGAAGTCAGTTCAAATCATATCGAATCAAATGACTATATGGCCAGAGTAGCTATATAAAATGGTCTACGCCCACCAAGGAAGGTAAGAACAGAAGGTACCATGATATGCGTAGGGCATGACCGCCGAATTTGATGCCTGAAGGTATGTGCAGGAGGCATAGGAGAATGTTCAGAGTGCAGAAGGCACGCTAGAAGCACAGAGGTGTGCTGGGAGCACAGGAGGTCCGCTAGGAGCGCAGGGTTGTAGTGGGTGCATAGGAGGTGTGAAAACTAGTCGTTGGAATAGTCAAATTGGGTAAAAAGCAAAAGTTACTGTTTATAGGAGCAGGCAACCGGCATTTAATGAGGCGATTTCTAGAGATTTTTTACCGTTTACTTGATGGTAAGTTCCAAGTAAATTTTACCCAACCGTTGGTCGATCACAAAAGCTATAAAAGAAGAAGGATAGATTAGACAAGGGTTCCGTATCGCTTGAATAGTTTGTACTTGGCATGTTTGTCCTTGACGAATTTGTGCTGTAAGATTTGTTGTGCCTATTGCATTCCTTTCATGTCTGAGCAGCCTAATCCCTCTGACATTAGCAACCTAGAATTCATCTTCCATGCCAGGATGACGGCCACTAATCTCACGAAAGCATCAGAACTGGTGACCTCAGTGGAGCAAGAAACCGAGGAAGTAGTGGAAATCGAGTCTGAGGCCAAAGAGGTTATCTCCACACTGAGCCCAACCAAGAAGTATATTATGTCCCTGGACTCTAACAAAGTTTGATAAGTGTTGGTTAATTGGGGCCCTTGACATGCACACTGAAGAACCTCGACAGCTTGATCACCTACCTACATATGTCACTGACCCTGGGAGAGGTCCCCGTCATTGGTGAACCTTTTGGAAGGCTCCATGAGATAAAATTTGATGATCATGACTTGGCCAATTTGAAGGCCTTCCCTGAGTTCGCATCCGAATTATACCTTGACAGAGTTCAGAGGGATGATGGGATAAACATTTTTCCCATGCACTGGGTGAGTGGATTGGCCGAGTCCGGGTTCTTGAACCTGCTAAGGATGCCAAACTTCAGCCACTACAATATCACAGACCATCTGGCACGTTAGTTGCTTGCCCTGGTTCATGATGGTTGCCTATGGATCTAAGATCAAAGCCCCATTGATGTTGCACTCATTCATTGAATTAATGGTCTTCCCATCAAAGGAACAAACCCTCTGGAGCACGTTGGCAAGAAATATGAGGGGGAGGCTGCTAAATACATGCGCAAAACCTGCCATGTGGAGCAAAATACTCGAGGCTTCATAATAAAATCCATCAGTGACCCTGGCATGCAGTTGGGTACCATGTTGTTGGCATGCAAGATGATGTGAAAATGCCAAGTTGCCACTGTCTCTACATATGTAATTCAGTTAGTAGGCCAATGTGGGAAAGGGGTCTGCTTCAATTCGGCTCCATAATTTTGTGATGAGTTTTTGGCCAATGCCCGAGAATCCCAGGAGCAGGGATGAGCCTTTTTTTATTCCTGGTTGCTTCTTCTCATTGTGTTGGTCACCTGGGAAACCCCTGAGGAATAAGTCCTCCCTAAGCTCACCCAAGATATGAGTGAAGGGGCTCGTTATATGAACTTGTGGGACTCTAAGGATGCGTAGCACATCGAGGAAAACTAAGTCTTCTAGGTCCTCTTCCAGAGTAGCTTGGAAGTAGCCATCAATTCCTACCCATGCTTGTCTCCAGCAGTGTATAACAAGTACAAAAGCGTCGTGGAATTTTAGATCACCATGCACATCATCCAAATCAGAGCACACAAGGATAAAACCTAGGTCTCACTCCCATATATGGCTGCAGATGAAGATATTGATCGCATAGTCGCTACATGGCCTCCGCAGTGGAATATTGGGCTCAAAACCGGTACGATGGGCACTGCAGGCACAAGTGCTACAAAAATCACTTCTACCATGACCAAATAAACTGGTGGATTGAGAAAAGGCACTGGAAAATAAGGGAACAATGGCTCATAGTAGGATTCGCAGTAGAAAATACCCACTGAGAGGGACGTAGAAGTAGAAACATGGACGGATTCACAGCCAGACTTGGGGACAAAATGATTGGACACGGGGGGTGATGATTCCCCCTGAGGCACGAAGCGAAAAAGTGATCCTGTCAAGGGATCATGTAAGAAACAATGAGCCATCTGACCAGAATGAGGTACAAGAGTTACATTGACCAAAGATGATCTAGAGCATATTGTAGATGTGGTCACCTTAGCGGCAGAGGACAAATGGCTGGCTCTCGAGGAGCAGTAAAAGGCCGCGGTTGATACACTTCAGGCAGGGATCTAGGCTTTGCAGCTCCAGGAAGATACCTTGTAGACCAACATGACCCAGGCAAGGTTGACCCCCGCAACTAGTAGCACAGTCGTGGTTACAGCCAAAAGCTTTCCCTATCTGCTGCCTCGCACAACCCTCATAATGAGTCCCCCTGACTTAGGTGCGCAAGTCCGTGCTTGTGCACGAGTGCGATTAGATCTAGCCCAGCTACCTCATTAGTCATTGCAGCTGCTCCACACTACGCTCTTTGAAGAAATCCAGCATCGGGATCACCAAGTGCACCATCATCTCAGCGCAGCCGAGTAAACAATTGAAGAAAAAGTTGCTGAAGTATCTCAGGCCCAAGTTGCATGCACCCTTGCCACCGTGCAGCAGACGGAGCTGGAAAATTTAATTGGTAGATTCTACGTGGATGTTACAGATGAAATAACATCCGTGGCTACTCCCCAGGCCAATATTGAGGGGTTGGTCACAGCATTAAAGGCCTCCAGGATGAATATTTAGGTAGTCAAAACATAGATGGAATAGCAGATTGCAGACTTGCAGGCCAAGTTGTAGCTCGAGACACCACCGGAGGTATGTGCCCAATGAGATGCACTGGTTACCACAGCTACAAATGTGATTACAGGACAGATTGCTCAGGGTGCCCAATTGCTGGATACAACCATGCTGTTATGGAGCAAGGTATAGCGCAACCCGATCCTGCGTGAAATCAACTAGGACCTGTGACAAAAGGAGGAAGCGTTCGAGCAAATAGAAGCCACAATGCCTACTCTAGTTCCTGCTCAGGGAATAGCATGACTGCAAACTAGCCATACCCTTCAGGATGATATCGAAAAACTCCGACAAAAGAAGAATACTCTCAGTGACCGTCTTAAGCCATGGGCTGATGAAGCCCTCAAGCTCACCTAGGATATTGATGTCATTGTTAAACAATTGAACCAGACTCTGGAAAGAATCATAGCTGCAAAAGAAGGACCGACTTCGTAGAAGTTAGTGGATATTTCTCAGAACGTTGCTGCTTAGAGTGAAGGAGTGTTAACCCCACTGGTTGAGGTAATCAAACTACTGCAAGCGTAGGTGGAGACCCCACCATCGTAGTGACTCGGGACGAGTCACAAGATTGTGTTGTGGGAATGTTGGTCTTAATTAGTCTAACACAGTGGTTTTGGGGTGGGTCAAAGCCCCAATTGCATTGTAATGGGTCAAGGGTAGACCAAGAGTCCGCAAACCATGGTTTGTGGACCATTGGAAGTGTAGGCTAAGTCGATATAAATAGATGAAAATTTTGAGTCTTAAGGTGGAGAAAAAATTAAGTCTGGTGCTAAGTGCGAATTGTTAGATCAGTTGTTGAGTCGTTAGCGTAAGGACTCCTACTGGCTGTGTGCGTGGAGATCCTCAGTTTTTCCGTGTGAGTACCCTATTGGTTGTGTGCACGGAGATCCTTAGTTTTTCTGTGTGCGGACCCTACTGGATGTATGCATAGACTGTGTCAGATTGTATTTGGTTTTGAATAATAATATATGTGGATATGGTTGAAGTACTTCTATGTTATTTGATCTAATGTATTTCTGTTGATGCGAACTATTGGATCTATTCCAAATATTGTTGGTTATCTGTTTATGCTACGAATCTGTCTCTATTATGGTATAACTGTAATCTGTTTATGATGCGTTATGGTAATATGTGTTGATAACTGCTGATACACACGTGGATGCAGAGTTATTAACTAGATCTGTGCATGATAATAGCTCTGAGTATTGCGACTATACTGTTAACTACCCTACGAATAGATCTGATTGGTGTGAACTTGATAGGTTGCAAACGTGGATCTGCTTGACTTACCTACTCTCTCTCTCTCAGGGTGCGAAAACCTAGTTCCAACACCCAGTTCCAGCACCCTCCCATACTGCTTCGGGTGAGACTTTGGCCTGCGCGAGCAGGTCACTGCCAAAAGGGCTAGTAGAATAGGGGTTTGTTGGCAAACCTTAACCTCCAAACCTAGGTTAGGACCCCTCAAGCCAATAATAAGTGTTCATGGTTGGTTATTTAATATATTTGTAACTTTGTTAATATATTAGATTCATGTAGTTTGTATATGAAGTGTATAACACATATAAAGTGTTGCATACATAAATTGATTATTTAAGTTTGTTCTTAGGATTTAGTGATAGTGAATTGTTATTGTCATTCAATTTCCCACCATCTAGGTTGAACACACATGATCTCTCTCAATCAATAACCTACCTATAAACTACTTTTAATTTATTAGCTAGAGTTCTTTCACATATTTCCAATATCCAAACTTTCAAAATGGGATTTTATTTCTTTTAAGGCTAACATGGGAAAAAAAAATTAGAGGTAGCTTGAGGAAACTAATGAGACACTATGGAAGATTGAAATGGCGCTTTCTAGGGTAACAAAAATACATACTAGTAGTTATCTCTACATATATTGATGGATAAATAAATGGATAAATATGGAATATATCCATGATCATCTCCAATCAAAGGTATTAGTTTTCATGAACACATTCATTCCTACTCCAAAGAGGAATGTTATAGCACATATCACATCTCCATGTTATTTCTACAACTCTACTACGTAAAACAGTGTTCCTTGATATACCATTATTATAGTAATTCGAAATACATACTATAAAAAATTAATTTACCTTGAGGATCAAAATACACCATAATCCAAAAGGAACTTCACCCTCTATCATCTCTCATACTTTTGACCTATTCATGATGGATCTAAGACAACCTTTGCTCGATGCTAGTAGGTATGTGCTAGGGATATGTAGAATTAAGATGGAATATGATCAATGTCTAGTGACACAACATTGACTCCATAAATGACCTACACATATTACATGAAACATCTAGCATATTATTCCTTATGCATAACTTTGAAACCTTTTAGTGACTTACATGGCTTATATCCAACATTGTCTACGTCTACTTTTGACATCTGTTATAAGGTGTGATGTTGCACTGATTATATGGCACTTTAGATTTTCTCAATTGTATGATAATGAAGTGGGGGGTAAATTGATGATTGAGTGTTAAGAATGAAATAAAAAATATATCAATAAAATTGAAATGTGAAACTTGAATATTTAATGAAAATTTTTGTTGTGATAAATGTTGAAATATAGAGTACATATTATAACCCATAATAATATGCCTAGATAATAGTGATATGAGTCTTTAAAATTCCTAAATTAGCATACAACTAATTGGAATATTAAATTTTGATTTTTGCACTTAGATAGAGGAATAAGAGGGTATGGAGATCCATAAATCACCTTAGTAGGAATAAAAGACACTCCTAATGTGAATGGAGGTCATATAAAAGCTGGATTGAAGACCCTTAGGTGTGAAAAGGGGCCGGAGCATGTTGAATAGGTTAACTTTGACCAAATCAAACAACGTTGTTATGGAGGAGTGGCATTAATGATGGGACAACGCAGTTTTGGAGGGAGATTAATTTCATGATGGTGGAAACCATAATGAGTGGGACCCAAGGTGAGAAGAATCACATTTTTTATAAGGAAGAGGATGGAAGCCATATGAGGTTATGTTATGATTATTATTTTTCATATGTTTGTTTATACTTTTGCTCTCTTCAGATGTTTAGCTAAGATTGTAGTGTTGTTTAGCACAGGGTGTTCCTGCTCGGGAATCCCACCTCTATCCTTGAGAAGCCTCATAGGAAGATCTCTTGCACTATATTTCCACATTCAGGTTTCAGTCCAAGCTTCATTCTTGTGGTACAGCGTAGTTTCTGTTGAGATATGTGCTGAGTTGCAGGGCGCAGCAGTGGAAGATTGTATTGGGTGTTTTCTAAGCTAGTTTTGCAGTGGAGGAAGGTTTCCTTCCATTGGGATGCCAGTAAAGGAGCCCCTTGGGATTATTTGATATTTTGCATCAGAAAAAGGTGATTTTATCCCCCATATTCCAGTTCTAGTCCAGATCTGCATTATTTTATTGAGTTGTTGCAGTGAGAAACCCAAAAATGGCCGAAACTCTAAATTTAAAATCTGCCAAAACCATTTATGGGTTTTTCTTGGTTTTTTGAGTAGAATATATGGTTAAAATCCTAGATCATTCTAAGCACTCTAATAGCCTTCCACACATGTTTCTTCTCCTCAGAAGTAGTAGTTTCCAACAGCAACAGTTTCCTCAGCAGCAGTAGTTTGCTTTCCATTGAAGGTATCAACCCTTCATTGAGAGAGTCCTTTTAGAGGAGTTCTTTCAGATCTACATCAGATTCAGAAACCTCCTTCTATGTGCTTTAGTTGCAGTGCATCTTCAGCCCTAGGGCTTTAGATCCACCATTCATATTTAGTGTATTTTTGGAAACCCATCCTAAGTTGTCTTGGAAAAGTGTTGAGGAGCATAGATCTCCATTTTTGGCCTTGCATGAGCATGATCTTATCAGATCCATTCATATATATGTTCCACCTGCAGTATTAGTCACTAAAACTACATTTTTCTTGCTTAATTACTTTGTGTAGCAGTGTATTACATGTTTTGGGTGCATTTTGAAATTGGAGGCTTCTTTTTCCTATCTTGAGGGGCTTTATCCCCAAGATCTTGTACTTATTTATTACTGTTATACATAATACCATGGATCTATCATTTGGCTCGCATGTAATGTGTTAATACTTACTGCTATTTCCATTATTATCAGCTATATTCATGCTTTTCCCATTTTGGAATGTTACAGTTGTATCATAGCATAATCTTGGCTCAGCCTGTGGATCTCAACCATTATGCTATCAGATTAAGAAAGATATCAGAATGATGGAGAGAATGAGTTTTGTCTCATCTCCTTCATATCTAAGAAGGACCTCACCAAGGAGGTCAAGAAAATAAAAATATAGAAAATAAGTGAAACCACACTATGGTTTCAAGATGAGGAAGGTCCATGTACTTCCTATCAACAAAAAGAAGATTCAGTATTTCATAGAGCTCCAAATAAACATGTTATGGCCTTTTCCTTTGAAGATAAGAGGCATGGAGATGGAGAAAAATTACATATTAGGATATTCTAAGTGTGTATTTTGCAAGTCTCAACCTAGAGCTTTCACGGAGAATCTAACTCTACCACAGTTCATTAAACTCAAGAAAAAAAGGAGACCTTGCAGCGATAGAAGAAAAGAGGGCAATAGATTGCTATTATCTACCTTTGATGGGTCATCCTCATGCACAACAAGAGCTTGGGTAAATAATTTGGATGCATATTTCCTGCTACACCTAGTAGTAGAGAAAGAAGTTGTTTAGATTGACACGTTGCACCTTGAGGATGAAGTAAACATTTAGTGGTTCAGCCATTTGAGTCATGCAAAAGTGACTTCATATGCAGAATTTACTCAAAGGTTGATCAAGAAGTTTGACAATAAGAAATTAGAGGAGAAGAAGCCTTCACCACCACTTGTTGCAGGAGCACTTTCATCAGGAGAAAGAACCCTTGCATCTTTGCAAAGTGGTCTTGATCTCTTGACATATAGAGTCCCATGCACTATTCTGGAGATGAATGAGGAAGAGGAGACTTGTACCAGTGCTGATGTAACCATGGAAGAGAAACCATCATCATCAGTAGTAGGGGAAGCCATCACACCGAAAGGAGGAACCCTTGTAGCAGTACAAGATGTTCCCAAGCTTTACCAAGGTATACACATGTTTCCATTTTCTGTTACTTTAGCACATCATATGGAGGATTGTAGGAATGTACCATTGCATAATCTAGGGTCAAAGTACATTGCTGATTTGGAGTAGCAGACTATCACTGGGCTGAGCAGCCTTGATTTGTTCAAGAAGAAGATATACAATCATCATAGTGTATCATTGTTGAACTGCACACAAATCTTGGGGTTGGAGTGTAGATTCTTGGAGGATGGGATGAGTATTATATTGAACAATGCAATATAGAACTATGTGTTCAACACTGAGCATGATCTTGAGACAGTAGATGCACCTTTATGGAGATCAGCAGCACTGTCATTGAGCAATAGCGATTAGTTTGGGGTCCAACCATTATTGGAGCATTCCTATGACCTTTCTACATGCATAGCAGAGGATAGGCAGATGGTTGATGAGAGGCATCTTATATTCCATTTTTATGATGGATATTTCTTGATGAGCACTCAATTACTCAATGAGAATATTTTTCCTTTAGTATATTTGGATCCTTATGGGATCAACTTGGTCATTGAGTAGTGGTCTTCATTTGGAGATCTCCAGGACATTGCATTTCAACACCCCATGAAATGCAAAAATAGAAATATAATTTGGGAGGACAGTATTATCCATTGGAGGGATGAAAATTTTGAGCATGATGATAGACACTCACCATTGTTTGGATGGGTGATGTTGATGAGCAAGAGGGTAGGAAGCCACTTGCAAATCTATGACACGTGACAGCGAGAGGCAAGGCTGTGTTGGTTACTATTGAAAGATTTTGGTCATCATATGACACATTCTATTTCAAAGAGTAGGTTGGTGGATGGACCTTGGCATCACACTTGCATCATATGGCAGCAAGGATTTTTGATGTATTGGGGTGATGTGATATCTTTCATATCAACTATCATGTTGTTGCTCCATAATTTATATGGTGATGGTGTGGAGAGGCAACAAGAGTTTTTGTTTCTTTGGTTGTTCTTGAGAGAGTATGGGCTGATTTTCTCCCATAATTTGCATGATGTTGTAGGAGTAGGTGATGGTACTATTGATCTGAATTTGGATTGTATTTGTTATGCTATGCAAAGTATCCAAACAGATATAATTTTTTGTGTAAATGGTTCTCCTTAAGTTGCAGGTTAAACAAATCTTTCAGGCTTTTTTATTCATGTTTCTGTGTGAGGATTGATTAAATAATTTTACTTTTTAAATTTGTACAAAAAAAATAAACAACAAATAAACTCACAAACACATTACTCAGCTATTTTTTGAGCAGTTCACCCCTCCTAGGCTACGTCTGCTGGTCCATGCCTCCCAAATGGCATGTCCCTCTTGTATTAAATTGCTCCAAAATGCGAATACAAGTGTAAATATGCCTCAATAGGTAAAAAAAATTGTAAATAACGTTTCAGAAGATATTAAATAGCTAAAAATGCCTTTCCATTTACACTAAATAGTGAAATATTACCCAAAACAATGTCTTCTCCATGATGGCCTTGATGGCTCTTTGAACTCCCCTTTAGCTTTTCGAGCTCTATAAGTTCTCAAAATGTTCTGAAACCTCTTCCATTAGGTTCATAAGGTAGAAAATAGCTATAAATGGATTCTTTTTTTCACACTAAATAGTGAAATATAGCCCAAAATTGTGCCTTGTCCATGATGGCTTTGATGGTTCCTTCATATTTCTTGAGGAAAAAAGTGCTGAAGATCACCTATGTTCGACCTGAAACCTATCCCAAACTATCCAAAAGGTCGAAGAGACCCAAAATTGGCTAAAATTTCATCCAATTTGGTTCAATAATGAGGAAGTTATGGCCTCCTAAAGAAAATTGCCCAATGTCACTAAAAAACCTCCACCAAATGTGGAGAAACTGCCAGATAGCGCTCCAAAATAGTGGATTCCCAGAAAATGTCAGAGGAGCTCTAAACTGGCGGAACCGTAAAATTTTATCTTAAATTTTATGTTGGGCGGGTCACATGGACCGCCACCCAAACTGCCTGGAAACCCATGGTTAAAGAAGTGCCCACCATTCGCATTTAAAACTAAGTGGTCACATGACCGTAGACCGTGGGTAGTTAGAAATTTGGGTGGTTAGGAATTTGGCCCTAGGTTTTGGGCACTAGGTCATGTGGACGGGGCTAGCCTTATTTCTTTTCCACTGTAAAATATTTTAAACAATAAATTGAACCCGTATTCCATATGTGTTAAGAAACACCTCTGGCCCGGTTGGTCAAGCACCTTTGCACGTGGATGAAGGTCCAGGGTTTGAAACCCATGGAAACCAAAATTTTTTAATATGCCACAACTTCTCTATCCTGGAGGCCTGCCACGTGGCAGCCCATGATTGGCCAAAATCTCCAAAAGTCAAACCATTAACAAATCATAGCTTGCCAAATGTCAAAGTCTGATACACCCTCCAAGGAATATTCTAGGGAATATTTTGAGGAATATTTTCAGAATATTTTTTTTAATTTTCCAAATTTAATAAAGTCAAACTTGGTCAACTAAATTTTGGAGTTTACTGGAGACTTAAAACCTCAATAAATTTTGCATACGACCTCGGTTTTGAGAACCGTTCACAGCACAAAAATGGAAGTGACGAGACCTTTCCTGTCGATCAGAATGCAACCAATTTTGAACACTTTCATTTTTTGGGTAATTTGCATAACTTGGACATGATCTCTTGATCACACCTCCCAAATGAGAAGCTTTTGGTTCCCAAAAGCTCTTTGGAATACTAAAATTGATCTGTACAGCAAATAAGAATACTGCACCCTTTTCTCTTCAGCCTCCAAACACTTTCCCTGCATGGATAGTGAATTTAAACCACAACTAGAAAGAAATTCACACTTCCCTTCCTCAATGCTTGTCCTCCTATCAAGAGTTTTCTTTCTTGCACTTCACTCAGAAAATTTCTGGCGAGAAATTTGTAGAAGTAAACTGTACATTGCTATCTTGATCAATCATCTAATATGGCTAAAAAAAACTAGATATTACAGCATAAAATACATATATACAACCGAAATTTGCATATGTAAAAAATGAGTACGTCTTTTTATTGCCTAAATCTACCTCGGGCTGAAAGAAGGCAGAGTTCAGGGTAACATTAAACCACGCCCAGTCTAGTAGCTAGCCCTACCAAATCAGGAGAGGGCTCTCTCCGGGTCAATCTCAGTAAAAATAATCGAAGGGGCTTGAGATGACTTGAAATAAAGGCTAATTTTAGGCTAGGTATATAAGTAAAGGAGTTTGATTGTGTTTTTGGGGGTTTTTGTTGGATCAAAGGGAAAGGCAGTTTTGGGTGCGGGGATAAGGCCTAGCTTTTGCAGAGTTATGAATGGGGCAAGGAAGGAAATTGTTTTGATGCTTTAGATTGAATGAATGGATGGATCAGACCGGTGAGGAGCTAAAGAGGGCAAGAGGGTTACAAGAATTCTCTTCAAACAGATGAAAACATGGAAAATTAAACAAAACTAAAGCCAGAGCAAAGCAAGCTAATGAATTCCACCTTTAACACTTGTTTGTTCAATTTAAGAAGAAAGGAGAAGGAAAATGGTACACATAAACATCAGTGAACTTAAAATTACATAGAGAAAAACACCATCAAAACACAGAGCCACATGGATCCCAAAGAGTGCTGCAAACCCTGGTCTATTCCTTTGCCAAAAATGCAGAGATGAAATGTATAATGAAGTGCCAAGCAATCCCAAGTGTCCAAGCCTGATAATGATTGAAGAACTACATGATATAGACAAGCCTAACTCACTCCCATGCCTCTAGGGGTCTATCTCATCATTCTAGGAGTTGTTTCAACCATATCTAAACTAGGAACTAGAAAATATGCAATGAAACAACTTGCCTATATATGCTAGGAAACTGATCCATTCACTTACATTTCACCTTTTGGTGAATGAATCTTCTAGAATGAGTAAAAATGTGCCAAAATTACATCATGGTCATGAAATTACATCAAGGTACATCAAGATTTACATGTAAGAGTCAAATTGGCCAAAAATAGGCGAAATTCTGAGCTGCTGAGTGAAAAATAGGCCAAATTCCTCTATGCGCCGCGCCTGGAATCTCTATGCATAGCACAAGTTTGGAGCTGATTTTGAGGCCCTTTCCGAAGTCAAAATTGAGCACAGGATAGCTCGTTAGAAAGCCCTTCCTGTCTACTTTCCAACCCAATTGGAATTTCTGGATTTGGTTGCCATTTTCCCTCCAAAAGTTCAATATCCCAACACTGCTTCTTGTGTGTGCAAAATGTGGCAGAAAGGCCATTTTTAGGGTGTTTTTGACCCTTTATGCAACCCATAACTTGATTAAATCCTTAGGTAATCCATGAGAATGTATAAATTTTAATAAAAAATCCACAAATTCAAAGTTTTCCCCCTGAAGAGCTTCCAATTATATGCGCGCACCAAGTGGCGCTACGCGTCGGGCAGGAAAATCTGTTTTTAGGCCCAAAAATTCAAAATTGACAAAATTTTTCCCAAATTTCTTGAAATTTGGGCTGAATGTCCCTCATCAAGCACTACTCTAGGCCAAAGAAGCTTCGGCCAAGATTTGGAACCTATCATGCCTTTTGCGACGCTTTAGTGCCCTTCTTAGCCTTGCCTTCAGGATTTTGATCCTTGCTTTGCAAACATGATTGCATGCCCAATAATGGTTCTTCATGTGTCTAAGCATGTTATTCTTATTTTTTTCCTTCTCCAACAGCTTTTCAAGATGAATATTTACCCTCTCAAGCCAAGTCTCTCGATCAGCCTCAATCTCCCGCTCAATGGGTGTCATCTCGGTTGGGCTTCTTCGGGCAACTTGCCGATTCTCACGGATCTTTTGCAACTCCATGATCGTCTGCTGATCCTCCAACTCTTTGTTCCACTACTATAGATATTTTATGATCCATTGAGATCTATGCAACTTGTCAGTCAATGTGTCGATCTCAGCCTTCTGCTCCTGAATGATCTCTCTCAATTTTGAGCTTGGAGAGCTCAAATCCTCATCAATCAATATGAAATCAGTATCCTGGCCTTCTGAAGGGCCCTCATCCTGCATCACCCTCTTACCTCTATCCTGTACCTGTACCTGTGCTTCTGATGACGGCAACGAGACCCCTTCCACCTCGGGTGGAGATATTACTCGTCGAGCTGCTGCAAATAATGCTCTGGTGCCTCTCTAATAAGTAACAAACATTGGCACACTGATAGGCTCTGTCTTGGGACCTTCAGGCTGATGTGAAGGCTCACCTGTATCATGGAAAACCTCCTGAGGAAGCTGAGGGGATGTGAAGAAGTCACGGGAAATGAAATCTTCCCATGCAATGCCCTGCAATCCAAGCCGATGTACAACAATGATCTTGATGAGTGCATAGTGATAAATATTGTTGTACTGTTGCTCGGGAGTCTTCTTCTGCACAAGAGTGGTCATTCGCTCGATGTTGTGGCACATGAAATAAGGAATGTTTATCATCCTCACTCTAGTGAAATGCATCAATAACCTGATGTGGTATGCATAGAGGCGTGAGAACCGACCCTCACAACTGAAGTATCTGATAATGAGTCTCATCAAAGGTGCATAGGATTCCTTCAGAAACCGGAATGGGAATACCCTGTTGAGCTGTCTCACATAGCTAGGCCTGATGTATGGTTCATAATGTACTCTATCCACCTGTTGTCTTTTGTTCCACTCTTCACCTACATTCGGTATTCCTGTTGCTTGAGAAATGGCTTCTGGTGTCAAGGTGAAATTTACACCAGCAAGAGTTACCTGACCACCATGCAAATGTAATACAAACAACCGAGCCAAATCCTGATGATGCTGAATCTAAGCAATCATCTCACATTACTGATAGCATGATTGCTCTCGAAAACATGCCATGGCAAGTGGGCAAGCCTGCAATTGATTCAATGAGGTGGGCTCTTCTCTCACATGTTTGCCACCTTTACGAGGCCTTCTCGGTGCATGTAGCTCAGTGGTAGAATCATTGTCTTGTTCATATTATGAATCAATGTCTGTCTCCATAATGTCCATGCAAGGTGTATGTTTGGCTTGTTGAAAATGAGAAATGAGAATTTGGTTGTTTTTTGTTTCAATGCCAAATATATGGTGATGTGAGAGGGACTGTGGGAAATATGGGCAGTGGGAACAATAGGTTTTAATCAAATGATAGTTTTCCCTTTGAGAATTTGACAAACTCTGGGAGGAGGGACAGCCACAATGTTTGGACAATTTGGGGTTTTAGGAATTTTTTACAAATGAAATGGGAAGGGAAAAATGATGGGGAATGATTTGGGATACAAGGGAATAGGGGAGGAACTAAAATGATAATATGATAGTGAGGGGAGAAGTAAGAAAAATGGGAAATGAAGTATGTGGCACAAAACTGATTCAAAACACCAATTCAAAACCCTAAGGAGCAATTTTTAACAAAATTAGAGGGTTTAAGTTTTTGGCATTCAAACTCTTATATTCCTTCTTTGAAACAATACCAAACACTGATTAATGGCAATTGCAAAGGCTCACAAACTTACTTGAATCATAAGAGGCGTATTCGTTTTTCAATTTGAGAGAGAGATGGCAACAAAACTTTGTTTCGGGCCAATGTGCCGTGCCTGGTGAATGCGCCACGCAAGTTCAAATATACACAGTAGTGAGCGGCCTTGTGTGCCGCGATCTCCTTATGCGCCGCGACCTCCAACCAATGCGCCACGACTGTAAATTCACCAACAATTCAGCCTCCCAAACCTTGTTTTGCTCTTCCATGACTTGAGTCGGCTCAATGTTATCTCTTAGTGTACAAATGAATTGTTTAAAACACAAAATATCTTTTATGGCATGGACTTTGATTTTTTGATTTGAAATAACCCACTTTCTAATGTTGCAGACTTTGGCACTTTCATATTTTAAAATAAACTCTGTTTTTGTTTGTTTCCTTTGATTTTTTGAGCTGAATGACGAAAATTTTGTCTATTTCTTGCAGGGATGGCTGGCATTGGATTTGAAAAAGGCAACCAGGGTTGCGCCTGAAGATCTTCACAACTGAAAAACTTTTGAATATTACATAGCATTTATTACAAAAGACAAAATTGACGATTTTTCTTCAAAACAGAGTTTTGAAGAAGAATCATGATCAATCATTATGACGATGAAATTTTTGCCATGAAAAATTATTCCGAGCCTCCCTCATGTGCATGTTGGCATTATTAGACATTTTGAAGACGAAACCCTAGACCTAATGAGGTTTAAAACCCTAGAATGACTCTTTGCTGACCAAGAGACCAAACCTGACTGTAAATGACTGTAAATGATTTCGATTAACTTTGATGAACAGACCTGGGCCAGTAGGTACAATACATGAGGGATATGAGAGAAAATACTTTTCTGTCAGATGATCGATGCTCCTAATGGAATTCAGCTGAATGGACTGAATGAGACACCTAAAATGAAACACAACAAAAGAGATTTTGATCTCTGACGGAGGGATGAAGAGATCGACTCTAACACGTCTTACTGTACCAAGAATTCCATCCACTTCTTACCAAGCCACTTCCATGGAAAATTTTGTTGCTGCAACTCTTCCTCATGTGAATCTTCCATTTTCACATCAATAATGGAATCCATAGTACCACTTGCATCAATCTTCCTGTCCTCTTGCTGCATGTGCTTTGGACGACTAGTTGGATGCAAAGTCCAACAATGGGAGACAACATGTCCCCTCTTTTGGCAACATGTGTGAAACTTATGCACCTTCTTTGAAAGTTGTCTTTTCCTCATCTGCTTTGTGTATGCTTTCTTCCTCGTCGAGCATCTCGAAACAACGTGGTTAAATCCACCAAAATATGTACAACAAATATTTATTCCATTTAAGCATGTAAAATTATCATGCTTTGCAGAAACACAATCAAATTGATCATGAGAAGATTTATACCTCTTGTGCTACTTTGAATGTTCATCCTTTTTGTCTTCATGAAAAGATGAACTAGAAGAGGCTACAACTTTCATTTGCAGACTAACATCATTGTTCTTGTCTTGAAAAATGTATGAAATTTCATGCTTGCCATAAGCTGCATGTATACCATCTTCTTGTTGCAACAAAGGCTTAAAGTAATGGCAATCATCTTTGAAACAAATTTAACATATTTGCATCTTAGAACTTGGAACAAAATTTCTCTTTGATTTAGCCTCACATGATTTCATGTTTTTGGAGTCTTCACCATTAAACTGCACATAACCAAGGCCAAGATTCTTGGGTAAATCCTCAACTGAAATGGGATCAACCATGCCTTGTGCATGCTTTCCTAATCCCTTGCCTTCATAGCCCATTTTAATCATTAGTTTGGAACCTATACCCCTCGTATGTTTTTCGAAAGAAACAACACATCTTTCTAATGAGGATATTGAAGACAAGTTAGAATGGATTACCTTTTCCTCATGCATTTTCTTGGTCAAAGCCTCTTGGGCTTGATGGAGTTGCCTCTCCATATCATGAAATATTTGAAGAATTTCTTCCTTCTCTTGCTTCATGGAAAACAACTATTCATGAAGTTCAGTGCTTTCTCGTTTATCCTCAAACAAAATCTGCACCATGTCCTTCAATATAATAAAGTCACGCTTCATATCATCATCGAATAATCTTGTGAAGGAGGAGAATTCACTTGTAGAATTTGTCATTAAGATGTCAATGAACAAAAGTAACTTCAAAAAAATTCTCAAAGCTTTCAAAACAAATGAAAAAGATTTTTTAACCAAATGGATGTAAAGAAAAACTCTTATTCAAGCAGCCAAACAACAAACAACTCCAAGAGCTTCTTAAAAAACAATTGTCAAGAGGGTTTGTGTTCCAATGTTGACCATAAGGTATTTTGGGGTAAGAAAGAAGCCTTCAACTCTTTCTTCCTTTTTATTTTCTCCAAGACTTAGCTAATTAGTAGCTATCCCAAAATCTCAAGCAAACTAAAACAACAATCAGTTTGCAAATAGTAAAACAGTCAATCTTTTACACTATTTTAAGATTCAAGCTTCAGCCTGGTAAGCCTCAAAAACCTACAACAAATGTTGCCCCAAGATGGCTCTGTAATGCTTGCAAGGGTTATAATACAGACTTTTAAACAAATCCTTTTGCACAAGAACAATACAGAGAGAAACAATAGCTCTCCTAATGCTCAAAAACACTAGCTCTAATACCATCCTGATCTAAACTTGGATTGTATTTGTTACACTATGCAAAGTATCCAAACAGATATAATTTTGTGTGCAAATGGTTCTCCTTAAGTTGCAGGTTAAACAAATCTTTCAGGCTTTGTTATTCATGTTTATGTGTGAGGATTGATCAAACAATTTTACTGTTTAACATTGTACAGCAGCAATAAACAACAAATAAAATCACAAACACATTACTCAGCTATTTATTGAGCATTTCACCCTCCTGGGCTACGTCTGTTGGTCCATGCCTCCCAAATGGCATGTCCCTCTTGTATTAAATTGCTCCAAAATGTGAATACAAGTGTACATATGCCTCAATAGGAAAAAATGACTATAAACATAGTTTCAGAAGATATGAAATAGCTAAAAATTCTTTTCCATTTACACTAAATAGTGAAATATTAACCAATACAGTGCCTTCTCCATGATGGCCCTGATGGCTCTTTGAACTCCCCTTCAACTTTTCAAGCTATAGAAGTTCTCAAAATGTTCTAAAACCTCTTCCATTAGATTCAGAAGGTAGAAAATAGTTGGAAATGGCTTTTGTTTCACACTAAACAGTGAAATATAGCCCAAAACAGTGCCTTGTCCATAATGGCCTTGATGGCTCCTTCATCTTCCTCGAGGAAAAAAGTGCTGAAGATCACTTTTTTTCGACCTAAAACCTATTCCAAACTGTCCAAAAGGTAGAAGGGACCCAAAATTGACTAACATTTCATCCAATTTGGTTCAATAATGAGAAATTTATGGCCTCCCAAAGAAAACTGCCCAATGTCACTAAAAACCCTCCACCAAATATGGAGAAACTGCTATATAGCGCTCCAAAATAGTGGATTCCCCAAAAATGTCGGAGGCACTCCAAACTGGCGGAACCGTAAAATGTTATATTAAATTTTATGTTGGGCGGGTCACATGGACCGCCACCCAAACCGCCTAGAAGCCTGTGGTTAAAGAACTGCACACCATCCACATTTAAAAATAAGTGGTCACATGATCGTAGACCGCAGACAGTTAGAACTTCGAGCGGTTAGGACTTTGGCCCTAGGTTTTGGGTGCTGGGTCATGCAGACAAGGCTAGCCCTATTTATTTTCCGTCGTAAAAGAAATTAAACAATAAATTGAACCTGTATTCCATATGTGTTAAGAAACACCTATGGCCCGGTTGGTCGGGTGCCTTTGCACGTGGATGAAGGTCCGGGGTTAGAAACCCATGGACGCCAAAAAATTTTAATATTCCACAACTTCTCCAGCCTGCGGCCACGTGGTGGCCTCCGAGCTTGCCATGTGGCAGCCCGTGATTGGCCAAAATCTCTAAAAGTCAAACCATTAACAAATCACAACTTGCCAAATGTCGAAGTCTGATATGCCCTCCAGGGAATATTCTGGGGAATATTTTGAGGAATATTCTTGGAATATTATTTTTTTAATTTTTCCAAATTTAATAAAGTCAAACTTGGTCAATTGAATTTTGGAGTTTACTAGAGACTTCAAACAACAATAAATTTTGCATACAACCTCAGTTTTGAGAACCATTCACAGTGCTAGAATCGTAGCGACGAAACCTTGCTAGCCATTCAGAATGCAACCAATTTTGAACACTTTCATTTTTTGGGCAATTTTCATAACTTAGACATGATATCTTGATCAACTATCATGGTGAAAAGGGGCTAATCCTTAGCCTTGGAGGATCAGGAAGTACTTCCACTTTAGAAGGAATCTCCCATATATGGAAACACTATGATTGATAGGTTTGACATGTGTGATGTCAAGGGATGGAGCTATGAGATGACAGGAGCCTTGTCACAAAGGCCAACATCATTGTCACTTGGGAGCTTGGATTTTTTGATGGAATGTTCCCAGGATCACTTCACATATGATGCACTTGATGGACAAGGAGGAGATGAGGGTGATGGATTAGTGGATGCAGACATCTATTACCATGATATGATCTTCTTGACTTGGATCTCCAAGCATAAGAAGAATGCTTTGCATGCAGCAAATGGTTTATTCCTTTTCATGGAGATATGTCATATCACTATGGAAGGCTCATTCATAGATATTATTATCATCTTTCTCTCAATACATGGTAAGAATTATGTTTTTGAATTTTTTGATTATCTAACACAGTATTGGCATTTTCTTACCATCTCTATACAGTGCACTGCTCCACAAGACGACAAGCCTCTATTTGAGCTTCATGTTCATTTTGAGACCAACATCTATGATGGTGATAGCCATTTCTTGTATGGATTTGGGCAAGTATTGTAATATTTCCTATATGATCAGTTGATAAACAATGCCATTTACTATTTACTAGTAGATGAGATGACATGCACAACTAAGAAATTGTTTGAAGACAACATGTCACATCATATTATGAAACTACAGTTGGTAAAAATACACTGTAAATACTTGAGAAACTATTGGTACCTTCTAGCACTATGTAAAACCTTTAGTAATTCTCTCATTTGGATTCCATATGATGATAATGTCATATTCATTTTATATGGGATGATTTGGGAAAAAACCAAAGAGTGGATCTTTGAGGATCCTATTGCCTTTTTTCTCCATGAAGGAAACAATTATTGCAGCCCATATTCAAAAACAGCTCTACACTTATCATAAGTGGAGAGAGAGACAGTGTGGGATGGACAATTTGATCCATCATATTTAGCTATGTAGCCCACCTTCTCTGCAGGAGCCTAAGGTGGAGGAGATGTTTCAGGAGTTACCATGTTGGAGGGTGACTCCCCTTTTGTGGATGATAGCTTGGGGATGGAGGCTTCACATAGGGATGATGGTTCCCAATATATTTCAAATTCCATGCCTCAAGAAGGCCTCTAGACCACATATAGTTTCTTCCATGGATATCCCACCTTTTCAAGATGAGAGCTATATGGATTTTTTTACCAAAGGCATACTTATACACATGGGAGGAACCACTTGAGGACATATTGATGAGAGAGCATCTTTTTCTTTTGGGGAAATTATCATTTGAGGATGCTACAGGAGGAAGAGGAGAGGCTCTTCAGTTATATCCTTGTAGTTTCTTGAGGAAAAGCAACATTTGGGAGGGGAGGACTGTAATATTCCTAAATTAGCATACAACTAATTGGAATATTAAATTTTGATTTTTTCTCTTAGATAGAGGAATAAGAGGGTATGGAGACCCATAAATCTCCTTATTAGGAATAAAAGACACTCCTAGTGTGAATGGAGGTCATATAAAAGTTGGATTGAAGACCCTTAGGTGTGAAAAGGGACTGGAGCATGTTGAATAGGTCAACTTTGACCAAATCAAACAACGTTGTTATGGAGGAGTGACATTAATGATGGGATAGTGCAGTTTTGGAGGGAGATTAATTGCATGATGGTGGAAACTCTAATGAGTGGGACTCAAGGTGAGAAGACTCAAATTGCTTATAAGGAAGAGGATGGAAGCCATATGAGGTTATGTTATGATTATTATACTGATATGTCTGTTTAGAATTTTTCTCTCTTCAATTGTTTATTTAAGATTGTTGGTGTTGTTTAGCACAGGGTTTTCTTAGTCGAGAATCCCACCTCTTTCCTTAGGGTGTTCTTAGTAGGGAATTGTTGGGAAAAATACTAAGAGGGGGGGTGAATCAGTATTTAGAGCTGACTGGAAAACATTTTACTTTTTATGCATTTTACTTAGATTATTGCATCATTCATTCATCAGATGTTTAGTAAGCATTAAGCATGAGCAGTAATAACAGAATCGACCATCACACACAAGCAATACACATGAACACCAGTATTTAAGGTGGAAACCCAATTTGGGAGAAAACCACCACTGCTGACGTCTCTGTCTTCAATATTTATTATAAATAAAACATCTTACAATTTTGTACTGGCGCAGACTTATACCAGCACGCAAGAACCAACCTGTAGAAGGCTACAACCTTCTCTCATTCTCCAGTCAATACTGGAAGGGAGCTCCAACCCCCTGATTTTAACACCAGCTTCTACTGGCAGAAGACTTCCACTCTCATATTGAAGGCTTCAACCCTTAGATCCACCAAATTTCTTCAATTTGTACATCAGACTTGCAGTAGGTCTTCATCATTTCTTTTGCAGATCTTCCTAGAGATTCATCATTTCTAGATCTAGAGATCTTGAACCTTCATCATATCCACAGGTGCATCGTAGATTCAGATGTATCAGGGTTCAATCATACAGATATCTCTTAAAGAGATTTATTCGTTATCAACCCCTCTTCATGCACACCTTGTACTATAATCCTCCTCTCCTTATATAGATTTTGCCTTTATTAAAACCATGAGTCAAAAACCACCAAACCGCTGATGGTATTTATGGATGGGATCAATTAGACGATCCATCGGGGTCTACCCAAACCTCAAACAAATTTTCATTGTTCTATTTTCTTGGTCAGGCAGTTAATTAAAATAAGGCATTTTAATATCTCAATCTGAGATTGAGATATTAATCCAATTCCTCCTTTTGTTATGAACTCCCCAAGGCATATATATATATATATATATATATATATATATATATATATATATATATATATATATATATATATATATATATATATATCGACCCCAAGTTTATGTGCATATGTTAACCCACGTTTATTACATCATATGTCTCATATTTCGCCAACTTCACATAATCAACTTCCTTCATATGTCGACTCCCAAGTTTATACGTTCCACCAACTTTGGAGTAAAAATGATGGCCCAATCGCTTTTTGTCATAATTTATATTTAATTTAAACAACCTTGGTTAAACCCACAAATATTAATTTGAAAAGGCCCAATTAATATAATTTAAACTGGGCCCACATATATGATCAGCGACCCAATCAAATTCCCTCTCCGTACTTTGTTTAATCTTCGCACATCTTCATCAAGCGATCACCGTATGATGACTCCTTCCCAGATCAACGGCGCTCAACAATTTCGCTCGGCATCCTGGGTCGAACAATAACGCACGATGGCATGTAGTGACAAGCAGTTTTGTGGAGTCGTACAGGGACGCATGTCGCCCGTTCTATGGAATCGCTCCCCAACTCGAAGAAACCACTTATCTCCGAAAGGCGGTGTGATATGAGCAATCCAGCTTCGTAATCCCGCTCGCGGTTTCAGAACAGTGTTCTATCAGAATTCAACCATATTTCAAATATATTTCATTGATCCATCGGGTCCGGATTTTCCTCGCAATCGCAAGTCTTTTAATAAACACTCCGCTGCACAGTTTTTCTTCGATGCGATTAAAACTGGAACTCAAACACTTATTAATCCTGGTTTATACGCCCATCGGGTCCGGGCTTCAATCGCACTCGCATCCTCTTGTTAACTTGTTCTGCTTGCCTTATATGCTCCGATGTGATAAGGGTCTCTGGCCTGGGTTACGATTCCCAGAATGTACTTATTTAGTGTATCAACCAGCTGGGGTAGTAAACCTCAGAATAATGCCTCAGCCTCTGCCTCTACTGCTCGATGCAATTCCTTCTATGTTGCCTTGATACCTCATGCTCATACTGCCTCTGTGCCTCTGCAACAATACATTGCTTCCTCTGTTCCTAGTTACTATTTCTGATGCTCCTTCTTTGCCAATTCTTTTTCCATCAATGACAACATTTCCAACAATCTCCCCCTTTGGCATTGATGGAAATACTCTTCCTCTATTTGTCTTATAGAAGTCCCCTTTTTTCTTTTCCTCCCCCTTTGACATCAATGGCAAAGAATATATCAAGATCCTTTGTACCGACAATACCATGCTCCCCCTGAGATCATGCTGCATTTTCAAGACTTATACAATCAAGATAAAAAATTCTCAAGCATGAGATCAGACTACAACAAATAATTAGAGTGCCAATAATGCATCCTTTCCACATGACCAATGCTCCCCCTTAGCCTGTGCATCTTTAACACTTTCAACAAGAGCATATCCAATTTAATCTTCTGAATTTAAGCAGATCTGATCTTCTGCATGGCAGAGACTACTCCCAGCTTCTGTCTGAGATATTCGAACGCTTCCCTAGGTAAAGGTTTGGTAAATATATCAGCAACTTGTTCTTTGGAGGTAACATACTCCAACTTCACCTTTTGTTCAAGCACTTGTTCACGTAAGAAGTGATACTTGATGGGAATGTGCTTGGTCTTGGAATGCATAACAGGATTCTTTGAGATACTGATGGCACTTGTATTATCACACATAATGGAAATAGGAAGTGAACATTTGATTTGAATGTCTTGTAACGTTTGCATCATCCAAAGAAGTTGAGTGCAACATGATGTGGCAGCCACATATTCTGCTTCTGCTGTAGAGAAGGCAATAGAGCTTTGCTTCTTGCTGAACCAAGATACTAACTGGGGCCCCATATAGAATGCACCACCACTAGTGATTTTCCGATCATCAACATTTCCAGCCCAATCTGCATCAGTGTAAGCATGAAGAGTAATATCAGCATTCTTTGGATACCATAGTCCAAAGTCTTGAGTTCCTTGTAGATATTTGAATATTCTTTTCACATCCTGAAGATGAGACTCTTTTGGATTAGCTTGGAATCGTCCAACAATCCTAACTTCATGCATAATGTCTGGTCTTGTCCCAGTGAGATACAGTTGACTTCCTATCATAGATCTGTATTCTGGTTGATTCACAGTGGGGGAATCATCATTAGAACTAAGATTACATCCGGTTATCATTGGTGTACTTACAGGTTTGCAATCTTCCATGCCATACTTCTTCAAGATTTTCTTAAGATATTTTTCCTGTGATAAGAATATGCCATCTGTTGCGTGTTGCACTTGCAAGCCAAGAAAGAATGTTAGTTCCCCAAGTAAAGACATTTCAAATTATTGCTACATATTAGAAGCAAATTTATAACTCATAGACTCTTCATTACTTCCAAAAATGATATCATCAACATATACAACCACGATCAATAGTTTATTATTTTCAGTTTTTGTGTATAAGTTGCTATCATCAGACCCCTTAGAAAATCCTTGTTGATGAAGATATTTTTCAAGACAATAGTGCCATGCCCTTGGAGCTTGTTTGAGACCATATATAGCCTTTTTAAGTCTACAAACAAGTTTTACATAATTCCCCAAAATGAATCCTTCTGGTTGTTCTATATAAACTTCTTCTTCTAGATCACCATTGAGAAATGCAAATTTAACATCCATTTGATCAACTTTGATTTGTTGGAAGCTTGAAAAAGCAAGAAACATTCTTATGGCTTCAAGTCTGGCTACAGGAGAAAATTTTTCTTCAAAATATATACCTTCTTGTTGAGCATACCCCTTGCAAACAAGTCTAGCTTTATTTATTATAACATCCCCATTCTCATTTAAATTTTTTGGGAAGAATAAGTAGAGTATTGTTTTTTGTGTTTTTTTTGTATATATATATATATATGTTTGTATGATCACATTTAGTTCCATTTTATTATTTACGTTGTAGGTCTTGAAGTACTAATTCCAACTGTGATTCTTTTCAATTTGATCAAGCTCTTCATTCATGGCTTGAATCCAACATTCATCTTTGCTAGCTTGATTGACATTGTGTGGTTCAATAGTGGATAGAAATGCCAGATAGCTAGAAGATCCCACAAGAGTCCTTCTTGTCTGTACACTTGATCCCTTTTCTCCCAAAATTTGAGATTCTGGATGATTCTTTTGAACATATCTGGATCGAGCTTTTTCAGATAAATCATCTTCGGCTTCTTTATTGGGTTCACTGTCTATATCATTCATATTTGATGTAGAAGGATATATGTCATCATCTTCTTCATTTGTTGTTTGTTTTTCTTCTTTTGGAGCTGTAGGAGACTCATCAATAACAACATCAACACATTCAACAATCTTCCGAAGTATTTTATTGTAACATTTATATGCTCTACTCCTAGAGTAACCAAGAAGTATTCCTTCATCTGGTCAAGCCCAAATTTGCTGCCTTTTTCTACTATTATTATTTCATGGAAACATTTACTTCCAAAAACTCTAAAATGCTTCACAAAGGGAGAATTACCATACCAGAGTTCATATGGAGTTTTGTCACTATTTACACGAACATGTGCCTTGTTGAGAATGTTTACCGCTGTATGTGCCGCTTCTCCCCAAAATGTGTCAGGTGTTCCAGAATCATCAAGCATAGCTCTAGCCATTTGTTGAATTGTTCTATTCATTCTTTCTGCTACACCATTTTTTTGTGGAGTGCCAGCTACAAAGAACTGTATTTTTATGCCATGTTGTTCAAAAAATTCAAGGAATTCATTTGAAGTATATTCTCCTCCTCGATCAGATCTAAGACACTTGATTTTTGGATCTAATTCATTTTCTGCCAATGCTTTGAAGCTCTGAAATTTTTCAAGTGCTTGATCTTTGTGGTTAATGAACCCGATCCAACACATTCTAGAGTAGTCATCAATAAATAAGATATAGTATTCTTCCCCACGTAATGACTTTTTCCTCATAGGTCCACAGATATCAGTATGAATGAGTTTAAGAGGCTTACTTGATGATCCTTCTTTGGCATTAAATCGTACTCTGGTCTGCTTACCAAATTGACAAGATTTGCATATGGTACTTTCCGGAAGATTGACCTTGGGAAGATCACGAACAGCTTGAAGTCTGCTTGCTTTGTTGATTTGAGAGAAACTCAGATGCCCCAGCCTTCTATGACATAGCCAATTTTCTGGGAAGATTCACCAAGCACATTGCCTTTGCAGCCTTCACTACATGTTGTTTTCTGAGTTCTTCTTTATAATTGTTTTGGATTCGTATCAAGATCATGTAATTATTATTTATTTTGAAACTAAAGACAACTTCTGGGCCTTGATCACACATTGACTACACTAATGTGTTGCGTTTTCTTAATCCATCCACATACATGACATTATTAGCTTTCACCTTTTCTTTTAGAAAAACTGACCCTTTTCCCTTAATGACAACAGGAGTATCATTTCCAAATGTAACATTCTTTTCTTTTTCAAGAGCACTATATGCAAGAAGTTTGTTTTTGTCACTTGTCATGTGTTTTGAGCATCCACTATCAATGTACCATTTATTTTCTTCCCCTTCTACAAATAACGCTATGCCACAATTTTTAACCTGTAATTCCTTCTTTTTCCACACTTTGGAGCTTGAAGGAAAATATTCTTTTGGCTGAACTTTGCTCCTGCATTCAGATTCTTCATGACCAAAGTTATTGCAATAAGCACATTCAACTTCATTTTGAAGAGGAGAAAAGTTGTTGTATGTATTATTCTTTGTTCTAATATCAATCCTTTTCTTTCTTGCTTCTTGTCATGATGGTTTTATATGCAACACATTGAACAACTTTATGACCAAAATTGTGACATAGATAGAAATATTGTCCATTGAAGAAGAAATTTCATATCATAAAATCTTCTATGAATTTACCCGTTGGTGGCTTGAAGGGAGCCCTGTTAGTGTTCTTGAATTGAGATGGGTCATGTCAAATTTCAAAGATTATTTATTCCCTTGTTGAGGGGTGAATGTTGTATATCAGTCATAGCCGCTTTTGTGATAGTTTTGGTGTCAGTTTCAGAAGATTCTCCGATATATCCACGACCTGTCTTTATAAGAGGAGAACATTGTACCTTCATAATATCATCTAAGGTTTCAGATCCTTTAGCAAATCTAAGATTCAAAATCTTCATTTTCTCAATTTCTTTTCTTAGACTTACTATTTCACATTCTAATTTCTCATTGTGTTTCTCCTTTTCTTCAAGCTGATTTTTCAGAGTTTCTATGGATATTTTACTCTCTTCTAAGCATATTTTTAGTTGATTGAATTCATCAAGAAAATAATTATCCTCTAAAGCATCCATAAAAGTATCTTTTTCTTCTTTAGATTCCTTTTCAAATGCCATGAGAAGTCTAAGATCTTGTTCACATTCTTCCTCATTGTCAGATAACCCATCACTGTCTTCATGAGTATAGTAATTTTTTCTAGTGCTAAACCGATTCTTATTCCTTCTTGCTACTTCCTTTCCATTTTCATGTGTTTATTTGTGAGGACACTTAGCAGCATAATGACCAACTCTTCCACAAGCAAAAAATTTGAAAGGAAGCTTACCTCTGAACCGTCTTGTACCAATTTGGAGTTTCTTTACAAAATTTACCTCATCTTCTTTTGAGATATACCCTAATCCTTCTGTCTCTTAAACTTCTTTCCCTTTTGTAGAAGCTCTAAAGACGACTTCTTTGACTTCAGATGGTCCTCCTCTTCTCATTTCATAAGCTGTTAGTATGCCATGAAGTTGCACCACAGTAAGATTTTGAAGATCCTGCTTTTCTTCAAGAGCAGAAACTTTTGACTCAAATTTTGTCGTTAGTGATCTTAAAACTTTCTCAACCAAAGTAGATTTGGTTATTGTTTCTCCCAGATTTCTCATATGATTTACAATATCATCAAGTCATAAAAAGAAATTAGCAATGCTCTCCTCATTATGCATTTTCAGGTTCTCATATTGAATTCTGAGAGTTTGGAGTTTAGCACTTTTTACCTTTGCATCACCTTCATAGCTTAGAATGATTTTGTCCCATATTTCCTTTTTTGTATTCAACTACATGAATTTGACAAATTTTGATTCAGTTAAACTTCCCAATAGAGCATTAACAGCTTTTGCATTTGTTTCATAATTCTTTCTTTCCATTGGATCTATTGGTACTGCAGCTAGATATTGATATCCTACTTCAACAATAGCCCATACATCTGCACCCAGAGACTGAAGATAGGATCTCATCCTTGTTTTCTAGAAGATTAAATTGTTTCCATTGAAGAGTGGAGGCCTGATAGATGCTATTCCATCTTGAATGCTCATCTTGATTGATCTTCCTTATAGTGGCTAAGATTTTCAGAAGGACCTAATCTGATTCCAATTGTTGGGAAAAATACTGAGAGGGGGGGGGTGAATTAGTATTTAGAGCTGACTGGAAAACATTTTACTTTTTATGCATTTTACTTAGATTATTGCATCATTCATTCATCAGATGTTTAGTAAGCAGTAAGCATGATCAGTAATAACAAAATCAACCATCACACACAAGAAATACACATGAACACCAGTATTTAAGGTGGAAACCCAATTCGAGAGAAAACCATTGTTGTTGACGTCTCTGTCTTCAATATTTATTATAAAGAAAACATCTTACAATTTTGTACTGGCGCAGACTTATACCAACACGCAAGCACCAACCTGTAGAAGGCTACAACCTTCTCTCGTTCTCCAGTCAATACTGGAAGGGAGCTCCAACCCCCTGATTTTAACACCAGCTTCTACTGGAAGAAAACTTCCACTCTCATACTGAAGGCTTCAACCCTCAGATCCACCAAATTTCTTCAATTTGTACATCAGACTTGCAGCAAGTCTTCATCATTTCTTTTGCAGATCTTCCTAGAGATTCATCATTTCTAGATCTAGAGATATTTAACCTTCATCATATCCATAGGTGCATCGTAGATTCAGATCTATCAGGGTTCAATCATACAGATATCTCTTAAAGAGATTTATTCGTTATCAACCCCTCTTCATGCACACCTTGTACTATAATCCTCCTCTCCTTATATAGTTTTTGCCTTTATTAAAAACCATGAGTCAAAAACCACCAAAACGCTGATGGTATTCCTGGACGGGATCAATTAGATAATCCAGCGGGGTCTACCCAAACCCCAAACAACTTTTCATTATTCTATTTTCTTGGTCAGGAAATTAATTAAACTAAGGCTTTTTAATATCTCAATCTGAGATTGAGATATTAATCCAATTCCTCCTTTTGTTATGAACTACCCAAGGCATATATATATATATATATATATATATATATATATATATATATATATATCGACCCCAAGTTCATGTGCATATGTTAACCCACGTTCATTACATCATATGTCTCATATTTCTCCAACTTCACATAATCAACTTCCTTCATATGTCGACTCCCAGGTTTATACATTCCACCAACTTTGGAGTAAAAATGATGGCCCAATCGCTTTTCGTCATAATTTATATTTAATTTAAACAACCTTGGTTAAACCCACAAATATTAATTTGAAAAGGCCCAATTAATATTATTTAAACTGGGCCCACATATATGATCAGCGACCCAATCAAATTCCCGCTCCGTACTTTGGTTAATATTCGCACATCTTCATCAAGCGATCACCATCCGATGACTCCTTCCCAGATAAACGACGCTCAACAATTTCGTTGGGCATCCTGGGTCGAACAATAATGCGCGATGGCGCGCAGTGACAAGTGGTTTTGTGGATTCGTACAGGGACGTGTGTCGCCCGTTCTATGGAATCGCTCCCCAACTCGAAGAAACCACTTATCTCTAAAAGGCAGTGCGATATGAGAAATCTGGCTTCATAATCCCGCTCGCAGTTTCAGAATAGTGTTCGATCGAAATTCAACCATATTTCAAATATATTTCATTGATCCATCGGGTCCAGATTTTCCTCGCAATCGCAAGTCTTTTAATAAACACTCTGCTGCACAGTTTTTCTCCGATACGATTAAAACTGGAACTCAAACACTTATTAATCCTGGTTTATACGCCCATCGGGTCCGGGATTCAATCGCACTCCCATCCTCTTGTTAACTTGTTCTGCTGGCCTTATATGCTCCGATGCGATAAGGGTCTCTGGCCTGGGTTACGATTCCCGGAATGTACTTATTTAGTGTATCAACCAGTTGGGGTAGTAAACCTCGGAATAATGCCTCAACCTCTGCCTCTGTTGCTCGATGCAATTCCTTATATGCTGCCTTGCTAGCTCATGCTCATACTGCCTCTGTGCCTCTGCTACAATACATTGCTTCCTCTGTTCCTAGTTACTGTTTCTGATGCTCCTTCTTTGCCAATTATTTTGCCATCAATGACAACATTTCCAACAGGAATCCCACCTCTTTCCTTGAGAGGCCTCTTGGGAGAGTATTGATCTATCATTTCCACACATCTAGCATTCTGGCCAAACTTCAGTCTTCAGCTACAGCGCAGTTTCTGTTTAGATTTGTGTTGTGTTGCAGGGTGTTGCAGTGGAGGGTTGAGAAACCCACTTTTTGAGCTAGTTTTTCATAGGAGGAAGGATTCCTTCTCTTGGGATATCAGCAAGGAGGGTTCTTGGGCACATTTTAGTTATTTGGCACCAGTCCAACCTATCCCCATCATTCATAGCACAGTTTCAGCTGAAAATTGCGTTATTCTGGAGGGCAGTTTCAGAGGAGTATCTATTAGCTCTTTTAGATCATTTTCCTATAGGTGAAGGGTTCAGCCTTTCATTGGAGGATACCTTTGGAGGAGATATACATCAGATCCATATTATTTTCAGCCCTAGGGCTGTAGATCACCATTTTTATTTGGGTGTATTTCCGGAAACCCTTCCCAAGTTCTCTTGGAAAGGTGTCTAGGAGGTTAGATCTTCACTCCTAGAATTATTTCATCTATATAACAACATATCTACATTGATCTATCTTTATGCAGCAGTTTATGCCCTAAAACTGCGTTATCTTAGCTCAGGGCATTTGTATGACTGTTATTTCTCATGTGATGGCATATTTTGCTTGCAGAGGCTTGTTTTGTATTGCTTGAGTGACTTGATCCTCAAGATCTTGTGCCTAAATTTTGCTGATATGTTTAATAAGATGGTTGTACATTTTTCTCATATCATAATGTATTGATTTATTCATTGTTCTTTCCATTATTGTATTCATATATTTCTGCTTCCCCATTTGAAAATATTACGGAGTCTAAATACTTAATCGAGTAAAGTATTTTATTTAAATTTTCAATATATATAACACTAATTTCTGTAATTGGATATTGTTTAATTTTATCCCTATTATAATTGAAAAATTAAACATAATAATTTTAACTATAATTTATATATATGATTTTGATAGCTTTATATATAGTTACATTTGTGGTTAAGTTTGGAAATTTAATGTGAATAATTTGGTGTTTTACATTTCTGGAAAAAAAATTAAACTTAATTTCTTGAATTATCTATGTTGTATATCTCGTTGGATGTCCCTACCAAATTAGTTCTCACAAGTAATATGAATTCATTACCACTTATATTCAATCTATTTTAATTATGATTTCATCAAATACTCATTAATATATACATCTAACTTTTTTTTAACTATATTGAAACTTTGATGGAAGTTTTAAAATATAAATGAATATAAACTCCATTTTTAATAAACAATTAAATTTAAAATAATATATATATACATATAGAAATGCAATAAAAATCACTCATCTTTAATTTATCCTCTTACTTCTTGTATAATTATTTTAAGTGTGGAAAAGATATTACGTACCTGGAAGAAATAATCAATTAAGAAGATAATGCAATGACAAATCTTAAAACCTAACCATTGAAATGCAATAAAAGCCACTCTTGTTTAATGTATCCTCTTACTTCTTGTATAATTATGCTAAATGTGTTGAAAGGATATTATGTATAAGGAAGAAATAATCCATCAAGAAGATAATGCAATGAAAATTCTTACGACCTAACAATAATAATATATTTTATAATTATCTTAAACGTATTAAGAAGAGATTGTATATAAAGTATAATCAATTAACAAACTAAGATTATTATTAATACTAAGATTATTATTAATATAAATTTATTTTTATCTGTGTAATCCATTTTCACTCTGAATTTGTTAAGTATCAAAAGAGATTAAAATATTAATAGTTAAGATGAATCTCAATTTCTCTCTATGCATGTGCAGCAAACAAGTTTATTAATTTTATATAAAATTTAAAATTTGATCAATTTGAATGGAGCAAACAAATAGACACAGTTTCTTCAATATTAAATTATAAAATCAACTTTATTTCTTTTGATACAACTAGGAAATAACAATAATGATATTAACGGATTTTGATTTTAAATAAACTACAAGAAAACAAATATTTATGATAATATTATATTTTAATTTATATATTAGTTATACTTAAATATGTAATAAAATATTATGAAATTAATGCAAATATTTATGATAATATTATATTCTAATTTATATATTAGTTATACTTAAATATGTAATAAAAAATTATGAAATTAATGCAAATTTAATTAAATAATAAATATTAAATAAGCTTAAATAATACTCTACATAAACTAAACTATACAATAATAATATTAACTTGAAATCAACATGTTATTAAAAGAATAATGACATCAAAAAAATTTCAATAAATGATTGATAACTACAAAATCGATAAAGATAATATTAATCCATTATATGTATGGTTACTATTCTTACTCTCATTTAGATGGTCAATTTGGGTATATTAAAGGGTGTTTCTTGAATCTACAAGTCAAGCAAGATATGGTGGAAAGGTATAGTTCCATCATGAGGAACGATGTGTGGGGATAGTGTTGAGGCCTAAGGGAAAGTGAGCGGTCACTTTTAGATGGATCCTTACGATTGAGCATGCAACAGATGGAAGTATTGATAAGTACAAAACAAGGTTTGTGTCGAGAGGGTCCTCCTAGAAGGAGGGACTGGATTGCGAGGAGACATTTGCACTCGTTACCAGATATGCATCTATCAAGGAAATTATATCTATTTCCTCAGAGATGTGTTGGAAATATTGTCATTGATGGCAAAGGAGGCAGCACTCAGGCAAAAGAGGCAGCGCTGTAGCAAAGGAAGGCAAAAGAGGCACAACGAAAGCAATAGAGGCAGCAAGAAGAAAGTCAAAATGTAACAGTCATAGAAGCACAGTGAAGAACCATTATCGGAAGATAGAGACAGAGGCAGAGTGACAGAAGCAGAGTGAGAAGGCAGAAGGAAAAGAGACATGACTTTCCATTTCGAATTCCAAGCAGAATACAAACAGTCATGTGAATAAATCTATAAATAATATCATCTTGATATTCAAGGAAGAGAAGTGAGAGTAAATCGAGAGAAGGCAGAATATAGAAGAGTAAGACAGAGAAGATTAAGAAAAGCAGAACAGAAGGAGAAGCTACAGAACAGGGCTGATATCTGAGGTAAATCAGCAAACTTTCAGTTTGATAAATTGAGGTTGGAGCTTCCCTATCAACTTGGTAGCCATAGTCGTCAGCGAGCCTGTCTTCCAGGTTGGAGCCTCCGTAAAGCTGGTGCCTGTAAAACTGCTGGGAGTGAGGGGCTTCCCGCAAGTTGTAGCTTGCAGAATTGAGGTAGGAGCCTCCTGTAGGTTGGCGCCTGCAGAAAAACCATGGTGAGAGGGAGTTGGAGCTTGCCTTTGCATCACAACAATAATAAGATGTGGTTTTCTCCCTTTATGGGTTTCCACTTATATCTGGCGTCTCTGTGCATGATATTTATGTATTGATCTGATATGTATCATTTTCTTAATACCTGCTGCTCTCAAATTAAGTCTACTGCTCTATTAAACTAATACTTTCAGATTACATTCTAAGATTACTCTCACATCAAATAGAGTTTGAAATGAAGGTGTAAATAAGTTTATTGAAAAGTTTAAAAGATCAGGAATGTATTAAACTGATTCACCCCCCCCTCTCAGTTTAATTAGAGATTCAACAATTGGTATCGTCAAAGCCAGTTCCTTTGTACAAGTCTAACGACTGAAAGGAGATCCTAGGTTCCCAAGATGGCTAGTAAAGAAGGATGCTCAACCAATAAAGCCCCTTTCTTCACTGGTGAAAATTATGCTTTCTGGAAAATCAGAATGAAGACATACATAATGTCACTAGGAGTAGAAGTCTGGGCTGCTGTGCAATTAGGATATGCCCCGAAGTCAACTGATATAGAGAAAGAAGCTAAAGAAAGCTTTGTAGCTAATGCAAAAGCCATGAATGCCATCCTGAATGGATTATGTGAAGAAGAGTTTATTAAAGTAATGCACAAAGACACTGCCAAGAAAATATGGGATACTCTTGAAGACATACATGAGGGAGACCAGAAAGTAAAAACTGCCAAACTTCAAGTATATAGAGCCCACTTTGAAAACTTAAAAATGAATGATGATGAAGATGTTGGCAGCTTCTTCTTAAAAGTTGCAGAAATTGTTAACAATACGAAAGCTCTTGGAGAAACCATACCAGAAAGTATAGTTGTGCAAAAGATTCTAAGATCACTCCCATCCAGATTTAATCCCAAGGTATCTGCAATAGAAGAGACAGTGGATTGGGAGACTTTGACCATGAACCAGATACTTGGAAATCTAACAGCCTATGAAATGAGGCTCCCACAGAAGAAGCCAAGTACAAGGGAAGCAGCATTCAAAACAGAAAAAAGGAAAGAAGAAAAGGAAGAAATATGCTCTTGCTCTGATGAAGAAGAGGCTAAATTTGTCAAGAAATTGGATAGAGGCTCGGGTAGATACAAAGGTAAACTTCCCTTCAAATGCTTTAACTGTGGAAGAGTTGGACATTATGCTGCTAAATGTCCTCACAAGAAAGTAAGAAATCAAGCTCAAGAATCAGAGAAAGACACATCAAAGAACTGGCAGAAAGGAAAGAAATTCAACAGAAAATCCTTCTATGCTAATCAAAACAGCAGTGCATCTGAAGATTCAGATGAACCCTCAAGTGAAGAAGGAACCTCAGAATTTTTATTGATGGCCATAGAAGATCTTGAGGGAATCCTACTAGAAGATGAAGAAGAAGAAGGGGAAGTAGACCTTGAGGGGGAGCTAAGAAGTGCTCTGGAGGAGATTGACAGACTCAAACTAAAATGCAGAAAACAAAAAGAGATTCTCCTCAAATGTGTGAGAGAAGAAAAAAATTCAGAAGTCCTCATGCAGCTGAAGGTAAATCTTGAAGAAGCCAAGAAGATAGAAGATATGTTACTTCAGAAAATCAAAGATAAATCTCGAGAACAAGAGAAGTTGGAAGAAGAAATTCTGTGTCTGAGAAAGAAATTAGAAAATGCTCAACAGAAAGTTTCTATATACCCTTCTCAAACAACAAGCTCTATTAAGTTGAATGAAATTTTGGTTGCTCAAAGATTCCCTATGATAAAGACTGGAATAGGCTACGAAGGAGAATCAAGTAAAGAAAAAGAAAAGGTTGACAGAGAGATTATTTTTGTAAAAGCAAAGAAGGATGAGGAAGTAGCTCAAATAATTCCTACAAAAGAAGAAATCTGCAATAAGAGAGACAGAGAGCAGAAGAAACCTCTAGTAACAAAGAATATAATGAATACTAAGATGACAAAAAAAGAATCATATGCCCCTAAGTATATCAAATTTGGAAGTCATCAGAGGAAATTCTTCCCTCCTATGAAGAATGCCACCTGCTATGTCTGCCACAAGCTTGGACACACTGCTGCATATTGTTATGCAAAGAAGAGTAATTCAGACCTGCAAAAGATGCAAACAGTGAAGAGGCTATCTCAAACAAACAAATGGAGAAAACAATCTTACATCATGTATGCAAATAATTTCTATGGTTATTGTTTTTATTGTAAGGAATTTGGCCATAAAATTATTGAATGTAGAAATTATGGACAAAGACTGATGTTCAATACCTCAAGGAGGTTTATGAGTCAAAGAAATTTTGTTCATGCTCACAATTCTGCAAAAACTATAATCAAATGTTGTATATGCAATCAAATTGGGCATATATCTTCCAAGTGTTCTCTAAAGGGATATAATTCATCACCTCACCAAAGATAACAAACAAAAGGGGGCCTCCAGTGGATAAAGAAAGTGAATAAATGTGACCTGGCTCTAACTGCTCAAGATCTGAAAAGCCAGTGGTACTTGGACAGTGGCTGCTCCAAACACATGACTGGAGACAGAAGCAAGTTTATAACTCTTGATGAAAAGAAATCTGGCAATGTTATTTTTGGTAATGATAAATCAGGAAAGATCAAGGGAAAAGGCTCAGTCAGCATAGACAATGGCAGAGGAAAAGCCCAAGAGGTACTATTTGTGGATGGACTGAAAGAAAATTTACTGAGTGTTATTCAGATGTGTGACAAAGGCTGTGAAGTTCTTTTTAGAGCACAAGATTGAGTAGTCAGGTCAAGCACAATAGGAAAGACTCTGCTCAAAGGTGTTCGAACAGAGAACAATGTATACATAGTGAAAGATGAAGATGAAGCCTGCCATCTTAGCAAACTTGAGGAGTCATGGTTGTGGCATAGGAGATTGGGACATCTCAGCTTTGACCATATCATCAAATTGAGCAAGAAGAAAGTTGTCAAAGACATGCCAGAAATAAAAAGGCCTCCAAGTACTATATGCAAATCTTGTCAATTGGGGAAACAGACTCGCACATCCTTTAAATCTAAAGAGGAGTTGTCAACAAGAAGACCACTCCAGCTTGTGCACATGGACCTGTGTGGACCTGCTAGAACTAGAACACCAAGTGGAGAATCCTATTTCATGCCGATAATAGATGACTTCTCCAGAATGACATGGGTTGCCTTTCTAAAAAATAAATCAGAAGCATTGGAAAAATTTAAGATATTCAGAGCATTAGCAGAAAATCAAACCGGATGCAAGCTGAAATGTATCAGATCAGACAGAGGAGGAGAATTCACAGATTATGACTTTGCAGACCTATGTAATGAACATGGAATAAAGCAACAATTTACTATTGCAGGGACACCTCAGCAGAATGGAGTAGCAGAGAGACAAAACAGGTCTGTACAACAAATAGCCAGAGCTATGATGCAAGAGAATAATATTGCTCAAACCTTTTGGGCAGAAGCAGTACACACAGCAGTACATATCCTTAATAAAGCTCACTTAAGGCCAAGCAGTGACAAGACTCCATATGAACTATGGCATGGAAAGCCAGCTTCAATAAAACATTTCAGAGTCTTTGGTAGCAAGTGTTACATAAAGAATAATGATGAAAACCTTGGAAAATTTGATGCAAGAGCAGATGAAGGGATTTTTCTAGGATATGCTTCCAAAAGTAAAGGATACAGATGCTACAACAAGACTCTTCGGAAAATAGTTGAAAGTATTGATGTGAGATTTGATGAAGAATTTCCAAACAATACAAGAAATAAATATTGCTGTAGTCCATCAGTTAATCATGAAGAAGAAGACCTGAATGATGAAGAAACTAGCAAGACAATAGAAGATGCAGAGCCGAGCTCAAAAACCCCCTCAAGATACACTCAGAAGAATCATCCTGAAGATCAGATCATAGGAGACAAGAAAGCAGGAGTCCAGACAAGAAGGCAGCTAACAGAACAAACATAAGAAGTATACATAGCCATGTTATCACAAATAGAGCCAAAGAAATTTGAAGAAGCTAGCAAGGACAAGTATTGGATAAAAGCAATGAATGAAGAATTGGACCAAATTGAGAAGAACAATACCTGGGAACTAGTTCCTAGACCTATTGAGAAAAGTATCATTGGTTCGAAATGGGTATTCAAAAACAAAATGAATGAGCAAGGACAAGTAATCAGGAATAAAGCAAGGCTGGTCTGCAAAGGATACTCACAAATAGAAGGACTTGATTATGATGAAACATTTGCCCCTGTAGCTAGAATGGAAGCTATCAAAATGTTCCTAGCATTTGCATGCTATCAAGATTTCAAGGTATATCAAATGGATGTAAAATCTGCTTTTCTTAATGGTGATCTAGAAGAAGAAGTGTACATGGAACAACCAGAAGGTTTCTCATTGACCGATAAAGAAGACTATGTATGTAAACTGAAAAAAGCCCTATATGGACTGAAACAGGCTCCTCGTGCTTGGTACTCAAGACTGGATAAATATTTGCAAAAACAGGGTTTTAAAAGAGGAGGAGTAGACAACAATCTATATATAAAAGCCCATGAAAATGAACTCCTGATTGTTGTAGTATATGTTGATGAAATTATGTTTGGAAGCAACAAAGATGAAATAGCAAAAGGGTTTGCTGATGAGATGAAAACAGATTTTGAAATGTCTATGATTGGAGAGCTCAGTTTCTACTTAGGACTGCAAATTCAGCAAAAGAACACTGGCACATTCATTTCTCAAGAAAAATACTTAAAAGAAATGCTGAAAAAATTCAAAATGGAGGACTGCAAACCAGTGACAACCCCCATGATCACGGGATGCAAGCTGTGTGCTGATGATAGGTCTGCAGATGTAGATCAAAAACTCTACAGATCCATGATAGAAAGCCTGCTATACTTGACAGCTTCAAGACCAGACATCATGCTAGCAGTAGGACTAGTGGCAAGATATCAAGCAGCACCTAAACAAAACCATCTTCTTGCAGTAAAAAGAATACTCAGATATCTACAAGGAACAACACAATATGGGCTTTGGTATCCTAAAGGCAAGAGCTTCACCTTAACAGCGTACACAGATGCAGATTGGGCCAGCTGTGTGGATGACAGGAAGAGTACAAGTGGAGGTGCATTCTATCTAGGAGAAAGTCTGGTGGCATGGCTAAGCAAGAAACAAACATCCATATCTCTGTCTACAGCTGAAGCAGAATATATAGCAGCAGCAGCATATTGTACACAAGTCAAGTGGATGAAGCAAACTCTTCAAGACATGAAGGTAAGCATTAATGAACCTATCTCAATCAAATGTGATAATACAAGTGCTATAAGTATATCTAAAAATTTTGTGCTTCATTCAAAAACTAAACATATACCAATCAAGTATCATTTTCTCCGAGAACAAGTGGCTCAGAAGATAGTTAAACTGGACTATGTATCAACGAAAGAACAGATAGCAGATATATTTACCAAACCAATTGCCAGAGAACCATTCGAATACTTGAGAGACAAACTAGGGGTAGTATCTGTAGATACTATTCTCTAATATGAAGAGAAAGTACAGTCTCAGGGGGAGAACAAAACGAATATATCATTCCAAGGGGAGAACAGCCAGCAAGATAAGCATAAAAAAAGTCCATAGGATCAGCATTATCAATATTATCAGCATTCAGAAGCAACAAGAACCTTTCAATCGTAAAATGCATCATCTCTGTCTGCAATCTAGCACATATTACAGGCACTACAAATGAAACACAGCATAGTCCAATTTCAGCAGAAGAGGACCTAAACGTAACTCAGAGAAAGGAAATACAACGACAGAACCCATACGGAGGGATGAGGTGTCATCCTTTGCCATTGATGTCAAAGGGGGAGGAAGAACAAATAGAAAACAGGAGGAGCAAGCAACAAGAGAAAGAGAAAGCAAACAGAGAAAGTGGATTGCCATCAATGCCAAAGGGGGAGACTGTTGGAAATATTGTCATTGATGGCAAAGGAGGCAGCACTTAGGAAAAAGAGGCAGCGCTGTAGAAAAGGAAGGCAAAAGAGGCACAGCGAAAGCAATAGAGGCAGCAAGAAGAAAGTCAAAATGTAACAGTCATAGAAGCATAGTGAAGAACCATTATCGGAAGATAGAGACAGAGGCAGAGTGACAGAAGCAGAGTGAGAAGGCAGAAGGCAAAGAGACATGACTTTCCATTTCGAATTCCAAGCAGAATACAAACAGTCATGTGAAGAAATCTATAAATAATATCATCTTGATATTCAAGGAAGAGAAGTGAGAGTAAATCGAGAGAAGGCAGAATATAGAAGAGTAAGACAGAGAAGATTAAGAAAAGCAGAACAGAAGGAGAAGCTACAGAACAGGGCTGATATCTGAGGTAAATCAGCAAACTTTCAGTTTGATAAATTGAGGAAGTTGGAGCTTCCCTATCAAGTTGCAGCTTGATAGTCGTCAGTTGTAGCTGACTGAGGTTGGAGCCTCCCGTAGGTTGGTGCCTGCAGAAAACTGAAGGGAGTTGGTGCTTCCTTGCAAGTTGTAGCTTGCAGAATTGAGGTAGGAGCCTCCTGTAGGTTGGTGCCTGCAGAAAAACAGTGGTGAGAGGGAGTTGGAGCTTGCCTTTGCATCACAACAATAATAAGATGTGGTTTTCTTCCTTTATGGGTTTCCACTTATATCTGGTGTCTCTGTGCATGATATTTATGTATTGATCTGATATGTATCATTTGCTTAATACCTGCTGCTCTCAAATTAAGTCTACTGCTCTATTAAACTAATACTTTCATATTACATTCTAAGATTACTCTCACATCAAATAGAGTTTGAAATGAAGGTGTAAATAAGTTTATTGAAAAGTTTAAAAGATCAGGAATGTATTAAACTGATTCACCCCCCCCTCTCAGTTTAATTAGAGATTCAACAAGATTGGGTGGAGGATTCAGTATATGGATGAGAACAGTACCTTCCTCAATGGTTTAATTGAGGAAGAGGTGTATATTGAGTAACCTCGGGGATTTTAGGCGCATGGGAGGGAATCTCATGTACGCAAACTAAACAAGGCCTTATACAACCTTAAGAAAGAACCTAGCGCATGATACTCCAATATTGATGGCTACCTGGTTGGACTATACTTCACCAGGGGTGAGGCAAACTCCAACTTGTATTATGTACTTGTTGATAGTGAGCCACTTATCTTGGTATTGTGTGTTGAGAATCTCTTTCTGATAGGATCAGAAAAGCTCATATGAATGTGCAAGGAGGACCTTGCTTTGGAGTTCGAGATGAAGGATATTGGATTGATTCACTACTTTTTACGACTAGATGTGTGGCAACTATAAAACTCCCTCCCTCCCCCTTAAGGCTTTTCTTGGGCTACGGGAGATGTTACATGTTTTTTTTAACCCAACCTCCAAGGTTTTTTATGAATATTAGGTTAGAAAAAACTTCATTTTCACAAGTCTGTAGATTGTAATTCTTCCACTGCTATTGTGATAATTTCATCAAGAGATTTTCAACAATAAAAAATTTACCTCAATCCGAGTTCCAATTCAAAAGTTATGCATGTTAAAATTTTTGGCCAATTAAAAGAAGTTGTGTTATCACATTACCTATGTAGCACCCTAATGGCCTCTACCAAACTAGGGTGACCCTAACGTGTTATCCCTATGGGGAAAATACCCGATCCACATTATGTTGGCAAGGCCGCTCTTCCACGTTCTCACCTACAATATGTAATAAGTAATAAATAACAGGTGTTGGGTGGTCTCCTATGGGCAGTGTTCCTATACCATAACCTCAACTGGACCAACCCTTTCATCATCAACACCACCCTTATAAGTTCATAATAGTCCAATCTATAGCAGTGGGAAGTAGCCCAACAACATGGTTCCATGACCTAGAACCTTGGTCAAATCAGGCTAACTCCTTTTGGTTCACCCAATACAAAGTTAATCACATTTTTGGCTATGAGTTGTGGGAAATGGCCCAACCACGTGGTTCCACAATCGAAACTTCCATCGGATCAGCTCATCGACATCGAGCCTTACCTCACTTTCGTTCCAACTTAATTATAACAGCAAGGTCTGACTCTTTGAGGCCTAAGAGTAGGGTCCACGCCCAAGCCACATCACCCTAGGCCACGTCATATCGACCTCATAATCTCAACCTTGAGTCCTCGGCATCGTTATTTCTAACCTCCCTCGCAAACATAAGTTTTGTGTTCAATGACAAATGGTCAATATTGACCCATCAACATCAAGCCTCTCCACTCAATAGACTCGCACAACTGTTCAGGTGTCCAGAAACTCAATTAGGCCCACCTGTCACAATTTTGATGGGGCAAGTTTCCACCATCAGCCCCTCGATGTCAATTTCTCCCATTACACTTTTATATGTAGATATATGCAAACTATTTCACTTCTTGGTCCTAGTAACCATTAGCACACCAAGTTTCTTAAAATTCCATTGCTCAAGTTTTGCAAAATGAAGGCATGAATTCCCTTAACCCCAATTTCTCATTTCATCAAGGCGCATGACCTCGAGGTCCCAAAACCTTAAATTTTCAATGAAATAATATAACAAAAAGGTTCACTACCCCAAATGTTTAATTTATTGTGTTTTGACGCAAGGGCCTAAGGCCGTGAAACCTCTAGTTATATGTGATAACCAACAAAAAATAATAGGTGTCAATGACACCAAAATTACATATTTCTAAGAAAGGGGCAAGGCCCCAACCCAAAATTCTCATAGTTTATCATAGTTTCACAAGGAGAAATATACCAAACACTACAACTTTGTTGACCTATTCTAGGTTGGTAAAACATATTCAAAGCATGTGATTTAACAATTAACTCGACATGAAATACATCGATTTGCATAATTGTAAAGAAGAGTTACAGTCCATCTCTTAGGCATCACAAATCCTCTGAGGAATTGAACTATTGGATTCCTCGACCATGGTAGTCAAATCAAGGAGCGTAAACAAAGTTATTACATCAACCATGAACATGATATTTGACAACACAAGCCAAACATTCAGTGAATTCATGGACATGCAATATATTGTGCCAATCATGAGCATAACAGTGAAATTCAAAGTTCACACATTCATTTACAATCATAAACACACAAGATCTTGCACTGACCATAAACATAACAAGGAACATGATAATCCATAATTCAAAAATGCATAATTAATTACACTTATATGTGTGTTTAAATATGGTTGGAAACTTAAGGAGGGGGCTTCAAATTTCCACCCAAACATAATTCATTCACATTTCAACTTAATTACAGTTGACCACCCTTAATTTAGATCCAAAATCTGAGAGGATGCTAGCTTAAGGAAATTCACACCAAAGACTTGGTTAGATGCCAAATAGATGAATTCCACTGTCTTGGTCATTTAACAACTACTCTCTGGTAGTAAGCATCATAATGACTCACTTACTTCTCTAAGTTCAATCACAAGTCTTCACCAAAATTCCAGATGGGATATTGATTATTTCTAGGAGATTTAATCCATTGTGTACATGGTTTCAACACTATCTTTCCATAGCAAGAATCGTAGGGGTCAGTATTCCAAGGAATAGATGGTTTAAAAAATCTTCCCATAAGCATCTCAATGGTTCATATTTCCCTATCCAAATGGTTTAATATCCACACAACAAGAACCAAGTGTTTTAACAACCATAAAACAAGCACCATAGTGACTTAGTCATACACTGAGCTTCCCACTAACCACATAGGCTTGGATAGTCCAATGACATTAAAATAATATCAATACTGGGAATATCACCCCAAATCATAGAGCATTGGTCTCAATCACAACTCCATTAATGCTCCTTTATTTCACTCCAATCATGCTTGCATTCAAATGGATTCTTCTTCACTTTCCACTTTTCTCAAAGCAAGAAAAAGATATGCATTGTAACTTTATATTTAGAACCCACTTAGTTTGTATGGTATCGATGGCTTTTTTCTTGTAAACGACTTGTCACTCGGTCAATTTTTACGGAGGAAATGATAGCACATTATGATAATACAAAGAGAAACACCTTCTTTAGCCAATAGATAAATATCAAAAAAAAGAGTTCAATGGCAGAGCACATTGAGGACTTCCAAAAATTGAATATTAGGGTAGAATATATTCTAGAGGAGCATAGGATTGATGTATTCATAAGGAATTTAAAGGATAACATCCAACATGAGGTTCGCCTTTGGAACTCTATTCATTGGAGAAGGGATTCAAGGTGGCAAGAAAAGTTGAAAGAAAAAATATGGCAACAAGGAAGTCTACCAATGACAACTATAAAGATGGAAATGTTGCTTCTCCTATCCTTCCACAACCTACAAGGTTGACGCCACAAAAATTGGAGGAAAAAAGAGCAAAAAGTATTTGTTATAGTTGTGATAGAAAATACACTAAAGGTCATAAGTGCACCGAGAAAAAATTATTTTACATAGATTGTGAAGAGGGGGATGAAAAGGAACAATAAACATCAAAAGAGAAGGATATACATAAGGAACCAACCCCAGAGAAGGAAGAAATGAATCCAACCATATCTTGTAATGCATTGGCAGGAATTACAACTCCTCAAACTCTCAAGGTAGAAGCATACATCAAGAAAAAAAAAGATAATAGTGTTGATTGATTCGGGTAGTACCCATAATTTTATTCATTCTAATATATCCAAGGAATTGAATTTCTTCATATATCCAGCATTAGAGTCTAGAGTGATGGTTAAAAATGGATGAAGTATAAATTTCTCTGGAAAGTGTCATAATATCAAGCTAACCATGGGGGAATGTGTATTGAATAGTCCAATGCATTCTGTTCCAATTGGTGGTGTTGATGTTGTACTAGGAGTCCAATGGTTACAATATTTGCGAACTATAGCTTTTAATTTTCAAGAAATAAATTTTTTTGGGAAGGGAAGGAGGTTGAATTACAGGGTATCGTGGGGAAACCAGGAAATATAATTAGCTCTAATGGAATGAAAAAGCTTCTGAAGAAAGAACAACGAGGCTTAATTGCACAAATATGCTCACTACATGTCCAAAATTCAAAATAATCTATTTCTTCGGATATCCAAAAAGTGTTGGAAAATCATTTCAAGGTGTTTGAGACTCCCAAAGGCCTCCCACCTATAGGTGATCATGATCATGTTATTCATTTGATTCCATGAAGTGTTCCTCCAAACATCAGGCCTTTAAGATATACTTGTGCCCAAAAGAATGAGATTGAACATATGGTTGCAGAAATGCTAGAGGTTGGTATAATTCAACCTATTCAAAGTTATTTCTCTACTCCAGTAGTAATGGTGCACAAGAAGGATGAGTCATGGCGCATGTGTTCGAATTATAGGGAGCTCAACGAGCTCACTATTAAAGATAAATTTATCATTCTTTTCATTCATCAATTATTGGATAAATTACATGGAGGAATTTAATTCACCAAGTTGGATATTCGTTTAGGATATCATAAAATAAGAATGAATACTGAAGACATTATCAAAAAAACAACTTGCTGTATCTTAAGAGACAATTCATTGGCTGTGGAAAGGAATCAGTGCTTAAGACATTTTTTAAAATGTGTCACAAAAGTAATTATATCAGGTGGTCTTCATTCAATCCATTTGGGAACTAATTCTTTAAAACCCTTAACAATCTGGCATAATGAAAGACTCTACAATGCCATTAACTTCTGATATCTGAATGGAAAATAAGAACTGTAGAAGAAACTCAAACTGATATGTTGTAACACAGAATATATCACTTTAAATTTCATAAAGAATTTGTGAAGAGAGAGGAAACTCAAAGTAATATGTTGTAAACACATAATATTTTACTTTTAAGTTTCACATAGAATTCATGGAGTGAGAGGAAACTGGATTAAAGGAGAACAAATTAAGGTTATTTAAATCTCACTCATAGATGTAATTAAGAGACCGACGGCTACATTACTTCACTTCATTCAAGGAAGTGTTGGAAATACTGAAAGGGGGGGGGGGGGGGGTGAATCAATAGTCCTTTCAATTAGAGCATTATTTAATCTTCAATTATTATCACTGTTTGTACAATGATAGCATTAAACAAGAGGAACACAAATGCACAAAGTTTTTAAGGTGGAAACCCACTCCGAGACAAAAACCATCTAATGCTTTTCTAACAATTCTTTAATATTCAACTCCAATTGAAAATAAAGCTCCAAATTCCTAGAATCTAGAAAAGCATTATTCTCTATCTCCCACTGGATGGATGCTCCAACACCCGATATTCTTCAGTAGTCAACTGAATGGATGCCCCAACACCCAATGAGCTACAACTCATCCTAGCACCACCCTACCACCCTATAGAAGAACAAAAGAAGAATGGACTCTCATACCAGGGAAAATGGTCCACTTTACAATGATATAGAATGATGTAGAAGAAGAAGATATACTAGAACATAACCCCAACTATGACACAACCACCTAATGTAATGTTCCTACATAGCCTTAGCTAAGAGGAGACATTCAATTTTGATTTAATTTATGTTTTATGAATAAATGAATAAAGGATGACATGTAAAACTCCTAAGAAGTATAAATAAATCAATGCCCATGTGAACAAAGACAAATCAGGGATATGTAAATAATCACTTTCAGGTGTGAAAGATGTTTTGAGCCAAGATTGGGTCCACCTTGACCAAGTCAACTGCACTGTCTAGGTTCATTGCATCTCCAAAAGGGACTGTGCAATTCTAGAAGGGAGCCTCTAATGTGAAAAGGACCAACTCATCAAAGTGGTTTAGGGTTTGCAAGAGCTATCTCATGTTATAAAAAGGAGGAGAAGGCACATGAAGAGGTTGTTGATGAATTATATTTCTGAAGTATTTGTCTTCTTAGACAAATACCATTCTCTGTTGTTTAGTGGAGGATTGTGATTGGAATTCCTGTTTAGGGGTTTCATCTCTTCCCTTGAGGATCATTGGAGGATTTCTTTGCTGAAGTGAGCCACTATTTTCTTTGAGACCAAGCTCTATCTTTCATGAGCAGCGATGTCCCATTGAGGGTTTTGCAACTGCTATATTTTGTAGCAAGTGGTGTTCTAGATCTGCTTAGATCTAGCTTGTTTTGAGAGGCTTTCTCTATTGGAGTGTGTTCTTCAGCCTCCAAAGAGCCAGCTGATACATATTTTGTATCAGATCTATAATTTCATTCAAGTTATTCAGTCTCCTTCACCATCTACACAGTTTCTGCTCAATACTGCGTTATTTTGTGAAAGGGATTTCTTGTTTCAGTTTTCTATCAGTTTGGAGGAAGATCTCTTGGTGTTAGGCTTGCCTTCCCTTGGTGATATGTGGATTGGGTTGCTGATCCATGTCTCTATAGATCTGATATATTTCAGAAATAAAAGTTATCTTCAGAAATTTTTGGGTTTTCTGCAGCACTGCAATTTGTAATTCAGATCTACAGCTTATTATGCAATATTTTAATGTAATTCCAATTGGATCTTATTCTTAAAGTCTTATAGTTCCATATCTGTATTAGATCTGATGTTTCATCCATACATATGTTAGAGATCTGAAATTTAATGTACAACATCTAAACTATCTGAAAAATAACACTTTATATGTATTTTTGCAGTTTATTCCTAGTTGTAGCTCTAATTTCTGAAGGGTTTTTTCCCTAGTTCTCTTTGTAATTAGTTGTAAAGGAAATAAGCTCAAGTATAAATCTGATTTACTGTTATATATCTGAATTATCAGATCTTTTTCTGTCCTCCTCTGAGTTTCAGTCAAAACTGCGCAATTCTAGTAGCTGGGGTTTTCATGTTGTAGCAGCCTCCCTCCTTGGTTGATTTATAGCTAGTCTTGATTTTGGGAGATCTATTTAATGTGCCTAAAATTTTTTTTTTTTGATGAAATTGCATATTTAAGTCACATACAACATAATTGAGGGGATACCAGCCCTGATCAACGTTATTCTTTCTCATACTTTCTTATACAGCATTTTCATTGAAGATCTTGTTGAGATTCCTCAAAGGGATTATTCCAAGTTCTATAGGAAAAGTCTACAGTTGGCCAGGTAGCCTCTGGTTCTCTCCCTTCTTTGGAAGGACACATAACCAGTAAATTCCTATGGATTCCATATTTGAAATATAATCTTGAGAATCCCCAAAAAGGAATATTACAGTGGTATCAGAGCTCCACTCTTGGCACAGCCCGTGCTAGCATTGGAGCCACAGTCATGCTGCATTCTGAAGATGATGACCCTCTTTCTGAGAGGGAGAGGAGATACTAGAATAGAATTCATAAAAAATATGACTATACTACTGTTGACCTTGACAAGGGTCAAGCCAAGGGGAAAACCCCTGAATTGAATGATAAGGATAAGGAGGCAGAAGAGTTTGCAAAACCTCTCTTGGAAACTATGCAAGATTTGTCCAAGGAGATAAAGGAGATGAGGATATATAGAATTAGGGAGTCCCTTGGAAGACTCCATCAAGGAGAAAGTTCTGAAATATCTTAGTTTGGGACTTGTCAACCTGTGAGCTTGCCTCAAGTTCCACATATCTCACAACGCTCTACAATTCCTACCTTCTTGGCTGTAGAGAATGAAGGGCTTCAAGAGCCAACCTCTTTGGAAGGCTACTTTGCAGAATATTATTCAAAACGTTAAAGGTTCAAGGATAACTTGAGCTTTCAAGACTTCTGCCATCTAAAGGACCAGAGGAGGCCATTGCAGCAATATAGAGATGGAGGGTTCCTTCATGGGAGGCACCACACCATGGGCGGGTTCTTCTTGCCTAAGTTTTATGGATCACCCTCTTGTTCTGCTAAAGCATGGGTAGAGAATTTCGACATCTATTTCCAGTTGAATAAAGTGCCTGAAGCAGAATCCATTAAGATTGTTGTGCTACATTTTGAGAGAGAAGCCCACAACTGGTGGTTTCATGGACTTTCTACATTGGGGCACAACAATGTGTCCACTTATGCTGAGTTCACTAGGAGACTAGTGGAGAGATTTGATCAGAAGGATCCGGAGGCCCCTTTCATAAGCTTGGCAAAGCTTAAATAGACAGGAGATGTTGAAGCCTATATCTTTGAATTCCTGAGATTGTCTGTAATGGTTCCTAATATTTTAGTAGCAAGGAGAGTCTATATGTTCATTGATGGCCTGGAAGAACCTTTGCATGGGTTGGTTAAGTCTACCAAACCGATTACTTTGCATGATGCCATTTAAAGAACTAGAGATCTCCAAGATGCCTTGCCAAGGGCAAAGGCAACCCTCCAAAGCAAAGCCACTCACTCTTCCAAGGGGAAGGAGGGGAAAGCTGCTCCACCTGAGGAGAGCTCACTGAAGAAGCTCCTTGACAATGATCTCCGGAGGGAGTTGAGGAAAAAAAAATTATGTTTCACTTGTCAAGAGACATGGGTGTCGGAACATAGGTGTGTTGCTGGAAGAGCACACTATATTGAAGTCTTCTATGATTGTGAGGAGGAATATTGAAATGATGGACCTAGGAGAGGTCACAGCACTGGTGATGATGATGAGGAGGATCCATCATCATCCAGAGAAGAAGAAGGAGCATTTTATCCAACCAATGGGACTCTTGCTTCTTTGAGGGGAGTGCCTAAGTATTTGACTCTTAGAGTGCAAGGTTCAGTTATGGACCAAAGAGTATCTATTCTGATTGACAGTGGGGCAACCCACAACTTTATTGATGCTCATTTTGTGCAGAGGAGAGGGATCCCTACTGATACTTTTTATGGGTTCTCTGTTTTGGTTCTGGGAGATAGAACTATGTAGTGCATGCAGTATGTTCCATCACTTTCTGTGACTATGGGGACCTACACTTTGAAGGACCACTTCTTTGTAGTGGACATACCAAACACCGACCTCATCTTAGGTGTCCAATGGTTGATCACTTTGGGAAAAGTCACCACTGATTGGAAGGCCTTGCAGATGGAATGGGTGGATTTGAAGAGTGGGAAACAACAAGTTATTCAAGGCATGCACACCTACCCTTCACTTGATGTCTCTACCCACACAACAAAGATGGAATTGCGCAGTGGGGGCAAGGACCTCACAGTTCCTTCTCTCATGTTTATGAGAATGCTGCAAGGGACATTCCTACATCATGGAAAGCCACTTGGGGTGCCATTATATTTTGTGGGGAAAGCTTCACAAAGTGCTGAAACAATGGAAGAAAGAGTCACAGCGCTGTGGGAGGAAGTAAGGGGGAGGATCAGCCTTCCCACAAACAATTTTGGCATGCATAGTGCCAAAGAAACAAGCAGCAACAAGGCAAGTACCACCGTGGATACATCAACAACGTTGTCTTTGTTGAGAAGTGTAGATCCATATTGGAAGTCTAAACTCCTTGTGGAGTACTCCAAAGATATGCACACCAGGATGATCTTAGATGGCATAAATCAAGGAGGAGGCTATTTGGTCCATGAAGGGATCATCTATCATCTTGGTAAAGTATTATTTTCTCAAGCCTCCAACCTTAAGCAAGACATACTACAAAAGGCACACAAGGAGTTCCTTTCCAGCTACATGCAGTCATCAAAAATCTACTCCCTGATCTTGAAGAATTTTGATTGGGAGGGTATGTAGGAAGAACTACATCAGCATTATGATTGGGAGGAACTAAATCAGCACTTAAAAGAGTGCAATAGTTATGTGGAGATGGGGCAGCCAACAGATCCTATGTAGGATACATTTCAGCCATCTCTTTCTTCTCTCAAAAGAGGGGAAAAGCCCATGCCTAACTCTATGTGTGTGGGAGGTTTGTATGGTAAGAAATCTAATCTCATGGAGCAAGTTTATTTTTCTGAATTGGCACATTCTCTTACCATATGTATGCAGGCCATGGCTCCTACAAGGAGTAATATTTCATGCAGATCTCATGGCAATGATGAGGCCAAGAAAAATCCCAAATCTAGCCACTCCCTTGAGGTGCAAAGGGAGATTATTTATCATGATGGGTGCTTCCCAAAAGCACCTAATGAGGGCTCCACTTTCAGCCATGTCAAAGTGGCCTATGTAGCAAAGATGTGGTGGGAATACCACCTATCACACTTAGATCTACTCAAAATAAGGAGTGCACTGCGCTGGTACCTCATGTGGGATTGTGACCCACCTCCTCAAGTGCAAATTTCAGTTTGCCTATATGTGATTTTGCCTCCATGCATAGATGACATACTGATATTTTTTATGGGTATGTATGGACAAAAAGTAAGTAGTGTACATGTACCACATGGGATGGAACTTTATCCTGTACTTCATGATACATGTTTCAAATGTGACATTGGCTCACCCATGTTTATCTCTGTTGAGTCTTACACTCCTAAAGGGGCAGACTATGCACCTATCATGTTGGCATTGGGGGATCAGTTTTTGATGTATTATCTTGGTGAGCACTTACTCCATGATGAAAGCTTGATTCTTGATGGTGTCATAAATGGAGAAGGAGAATAAATGAAACTCTTACCCTACCAGTTGCTTGAGGACAAGCAACATTTTGAGGGGGAGGACTGTAATGTTCCTACTTAGCCTTAGCTAAGAGAAGACATTCAATTTTGATTTAATTTATGTTTTATGAATAAATGAATAAAGGAGGACATGTAAAAATCATAAGAAGTCTAAATAAATCAATGCCCATCTGAACAAAGACAAATTAGGGCTATGTAAATAATCACTTGCAGGTGTGAAAGAGGTTTTGAGCCAAGATTGGGTCCACCTTGACCAAGTCAACTGTGTTGTCTAGGTTCATTGCATCTCCAAAAGGGACTGCGCAGTTTTAGAAGGGAGCCTCTAATGTGAAAAGGGCCAACTCATCAAATTGGTTTAGGGTTTGCAAGAGATATCTCATGTTATAAAAAGGAGGAGAAGGCACGTGAAGAGGTTGTTGATGAATTATATTTCTGAATTATTTGTTTGCTTAGACAAATACCATTCTCTGTTGTTTAGTGGAGGATTGTGATTGGAATTCTTGTTTAGGGGTTTCATCTCTTCCCTTGAGGATCATTGGAGGAGTTATTTGCTGAAGTGAGACACTATCTGGTTTGAGACCAAGCTCTATCTTTCATGAGCAGCGTTGTCCCATTGAGGGTTTTGTAGCTGCTATATTTTGTAGCAAGTGGTGTTCTAGATCTGCTTAGATATAGCTTGTTTTGAGAGGATTTCTCTATTGGAGTGTGTTCTTCAACCTCCAAAGAGCTAGCTGATCCATATTTTGTATTATATCTGTAATTTCATTCAAGTTATTCATTCTCCTTCACCCTTTGCGCAATTTCTACTCAATATTGTGTTATTTTGTGAGAGGGCTTTCTTGTTTCAGTTTGCTATCAGTTTGGAGGAAGATCTCTTGGTGTTAGTTTTTCCTTCCCTTGGTGATCCATGGATTGGGTTGCTGATCCATGTCTCTATAGATCTGATCTATTTCAGCAATAAAATTTATCTTCAGAAATTTTTGCGTTTTCTGCAGCACTGCAATTTGTAATTCAGATCTACAACTTATTATGCAATATTTTGATGTAATTCCAATTGGATCTTGTTCTTAAAGTCTTATAGTTCTAGATATGTATTAGATCTGATGTTTCATCCATAAATATTTCATAGATATTAAATGTAATGTACAGCAGCTAAACCATTTGAAAAATAACACTGTCTATGTATTTTCTGCAGTTTATTGCTAGTTGTAGCTCTAATTTCTAAAGGGTTTTTTCCCTAGTTCTCTTTGTAATTAGTTGTAAAGTAAATAAGCTCAAGTAAAAATCTGATTTACTATTATATCTTTTAAGTATCAGATATTTTTTTGTCCTCCTCTGAGTTTCAGTCAAAACTGCGCAATTCTAGTAGCTGGGGTTTTCATGTTGCAGCAGCCTCCCTCTTTGGCTGATTTATAGCTAGTCTTGATTTTGGGAGATCTGTTTAATGTGCCTAAACTTATTTTTTTCTGATGAAATTGCATATGTAAGTCACATACAACATGAGTGAGGGGATCTAATCCCTGATCAGCGTTATTCTTTCTCAAAATTTCTTATGCAGAGTTTTCATTGAATATCTTGTTGAGATTCCTCAAAGGGATTATTCCAAGTTCTATAGGCAGAGTCTACAGTTGGCCAGGTAGCCTCTGGTTCTCTCCCTTCTTTGGAAGGAAACATAACCAGTAAATTCATCTATAGTCCATCTCTGAAATAGAATCTTGAGAATCCCCAAAAAGCAATATTGCACCTAATGATGATCCTAGACCACCCAACACTGCATCTTCAACTCTTGGCAGATAGATACTAGTACAATTTGTACAATAATGTATTTACAATGACTAAGTAAAATGATACCTTTAAAATGATTGTATGTAGTGCTGCCCACTTGAAAACTTCATAGGATGAACTTCTTGCTGCTGTTATGCATGTTGGTTGATTCTCTTTTCATGCTACCTTCTGCTGCACCTTGCTTTGCTTTGCTGCCATAGAAAGTATGGTTCTTTGCAACCCTTGACAACACATGATCTAGCTTTTTCTTGCCTTCTAGGAGCTCGATATTGAATCTAGCGTATCTATGTTATTTCATATCCTCAATATCTTATTTTCAATCCTGTAATATTCCTCTGAGTCTTATTTCCAATGCCACAGGTCCGACCCAATTTTGATTCTTCAAGAGAGAGTTATGCCCTAATTATGGATTGTTTCAGTAGAGCGCACTTGTATGGCGTTCCACGTGTCACTGTTTCTTCATTTGGATCTGAAATTGATAGAGTAAAAACTTCAGAATGTGCACTATCTGCCACTTTTTACGGAATTCCAATCCGATACTCATAGAGAGGGTTATAACGATTTTACCAAGGTCACTTCTTTGAGATGGATTTCAGGAGCCTGCAAAAACCCTGACTTCCACAGATCATATCTCCAAAAATATTTCACACCTTGATCTGAAATTTTTACAGCAGCTTCCTCAGGATTTAGAATTCACCTCATAAACATTTTAGCTTCTGAACCTTCATAGAAAAAAATTTAGAGTGAAAATTTCACAATGACCTATTTCATATGGCGAATTCCCTTGCCTCAGGAGGAAATGAGGATCACAATTTATATAAATGCTTAGGTTGAGAGGGGATTCAACAAGTGAAAATGGGAGGTATTTTAGGAGCCTAAAAAATATTAATTATGAATTTTCAATGACCCATGCCCCAACCCCATGGGGTTTTATCCCACTAACTGGGGGTACAAACTTCAAACATGAATATCTCTCAAACCGTGAAGAATTACATGGCGTGCCATATATCAATGGAAACATCTCGAAAAGTAGAAACCATCAAAAGAATTATTCACCCATAATATATTAATTTGGTAGGTAAAAATTCCCATGCAATATTGGGTTAGCCCCTGGTGCTGCTTGGGTTGACATCAATGACAATCACTGATCAACAATCTCCCCCTTTGGCATTGATGGCAACACAAGTACTCCCCCTGCGATCATCAAACCTCTTCCTACAACATTATCTCCCCCTTTGAACATCAATGTCAAAGGGTAACTCCCCATGAAACACAACCATCCTGTGGACCTGTACATACTGCCACTCCCCTTGACACACAACCGTCCTGAAGACCTATAATCTAATGAGAACTTGGGAGAATCCCAAGCTTCTGACGAAGATATTCAAATGCTTCACGAGGTAAAGGTTTAGTGAAGATATCAGCAATTTGTTATTTTGTACAAACATACTCAAGTTTGATATTCTTTTCAGCGACTTGTTCTCTAACAAAATGAAATTTGATCAGAATGTGTTTTGTTTTTGAATGCATGATAGGATTCTTGGAGATGCTGATGGCACTAGTGTTGTCATAGAATATGGAAATAGGCTCACTGAATTATACTTGAAGATCTTGCAAAGTTTGTTTCATCCAAAGGACTTGAGTACAACATGATGCTGCTGCAACGTATTCTGCTTCCACTGTAGATAACGAGATTGAATTTTGCTTTTTTCTCAACCATGATACGAGACAACCACCTAGATATAATGTTGCTCCACTAGTACTCTTATGATCATCAATGCTTCCTTCCCAATATGCATCTGTAAAGGCTTGAATAATGAGATTGTTACCCTTGGGATACCACAAGCCATATTATTTTGTGCCCTTTAGTTATCAAAGAATTCTTTTGACGACAATAATATGTGATTCTTTTGGTGCTACTTGGAATCTTGCTACTTGTCCAACTGCTTGCATAACATCTGGCCGAGAGGCTGTTACATATAGAAGATTACCAATCATAGATCTGTACAAATTTTGATCCACATCCTTAGATGAGTCCTCTATGCTCAATTTGCAACCTGTTACCATCGAAGTAAGGACGGGTTTACAATCTTCCTTTTTTAATTTCTTGAGCATTTCCTTGATGTACTTGGCTTGACATATAAATATTCCTTTCTCTTGATGAGATATTTGAAGCCCTAAGAAGTATGTCAGCTCACCAAGTAAAGACATCTCAAACTCACTTTGTATCTTTGTAGAAAAGTTCTTACTTAGTTGATCATCATTGCTACCAAATTTTATATCATCCACATATACCTCAACGATTGTTAAATTATCTTTATCTATTTGTACATAAATATTGCTATCAACAGTACCTTTCTTGAACCCTTGTTTATGTAGATATCCATCAAGATGAGCATACCATGCTCTGGAGCCTGCTTGAGACCATATAGAGCCTTCTTTAACCTGCAGACATAGTCTTCTTTTTGTTATAGTAGAAAACCTTCAGGTTGTTCAATGTAAACTTCTTCTTCTAATTCTCCATTCAGAAATGCTAACTTAACATCCATTTGGTAAAATTTTATTTTTCTTGAACATGCATAGGCGAGAAACATTAGGATGGCTTCCATTCTGGAAACTGGTGCAAATGTTTCATCGAAATCAATTCCTTCCACTTGTGCATAGACTTTGCAAACCAATATTGCTTTGTTTCTGGTAACCTGCCCATCTTCATTCAATTTGTTCCCGAACACCCATTTAGTCCCAATGACATTTTTATATTTTGGTTGTGGAACTAATTCCCAGCTGTTATTATTCTCAATTTGATCCAATTTTCCATTCATAGCTGCTACCCAATGTTCATTCTGGTTGGCTTCCTCAAAACTACTAGGCTCAAAGGTTGCTAGAAAAGCAACGTGAGCTTGTTGTGATGAACGAAGTTGTCGAACTTCATTTATGTCACCAATTATTTGATTTGATGGATGGTTCTTTTGAATCCACTCTTTTGTTCTCCTTGGAGGAGCTTCTTGTTGTTGTTCTGGTATATCTTGATGATCATTATTTACTTCTTCCTCTTTGATAGTTGTTTCTTGTTCTACAATTGTATCTATGTCTTTTTTAGCCTTTGTCTCAAGTTTCAAAGATTCTAGATCCTCATCATTACTTGCTAGAACACCATCTTCGTCAAATGTAACATTTATGCTCTCCACTATCTATTTTCTTCTTAGATTATAGCATTTATAGGCCTTTCTTTTGCGTGAGTAACCAAAAAAGATATCTTCATCAACACGTGATTCAAACTTACCCAAATTTTGATCTTCTCTTTTGATATAACATTTGCTTCATAATATTCTAAAATATTTTACATTAGCTGGTTTTCCCTTCCATAATTCATATGGAGTCTTGTTGCAATTATTTCTGAGAAGACTTCGGTTGATAATGAAGAATGTCGTATCAATTGCTTGAACCCAGAATTTTTCATCCAATTTTGAGTCCTTCAACATTGTTCTACCCATTTCCTGTATAGTTCTGTTCTTTCTTTCAGCAACTCCATTTTGCTGAGGTGTTCGTGCTGTTGAAAATTGCCTTTTTATTCCATTTTCGTCACAATATTGCTGAAATATTTGGAAGTGAAATCTCCACCATTATCTGATCTTAAACACTTTATTTTCAAATCAATTTCATTTTCAACCAACTCCTTGTAGATCTTAAAGAACTCAAATGCTTTAGATTTTTTATTTAAGAAACTGACGGCTTTCATCCTGGTATAGTCATCTATCATTAACATGAAATAGAATTCTTTGTCTAAGCCTTTTGTTCTCACATGACCACATAGATCAGTATGTATTAATTCCAATGGATGTGATGCAAAGTGTTCTTTTGTTTTAAATTGGACTTTTGTCTTCTTGCCATGCTAACATGCCTCACATAGTGTGTTGGAAGGTTTTGATATTTTCGGCATTTCTCGTACTGCTTCCTTTTTGCTTATCCTGACAAGATTTTCAAAGTTTATGTGACCCATTCATTTGTGCCATAACCAGCTTTCATCTTCTTTAGCTAGTAGACATGCTTTAGTTGCTTCATCCAGAACATATATGTCGTTTGGAGCTCGACTTGCTGTAGCCACAATTTTACCATACCTGCCTTTCCTGATTTCACATTTTGTGGAGTTGAATAGCATTGTGTGTCCTTGATCACACATTTTTCCAACACTGAGCAGATTTTGATTCATCCTTATTCTCTTTCATAGATACAAATTTCCTTCTATCCCCAGTCATATGCATTGAGAAACTGTTGTCAACATACCACACATCTTTATTTTTTTGAGCCTTGAGAGCGAGAGCACAATTATCAGTCTTCTTCTTCTTCCATGTTCGTTCATTTTGTGGCTTTGAAGATTCTTCTAGAGGATTTTCAAGTCTGCAGTCTCTGGCTATGTTTCCAAAGTTCTGACATTTGTAACATTCCATATTATTTCTTAAATGTTCAAATCTATTGATGTTTCGTTGAGCCCTGGGAGGTTCATATTTGAAGAATCTCTTGGAATTGGCTCCTAGGGTACATGTGACATTCTACAGCTTTATGACCAAATTTTCCACATGAATAACAGTAGCCATAAAAAATATGTTGGTACCTGGATGGAAATCTTCATCGAGGAATCGTCTTCCAAGGATGTGCTTGTGAATCTTGTCCAATGAAGTCTAAAAAATCTCCCGCCGAGCTTAAATATTAAATGTAAAACAATTAATACAGACAGTATATCTGTATACTTCTCCATTAAAGCCCCTCAAAGGACGAGAAGCCATTAAGACTATATTAATTATCTTAGGAGATCTTTTATCATATCTCACCTCCTCATTCTTCTATAAATACTTCTGTAGAAGATGAGAAGTTGGTTGGTTGTTTTGATCACAAGTTGTAATATTGAAACTCTCTGAAATATACATAGTCTATTGAAGTTGAAGAAGAAATTGAAGTCTTGGAAGCCTTAAGGATGTTGTTGCATGCTTGTTATTGAGAAGGCTCTATCATTGGATCCATGAGCTTGGTTGTTGGTGAAGTATTCTGAATTATTTATTTTTTCTCCTGTTTTCATTTTGTTCCATAATTTCTTACTACAGTAGGTTGAAATTTTTAGGCTAAGAAATGACTCCTGGAAGCACCTTAGACCTGTTCATCCTTCACTATTTCATGTTTTCTTCTGCTGAGGTATTTTAGAGTCTTTAATCTCTCTCTTTAGTCCTCGTGCTTTATTATTTCCTTAATAGTTCGAACAATTGGTTTCAACATGATTTATGTTTCTCCCTGCTTGTCTGTTGCCACTTAAAGACTGTTATTGAAGTCTCCCTTTGAATTTTCTTTGTTTACAGTAAGTCAAGGACGTCTGTTCTGATCTTTCCCCTTGTCCTTGCTTGAACAGTTGGCTTAAAGGTCTTTATAGTTGTGATCATAGATGTATTTAGGTGTTCCCTCTTCTATGATCGTAATTATCAGTGAATATTTTATGTTTTTTAAGTCATTTGAAATAAAATCTTTGAGGAAATAGGGTGTTCCCCGAATCTTAGATTTCATTTTAAAAGTTGTTTTGAAGTCATTATTTGCTTGAAGTGTGTTTTGTAGAATTCATGGTTAGCCCTATCTATCAAATAGCTCTTTATTGTTCAAGTAGTGCTTTTCAATTTCCCTTTGTTGAGAATTAAACTTCTCTTTCCAAATCATTGATGTCCATCTCATTCCAAAACCAAAGAATCCTGCGGCCAAGTTAGATTTTCCCTTTGATATCCCACATCTGTTGATAAGTTTGTCATGACCTCTTTTTTACTCCATTGCCCAATGAATATGACATTTCCCCTTTCTATCTATCTTTCCTAGACCTTTCATATTCTGTTGTATCATTCAACCAAACAAACAAACAAACCCTTGCACTTAATAACTAGTCTAAAACCTATACTCACAGCACACAAGATAAACCTTTGCAAAAAAAATAATCTGAGAGATCCCTCTCTGAGAGCTAGAGGACTAGATCCTTTAACTCTAAATATTGGTTCTGATGTTGCCTTGTCTTTTTATTTGCCAATCTATCAAAACACGAGACACCAACATAATGGCGATCACAGTGGGACCTACTGAGAATACAGTAGTTTGAAAACATTTCTTAAAACTCTTTAGGCCTTTAACTTGATAAAGAACACCTTCTGGACTTATCCCACCAATCACCCCAACATAATGGCAATCACAGTGGGACCTTGAGTTCATAGTTGCCTAGCAAGCTCTTATTGACTCATTAGTCTTTCAAACAACCATAGAAACTTAGAAAAACCCAAAAATATTTCAGATTGGCTTCATAATGAACATGGTGGTGGACCATAAAACCTTTTACCTCCAAAAGAGCTAAAAATTTCCACCTGGTGACTCCACTGGCCTCCATTAGGCCTATTACCCTTTCAGTCCTTGTAGACTCCCTTGGGAATGCATTGAGAAAACCCAATCATGCTGTTGGTGGACAGCAAAGTTCAAAATCTTCCACCCGGCGACTCCACAATCCCAAAAGGCCTAATGACTCCACTAGTAAAGGACTCTGAACTAGTTAGAAAGATACAGTGACGTCTTATTACAAACATGGATCCAAGTATGGACAAAGAAGCTAAACTAAACACATTATTGAACCTAATTGGGAAAATAGTGTACATACTTGATAAAAAATTGGAAAGGCATGAGGATGATATAGATGTTGATTATCCAGAGCAACCTATGCTTTTCCCAGATCAAACAGAAACTCTACCACTACAAAAACTAGACAATGAGCAATATATAGATGATGATCAAGAATTTATAGAAGAAGGTGAGCAAGATTATAGAGAAAAGAATAAAGAAAAACTACTGATCATGATGGAAAAGATGGTGTACATGCTTGGAAAAATAATTGAAAGGTATGAGGCTAACTTAGATATTGATGATCTAGAGCAGCCCATGTTTATTTCAAATCAAGAACAAAATCAAACACCACAAGATATGTATGATGAACAAGATTACAAAGAAAGCAATGAAGAAGGTTGTCAGGAAATTTCTGATTACCTACCTATATCTTGTACAATGCTATTAAGAGAACTTAATTACCAAATTGCAAAAAATAATAGTGAGCAGTGCCTTGAGGAAAACGTAAGCCATTTTCAATCCACAAAATCTGAAATAGGAGAAGAGAAAACACAACCAGATTCTCTGCCCTTATGTCATGACTCATTTCAGATTATTAAAGAAGAGTGGTATCCTGATAATCTATTAGAAACAACTCCTGAATCACATATTCTAAATATCTATCACAAAAATCATGAGGATTTGTTTAAAACTGAGGCAGACCAGGAAAAACAAGAGAATCCTCAAAGATCCCCTACAAACACAAATGAAGATCCCTTAGAAGAGGCTCAAGAAGACACTAGGCCTCAAAATCAGCCAACACAAGAGAAAGAAGATTGTTGTGCATCTGTCCTAAGCAAAAATAAAATTCCTTCTCTCTTAACAGAAGAAGAGATTGATCTAATATTGAATAGACAGCCAGCCTCCAAACCTTCATTTGAATAAAACACTTCTGCTCATCTACTTACTGAACCTTGTTGTCTTGAATCAGAAAATAAAATTGTAGAAAAGCTCAAAGAAAAACAAACTGATAACCCAATATATTTGATTGGTGACATTGTTTATACTAATGATTTTTCAACTTTTGATCAGTCTGATGATGATGATGAACTCCAAACAAAAACTAATCATGCAGGGCAACCATCAATTGATTGGTGTCATGAATTTCATTATCATCATCTTGAGAGCAACAATCAACCAATCCAATCCATCATAAATAACTTTCACATAATTGGGAATCAAAATCTATTAGTTGTAAGGTTGAGGTTCAAAAGCAAGAGGAATTTCTTGAGCAGGATGAAGATAAGGAGCTTTCTCCTGAAAGGATTGAGGTAATAAAGGATACCCCTGCTCAAGAATATGATGATATCTTTACAAAATATATTCCACTGAATCAAAACCTATCAGAACTACAAGAGGACAACACTGCAATATATGATGAAACCTCTAGTTCAAATAAAGATGAAGATGAAGAAAAGATTCTTTCTCAAAAGGATCTTCGCCTTGATCCAGTGGAGAAATAAGATATGATCCTGGTAGAACCATGTCTTCCAAATACTTTTAGCCAGGCATTATTTCAAGATCCCTATGCTCACTTCTTGAAGATATTTGAAGAAAGGATAAAGGTTATTAAGAGAAATGTATTACCAAAGGCAAGAATATTATTTAACACTGGTGCTAAAAAACAAAGGGAATGGGAGTGGCCCTATTTGTCCAACCTACCCAAAGAGATGAAGAAGGACCAATCATGGAATAATTTACTGGATTGGCTGTACTGGAAAAGAGAGTTCATGAGCTAAAAAATGTAAATATTCCAAGTTAGATTAGGTTAGATAGGAATGTCAATAAAGCTCAGCTTTGAGCATTTTTGTTAGTTGTTGATTTTTTGTCTTGAAAGAAAGAGGAAAAAATACAAAAACAAAAAAAAAAGAGAAAAGAGGGTAGGTTGTAAAAATAAGAAAGGTATAGCCCCATACCAAAAAAGAGAAACAAAATCTGAAAGTGTGCAAGCTTAAATGCCACTCCTGAAAAACACACTTCTACTAAGTCAAACAGCCTAATCTTGACTAATTAGTTTTAAATTGACTGCTGATAGGTTAGTGAATTCGATTTTCCAAACAGTTTAATCTTAGCTTATCAGTAGGTAGATTAGGCTAGAAATTAAAGGCTCAAACATGATCAAAATCTGAACCTATGTTTCCAAGATATGAATGACTCAAATCTATTTAAAATTTCTGAGTCAAAAAATATGTAAATCTGGTTCTAATCAGCTCAAAATCTGAACCAGTTGACAAAGGAAAGACAGCTCAAATAAGAGTCAAAACAGAGCTGTAAAAAAGATGAAGTGCTTTGAACTTTCAAATCTCAAGCCTTCCATTTTGATTTAATTTTCTGCAAAATAATGTCTATGTGCAGCTTGTTTTTATGCCATAGATTAGCATCAAGTTAGATTGTTCAATCCTGACTTGTATGCTTTTTGAATTTCTGTTGTAGAATTTATAGAATAAAAATCTGTTAGATTGTTTAATCCTAACAGATGGGTAGATTAGCTAGAGAATCATATGGGCTCAACTGTTTAATCTGAGTTCATGGAGAAATAAGGAGTAGAATTAGATTAGTTTATGCTTTCAAAAGAATAAATGTTGTAAAAGAGTTTGCCAATCCAAGTGCACTCTAATGAAGAAAAAATGTTAGATCAGTAGGATTGGGTAGGTAGAAAGCTTGTGTTGATGAAAGATCCATTGTTTTTCAAGGCTGCTAATATGTTTCAGAGCAAAGAAGATAATTCAATCAAAGAAAGGCAGCCCAATGGATGAGGCACTAATCAACCTCCCAGAGAATGCAGATCTGAAGTTCTTGATGCCTTCAAGAAGGTACCATCCCCAAGTGGAGCCACTGTTAGCCACCAATAAAATTTATCATATCAAATGGTGGCTAAAACATTTTTGGAGCCTTCAAGGAACAAGTTTTATTGCTAAAAAATGTTATCTCTTGAAGACTCTTGAAGACATCATGCCCTTGTTTCAATATTCATTACTGTTTCCTTTCCAAACTCAGAAATTCTACTGATTTCATGAGAAAGAATTGCTGCAAAAGCCATTTTTCCCTTCCCTCCACTTCAAAACTAACCTCCATTTTTACCCCTTTTATTCCCATAAAATTCCTCTATTTTTTCCTTTGTTTCGTTTTCCCCTTCATAAAATCCACCTTACAGAGTTTAAAGCCCACTTTTTAAACTTTGCCAAAACCCCCAAATCCATTGAAAAGACTTGGAAAATTTCATAAAAGATACGTTTTTTACCACAGGCTTAAGCCCCCTTGGGCTAAGTCTTAACCACTTCCCCTCCATATGCCTTGGTGTTGGAACCAAGCGCTAAGCCATTTGAGCACCTAAAATAATCGAAAAAATCCGAGCGCACAAGTCATTTTCTTATATGGAAGCCTCCGATGCGATTAAGCCCTTTTTACATAACACCCGATCCTATCACTGCTTCATAAACCCTTGTGCCCGCATCCGGCGCTAATCACATTACAAAAGTCCAATGGGTAGATTGAAAGACCGAGGCCAACCTCCGATTGTGATTGGCCCTCTTATATAGGCCCCGGGAATATTACATTTCATAAATACCAAGGCCCCGTAGACGGGCGCCAAACCATATTATAAATATATATCCCGCCCGATGCATATAAACTTTGAATATATTAAACTTTTGGGTTTTTCATATGGTTTGAAGAGTTTTCCGCCAGCGCATATCTCAAACCATCTCCTCTGTTGATTATTGGGCCGATCAAATGGCTCGTGCAATATCGCATCGAAATTTTTTGTTAGGCGCATCTCCATTTCATGCCACCTCCGATCAGCGGTCCCCGATCCATCCTCCACTGTCGATATGATCTGCAGATCGACGGCCCCAAAATCATCGCATCGAATTTTTTCTGTTGGCTCGTTTAAAAATTTTTATTCAAAACCACCGATTGCGATCTCCTGATGCATCTCCCACCGTAATTCTAATCTGCAAATCGACAGTCTACATTTGATCGCATCGAATCTTCTCATCGAGTGCATTTTTAACATTTGTTTTTCCCCCGGCGATTGCGATCTCCGATTGGATCTGGACCATCCATGTTTCCACATCGGATGGTCCCAGTTCTTTCCCTCATGGTTTCATCGCCCTATGCCTTCCACCAAGAGGATTTTAACACGTAATCCCCACCGTTGATTTATGCGCGATCAACGGTTCTATTATATTTTCTCCCTTTTCTCTCCTTTTTGACCTCCTCAAATGAATCCCCACCGTTGGATGATTCCATCCAACGGCCACGCTCCTCCCCGCAGCCTTCTAAGCAGTTTTACCCAATAATCACAGGATTTCTTAAATAGTTTATGTTTTGCAGGTGATTAATGGTTTTCCATTATATTGAAGAAAAAGCTGAAGGTTGGGAATGACGATTCTCATGCCTTCGATTCATTAAAGGAAAGCCATCCATGGGCTCAATTTCCACGTCTCGTCAATGTTTCATGGGCATTGATGCCTCACGAGCCCAGTGCGGCCCTGCACATTAACAAGACACAGAGTTTAAACGAATCAAAAGAGTATCAGTGTCAAAGATTAAGACACAGCAAGAAATGAGATTGAAGATAGATCTATGGGGATTACGACTAAGATTGATTATCAAAATCCTAATCCTCCAAATTAAAACACAGTTAAATAAAATCATGAGTGTTTTATCAGACAGAAAGGCCTCCACCACCACACCTGAGGCCAATTGAATCCTCTCAGCTACCTCTAAGTCACCTATGCCTCAAAGCATTCAAACAGAGGCCGAAGTTATTGATCAAATCAAATATTTGCCTCAACGCAGCCGAACAATCAATTCTGCCAAAAGAATTTAATGCTAAAACATCTGCAGAGTTACTATAACATAACACAGAGCCTCAAAAGTCATCAAAATCTCCTACTGAGCTTAAATCTTAAATGTAAAACAATTAATACAAACAGTGTATCTGTATACTTCTCCATTAAAGCCCCTCAAAGGCCAAGAAGCCATTAAGACTGTATTAATTATCTTAGGAGATCTTTTATCAGATCTCACCTCCTCATTCTTCTATAAATACTTTTGTAGAAGATGAGAAGTTGGTTGGCTGTTTTGATCACGAGTTGTAATACTGAAACTCTCTGAAATATACATAGTCTATTGAAGTTGAAGAAGAAATTGAAGTCTTGGAAGCCTTGAGGATGTTGTTGCATGCTTGTTCTTGAGAAGGCTCTATCATTGGATCCATGAGCTTGGTTGTTGGTGAAGTATTCTGAACTGTTCATGTTTTCTCTTGTTTTCATTTTGTTCCATAATTTCTTACTACAGTAGGTTGAAATTTTTAGGCTAAGAAATGACTCCTGGAAGCACCTTAGACTTGTTCATCCTTCACTGTTTCATGTTTTCTTTTGCTGAGGTATTTTAGAGTCTTTAATATCTCTCTTTAGTCCTCCTTCTTTTTAATTTCCTTAATAGTTCGAACAGTTGGTTTCAGCATGATTTATGGTTCTCCCTGCTTGTCTGCTGCCACTTAAAGACTGTTATTGAAGTCTCCCTTTGAAGTTTCTTTGTTTACAGTAAGTCAAGGAGGTCTGTTCTGATCTTGCCCCTTGTCCTTGCTTGAATAGTTGGCTTAAAGGTCTTTATAGTTGTGATCATAGATGTATTTAGGTGTTCCCTCTTCTATGATCGTAATTATCAGTGAATCTTTTATGTTTTCTAAGTCATTTGAAATAAAATCTTTGAGGAAATAGGGTGTTCCCCGAATCTTAGATTTCATTTTAAAAGTTGTTTTGAAGTCATTATTTTCTTGAAGTGTGATTTGTATAATTCATGGTTAGCCCTGTCTATCAAATAACTCTTTATTGTTCAAGTAGTTCTTTTCAATTTCCCTTTGTTGAGAATTCAACTTCTCTTTCCAAATCATTGATGTCCATCTCATTCCAAAACCAAAGGATCCTGCAGCCAAGTTAGATTTTCCCTTTGATATCCCACATCCATTGATAAGTTTGTCATGACATCTTTTTGACTCCATTGCCCAATGAATCCAACATTTCCCCTTTCTATCTGTCTTTCCTAGACCTTTCATATTTTGTTGTATCATTCAACCAAACAAACAAAAAAACCCTTGCACTTAATAACTAGTCTAAAACCTATACTCAAAGCACACAAGATAAACCTTTGCAAAACAAATAATTTGAGAGACACCTCTCTGAGAGTAGGAGGACTAGATCCTATAACTCTAAAGATTGGTTCTGATGTTGCCTTGTCTTTTGATTTTCCAATCTATCAAAACACGGGACACCAACACAATGCCTCATCCATTAGGCTGCAACTTTCTTCACTTGGATGATCTTCTTTTGCTCTGAAAATGTTAGCAGCCATGAAAAACAGTGGAACTCTATCAAAAAAGCTTTCTACCTACCCAATCCTACTGATCTAACATTTTTTCTTCTTTCAGAGTGCATTTGGATTGGAAAACTCTTTTACAAACATTTTATTCTTTTGAAAGCAAAAAACTAATCTAAGTCTACTTCTTATTTCTCCATGAACTCAAATTAAACAGTTGATTTCATAAGCTTCTCTACCTAACTACTATATGTTAGGATTAGACTGTCTAACATATTTTTATTCACTAATTTCTAAAACAAGAAATTTAAAAAGCAGCCCAGTTAGGATTGAACAGTCTAACTTGTTGCTAATCTATGGCATAAAAACGAGCTGCACATAGATAATTATTTGCAGAAAATTAAATCAAAATAGTGAAGGCTTAAGGTCTGAAAGTTTTAGGAACATCCTTCTCTTTTCTTCAGCTCTATTTTTTACTTTTGTTTGAGCTGTTTATTCTTTGCTATCTGGTTCAAGTTTTAGGTTTATTAGAACCAGTTTACTTCTATCTTTGACTCATGATTTAAACAGATTAGAGTCATTCTTCTTTTGGAAACTCATAGGTTCATATTTTTGGCTTGTTTGAACCTTTATTTCCTATCCTAATCTACCTAACTGATAAGCTAAGATTAAGTTGTTTGGAAAATCTAATCTCACTAACCTATCAGCAGTAAATTTAAAACTAACTAGTCATGATTAGGCTGTATGACTAACTAGGAGTTTGTTTCTTAGGAGTGGCATTTAAGCTTGCACACTTTCAGATCTTGTTTCTCTTTTTGGTATGGGGCTGTACCTTTCTTATTTTTACAATCTGCCCTCTTTTCTCTTTCTATTGTTTTTGTATTTTTTATTTTTCTAACTTTGAGTGCAATGATGGATGGAATATTTATAATGAGAAAAATAAATAAAAAGGCTTCCAAACATGATAAGATCAAGAGAAATAATGTTTGAGCATCCTGCCATTGAAAGGACCCCTAAACAGTTCAGCTCCATTCAATTCCTACAAGAAATAAGCATTGTTACCAGCAGTAGAATGAATGAGATAAGCGCCAAGCCATAAGCTATCAAATTTCCCATGCTTGCCCTTTTCTTCTCTCCTTGAGTCCCACTTTAACACTTTGCCACCAAAATTGAAATCACTAGCCTTTTTCCTTCTATCAAAAAGCTTCTTGATGCTCTCTTGATTTTGTAATGCTCTGTTGTAAACCTCCTCTCTGGTTTGCTGAAGATGTATAGTCTGACTAATCCTTCTGATCATTTCATTGTCTTCAGACTACACTTCTTGGATCAACTTCATAACTGACACACCTAGGCTGGTTGGAAAAATTGCATCCATTCCATACACAAGTTGGTAGGGTGACATCCCAATAGATTTCTTAAGTGTTAATCTATCAACCCATAGTGCATGCACTAGCTTTGTGTGCCAAGAATTCTTGTTGTCCTCTAACAACTTCTTGATTATGTTCACCAAAATTTTTTTTTAGGATTCTGCTAGCCCATTACCTTAAGGGTAATAAGTAGTAGAATGGCCCAATGTAATATGATATTTGTGACAGAATTCAACCATCTTCTTAGATCCAAATGCTACAGCATTATCAGTGATGATCTTCCTACGACAGCCAAATCTAGAGAGGATATGAGTCTCAATGAATTTTATGATGATAGAGTCATTGGCTTGCCTAGAAGGAATGACTTCTATCCATTTGGTAAAGTAGTCTGTTGCAGTGAGAATCCATCTATGTTGGGAAGATGATGGTGGATGGATTTCTCCTATGAAGTCAAGTCCCCACTGTTGAAAAGGAGCTTCAACAGTGATTGGATGCAAAGGTAAGGGAAGAAATTTTCTTTTGCATTCAAAAATTTGGCATTTATGACAGGCAATTATCATCTTGTGTACATCTAGAAAGAGGGTGGGCCAATAGTAACCAACTCTAAGTATTTTGTTAGATGTTGTCTTCCAGTAGAGGTGGCCTCCACATTCTCCTTCATGGAACTCATGCTTAACCTTCTTTGCATCATTCTCAGGCAAACACTTAAGCAATAACCCACTTACATTTTTCCAATAAAGACATTTATCTAAAATGCAGTAGTTTACAACTTTTAACTTTAAAAACCTTGCCTTTGTTTTTGATAAACTAGGAGGTGTATTCAAATTGAGAAAAACAAATAAAATATCAGCATACCAAGAGGAATTCATAAAATGGTCTTCAATAATGGGAATTGACAGTTCCTCTTGTTCATCTAAAGCATTTATCATGTTTATATCAAGAGCTTCAAAATTGGTTTCAGCCATTAATCTAGCTAGTCCTTGGCCTTTAATGAGTTTATTGGGCTTGATCTCTAAATCATATTCAGGTATCACAACTATCCACTTACCTCTCTTTCCATCTGGGTCCTATGTTAGAATGTCTTTCACAACTGAATTTGGGACAAAGGCAATGATGTGGGAGTGTAAAATGTAAACTTTGAAGTCTTTTAACGCTTTGACTAAAATAAAGGCTTGTTTTTCCATAATGTTATACTTCAGAGGAGCATCTCTCAATGCCTTGCTAAAGAATGCAATGAGTTGTTCTTGTCCTTTTGGATTTTTCTGCAATAGGATAGCAGCCACTATATGTTCTGATGCAAAGGAAAAAATGAAAAAATCTTTTGAAAAATCAGGACTTATAATAACTGGTGTTTTGGTTAATGCTTGTTTGACCAGTTCAAAGGACTTCTTTTCTTCTAAGGTCCACTTAACCCCTTGTTCCTTCTTCAGCATGTTTTTAATGTTTCTAAGGAGCTCAGCTAAGTTGGGTATGAACCTTCTCAAGAAATTAATATTTCCAATGAAAGATTGAATTTCCTTGATGTTTCTAGGATGAGTGATTTGCAATATAGCCTCAATCCTTTTTGGGTCTATCTTTATCCCCTCTTCTGATATAATGTGCCTAAGAAGTTTACCTTCTTGGAGACCAAATAGTGTTTTCTTTGGATTTAAAGATATCCCAAACTTTATGCATTTCTCGAATACTTTTCTCAAGTGTTCTAAGTGCTCTTCATCTGTTTTAGAAAAAACAGTGACATCATCAAGGTAAATAATGATGAAGTAGCCTAATTCTTCCAAGAATGCAATGTCCATGGCTCTCTAAAAAGTAGCACCAACAATCATTAAAACAAAGGGAATTTTCACATACATGAAAGTGCCCCAAGGTGTAGTAAAAGATGTCTTTAGTTGATCATCAGGGTGTACTAAAATCTGATTGTATCCTGAGTAGCCATCTAGCAAAGAAATTCTTTTAGAACCAACTACCCTTTGTAAAATATGATCCATTTTGGGTAGAGGGTAGTTGTCCTTCAATGAGGTTTTGTTTAAGTCTCTAAAGTCAATACAAGGCCTAATCTCTCCTGTTTTATTCCTAACTGACACTAGATTAGACACCCACTCAGAATATCTAATAGGGACAATAATACCAGCTTCGTACATTTTCTTGATTTCCTTCTCAACCAAAGGTAACTGAACAGGGCTTATTCTGCGCAGTTTTTGTTTAAATGGATTTTGGTTTTCCTTGAGAGGTATCTTGTGCTGAATTATTTCAGTGTCATAGGATTTCAAATCCTCGTAACTCCATGCGAAAACATCAAAAAATTCTTTAAACAGCTCCATGTATTTTAGTTTGATATGAACTGGTAAAGTTTTAGAAAGTTTGATCATCTTTGGTTTTAGTTCATTGCCTATATTACACTCTTCAACTTCAGATTCAAGAGGCTCCAGCTTTGGTTTCTTGGCCACATCATTGAAATCAAACAACTCTTCTAAAGGGACCAGACCTTTTGGCAAACTTTGATTGTTAGACTGCAGAGTTTCTAAGTCTTCTTTTTATAACTCTGCAACCATTTCTATTGTGTTTTGAAGTTTTTTAGACAAAAGATTTACATCAGCCATCTCTGGAGATTCTTCTTCTTCATCAAGTATATTTTCTTCGCTAGGATAGTCTGTTTCATAGTCTGAATCTGAACTGGGTAGTTCAAATTCATTTATGGACTGCAGGAAGTCTTATATTTGTTTGTCTCCATCAAACACTTGCTAATATTTCTCGTTATCAGGAACAACTAGTCTGAATTTAATTTGAGTTTTGCATTGTTTGGTTTCAAATGGTGTTAAACATGTTCTAGCAACAAAAGCTAAAATGTGGGCACGAATATTCTTTTCTCTTGGGACAAAAATCAGTTGGATTCCTCAAAAGTTTTCAACAAATCCATGACATTGTTCCTATAGGCTCTAATTTTGGGGTGTTTGGCACTATATTCCCCATTTACTTGCCTAATGATTAACTCTGAATCCCCATGCACTTTTATTCTTTTGGCCCCTAATTTCTTCAATAAATGCAGGCCTAAAAGAAGGGCTTCATACTCGGCTATGTTATTGGTGCATTGAAAGTTTAATTTGCAGGAATGCCCTTCATTATGATTTTTCATTGTATTGTGAAGCCACACTCCCACACTTGCATCACTCTTAGTACAAGATCCATCAAAGTGCATACTCCAAAGAGGACTAGTTTGGGGTTCATCAGTTTGGTTACTATCCTCTTCAACTAGCGTGCTTTTGGATTGTTCTTGAAGATCAGTACTTCATTGAATTTGTTTTAATTCCTCAGGTTTTTCATTGCGTTGAGGACTGCTTTATTTACTCTCGAGGTTTAAAAGCAAAGGATGAATGATTTGTAGCTCTAGACCTATGTTTTGTTTGTTGTAGGTTTCTGGTTTAGCAAATTGTTTTGACACTTCTGTTTTGGCGCCCTCCTCCTCTCTATCTATCATTAATTCAGTTAAGGTCACTTGTTCAGTGAATGTTTCATCATTAAAAAGGATAAATGAGTTAAGGCCTGTATTTACAGAATAAAGGGGAGAGTTTTGCGGTCTCTCTTGGCTAGTAACTATGTATTTCATATGAGACTCCCTGTAAAGTCTTCTAGTTTGATTAAATACAGGGATAGTTGCATATGTCATATCCATCTACATAGTTCCTTGTAACTTAGCTCCCCGAGATCTAGATAACAGCATACCATATTTTGGGGGTACATCGACCATAACAATATCCATTACCAAACACTTGGCCGAAATTTGTGCTAAGTGTATGTAGAGGTCTTTGATTAATCCTAAATATTTCACTCTGCTTGAGTCAAAGGAGTAAAGATCTTTGTAAGTTCAAGTAATTTCAAGGCCTAGGCTTTCCATTACATCTTTGGGCATTAAATTGTGGGAGGCCCCTAAGTCATGCATGGCGTTGTGCAAAATTTTGTCATGAACATTTAAACTAACATAAAAAGGAGAAACTAGTCCCTCTTGATATCTACCCTCAATATTGGGACCAAATATGAGCTCTGGCTAGTCATCATTAAGATTGAAAGTGTCATTATTCTCTTCTATGTTAAAATCCTTCAAAATTTGGGATCTATATACATCTTGGGCAGCTAATTCAGTGAGAGGAACAGAGATTTTAATTCTGGCAATTTCCTGCTCCAAACTAAAAGGCATCTTATTCTTTGAAGTACTTGTTTCAGTCTTATTAACCGCCACTCTATCAGCAAAATCAGTTTGCTAATTTCCTCTATTTACATTTGTAAAAATTGTTTTAACAGGAGCACTAGCTGAGGTGCTAACGCTACTAAGGTTTGCACTCTGTTTTTCATTGTTTTGAGTGCTTTTCACTTTACCTTTATCAGAATTTCCATCCACTATTTTGTCTTTCTATTTTGTAACTTTAGATTCATTCACAAGGTTGTTTTGTACGGATTTTTTAGAGGTTTTAGTTTTGGGAGTTTCTTGATTGCTTTTACTCCTAAGGTAATATTCCTTTGTGGTTTCTATGATGACATTTTCCATTTCTTAATAGTAATATTCATCTTCTGCTCTTTTTTCATCATAGGGTGTATACAGACCTTGTTTCCTATTGTAATGAACTTAAAAATCATCATTATCTACTCCCAACATGTTTATGTCATCTTCCTCTGTTTGTTCACTTGTTTCTTCAACCTCACATAGTTTTGATGAAAAGGAGTGATTTGTTGATCATCCTCCCTTGGTCTATTTTGAGGCTGGTTTCTTCTAAAATTCTGATTTTGGTTTTGATTTCTGTTTTGAGGAGCTGTTTGGTTTTGACTAGCTTGTGCTCTCTCAAGTATGCTCATCTTCTTCATCATCTCCTCCATCATTCTTTCCATCTTTGAGCTAGATTTGGAAGGTGTATATTCCTCTCTAAAGGACACTTTCTTCTCATTCCTCATTCTTGCTCTTTTTTCCATTAAGTTAACTTCCACAGCAAGAGCTCCTTTTTGCATATCTTCAAGGTTAAAGGATCTCTCTCTCTCAGCTGATAGGCCATCTCAGGATCAAATCCTTTAGGAAACTTGTTTAAAGCTGAGCCTTGTGGAGGTTTTAATTCTGGAGGAAGGGCATTATACACACTGTTGAACCTGGTGCAATAAGCTTGTACACTTTCCCCAGTGTTTCTGTGGAGATTTTTGTAATCAGAAAGTATTCGGAGAGGGTTCTTCCTGACTTCCCATTTGTTTAAGAATAACTGATGGAAGGCTTGGAGATCATTAATACTGTGAGGGGTTAATCCTTTGAACCATTTTCTTACTTCCCCCCCTAAAATCTAAGCAAATAATCTAAGTTTGACAGTTTCATCGTCAATCTCATTTCTGTCAAAATAGACATTCATCTTGTCCACATGTTGTGAAGTAGTAGTAGCATTACTGGCATCATACAATGGTATCTTGGACTGATAGTCCTGTGGGAGATTGACTAAAGGTAAAGGAATGACTAAGGGAACATACCATGTTGCCATGATAGGGGGTTGTGGAAAAAGTGGGGGATTTACAAGTGGTGGGTTGACAAGAGGTAAAGTGGGCTAGAATGAAGTGGTTTGAATAGTGGATGTATGAAGAACAAGTGTGGATGGACCAGCAATAGATTTTTTAGCAGATCTAGGATGGGAGAAACCAAAATTATGAATGAAATGTAAATCAGGTGGTGTAGTTTCTCCGCTACTAGGACGTTCACTTCTATCTTGGGATGAAAGCAAAGACTCTGGATCTAACTGATCTAAATCCTCAAGTGACCTGGTTCTAAATGGATTTCTTAAGTAAATTTGTGGATTTTGTAGAGCTGCAACGTTTTCAGGGACAGAATGAGCTCTATGGGATGATCTGAAAATAGTTGAAGATTTAACCTCAGGAGACTTCCTAAGTATTCTTTCAGGGTTATCAACTATCTCAGGAGGGTTTGGGTCAGGATAGGCTCCAGTATAAATCTTTCTAGGAGCCACTATGTTGTGTTTTTCAAACCCAACTAAACAAGAAAATTTTAACCCAATATGACAATCTTTAAGAGGCTAACTGATCTTTTAAACAAGAAAAATTTAATCCTAAAGTCCTCTAACTGAGTTTAAATGATGTTACGATGATAATGGGTTTTCCCAATTGAGTCGTAAGGTTTTTTTAGGATTATGGAGTCACCAGGTGGACATTTTTAGCTCTTTTGGAGATAAAAGGTTTTATGGTCCACCACCATGTTTATTTGAATACCAATCTGAAATATTTTTTGGTTTTCTGAGTTATTTCAGTCCTGTGGATTCTAAGAGTGTCCTGAATCTGTTTCAAAACTTAGCTACGGTGATGAGACAGAGAAAGTCTACTCTTATGGCTAAGCTAGCTGTTTCTTTCAAGGTTTTATAAGGTCTTATGAGAACCCTAAGGTTTCCTTAGTTTGTCATTGATTCAAACAAGTTTTATCATGATTACCATTTGCTTGGTAGTGCTTGAAGAGGGATACTTGTACTACATTGAACAGTGTTCTTGAATCAAGGGTTTTCCTGAGGTCCTTAAGCATGTATAGGTATAATTTCACTCAGAATTCCCTAGTGGAGTCGCCAGAAATGTTATGCCTAGTGGCTCAACTAGCTAATATACCAAATTTTCTTGAATTAAGGGCTTTCTGGAGTCCTAAGGTATACTTAGATTCTCACTAACTCATAAATCCCCAGCGGAGTCGCCAGAAATGTTAGCTCCCTTTAATTTCAGCAGATTGGCAAGACTGAAACTATAGAGAGAACATTTGAACCACTTTGGGATTCTAGGATCTAGCCCTCCTGAATCCAGAGAGGGATCTCTCTATAAGTGCAAAGATTGATTTATCTTTAAGACTTGTGGGTATGATATTAGGCTAGTTATTAAGAGCAAGGGTTTTTGTTTGGTTTTGGATGGTTTAGCATGATTTTTAGTTGAGTGGACATTCCTAAAATGAAAGAGTTCCAAAGGGGTGAAGGTATAAGAAAATAGAACAAGATTTGGCTGATAGAATAGATATGACGCTGGTTTTTAGTCCATTGGGCTATGGAGTCATAAAAGGGTTTAATTTTGCAACAATTTCAAGAGTGTTCCAAGGGGCAAGTCATCTATATCACAAGATATTTTAGATAAAATGATGGAATGGAATAATAAAAGTGTTGAAGGGGTGGAAAAAGACAATAATTTCAACTAGGATTTATCAGTATTTCCAAACAAGAAAAGCCTTTTAAGTAATTGTTTTAAACCAACCAAAGGACAGGGCTAACCATAGACTTCTTTGGACAAGCTTGTATTAAAGCTAACTTATCAGAAAAACAATCCAGTAATCCACATAATTACTTTCAGAAGGGATGAAAATAGATAAGAAAAACAAAGTGCAGCCTAAGATCAAATAAGATACTTTTAAATCTAAATTTCTTTCAGCATAATCTTAGGGAAACTTTCAGAATTACCTTTGAAGAAAGAACTAGAATAAATGGCAAACCATAAACTTTCCTAGTCTAACTCTACTCAACAGATAATGAAAATAACATTCAAGAACTTATTTTCAAGCTTTTCACATCAAGACAGGGGCAAACCAACATTCCTTGATAATGTTTACACTTAACTTAAATCATTCTTAAACACACAATTTGGAGGAAAACATTGAGATAAAGGTTATCAGTCAGAGAAGGGTACTTTAAACAGTAAATCCTAACTCTATGCTTGTTTTTCTTTATCAGAGAATAAATGGACAAAATGGCATACATGAAAGGAAAATGATAACACAGAAATAAACACTTCACCAATGATATAGACCAGGATCCCAAGAATCAACTTGTATATTGATGTCAATCTAGTTACATTCTTCAAGTCCAATGTTTCAGTTCAGCAATCATCTTCTCTTCTCATCCTAACTTATTTGATCACAAATAGAGCTTCAAGAGCCTCTAGACACTATTTACATGTAGAAAGTTTTGAGCAAAATTATTACATCAAAGTTCTGCAACCAACCCTTTACAATGAGATCCTCAAGAAGATTTTATAGGAAAATGAGGAGGTGGAATGAGAGAAAAGATCTATAGGCTCAATTAATACAGTTTAACGCTTCTCGGCCTTTGAGGGGCTGAATGGAGAAGATTTCAGACATTTCTTCGTATTAATTGTTTTTATTAAGTTCTCGATCCTTTTAGCAGAGTTTGTTGACCTTTAGAATTCTTTCTTATCTTTGTAATAACTCTGCTGACAGTTTGTAATAAGTTCTTTGATTTGAAATAACTATTCAGTTGCTTTGAGGCAAATATCTTGTGTTCTGGCAATAATTAGGCCTCTTTTGAATACTTGTAGGCTGCAAGTGACTTTTGGTAGCTGAGAGGATTCAATTAGCCTCTGATGTGGCAGTGGAGGCTTTCTCGGACTGATAGATATTATTTTTTTTCTTTAATCACTACTTAATTTTATTTAGTTCTATGTGTTAGGCTTAATTAGGCCTAAATTCTGTCTTATGTTCTTCAAACTACATTTAATTGAGTGGATTAGGCTAGTCTATTTAGGTAGTAATCCCTCAAAACTGAATAAACAATCCTCAATTCTTCATTTCTGTTGTGACTAGATCCTTTCACACTAATACTCTTTGCTTGATTAAAGTTTTTTTGTGTCTTGTTGATGTGCAGGTGCGCAGAGGGTTTTAAAATGGCATCAGTGCTCATGAGGCATGGATGAAACATGGTGTCGAACCCTATAGAATGATATTCTTGATGAATAAAGGCCTGGGGGATTGTCATCCCCAACCTTCAATTTTCCTTTAAAATAATTGGAAAACCATTAAAACCTTCACAACAAAGAAAAATTAGAAAAAATCCTGCGAGGAAGGTTAAAATTTCTTCAGAAGTTTAGGTTTAGAGCGCAGTCGTTGGATGAAAGCATCCAACGGTGAATATTAATTTTCTGAGGTCGAAAGGAGAGGCGGTGGAATAAATGGTGTAAGAGATTAAGTCCAGGCCATTGATGCATATTGATCAACAGTCAAGATCAATCTAGGTTTTATAATGCAGGGGGGAAACTTTATAATGAAATGGGGGAAATTACAAAGAAAAAGGGTTAACAACCTTAATCGGCAGTGAAAAAGGCATAAACGAAGTTTGGGGTTTCTGAACAATCTTGGGCCGTTGGATTGGTTTAGTCCACAAAGATCAACGGCGGAGGTTGATCGATGAAGTCCCTTGGAAGAAAGGTGGAGGGTGATGAACTGAGGGTGAGATTAAACTAGGACCGTTGATCTGCAGAGATCAACTGTGGAGATTAAAAATGATGGAATGTAATGTGAATGGGGCTAAGCGGTTTCGGCCATAGAAACCACTGTTTTCATGCGATAAAAAGGAGGAAAGGCGGTTTTAAATTTTTGAACGCGATATGCGTTACTGGCCGACACGTGGCCTTTAGAAACCGCCCATATCATGTAACTTTGAAAAATTATCCTTCGGGCTTAAAATCACACGATATGGAGTCTTCGCTGTTAGATCAGAGGTGGGTAGATCCAACGGTGGAGGTGAGAGCGCAATAAAACAAGTTGCGCGAGCGGAATAAGGTGGGGTAGGGTCAAGGTGGTTTCAATCTTGACCATCGAATCAGGAAATGAACGGTGGAGATTTGATCTGGGGGAAAGTAGGACCCAAGGAGTTGGTCCTATAGGGTTTATTTTAGACTGTTGGATGAAACATATCAACGGCAGAGATCTATTCTTGGGGTTAATGGAATAAAATCTGAGGCGAGGGTCGGGCGGAGAATGGGCCATTGTGGGCCGTTGATCTGCAGAGATCAACGGCGAAGATTCGCCGAAGAGGTTACACAGTGGGATTTGAGAAATAACAAAGGGAAGGGAGGATTGATCTGGACTATCGGATCTTAGTGTATAGACGGCCCAGATGCAATCAGAATATTGCGATCGGTGGGGGCAAGGGGTACAATGCGCTGATGCGATTATATGTGGACCATCAGATCTTTGGAGAGATCGATGGTTAGGAAAGAATCGGAGGTCCAAAGGCGGAGGGATGGGCTTATGGAAAATAACAATGTGGGTTGTTGGATCTGGGTCTGGCAGGGAAGATCAACGGCTGGGAAGCCATCAGGAGGTGACTAATCAAAGGGGGTTATAACTATTAAAATATGCCCAATGCAAAAACTCTGATGCGATTAGCGTTGGGCTGTTGATTTGTTTAAAGGATCAACGGTGGAGAAAGTGGCGGGGGGTTAATAGAATAAAACTCCATTGCATCGGGACTTTTTCTTCTAAAAAAGAAAAGTTCCCATCGCAAAACCTCTGATTGCGATTAGCACTCGGGACTTAACGCTTGGTCCTGGGCACAGGTTATATGGTGGGGAAGTGGTTAAGGGGTCTAAACCCAAAGGGGTTCATTGGAATCAGAAAAAAGTAAAGGGGCCTTTCAAATGCGCCCGATAAAACTTGCGATGCGAGATTCCGACAACCATTGATCGGTCTTAGATCAACGGCTAAGAATGGTTTAGACCGCGAGCTGTAGTTTTTAGAAGAAATTGAAAGGAAGTCAGGATTTTCAAGTTTCAAAGGAGAAAAAGGTTTTTGAGAGTTTATAAGAAGGTTTTAGGATCTTTTAAGCACCCGGTTGCGGGACTTAAGGTCCTATGAAGTGGAGGTTTATGAAAGTTAATCCCTCGAGGGCTAAAACTTTATATAATAAAAGGATTGTCTTTTGGCTTTTAAAACAGAGTTTTTTAAGGGAAATGAGGGTTCCGGTAGAGGGAAGAAGGTCTTTTAAAACCAATGGAAGGAGACCCAATGATTTTAAAAGGGTCTTGGAGTGATTTTGAAGTTTAAAATGATGAAAATGGAGGAATTTTTATGAGGAAAAGGGGATGAAATGGAGGTTAAGTATGAGTGAAAAAAGGGGTAAAATTAAAGGAAAAAATTGGTTTTTAGCAGTAGTCTTTTCTTCAGGAAAACAACAGATTTTTAGAATTGAGAGGGAAACAACAGTGAAGATTAACTCAAGGATAAGTCATCTTCATAAGACTTCAAGAACTAAAAATTTGGCAAATAAATTATTTCTTGAAGGCTTCAAAAAATGATTTAGCCACCATTTGATATGAAAATTTTTATAGGTGGCTAACAAAGGTGATAGGTGTATTCTGCAAGGATGGAGTGTTTTTTTGGAGGTGAAGGTAAGTTTCTAGGATGTCCTTTATCTCCTCAATCTCGGGTGTAGGGTGAAACCCTGGGAAGGGAAAGCCTACAGACTTTGGTTTGTCCTTCACAAATGGGTTGAAAGGATGGAAAACATCAAGGGGGTACTCCAAAACTCAGGCAACGGAATCTGGGCCACGGGTTTCAGCTCATTGTGAGGAGGAATATGCTTCAAGGGATAAAGTGGGTAAATTAGACTGACTGAGGACATTTTCTTTCCAAATTCTCTTACGAATATTAATTTCTCGGTGTCAAATACAATGGGTGTTTTTCTTTTAGTGGTATCTGACTGGGTGTGAGGCCTGGTGAAAGCCAATAGTACCTATACTTTGAGTTTTCTGATAGTGGAGTCGCCAAGGTGAGAGATGTACAACCCCCAACCCTTCTTGCTCACCTGATTGAAAGGTGGAAACTATGTCATATCCCAGGGAAATATTTTCTAATTCTTTCCTCGGAAACAGTGCCAAAAAGATGTTTTAACTCCTAGAGACATCCCCTGGGTTGTTAAAGGACGAGTGCCTAGGACATCTTAAAATTAGAGGATTATGGTCTCACTGTGCGATTTTCTCTAGGTTATTTGATTGAGATTGTTCATAGAGTAATGGTTCAGGAATGATGAAGGTTATTGATATTGATCTCATGTGGACATAAAGGCTAATAATGGGCTTCAAGAAGATGTATTTAACTGGAAGGCATCAACAGGGACAAACAAAAATTAATGAACAAAACTTAGTTTAAAGTTGCGATGCAGTGAAGAATTCAAGGAATAATTCTGATGAGACTAGGCTGAAGCAATATAATAATCCAACTCTCCAAGGATTAGAAGAAACACGATAGACTAGAAAAATGTGAATACAAAATTCCACGAAGTGTGATTTAAGTTTGCATACAAGTTTAAAGCATGATTTTTATCCTTCCTCTACGAGAACATAAATAAATTCATGAAATTAAACCAGTGACGTCTAGCGACTTTTACACATGGAATGTGAGAAATAACATATATCAAATGACTGATAACAACAAAATGAATAAATACACATACATAATTCTCATCAATTGAAGTGGAATCCGGTTGAAAACAAGTTTCATATTATAGTAGCCTCAAAATAGCTTCCAAAAATATACATTTCAGAGCACAAAATGCTTATACATAGCGAGTAACAGATAGGACCAAAATATTAGACAAAGTTTAGAACATGTTGTGTGTCTCTGTTTTTTCTTCTGATAGAGTTTCTTACGAGATTTTATCTCGATATTCATTCTTGATATTACAGTAAATTCATCATAATAAAAATGGAGCATGCTCTGAGCACCACTCTCTAACAAGAAAACAAACTTACAATATCGACAGTGAAATCATGATTTCACTATTCAAACAAAGTAATAGTAAAATTATAAAAAAAAAAAACAAAACAAAACAAAATATCTGAAGGCCACATGGGCCAAATCTTGAAACATCTATCTGTTGCAGCGACGGTTTATAGAGGGTCCTGGGTGTCGTGGCTGTAGTGGAGTGGACTACGAGCTGAAATGATGAGATGACATGGGGGCTCATGGTAGTGAAGTAGAAGTTGTTGGTTGATTAGCGTGTTCATAACATCTCTACCACATGATATTTGTGGGCAGTGGTGTCATGCTAAATAACGCAAATAAGGTGCAGATTTGAGTCAAATTGGAGTAGTCTAGGTTGGTCGAGAAAAAATTCTTCACCTTGGCCAACAATAGGAATTCCTTTCTAAGGGACGCCACCACTGTTTCGGCCTTCAACCGAGACATTTTCTCTTGAGATGAGTCAGCCTTACTCTTAATCTCTACCATTTTTTTTTCATAATTCACCCAGGGGATCAATACACCTTATGGATCCCAACAAGAAGGCATACCTGCCTCAACGACTTTGCCTAGTTCACTATCAAAAGCCTCCACTCCTTTAGCAACAATCCCCAAGCACCCAACTACTTTGGATCTAGCATCCTCTTTATGTGTCATTCTCATTATGTCCATCATTGTTCCAAAATGATCCACCTTTAATATTTTACCTTACCATTTACCTTTCGGACCTTAGGAGGGTGGTCCCCACCATGCTTTTCAGTGGGTCGAGAAATCATTTGGAGAATTTGGCGACCCCCCCCCCCCCAAAGTACCTCTGATTGGTTGGCCCATCTGCTGACGTCAGCCACTCTTGGGGGTCGACTTCATCCTCCGACTGTGGCTTGGTAACTGATAGAATGTGCCCCTGTAGTCAAGTGTTTGCACCGCGCAGCATGTCACCTCTGCGGTCAAGTGTTTGCACCGCATAATGCCCGTGCGCAGCCCGTCACCTCTTGTGCATCATTGTTTTGATGAGTGACCCCCTTTGCTTCTTTTAGTGCCTTGAGGGATATTTATTTTTCCATAGTTCAATATGTATTATTAGGTTTGGATAGTAGAGGGGGGTGATAAGAATACTGCGATAGTGAAGAGATACGGGAGTTTTTTGTTTCTTGTCATGCCATTCAGGTTGTTCAATGCTCCTGCCATGTTCTGCACATTGATGAACGATGTTCTTCATCCATTCATTGATACATTTTTTGTTGTATAATTGGATGACATCATGATATTCAGTGATAACATGGAGTATCATAAGAGACACTTGGCTTTGGTATTTGAGGAACTAAAGGAGAATCGGTTGTTCTTGAAGAAGTCGAAGTGTATGTTTGCTCAAACCAAGACTTCATTCCTTAGACACATAGTATGTCAAGGTCAAATAATGATGGATCCAAGTAGGGTACATGTGATTGAGGATTCAGTTGAACTAAAAATTTTCCATGATATGAGAGTATTCTTGGGGAATACCAACTCCAATGAAAGTTTACAGAAGGGTATCCCGAGGTGACAACACCACTAGCAAACCTTTTGAAGAAGGAAAAGTGATGGAATTGGACAAAGAAGTGTCAAGAAACTTTTGAAGATTTGAAGAGAAGGATGGTGACAACATTGATACTGAAGCTACCTGAATTTGAGAGACTGTTTGGGGTGCATACAGATGCATTTGATTTTGTGATTGGAGGATTCATTTTACATTATGGACTTTTGGTGGCATATGAGAGTCGAAAGTTGCAGGATAGAGAGTGACGATATGCAGTCCATGAGAAGGAGATGAATTCCATAATTCATTATTTACAGGTATGGAAGCATTACTTGATTGGGAAGCCTTTTTCTGTCAAGACTAAAAACGTTGCAATAATTTATTTTTCATACCAACTGAATTTGTCAATGAAGTAGGCTTGTTGGCAAGACTCCTTGGCAAATTTTTACATGACTCTTGAGTACATGCCAGGTAGACTCAATGCAGTTGCAGATGCCCTTAGCAGGAAGGGGCAGTTGGATGAACTTGGGGAGAAATGATACCGAGTTGAGAACATGAGGAGTAGGGTCAACATGACCGATGATATGCAAAGTAGACATCGAGCTAATGTTGAGACTGATATTCAGGCGAAGAGCATTTTGAAGCAAGTGAAGGAGGGGAAGACATAGAAGTTTTTTCTATGAGGTGGAATCTTTTTTTATGGGAACCGACTTTACATTTCAAATTCATCTGGACTTAGAAGGCACCTCTTGAAGGACTACCACGGTTATCCATTAGATGGCCACCCAGGGTAGCATCGTTCTTTGGCATTGTTGGAGAGGGGATGCTTTTGGGAGAGGATGAGATAAGATGTAGAGTATGTGCATACGTGCATCATTTGTCAGTAGGAAAAATCAGATACTCAGAGATAGGGAGGTTTTTTGCAGTCTTTACCGATTCCAGAGAGACCATGGATGAGTGTTTCTATGGAATTAATCACTCGGTTAACACAAATGCAGGGCCATAATGGATTATGGTTGTTGTCGACTGTTATTCCAAGTATGTCATCTTCATTCTGAAAAAGATACCATGTGGATCCGTGAGGACTGCTGAGTTATTCTTTAAACATGTTATGAAACATTGGGGAGTACTATTGTGTCTAATTGAGATCCAAGATTTACAGAAGATTTTTGAACACATTATTCAAGTTATTCAGGACATAGTTGCTGCATAGTTTAATTTACCATACCCAAAAATATGGGCAGAATTAATGGATTAATACATTGCTGGAGGACTACTTGTGAAAGTATGTGATGGTTGAGCAAAATAATTGGCCCGAACTCTTGGATGTGGCTCAGTTTAGCTACAAATTGCAAAAGAGTTCTGCAATTGGGTATAGTCTATTTGAGTTGGTTAATTAACAGATGTTAGTTTCTCCACACACAGTACTATTGGGAGGATTTTTTAGGAGTCCACATGTGAGGAGATTCTTAACGGCATGGGAGGAGGCCTTGGATTTAGCACGAGTACACCTGCATGATGTTGCAGGGAGAATCAAGAAATGGGAAGATAAGGATAGAAAAAACACGCACTTCAATGTTGGAAATATGGTTTTTCTAAGGATCACCAGAGATCAGTTTCAGCCACCCAAAGGGGCTGCGAAATATTTGACAAGGAAATATGAAGGGCCATTCTGGATAAAGAAGCAAGTTGGGGAAGTTTCATATGAGTTGGAGCTTTCGAACGACATGCATTCAAAACATATTTTGTTCCATATTAGTCAACTTAATAAGTGTACACTTGATGCAGATAATCCTGAGAGGACAATACCACTGAGGAGGCCAGCCATGATTGTGGAAAGACTAAACTTGAATTTGGAGAAGATCCTTGATCTTTGTACCACAGGTTTCAGGAGTTCAACATGAAGGGAGTTCTTCGTTAAATGGATGGACGCACCAAAGGAGAGTGGTTTTGGAAACAAAGGATTCGCTATGATGATGGAATAAGGATATTGTTGAGTTTAACGACCAGTTGATGCAATCGATAGGATTGTTGAGGACGGAAATGACTCATGGTGGGGGATGATTTCAGCGCTTCGAGTCGGCATCATCACACTCGTGTGATTCGGGGGAACACGACGAATGTGCATAGCGGTTGCACCCACTTGTAGCAGTCAGTGAAGGTGGGCGAGCGCACCCCAAATGTAAGAGGTGTGCATATGGTGGGTGAGCATGCCAAGCGACCTGAGTCATGCGTTTGGGTGGGCATGCGCCCGGGCGAGGCACCTGTTAGCCCCCTATAAATTCCTTGACAAGCAAGCAGGGGGCTAAATTTTTTTGAGCCTTCAAGGAATTCATTTCCTCTTAAAAGACATCATCCTTGAAGCCTCCTTATGCCTCTTGTCCTTTGATAAAATCCCCTCTGCTGATTCCCATTATGAAGCCTCTTTGTTTGTGAAGAAATGCCCAAAGGCCTCCTTTTCCCTCTTATTTCATTCCCTCTAAGCCTTTGTTTTTATCCTCTTTCCTTCCCCTTCTAAATTCCCCACTTACCCTTCAAATCCTCCTAAATCCTCTTTAAATTCTACCCATACCCCTTGTTTGGTCTAATTCACCCTTTTTCCCTCTATCGTTCCCCTTCCTAACCTCAAAATTGCATTAAAATGGGCAAAAAACCCACTTTCCACTTTATATTAGGGATTAGTCCCTTTTCCGCCAGCCCCGCAAACAACTTCCCCATATGCTCGCGCCCAGGACCAAGCGCTTAAGCTCCGAGCGCTAATCGTAATCGCAAAAGTTTTGGGCGAACGTGTTTCTTTGTTAAACCAAATTTCCCGATGCGATTGAAGTTTGGTCTGAAAGCCCTGCGCCGCGATCTCCACCACCGATCCATATAGATCCGATGGTTTGGCGCTGATCGCATCACACCATCACATCGTGAACCCTCTGATGGCCCTCTCCACCATCGATCCACCTCTAAATCCAACGGCCATCGCACTCCTACTTTAATCGCAGTCGCAAATTTCAATCGATGCCACTTTCCGCCCCTTGCGATTGCGATCCCCCGACTACACCTCCACCATTGATCCGTCATTTGATCCAACGATCCAGCGCTAATCGCTATGCACCCCGTTTCCCCTCTCTATCTCCCTCCAATTGAATGTGGGCCGTTGATCTGGTCCCCGGATCTAACAGCCAACGCTCGATCGCGCTCCCACTTCCGATCACAATCGGAACTTTCATCGTGCCACTCCTTGTTTCCCTCCGATGGCGATTCCCAGATCAAATCCGAGTTGTTCATCCCTCCAGATCCAACGTTCCAGATTTTTTCTGCTCCCCTCCCATTGCTTCTTTCTGTTCCCCGCTGATTCAATCTCCACCGTTGATCCATCACTCTGATCCAACAGCCATCGCATAATCGCGACATTGCTCCAATCTCAATCACAAATTTCAAACCGTGTCACCCCCCATTGCCCCCCGATTACAAGTCGTCAATTGAATCGCAACCATACACTACCTTTGATCCAACGGTTCTAATCAAATCACCCCCCGCCATCGCCGGGTCCCACCTTTCCAAATCCATTTCATATGTTTTAGCCCTTTCCCTTTGTATTTCGGCCAAAGGCTAAACCTTAGTGTTTTACACTAATAATCCTTTCTTCCGCCACTCTTTCACTGTTCCGCCACCATTCCTTCGGCCCCCACAGCAAATCTTCCGCCACCGCCCCCGGATTTTATAATTGATTCAATTTATCGTGCAGGGGTCGCAAAGAGGCCATTTCAGCATCGGCCAGTGTAGCAGTAGAAGAGACTAAAGGGGATTAATGCTTATTATTGATGTAATTTACGCTTAATCCCACATTCAAGGGAAAGGACGTAGTTTGAAGACCAAAGGCACACGCAACAAGCCATATCTGTGTTAATGGCAGCAGAGCACTGTTTCTCCAAAAGGACACCTTCTTACAGAAGTCTCCATGCCTCCTCGAGCCCTTAAACGTATGTTACGGATAGAAGCTTCTTTAAGACTGTCTGGACAACAGTTATCTAGGTATGGAGAGACCTGTAGTTTTCCCATCCATGTCATTTATTCCAGAAGGCTAGCACAGAGTTCTAAATAGCCATGAGGACTTCACGAAACACCCGAGGTCAAATGCGACCCGATAAAGATCTTTGAACCGGTCTACAGAGTACAATGCAGGGATATTAAGCAGAGTGGGCTCGAACTCTTCCACCATTCTGTCTTAATGGAGCCATTTAATTTGTATCTACTCCTGCTATCATTCATTCTCCTATAAGTTTTCCTGAGAACATATTGTAAGGGTTGTTCGGCTACTGCCGTTGTAGTTAGAGGGATTCAGTTTTGATTGTTAGTATAGTTCTGGGAGAAAGTAACAGAGTAGTTTGTATTGTAGTAGGCTGGGAGGAGAAGTTTGGATTGTAACAGCCATTGAGCTCAGTGTATGTGACTGGTTTTGCATCAATTAATCAAGCACATTTCATAGGATCCTGGTCTATTACTATTGGTGATGTCTTTCTAACATTGTTTATTACAATTTCATACTGTTTCATTTTCTGTTGGCTTGCATCAGAAATATGGCATAGGATTTACCCTTGTTAGGTACCCTATGTCTTTGCTCTCCTTTCCTTTAATTTTTTTCTACTAAATGTGTTATATAAGGGTTTATTTCAGTTAATTGAACCAGTGTAGTGGATTTCATTTCCTGTTAGCTAATGTATGAATTAAATGAATCTATCTTAGCTGTTCTTGTTGGGTTTAAGCTGGAAGATTTGGGAACATTGGGGATTAGAGTTAGCCCTTTCCACTAGGATCCTTGTGTGACCAGCTAGCCTTTCTAAGATCTCTTGCTGGTGTCAAAGCATTGAAGGTTCAAAGTCCTTCTCTGATCTACAAACCCTGGCTCTGTTAAACTTATCTCTGTCTTTCCCTTGGAGCATGCTAAAGCAGGTTTGGAGTTAAATGACCTCTGACCTAATCTATAGACAGAAATTGAGTGTCTTTCCTTCTTTCACTTTCAATCCTTAATGTTCCATCCCACCATCTATCTAAAAAGATCCTTTAGTGTAGATGACTTGCCCTCTGAAAGCCTGAGCTAGTTGTTGCAAGTAATTCCCTTTCATGACTCCGTAGCCCAATGGATGGCACTTTCTTGACCTATCCTCTTTGCTGAAACATCCTGCTACTTTTTCCTTTTCTCCCATTACTTTCTCAATCTATGATCTCATGACCAACCCAACAACCAACCAACCAAATCATTATAAACCCCCCTTTGTGCTTCATAACTAGCCTAATACCTCATCTTGAGCTTCAAAGATATACTATTCTTTGTTTTATTGGAGAGATCCCTCTCCGGGTCCAGGAGGGCTAGATCCTAGGGCCCCAAAGTGGTTCTCATGTTGTCTCATCTTTTGGTCTTGCCAATCTGGCCAAAACATGGGAACCCAAACATAATGGCGACTCCGCTGTGGAATTGAGTGCATTTATCTTACATACTCTTAGGCACTCAAAAGACCCAAAATCTCTGGTTAAGATTGGTATCTCATTGCTAATGGTGGACAGCATCCTGCTTCAAACATTCATATACATCCACCTGGCAACTCCACACTCCATAACTCTCAAAGACTCCACTGGAGGAAGAATCTGAAATATGGCCAGGCCTCATAAAAGGGTAGAACACATGGGTTGGATTTGGTTTAAAGAATTCATTGTTTTTGTATACCACTATGTTCTGTCCTACTTCAAGCCTAATCAAGTGTGCAAAGATAAGACCCACAATGAGTATGAGAAATATCTCAAGCCTCAGTCTTCAGACCATGAGCAAACCTATACTCCTGTGAAGAACCTAGTGGAACAAGAGGCTCATATTGTATCTCCCACTCCTGAAGAAGCTTCAAGCAGCCATGAGCCCATTTTTATACCACCTACACCTAAAAAGGTCATAGAAATATATAAGCCTCTGGTTTTACCTCTTATTTTCCAACCCCTTCCTTCAGAACTTATAAACCAGCTACCTCTTTTTGATGGAGAAAATAAAAGGTCCACTGCTGAAGAACATGTTCAAAACCCTAAGGATTTACTTGAATTGTATGAAATAGAAGAAGATGATGTGTGCATTAGAATTTTTTCCTTGTCTTTACAAGGAAATGTTAAGAGTTGGTTCAAAGGCCTTCCAATGGAAAACATTTTTCAGCTTTCACCAATTTTCTCAAGTTTTCCTTGATAAATGGGCAGCCCCTAAGAATGCTCTCCTCATCCTAGGAGAGTATCAAAATTTGAAAAGGTGGCCAGGAGAGACAGTACAAGAATTTTTAGCCAGGTTCAATAAGGTATATCATGTAATACGTTCTAGCATAAAACCACCCTTGGGATGGGCTCTATTGCACTATCCTAGTTCTTTTGAACCCGAGGTGGAATTCCATATAAGAGAAAGAGAACCTTAGAACCTGGAGGAAATGCAGAATATAGAAGTCACTATTGAATATAACATAAAGTGCAGGGAGGAAAGATTAAAAGCAGCAAAGAAAGACTGGGCAGAGCAAATAGCGCATATCTATTTAGAGAACAAGCTGGAAAGACTAATAAAGACTGCCAACTCCTTGCTAAATGTAAAAGAGGAGGAATATGAGGATGAAACCAGAGAGGATGATTGGAAAATACCTGCTCCTTTTCCTCAAAAAATACAAACTAGATCACTACAAGACGTAAGCAGCATGCCAAGCATGTATGATGAACAAGAGTTAGAATCAGAAAATGAACTTGCAGACTATTTTGAAGAAAGACTTGCTGAGAGTCCTGAAGATTTGATGGGTGAAAATGCTTATAATTATGATTCCTCTGATGTTGATATGTCTGATGATAATTTCTTCCAAAGGGAAAATGAGCTTGCAGGGCCATCATCAGTAGATTCATGGGAGGAAGATCACGACCATCAACTTCAAGAAAGGGATGAGCCCATGCAGGCCATTTATGATACTGATAGAGAAAGTGTTGAAAGCATGATGATAGTTGAAGATTCACTGAATATTCTCTCCTCTTTATACCAGAAAATTTGTTATACTTTCCAAGAGGACGGAAGCCAGCAGCTCTTCAGCGCAGAGGACAAGGAGGAAAGAGATGAAGAAAATATTGAGTGGAATGAATATCCTGAGCCTTCTCCCGAAAGGATTAAGGTAATCAAAGAAGCCCCCGATCAAGAATATGTTTATTTTTTCACAGAGTTCAGTCCGTTTCAGCAGAATGAGCCTGCGTTACTAAAGGACAGCACCATCGAATATAATGAGCCCTCTAGCTCAGGCTGCAGTGAAGATGAGTGAGATATTCTTTCCCACAGACATATTTGTCTTGATCCAGAGGAAGAAGAGGTATTCCTGGTTTATGCTCATCTACCAAATACTCCCAACCAAGAAAAGGAGGAGTGTGACTACAGAGGCCACATTGCAGATGCAATGATTGGAACTGCCCAAGATGCAGACAGCCTACCAGTCATGGGAGGCTTTGAAGAAGAAATTTTTCATCATGTTTTTGTTGATCCTATGGTAGAATACATGGAGGCCCTGATTGGCTCAGCCCCTCAAGAATTAGTCTTTTGCAAGAGCCAAATACATCAAAATTGGTCACCACTACTGGTGGCCTCAGTTTTAAAAATCCACATGCAGAGCATCCTACGGTTATCTCTGATGAGCAGTCAGTTCTCCTTCCCTTTTTTGCTATTTCTTGACTGGCTGCATTGGCATTATTGTATCACATAGAGCATCAGAGATTTCCAGTTAAAGTAGGGTAGGTAGGAAAATCTCAATAAAGCTCAGTCTGTGAGCATGTAGTTAGTTTTTTTTAATTCCTTCAAAGTCCAGCAAGTCAGACAGTCTAATCCTGGCTTGATTGTTTTCAATTTCTGTATTAGAATGTAGAGAATAAATCTGCTAGACAGTTTAATCCTAACAGATACTAGATCAGGTAGAGAAGCTATGAGGCCAACAGTCTAATCTGGTCTCATGGAGTAATAAGGGTAGAAGTAGAATATGTTTATTTTCCTACTTGTAAAAAATTGATGATGTAAAGGGTCTGCAAGTCCAAATGCACCCAGAAGAAAAATGTTAGGATAGTAGTGTGGGTAGGTAGTTGTTAGAGAATTTTTCTGCTGATTTGATGTCTTCACAATCTGTGGCAGCCAATCCAAGAGAAGAAAAGAATGAGTCAAGTACCAGGCATCTGGCCTACACCAAAGATCATTTTCTGAATTCTTGACTCCTCCAAGAAGAAGCCATCCCCATGTGCTTGCTTGACAAGCAAGCAGGGGGCTAAATTGTTTTTGAGCCTTCAAAGAATGCATTTCCTCTTAAAATACATCATCCTTGAAGCCTCCTTGTGCCTCTTTTCCTTTGACAAAATCCCCTTTGCTGATTCCCATTATGAAGCCTCTCTTTTTGTGAAGAAATTCCCAAAGGCCTCCTTTTCCCTCTTATTTCATTCCTCTAGCCTTTGTTTTCATCCTCTTTCCTTCCCCTTCTAAATTCCCCACTTACCCTTCAAATCCTCCTAAATCCTCTTTAAATTCTACCCATACCCCTTGTTTGGTCTAATTCACCCTTTTTCCCTCTATCGTTCCCCTTCCTAACCTCAAAATTGCATTAAAATGGGCAAAAAACCCACTTTCCACTTTATATTAGGGCTTAGTCCCTTTTCCGCCAGCCCCGCAAACCACTTCCCCATATGTCCGTGCTTAGGACCAAGCGCTTAAGCCCCATGCACTAATCGCAATCGCAAAAGTTTCGGGCGAGTGCGTTTCTTTTTTAAACCAAATTTCCCGATGCGATTGAAGTTTGGTCTGAAAGCCCCGCGCCGCGATCTCCACCGCCGATCCATATAGATCAGAGAGCTTGGCACTGATCGCATTGCACCATCACATCGTGAACCCTCTGATGGCCCTCTCCACCGTCGATCCACCTTTAAATCAGATGACCATCGCGCTCCCGCTCTAATCGCAATCGCAAATTTCAATCGACGCCACTTTCCGCCCCTTGCGATTGCGATCCCCCGACTACACCTCCACCATTAATCCATCATTTGATCCAACGGTCCAGCGCTAATTGCTGCGTGCCCCATCACCCCTCTCCATCTCCCTCCAATTGAATGTGGGTCGTTGATCTGGTCCCCGGATCCAACGGCCAATGCTCGATTGCGCTCCCACTTCCGATCGCAATCGAAACTTTCATTGTGCCACTCCTTGTTTCCCTCTGATTGTGATTCCCCGATCAAATCTAAGTCGTTCGTCCCTCCAGATCTAAAAGTCCAGATTTGTTTCGCTCCCCTCCCATCTCTTCTTTCTATTCCCCGCTGATTCAATCTCCACCATTGATCCATCGCTCTGATCCAACGGCCATCACATAATCATGACATTGCTCCAATCGCAATCGCAAATTTCAAATCATGTCACGCCCCATCCCCCCCCGATTGCGAGTCGTCGATTGAATCGAAACCGTACACTACCTTTGATCCAATGGTTCTAATCAAATCACCCCCCGCCATCGCCGGGTCCCACCTTTCCAAATCCATTTCATATGTTTTAGCCCTTTCCCTTTGTATTTCAGCCAAAGGCTAAACCTTAGTGTTTTACACTAATAATCCTTTCTTCCGCCACTCTTTCACTGTTCCGCCACCATTCCTTCGGCCCCCACAGCAAATCTTCCGCCACCGCCCCCGGATTTTATAATTGATTCAATTTATCGTGCAGGGGTCGCAAAGAGGCCATTTCAGCATCGGCCAGTGTAGCAGCAGAAGAGACTAAAGGGGATTAATGCTTATTATTGATGTAATTTACGCTTAATCCCACATTCAAGGGAAAGGACGTAGTTTGAAGACCAAAGGCACACACAATAAGCCATATCTGTGTTAATGGCAGAAAAGCACTGTTTGTCCAAAAGGACACCTTCTTACAGAAGTCTCCATGCCTCCTCAAGCCCTTAAACATATTTTACGAACAAAAGCTTCTTTAAGACTGTCTGGACAACAGTTATGGAGGTATGTAGAGACCTACAGTTTTCCCATCCATATCATTTATTCTAGAAGGCTAGCAGAGAGTTCTAAACAGCCATGAGGACTTCACGAAACACCCGAGGTCAAATCTGACCCGACAGAGATATCTAAACTGGTCTACAGAGTACAGTGCAGGGCTATTAAGCAGAGTGGGCTCGGACTCTTCCACCATTCTGTCTTAATGGAGCCATTTAATTTTTATCTACTCCTACTATCATTCATTCTCCTATAAGTTTTCCCGGGAACATATTGTAAGGGTTGTTCGGCTGCTGTCGTTGTAGTTAGAGGGATTCAGTTTTGATTGTTAGTACAGTTCTAGGAGAAATTAGCAAAGTAGTTTGTATTGTAGTAGGCTGGGAGGAGAAGTTTGGATTGTAATAGCCATTGAGCTCAGTGTATGTGATTGGTTTTGCATCAATTAATCAAGCACATTTCACAGGATCCTGGTCTATTACTATTGGTGATGTCTTTCTAACATTTTTTATTACACTTTCATATTGTTTCATTTTCTGCTGGCTTGCATCAGAAATATGGCATAGGATTTACCCTTGTTAGGTACCCTATGTCTTTTCTCTCCTTGCCTTTAATTTTTTTCTGCTAAATGTGTTATATAAGGGTTTATTTCAGTTAATTTAACCAGTGTAGTGGATGTCATTGCATGTTAGCTGATGTCTGAATTAAATGAATCTATCTTAGTTGTTCTTGTTGGGTTTAAGCTGGAAGATTTGGGAACACTGGGGATTAGAGTTAGCCCTATCCACTAGGATCCTTGTGTGACCAGCTGGCCTTTCTAAGATCTCTTGATGGTGTCAAAGCATTGAAGGTTCAAAGTCCTTCTCTGATCTACAGACCTAGCTCTGTTAAACTTATCTTTGTCTTTCCCTTGGAGCATGCTAAAGCAGTTCTGGAGTTAAATGTCCTCTGACCTGATCTATAGACAAAAATTGGGTGTCTTTCCTTCTTTCACTTTCAATCCTTAATTTTCCATCCCACCATCTATCTAAAAATATCCTTTAGTGTAGATTACTTGCCCTCTGAAAGCCTGAGCTAGTTGTTGCAATTAATTCCCTTTCATGACTCCATAGCCCAATGGATGGCACTTTCTTGACCTATCCTCTTTGCCGAAACATCCTGCTGCTTTGTCCTTTTCTCCCATTACTTTCTCAGTCTATGATCTCATGACCAACCCAGAAACCAACCAACCAAATCATTATAAACCCCCCTTTGTGCTTCATAACTAGCCTAATACCTCATCTTGAGCTTCAAAGATATACTATTCTTTGTTTTATTGGAGAGATCCCTCTCCGGGTCCAGGAGGGCTAGATCCTAGGGCCCCAAAGTGGTTCTGATGTTGTTTCATCTTTTGGTCTTGCCAATCTGGCCAAAACATGGGAACCCCAACAGCACCCATGGACGAGTCAAAACGTTTGATATGAGCAAGGCGTGCCCACATAGCGGGTGGGCGACCCACATACAAGTGTGACTTGTGGCGAAGTATAGCAGCGACCAACTGAAGGGTAATGACATGGATGTGTGTTTTGGATAAGCCAATGTGTGGGCACATGAGTTGGGTTAGCTCGGTGGGCTGATTCACCAAGAGTCGTGACCATTCATGTTACCAATGACCGAGTGGAATATATATGGAAGCTTGGCCGTGTGGGAGGAGACATCAACCGAATGGAAAAGGCACCACAGTTCACAGTGCAAAGGAGGTGCAAGTCATGGAATAACCAAATAGAAAATGCAGTTGGGTGGTGGATGAGCCCATATTGGGTGCAAGTCACACAACGTGTAGTGTTCAAATAGTGCGGGTGCACTAGAACAGGTTGGTAGTGACACACTGTAGCGTTGGGTGAGCAGTGTGCAGGAGCAGTCGATCATTGCATGACTGCACTGCAAGTAGGGACATGGGCATACTGTAGCAAAATTTAATATTCCAAAAATGTAGCCTTCAGCTAAATGGAGTATTATAGTTTGTTTAATCACTAGGTAGGTGAATAAGTGGGGAGGGAGCCCCATAAATCTTCATAGAAGGAATAATAACACTCCTAATGTGAAAGGAGGAAGAATAAGTAGCTGGATTAAGCACCTTTGGGTGTGAATTGGAGGGGATACATGTTGAATAGGTCAACTTTGACCAAATCAACAGCGATGTCATGGAGGAGTGGCATTTATGATGAGACAACGCAGTTTTCGTGGAGGACAACTTGTATGAGCTTAGTGGAATTTATGGATGGGACCCAATGTGAGAAGGCTCACACACTATATATGGATGGGATGGAAGCCATTTTTATTCATGTTTTAGATTATTATTTTGACATTGGTATGTTTATACTTTGCATCCTTTATTTGTTTAGCGAGGTTTGTTGTGTTGTTTAGCACAAGGGTGTTCCTGATCGGGAATCCATACCTCATCCTTAAGGAAGGAGAGGTTCATTGGGTTGCAATTCCAGATTATGGAATTCTGGCCAAGCTACCTGCTTCAACTACAGCACAGTTTCTGTTAGAGTTGGGTTATGTTGCAGGGTGCAACAAAGGAGGATCACATAGAGCCAATTTTGGGCTTGTTTTTCAGTGGAGAGATAGCCTATCCATTGGAGGATCAGCAAGGAGGGCTCCTAGGCATATTTATATATTTTTTGCATTAGGAAAACCATATACCATCCCTCTCAACATAGTTTTAGTCCAGATCTGCATTATTTTTAGTGGCAGTTGCTGAGAGGGTTCATTGAGATCATCAGGAGGGTCTATTTTTTAATAGAGGGATCAACCTTCTATTGAGAAATACCATTGGAGGTGAAAATTATCATGTTAGATCTGTAATAGCCTCATTCTATTCAGTTCCATTTTGCAGTGACATATCAACCCTAGGGTTGTTTTTTACATTGTATATTTTTGTTGGTATTTCTAGTAATCTTTTCTGGGTTGGCTATAAATCATGTATTAGAGACCATATCTTCCTTTCTGGGCATTTCTTTTGTATCTATCAGCCATATTACATCTATGTATGTTTACAACAGCAGCTACACTGATATAGATAGCGTTGTCACTACTTTCTGACATTCTATACAGTAGCAGCAACTCATGTGTTTATTGATATGATCATGGGAGACTTGTTCTTATGGCTTGAGTGGCTTGACCCTCAAGATATTTTTGTATATTTTTGCTGATATATGAATAAAATTATGGTTGCATATTGATTCCTCTTATGATATGTTCATATTTGTTGTGTTTTACATTATTATATCTTGTATTGCTGCTATTTCCATTTTGGAATATTATAGTGGTATTAGAGCATAACCTTGGCTCAGCCTGTGTGTTGGGCCAGAATTGTAATCTACAGATGAATTATGCTTCCCTAGACAGGTGCTAATCTAGAACAGTGAAAGACTATACTACTATTTCTCCTAACTCAGAATAGATATACAGAGAGGATTGGAGGCTTACTTGTTCATTCGCTTCCAAATGGCTCCTTCTGTTACTTCTGTTGCAGCTTCAAATTCAAGTGGTTTGTGAGCTGAATGCTTCCTGCAAGAAATAAAACTGAAACAGCAGAAGATGAAATAATATAGATATCTATTCAATCTAGTTAGCTAAATCAGTAAAGCATAAACTACATTCATCAACCAAGATCTTACAATATGGAAAATCAAAGTTAATACAGATGCATGTAGGGAAAAATAAGAAGTACTCTTTATTGATGGTATAAGGAGAGGTTACAACCTAGTGACTGATCTGAAGTGACCTTTCGGCAATGTTCCCAAGCCTCATCATAGTATAAATCTCTCCAGCAGCAGCTTCACAAACCAAGCTCTCAATTGAGAATTCTCCTTTATTTCTCTACTCAAATTCTTCCTTCTCAAACACTTAGATCTGTGTTCAATTTATAGATGAACTATAGGTTATTTTGCAATCAATAACTTTCCAAAAATAGGCAAGACATGTTTCCATCCATGTATATGTCAAATGGACACTTGGATCCGAAGCTTGACACATGTGAACTCTTCTAGAAGGCACTGGCCAAGTGGAGATTCCGGAACAATGAGAATTTAGCTCCCAATGTGACCAACACACATGTGAATGTTGGGAAGTGCTTTGCAGAGCAGCCTTGCATGGGGCTACCTGCATATGCAATGCACTTATTCCCCTTAGATCTTGCATTGGTGAGCTCTCATATGCTATATAATAAGCTTCAAACCATGGAAACCTTTGCTTGATGAAAGTCTTGATTGATTTCTCTTGTTTCTTGTCTTAGGGCATGTAGCAACTGAAATGATAGGGAATGATATACCCTTGATCATTGGTCCTAGAGATGATGTTCAGTTAACCAGGTCATTGGGAATGGTGCCCAAATTGACCTATAACAATTTCCCCCTAAAGCATGAGATCCAAATAATAAGAACATTTGATTGAGATGCTTTAAACTGTGATGAGCCTGGAAATGAAGCGGAGTGGTCACCTGCATTAATATTACAATACATTACATCATGATATATCCTCTATTGATCATAATTGCTGAGGGTAGGAATTCCCATGTTCAGCAGATAAAACAATCTAATAACATGTACATAATTCAGAAAGTTGTCTACATTGGAATGTTGCCCAGATGCAGACACACCTACAGATATAGGCCCATGTTTGGATGAAAATATGTATGTAATATCACCGTATAGATGATGTGTACAACAATTTTAAAATCACAGCCCGGATGGATGAAACTAGATCCGGGGTCTTCTTATCTCGTTCACTCGATCATTCAGATACAAGTCTAGCCATGTGAATATATGATTTGTTGTCGAACATGGAATTACATCGTTTCATTACTAGCCAATGATGTGAGTTGTTAACAAACGCAAGAGAACCACCATTAATGTCAATGGCCCTCAAGGTATTGTAGTACATTTTGTAAGGCATGAATAGATGATTTGATGTCGAACGCCAAACAAAATATTTTGGTCAAAGGTCTGGAAGCAATGATCTTGTCGATGCTGTAACAAGCCTCATGGTACTAGAATCTGATGTTTGTAAGTGAAATTCTTGGATATTGATTTGTTGTCGACAGGAAGTCACCTTATTTCAAAACTAGAGTTACTGATTTCAGAGACAAGGGTATGACTTGATATAGCAATTTTCAGGGATGACGGTCATGAAAATGAAGGTTTACAAGTATTGCAAATGGATGAGTTTTTAATCACTAGATGACTTCTCTTGAATATATCAGTGACATTGTGATGAGTTGGAAGCATTGACCCAAAACCGAAGTGAAGGTATGATGAACCATAGGTGTGAATGAACTGTCAAGATGATTACCCAACCCAAACAATCACGGACATGGAGTGAAAGAAGTGTCATGCTTAAGAGCAACTTGCTACCAAAAAGAAACTTTACTTACTTTTCCCAAATTTTCCCCTGTCATTTGTCAACCAGTGCCTCTTTATTTTTTAACAAGCTTGAGGAGGATAACATTTTCTTGATCTATAATTCAACCCTTTGGGCAAATAAAGTATCGCTATTTAATAATTTAATGAGTCTAGCGATGAATGAAACTCGATTCTTGCCATGATCGACAAGCCCGTCACTATTTTATGTTTTAACAAGCTTAACGATAGTGATATCTCGGTCCTTTTTCATATTTAGAGAGTCTGAAAAAGAGGACGAAAGAGAATTCCAAAATTATTTTTTCATAAATTTCTCACTCGGATCCAAAAAAGTGTAAAATAATATCTGAGAGAACCTCTTTGGTCATGTTTAACCAAGGCATTCCTTTTTCGTAAATAATCCATCTCAGTCCGGAAAAGGGTTAAACTTATACCAAGTAGATATCAATTCATTTACTTTAACGAGCTCGAAATGAAAAGTGCTCGGAAATATTTTCACATTATCGGAGCCTGAAAAGAGCTGAAAGAAGACTCCAGGGGTTCCTTTTTCACTGCTATCAAAGCTCGAAAAAGAGATAAAAGTGCGCTTCAAATCCTTTTTTGTTTTTAATAAATCTCGAAAAATAAGGAGAAAAAGTATGCTTTGTGTTCAAGTCATTCTTTGAATAAATCTGCACGACTAATCTGTTCATCAGTTGTATTTCCTGTTCATAACAACATCAAATGGATTAAAAATACCTGTTTCATGATAAAAATATAATAAAACTATAGTCATAGCAATAATTTAACTTGCAAACAATTAAATGACTATATAAAGTAGTTTCACTATTCATTTTTACCATTCCATAGTTACCATTTGCGTTTTGGAGCTCTGAACCTGATTTTTCCCTCGAACTTCAGTTGTTGATTGCAGTTGTTTCTGTGGACAGATTTCGTTGCCGTTTGATCCAGGTTAGTGCCATGAACCTCCTCTTCCTTTCAGTATTCATTTCATTCCCATTCTTTGCAAATTTTTAGGGTTTTGAGGCCCCTAGGGTAAATTCTTCCCAAAATGAGGGCAACGCACCCCTGAATGTCGAAACCTACATTGCATTGCAGGTGCAATGAAGGGTACCTGCATGTGCAACGCACTGTCTTAGCCCAGGGAGTGCGTTGGGCACAGTTGAATTTTTTGGTTTTCATGTTGTGCCCAAAATTTTCCTAGTTTTTTGCAATGAATGGTATCTAATGGATCTTATGGTTGATTTTAGGTTTCCATTAGATTATAATGATGATTACATGGATAGAAAGAGAACATGAAGAACAAGATATGATTGCCTTGAATGATCCGGGTACTGTAAGAGCCTTAAGAGATTGTGGACTACTTAAGTACTTCAAATTGTCGGGAATAAGGCAACAAATAGAAATCTTAGAGTTCTTAGTTCGAGCATGGGATCTGACGATAGAGGCATTTCACATAAAAAATCAAGTATTGTCCATAACAGTTGAGGATGTGTATTTTCTCACGGGTTTTTCAAGGAGAGGTTTGCCCATTTTTCTCACACGGTCTACCGTTGGAGGAAAAACAATGAGGTATTATGTTATGCAGTACTGTTATCTAGGGTCAGAACCTAGCAAAGATGGAAAAATAAACATCCGAGATGTCAGGGATTTTCCTTTGAGAACTATCCTTTTCACAATCGCTAAACTCGCTGGCACCATTATGCTCTATGTAGCGAACTGATCGTATATGCAGTATGCGCTAGAGTGCTTACAGCCAATAGTCTTCAAATGGTCTGAAGTTGTTCTATCTCAGATAAAGGAACAACTGAATAAAGAAAAGCGAGGAAGGAAGAAAATTTTTAGTTATGGTTCCATCCTTATCTCCTTCGCTTTAGAATAGATTCCACTGATGGAGCCACAACATATAACATTGGATATATCTAGTCCTAGAGATCCTCGAATGCAGAGATGGGTAGAACTCATGGGTCAGAATGCAGGCCAATCGACCATTGTGTTCTTGACTGCATTCTTCACCTGGTTCTGGTGAAAAATCATTGCCATCGATGAGTATGCATACGCAGGCATCGACTTCCGAGGAGATCCAAATCTAGCATTACCAGAAGGCGCTCAGTGGGGTGCAATGGGTAAGAATGATTCGACCATGTTTTTTTATTTTTATAAGGTTTATACAATTCTTTTGTTTTTTTGTTTCTTTCCAAGAATAAACTAAATGTTTAATGTAATGCAGATATTGGTCACATTCAACTAGTAGAGGAACCAGAGCGTGAAGCAGATGCGCCAGTAAAGAGGTTTGTCGAGAGAGTAGTCCTTCAGGACCTTGATATGGCTAAGACTCTAGCTGAGCTTTAGCAGCACATAGAGGGATTAACCTTCGGGATTCCGGATTGTCGGCTCGAAGAGTTACCCATGTGACTGCAGCGACAAACCATTGGAGTTCCTAACCATTGGATGCGGTTTCTCCATAGGATTGCTAGATCTATAGCATGTTACCATGAGAACGACTAGTTTACTTGTGATATTTTGCATACATTTTGAGGTCATATGATCAATGTGTATTGGGCACAAATTTTGTAAAAAACCTATAACTATCTATCTATATGTTTTCAGAGTTTTTCCTATGTTTAATGTGCAATCCTATTCAACGATGTGAATACTTTCTTTACCTATGTTGCAAATGTCTGTCTGAAACTTGATTAGCTAATGAATTAGTTAAAGTGTTCAGATTTCTGGAAATGTGTTGATATTGAATGAAATCAAAATGTCTCTCCAAAATTCGAACTCTTAGGAACAATCTAAGAAGTGTTGGATTTCTAACAGGATAAATACTAGTAAGTTGTAGTACCACAAGTTGTGAATCTAACCTTATGATTATGTGGTTAATACCAAATGAAATGGCATCAGAGATAAGTTCAATCAACGCGCTATACTCAGCGATATTGTTTGTCGATCTACCGATACAAATCCCTTGAAAACTCACTAACTCGTCGTTCGGAGCGAAAATGGCCCACGCTGCAGAGGATAGATTCTGCATACTATGACTAGCACCATCAGCATATCCAACAAATGGTTCCGAAGATTTAGTCATCTGCGATGAAATGTAAAGCGGATTACTAACGTCAATAAAAATCTAAAAACAAATTAAGATAGTGAATGCAAATCAACAACATATAAACAATATAATACAAAAAATTAGTACGCTCATGATTAATCATAGTAACGTTTCAAATAAAACCCATTTCTAGGTTTTGCCAATGGAATCCCATCATAATCAACTAACTCATAGGCACCCTTAGTAAGAACTCTTTTGAAAATATAGGGGCCATGCCACAATGGCTCGAATTTCCCTGTGCCTATTACACCAGCTTCTTAATCGTAAATAAGGACCAAGTCGCCCTCTGATAAGATGCGAGGTTGGACATTTTTGTTGTATTGTGCCTTTATATGTCTCTTATGCACTTCATTGGCCAATTGGGCTTCACGACGCATTTCATATAGATGGATGAGGTTAAGGAGATGCGCTTCTTCTTCTGAGGTGTCAGGTAACAAGTCTATTCCGAGTTTTAACGATGATATTTCACATTGGATTGGTAAGATAACTTCCAGACCATACTTGAAAAGGAGTAAATCCGATCACGTTTCTCACCGAGGTTCGATATTCCCACATGGCGAAGTACAGGATCAAGTGCCAGTTCCTTTTACGGACTCCTATCATTCGTTGAAGCATTCGTTTAAGAATTTTTTTAATAGCCTCAACTTGTCCATTTGATTTTGGATAATAAGGAGTAGAATTATCACGTGACAATCCTAACTTGGATGTCAATTCAGACATCATATGGTTGCGAAAATGCTTCCCATGATCTGTAACTATAACCTATGGGACCCCAAACTGTGTAATAACATAGTTGAAGAAAAGCAATGCAGTTGTCTGTCCTATGTTGTTGAATGTAGGCATCACTTCAGCCCATTTGGTAAAATAGTCGACTGCGACAATAATATAACTGTGCCCCCCGGACGAATGAGGGTTACAGGTCATGAATTCAATACCCCATTTCATAAATGGTCCAGCAGATATAACAGGATGCATTGGCACTAGCGGTTTGCAGATTTTATGGTAAAAAATCTGGCATGCATGAAAACATCTGACTGCAAGGATGCAATCTCTAAAAATAGTAGGCCAAAAGTAATTAGCATGGAGTATCTTCTGCGCGGTAGCATATCCAGATAAATGTCCACCACAAGCCCCAACTGACAATCATTTAACACTTTTTCGGCCTCCTCATGAGTGAGGCACCTCCTTAAAATGGTATTGACACCACGACGATAAAGTGTATCGCTGACAATCAAATAATATTTGGCTTGGTATCGAATACATCGTTGATCAGAGTGAGAGGTATTAGGTCGAAAATTTTGGGTTTGGAGATAAATGATGAAATCTCCATACCAGGGATCAGATGATCTGATAAAAAACAGAGACTTGTCTGGAATAGATGGTTCCAACATAGTAGCAATACTATCAGAGGGAAGGTCACAAAGAAGCTCAGCTAAAAATAAAGACTTCTTTGACTTGGATTTGATGAATTCCAAATCAAATTCCTGCAAAATGACAATCCATTTTGAATATTCCCCCCCCAGCAATTGACGTGATAAGATGTAAGGCATGGGGTTGCAATCCGAAACTATTGTTGTTTTTTGGAGCAGGATATAATGGCGAAATCTTTGGACAACTTGAACAGCTGCCAAGGCAAGTTTTTCTATGTACGAGTACTTAGCTTCCGTATCATTGAGATTACGACTCAAATAATAGATTGGATGTTCAATTCCATTTTCTACTTGGACCAAAACCATAGCGATGATCGTTTTAGCCGTGGCAATATATAGGAAGTAATTAGGAGGATACATTAATGACGCTCGGACAAGATGGTCCTTGACAGCATCAAAATAAGCTTGTGCAACTTGGTCCCAATGGAAGGGAACTCCCTTTTTCAATAATCGAGTAAATCCTTTAGCCATTTCGGCATAGTTTGGAATGAACCTTCTCAAGAAGTTAGCCTTTCCTTCAAGTTTCTGTATCTGAAGTAAGTTTGATGGTGCAGGAAAATCAAGAATGGCATGTACCTTCAATGGGTCTATTTTAATTCCTTTTTTTGAGACTACGAATCCGAGCAATCGACCAGAACCAACACAAAACACACATTTTTGCGGATTGAGGCGTATCTTATAGTGTCGGTAGCGTAAGAAAATGGCTCTCAAATGCATCAGGTGATAAGTCCATTTTCGTGAATGCGCTGGTAAATCATCTAGATATGGTTGAACAATGTGCTTGATGTCGTTGAAAGCATAATCCATTGCTCTCTGAAAAGTTTCCCCAACGTTCTTTAAACCAAACAGAAGTTTCCTATATGTGAATGTGCCCCAGGGACAGATGAATGTTGTCTTATGTTGGTCATCTGGGCAAATATTGATTTGATTGTAGCCACAAAATCCATCCATGAATGAAAAAATTTTGCATCCAGCACAATCGTCAATAATCCGTTCGATAAAGGGAGTAGGATAGTTGTCTTTTGGACAAGCCTGATTAACATCCCGATAATCGATGCACACTCTAATGGTTCCTTGTTTTTTCATAATAGGAATGATATTGGAAACCCACTCAGTTGGTAGAACAGGGTAAATGAAACCAGCATGCAAAATTTTTTCAACTTCTGCTTTGATGGCAGTGGCTTTCTTTGGATGAACAGGACGAAGCCGTTGAAGCACGAGTTTGACATCAAGATACATATTAATAGTGTGTTCAACTATACTAGTAACTATGCCTAGCATTTCCTCGTAAGACCAAGCAAATAAGTCACGAAATTCACGAAAAAGAGAGCAATATGAATCAAGTTCTGATGGAGAACAAGATACACCAACATGAATATTTTCTACAATGCCAGGTTTGGTCAAAATATCAATAGAAAGTGTTTCTTTGATATTAGATAAATTTTGCTCAGAGTAAATCGCATTAATCAGTAAAGAATTCGAAAAGAAAGTTTTGATGGATGGGTGATATAGTTCACTGAGATTATTTTCTTCATAATCAGGAAGATGGGAACAATGATGATAATCTTCCCATGGTTCTCCTTCTAACATCATAGCTTCCAAAATATTTTCATCTGTCAAAAATTTTGAGGAAAATGGATCAGATGGATTACCAAAATCTAATGAACGATCAACCCAAACACTCGGTGACACTGATTTCGAATTTTCCACCGAAGAAAAATAGATTGATTTCTATGCAAACTCAATAGGGCTAGTGGTAAAACATCATCCAACGTAGAAATATCAAAATCACCCATACTCTCCCATAAGCCAGATAGAGTGGAAGAGATCATGTAGCAGGTCTCTATACTTGCAATTTTTGTCGACGTCGCGGGTGGTGGTAATGCAAAGGTTCCCATAAGAGTGGAATCCTTTAAGATTCCTACACCAATGTTCTAGATTTCTAGTTGGGGTAAGTGAACAAATGCAATGCTTCCAGTTACCTGTGAAGCGGAGGCAAAAAAGGATAATTGATTAATGACTGTAATTGTACCTTTATGTGGAAAGGAAATCATTCTAAAGTATGTAGAAACAATAGCAGTCATTGCATATACCCATGTTTTTCCGAGTAAAATATTATAGTCAAGGGGTCCGTCAACAACCTCAACATCAATACTTACTGTTTTTCCCCCTAATTCAACTTGCAGGTTATTAATAATACCACAAGGTTTATATGTTCTTCCATCAAAAGCCTTCAACGTCTTTGATGATTTTGATAATCACAGCGAGCCAAGTGACTTCGAATAGTTTAGACACATAATGCACGTAGATGCTCCCTCATAAATAATAGTGCGATGAACAAGGTGATTGAGAACATTTACTTATATGGACAATTCCAATTTTGCTGGTAATTGCGGCACATAGTCTGTATGATTAAAGACGACAAGATTAGAATCGGTTGGATCAATTTCAACAATGGGCAATAATAAAGCCTGCTTCTGGGAGGGAAAATTTTGTAATACCTCAAGAATAGACATAGATGAAGGGGATTGAGCCAAATCTTCAACTATATTATAATTTTGTGCAACTCTTGCTCAAGAATTATATGTTGATTTATGAATTACTCCCTTTGGTGGCTTAATCATCAATTCAAGAATAACGAGAGGTGGTACTGATTCATTAGATGGATTCGTTGTCGAGGTAGTAGGTTGATAAGTGGTTGAACTACCATAGTCTTTATTCCGCATCGACACCAAAATATCTTGTGAAGGTTTTGTGGTGGATAACATTAACACTTGGGAACTAGGAGTTGGATCCATAGCAACCAAATTTGTGTCCGGATTTGGAAATGTGTCTGTCAACACAGATGATGCATGAGAATTCTTGATTATTTTTGAGACTTCAGCACGGTGAGGACAATCCCTAACAAAGTGTTCCTCATTACAGATTATGCATGGATAATGAGGTTTCCGTGGTCCAGACGGTTGATCAGATGATATTTCCTGCAGGTTAGAAGTTTGATTTTTCTTTGATCTCCCCTTTTTCTTACCTCCTCATTTCTTGTCACCTTTATCTTTGTCAAATGACACGGCATTAATTTCAGAAGTAGGAGCAGGATCAGAAGCAGTAGTGTGGTGTGTGTTTGCAGTGCCTATCAAGCTGTCTCTGGTGTGAGAGTCCTTTATTTGAGGAGGAACATTGAAATTAGATCGTGACGCATTAGGGATTTTTTCATAAAGTGTGCCAGACTGAGTATAAATCAAGTCTAAATATTAGGCACGAGCGATAACTTGCTCTTCTGTGATGATACCACCTTTAGCCACATCCTCAGTTATAGATGGTAATAGGGACTTAAAGAACCATTCAGCAAGGAGCTGATCGGGAACAAATGTATTAACCATTCGTCGACGGCGATGCCACTCATGAATATGATCTGAAATGTGAGTAGTATTACTCTATTTTAAGTTGGTCAAGAGTTCCGTTCCAGTTTCATATCTGATCGGTAACTGGAAATGGGTCAGAAAGACAGTAGCTAAAGCAGTGAAATTGTCAAAAGAAGCTATAAGTAACTCAATGTACCATTTAGTAGCCGGACCTGTGAGCGTACGCTGGAAAAGACGTAGTCGAACATAATCATCATTCAAGGAATTTGATGAACACCATAAATGATAAGTCATAACATGAGTCGACGAATCTTCTCCATGGTTTCCATTGAATTTAGGAATGTTGGAGGGTAATTTATGAGGTATCACCGACCACCCAGGATCATAATTGATAGGATCATTGGTTAACTGGTTTAAATCTAGTAATTTTAAGGTTGCAATAAAAGGAAACTGTCTATTAAGGTCAGGTTGAGCATAGCCAGGGTAAGATGGAATTGCTTGGGCAAGAGGTCTTTGAGCACCAGTATACGGGATTTGCTGCTGGTAACCTAGATAGGGGTTGTTTTGCATAGCAAAGGCTTGAGAATTCTATTGACCAAAACTTGGATATGATACTTGTTGAAATGAAGTTTGAGGCATTTGTGCTTGTGGCTACCAAGGGATCTGCCCACCAATATTATAACCCAAATTAGTGTAAGTTGTATTCGGTTGATATGTATAGCCAGGTTGCGTTTGTGACATCCAATAAAATGGTACTCCAGCTTGTGAATAAATGTTCCCTGATACAGGTTGTTGTAAAGTAACCAAAGGATTTTTAGTCTGTGGACCCAACATTTGACGATATTGAGTCAAGAACCTGCCTGATAAGGTTGATGTACAATATTTTGATTCTGCAACGTGGGTATAGATGTATTAACAAGTGTTAATGAAGTGGGTGTAACAGGTTGAACTGGTTGATACGAGTGTACAACCGTTTGTGGTTAGATAGGTAGAGTGGGTTGCCATTGACAAAAATTAATGTCAACATTAGTTTGACCAAAATGTGATTGAGTACTGTCATATTGGGTGACCAAAGGTTTCCCCCCAGCATAATAAGGATAATAAGATGGAAAATAATTTTCTCCAAATGCTGGGAGTCCAGTTGATATGGTACTTAAAGGAATTGACCCATGAGGACTGACTTGATATTGCCCTGATGATGGATGTAATGAATCAAGTCATTCAATACTAACTAGAGGACTACCAATTAAAACACCAGATGATGACATTGGTAAAGACCATGGTCTTGAAGATGTACCAGAGAAGGTGCCAGATAATGATTTGTAACCTGTTGGGACCGAAGGGCCACCGTGCAAATATGACTCTAGTGAGGTTGTGAACATCGACGGAGTAGCGAGGGTAGGAAATGACATAATTGGAACAGCAGACCCAACCGAAGTTGTTGGTTTAGACATGGTTGTATGACCAAATGTATACTCTCCAAAATCTACGGGAGATTGAATGGAAATGGGATCAACAAAATCATATGGAAACGATTGAGGAAAATACTGGTACAGGTAAAGGTCTCCCCCTAAATGGGTTGGACTTAAAGGTGTATCGTCTTGTGGGATTTCTTCAATCGCAATTAAACTAGGACAAAGAACTTCACCATCAGGCCCAAAATATATTTCAGATGGTTGATTGTGTGATATAGGAGTTTCAGTGGCTACAGAAATTTGTGGGATGACCAAGGTAGGAACAATTTTTGGTTGTTTGACTTCAGGATTTAGATTTTCTGGCAAAGAAGAGACAAGATCTGGATCAATTTTTGATTGAACATCATCGGGTCCAGGAGGTATGGTCTCAACGATTGAATGGATCGTGACTACGGGTAGCTATGAAGATTTCATTTTGACAACAGTAAATGAACCGGGATGTGTGGAAACAATTTGAGCTAACTCTGGTTTAAAAGATGATGTTTTTTCAGAGGTACGAATTGTACTTGATTCGTCAGATCGTGATCGCCTTCACCTACCAGAAGTAACTTCCGGTGGTAAAGGTGGTTTTAAAGCTAATCTACACAAACGACAGGGGATAAGATTTTGTTCTTCCACGATTACTAACTTATTTTAACCCAAAAATAAATAAAAAAATAGAGGGTAATGCTAGGCAAAGGGTTTTCCAGGAAACTGTGAACTGCAGAATACCTTTTAGCAAACCAAGAAGTATGCGCAGGTAATCTCCCCGAATGTTGTGTTTGGTGTATCACAATTTCAGGGTGGCCGAATCAGTTCACTATGGATGGATAGCACCTAAAATTTGTCCTCCCAAATATACCCAAAGGTACATGGAGGCCCCAGTCCGTATTAGCACTGTCTGATGTGAAACTGCACAGTGAGAGCACCCCTTTATACTTATCGTACTGTAACACCGCCCGATATACCTGAAAGTACGTGGACGAGCTACAATATACTTACGTACGTGGAGTGAGGTATCACACTTGGAATGTATCGTAGACAAGTAAATGGCAGCTGCTATGTTTTACGATGCTGGAACACGTCTCTAGCCTAGACCTTTTAAATGTTATCATTATGGTTCCAATGCGTTGTTAAGTAAATTGAGATTTATTTTATGTTGATCTTGCTTAACAATTTGCCTTTCAGGTTCACCACAATGATGTATATGAAATTCCTAAAATGCAAGCTAAGAATGATAAACAAAGTTTCACTTTCAGATTTTTCAATGAAGAACCTAGCTACTAAGGGAAGAGAGCAAATAGTTCGTGAGCAAACAAATCAATGAACAAAAACAAAATCAATGAATCAAAAATTAAATGCAGATTTCCTAATGTTCCTGTTGCAAAACACACACAATCCTACATGAAAATGCATTTTTTTCTTTTCAGTTTCCTTAATGTTATGAATGCAGAAAATAAACTAGGTGCACTAGATCAATAATTCAGATTATTTTTACTTTCGAGAAACGAAGAATACAGACAACAATTTCTCTTTTGAAGGAAAAACGAGGATTTCGCCAACAATTTCTCCTATCAAGGAAATGAAGATTTTACGACAATTTCCTATTTCGAAAGCAAATGATTCTTAATGCGACCATAAAAAATACTTTGAAATCAACTTGTCAATGATAAAGAAAAACTTTTCTAAACAAACGTTGAACAAATTTTCAGCCAAAGGAGGAAGAATTATATAGAGTCACTGGTCAATTGAGCATCAAAATTTTCAGAACACAGCAGCAAAAAAAACTGAAGCAAGTTGCAAAGTCAAATTCAAGGGAATTTGGTCACTTTCAGGAGTCAATGCAATCTCCAAGGGGAGACAGTGCTCTGCAACACAGGCTAGAAAGGAAGGCAGTGCTCTGCAAAGCACTGTATCTAGTCTAAGGGTGCATTGGGGGCAATAGACAAGGAAAAATACTACTGTTTAACTCACTGTCTTTGCAAATTAATCTCTTAAAAAGTCTAATATTTATGTGTAACAGCTATTGGGTGGATAAACAAAGCAAATCAGATACTAAAACACCTAGAACTAAGAGAAATTATCCCCATCGGAGTCACTAGTTTGTTGGGCTAGAATTGTAATCTACGGATAAATTATGCTTCCCTAGACAGGTGTTAATCTAGAACAACAGGTGAAATACTATACTACTATTTCTCCTAACTCAGAACAGATATGTAGAGAGGATTGGAGGCTTACTTGTTCAGTCGCTTCCAAATGGCTCCTTCTGTCGCTTCTGTTGCAGCTTCAAATTCAAGCGGTTTGTGAGCTGAATGCTTCCTGCAAGAAAGAACATTGAAACAACAGAAGATGAAATAATATAGATATCTATTCAAGCTAGTTAGCTAAAGCAGTAAATCATAAACTACATTCATCAACCAAGATCTTACAATATGGAAAATCAAATTTAATACAGATGCATGTAGGGAAAAATAAGAAGTACTCTTTATTGATGATAGAAGGAGAGGTTACAACCTAGTGACTGATTTGAAGTGACCTTCCAGCAAATTTCCCAAGCCTCATCACAGTATAAATCTCTCCAACAGCAGCTTCACAAATGAAGCTCTCAATTGAAAATTCTCCAGCATTTCTCTACTCAAATTGTTCCTTTTCAAACACTTAGATCTATGTTCAATTTATAGATGAACTGTGTGTTGTTTTGCAATCAATAACTTTCCAAAAATAGGCAAGACATGTTTCCATCCATGTGGATGTCAAATGGACACTTGGATCCAAAGCTTGCAACATGTGAATGCTTCTAGAAGGCACTGGCCAAGTGGATATTTCGGAACAATGAGAATTTCGCTCCCAATGTGACCAACGCACCTGTGAATATCGGGAAGTGCTTTGCAGAGCAGCCTTGCATGGGGTTACTTGCATATGCAACACACTTAGGCCCCTTAGAGCCTACGTTGGTGAGCTCTCATATGCTATATAATAATCTTCAAACCATGGAAAACTTTGCTTGATGAAAGTCTTGATTGATTTGTCTTGTTTCTTCTCTTAGGGCATGAAGCAACTGAAATGATAGGGAATGATATACCCTTGATCATTGGTCCTAGAGATGATGTCCAGTTAATGAGGTCATTGGGAATGGTGCCCAAATTTTCCTATAACACTGTTCATTCAAGACATTATGCCATTAGGAGGAGAAGCTTCTCACAAAAAGGAGAAGTTGTATAGAAGAAGCAAAGGCATGACTCCATTATTTGGAGAAATGAAGTGAGGCTCTCCCAACTTCTTTTTCAAACTGTGAAAAATATCAAGAAAGATATCAAGGAGATGAAAAGGGAGAGGTGTATAAAATTTCCAAGATGGTTTGAAAGTGAAGCAAGCCCTAAACATTCACATGATGGGTGTGAGCATTCAGCCACACATGCAGATCCACCAAAAAAGTTCATTTCCCACATTCACTGCAAGATAAATGGAGGAAGAATATGCACCAAAGGAGGAGACTTTGAGTGACTATCTTCAGTAGTATGAGTCTCAATATTGGAGATTCAAAGAGCACTTGAACTTCCAAGGGTTTTTCCAACTCAAGGAAGATAGAAGATCTAGCAACCATAACATAAGCAAGAGAGGTAGAATATTTCTGCCTAACTTTGATGGATCATCAAAGTGCACAACCAAGGCTTGGGTGAAGGAGCTAGATTCCTATTTTCAGCAACACCAAGTCTCATAAAAGGAGGCCATTAGAGTAGTAGCACTGCACCTTAAAGGAATGGCCCATGATTGGTGGTTTTATAGTTCTGATTCATTTCATAATGCAAGTGTAAATACTTATGCAAGGTTTACTAAGAAGATAGTGAAAATATTTGATCTTAAACATTGTGAAACATCTTTTGTTGAACCCAAAAATTCAAAACCTTTGCATGAGTTGGAGGGATCTATTTTACCAAATCCACTCCATATTTCTATTAAAGGGGATAAAAACATGCATAATACCTTGCCAAGGGCAAGATACCTACTTCTTGCTCCCTCTTCTATAGATGAAGACATGGAGATTCCTCCTTCAAGGGGAGACCAAGATCTAGGGTCTCTCATTGATGATGAGGCATTCTAAAATATTGATGAAGAGGATGAGAAAAGAAGAGCTAATAGCGTTGTACCATCAGGAGAAGATCCATCATCACATGGAGGTGGAAAGGGATCCCTTGCTTCCATTAGAGGAGCCCTTGATTCTTTGCAAGGAGTTCCAAATGATCTTGTTGGGCCGTGAATACGACCACTTTTTAACACTTATTTCATCCATTTATACTCTTCTTTATCATGTCATTTATTATAATTTATCATATAAATCCATTTTATAATGATTTATGTTCTTATGGATGAATATTGTTTCTTCTCCTTTATTTTTAATAAATTGATGATTATTATGCATAATTTTATCAATTATGGTTTATTAATATATTTTGTAATATCACTCACCATTTTAGCCTCCAAGATATTTTCTAGATTGAATATTTGTGTTTGGTCAATTTAGTGTGTCCTAAATTGCTACATTAATTTGTCAATCCGGGATTCGTAAGCTGACGAAGTGTGGCGCACTATATGTGCAAGATAACCTATCTCTTACTTTTTGTCGTTTTTGTTTTTTTTTTTTATCTTGGGGGTTTTATCTTGGTTGGTTTCCTAATGTGGGATAGAAATTCTAAAAGACAAGTATGGATATAAATGCTCAAGGCAATGATGTCCTTTATAATGATTTCCCAAACTTCAAACTTCAAGAGGGTTTTAAAACATGCAATAACAAAATTAATTCCTAAAAGAAAATGAAAATGTGCCACTATACTAGTCAAACAAACAGTGAACTATTGATCATGAAACCCATTACCCTTGCTGCTGTCTAAATACAAAAGAAACTGTGCTCAAAGAAATCCAAGAATTGCAAGCAAAGTAAAGTTAAAATCAAATTACATCAACTCATATTCTGACCCCTCACCATTAGTCTCGCTATGGCTTTCAGAGGTAATCATAAACAACTTGAGCAATCTGATATCTAATTTGTAGAAAAATAAACTAATATCAAATTACACACTCATACTTCAATCCCTCACCATTAGTCTCGCTATGGCTTTTGGAGGTAACTGATAATGACATGAGCAATTTAATATCTAATCTAACTAATAAAGCAAATGTACAAAATTGAAATAAATAAAACAGTCCTGGAATTAAAAGCCAAGAAAAATAAATCAGTAGAAGGACAAGACTGATTCCATGTCATTATTCATTGTAAAACTATGTGCAAATGCCCGGGCTACCTACTGTAATCTGGAACAAAGACACTGATCAGTTAACAGCAGTATAAAGCATGAAAAATTATGGATAGAAATAAAACGTTAATACCATAAGAGATGTAATATATACACGTGAATAACTATGGCATAATGAACGTAAGGAAATAAAACATGAAACTATACAGCAATAAACAAAACCTCGGCGTGTGCAGGGGCCCTCTACACAATCCTCGGGCAACAACTATCAACCACGAATTATGCTTATGAACAGAGTCTTCTCATGTATTCAAAACGTAGTCATAACAAGGAAATAATGTCACGGCACAGTGAGCTTTCTTTTTAGCAAAATTACATTACAGAAGCTAACTACTATGTGTATGAGAACGCATTATTTATAACAGAGGATGACATAACTACTTTTCTACAATCTGCGCTGATAAAAGACACGTGAACAACCACGTCCAGAAATCTAGCATTATGGCTGCCGTGAAGATTAAATCTATGGAGGGTGGCCATTGGATTCGGCTTATGGATCAGTCCACAGGTGTTGATATGTCCCCTGAGATTTAGGAACGGCCATGCAAGTCTTCACGTGGTGAAAAACGGAATTCTGTCACCGTAGGATTCTTAGGTTGACCACCACTTGACTACCTTTGACCACGGCCTTCTTTGGTGAATTCGACTGAGCCAATAGGACTCGGTCCATATCCATGTCATTTCCAACTTGCCCATGTGGCTTGATTTGCCTGAAGACACCTACAATATAGAATTTAACAAAATGGCTGCGGAAAGTTGAAGCCGCTGCGAAAAGTGACAAGATTCCGCAGCTCAATGAGCAAAAATTAATTCAAACAGCAGACACAAAACATAGTTAAAACCCACTTTAAATGCTCTTTTATGATTAATATGCAATGATGTTGATGACTTAGGAGGTCCAGGTAAATGGAAAAAGTCTAGAAAGGTGTATAGGAAAGATGCAAGTTTGGGACTCAACATACCTCCACTGTGAAGGTGTTGCATGTCCCCTATGCAACCAAAATTTTGATCATCCTCCTTCAATTCATATGCCCTGATACCTTTGCCAGTACATCCAGTCTTCTTCTCCTCTTTCTTGGTGCTGCTAACATCTTGGGCTTCTTCATCAAGCATCTGAATTTGAGATTAATCAGTGCTCTACTTATCTTCTTGCATTTCTTCTTCAATTTCCTATTCTTTTTGTGCCACAGTCCCAGATGTAGCATAGTGTTGTCATGAATGATCTTGTCCAATCTGTTTTTCTCCTTTAATGCTTCATTTTCATTTTTAATATGTCTATTTAAAACCTCCAACTCAAATACTTCTTGTTTCAACGATTGGACTAGAGCTTCTTGTGCTGTGTGAGGCTGAGTGGATGAAGTGCTGGGACCCGTGGTTGTTCTTTCTAAGGATTCTATGTAATCATACACCTCTTGCTGCTTTGGATCTATTTCAGGTGTCGTTTTCCTTGGGCTGTCCTCAAAATGTTTTGGAGGAGAATTGACTTCAAAATATGGCCGAAAAGGACTCATGTCATCATCTTGAGGACTAGTTTCAACGTTTGGCTGAGAATGAGGTGGACTACGGCCAACTAGAGTTTGTTCAGGTGTTTCTTCTCCCAAATCAATAAAATGGGGTCCTTTTTTTTGTGCTTTCCTCCACTTTCCTTTAAGCCTGGTGCTTCTTCTTACATGCTGTGGACTACGGCCAACTAGAGTTTGTTCAGGTGTTTCTTCTCCCAAATCAATAAAATGGGGTCCTTTTGTTTGTGCTTTCCTCCATTTTCCTTTAAGCCTGCTGCTTCTTCTTACATGCTGTGGACTACTGTCTTTTTCCTTCTGTTTTTCTTTTCCTTTCTTTTTGGCCATAGCTGACTGTTCCTAAAGGTGAACTAGTCTCTCAGACAATACTTGATGGTCTTCTTCTGAGGAAGGGGTTTGATGCACAGCCTCAATGCTTCTTTTCTCTTTTGATTTTGTTGGCTTTTTACCCTCAATCTTTTCCTTCCTCCTTTTAGACAGTCTTTCTTCTCTACTAGTTCTTTCAACTATGTTAGTAGGAGTGCTTTGAGTTTTATCACCTGTTCTCTTTCTTCTACTTCTTTTCGATGTACTGCCTTCAGGGGTTTCTTGGGGTTCTTCAAAGAAATTTCTAATTAAAAAATGCTCCCAGGTGTCCTTTTTCTCTTTTAATTGTTTTTCTATCAAGATTTTCACAAGACCATGGTGATACAAATGTGGTTCTACGTCCCCCAGATGCTTTTGGACGGTTACAGACATCTTTTTCAAACTGTTTAGTAAAAAGTATGGCAGATTGAGGGTCTGGTTGTCTAAGAAATTCATCAACAGTCGGGTATGATACATGTACATTGATCCAAAACGTCCCTCACAGGTGATAAACTTTTGAATAACCAACAGTAAACTGGCCCACTCTTCTTTTAAAGCATGGAAAGGAATTCCCTTTTTGAAAATAGTTACATCCATACCTGGGTTACGTAGGATCACTCTCCAGGCTTCCTCGCCAATGCTCTTGTTCTTGAACCAGCGTTCACCTTCTTGAGGAAGTTCTGTAGCAGCTGCTATGGATGCCTCAGTCACTGTAAATTTGAGGTCCCCAATTTCTACCTCCAGACCATTGAAAGACCTCGCAAAAGCTTTTGTTACCTCCTTATTGTAGCCTTTAAACTTTTGAATAAATCGAAACCATTTTGCCTTTTTCAATATGTCTTTGACTTACGGGTATCCTTCCATAAATTTGGGTCCCTCTAGTTCTGTCCTCAACAACTGACCCATCCTTCCTTCTGTTCTTTAAAACTCGTCTGCGTGAGGAGGGTTTAGCGGAGGTAAGACGACTAAATTAACGGAAATGAATAGGTTTTATGAAGGATACCAGTGACTGTAAGCGGATATCAGAGAATAGGTACACGGAATGAAGCGGAACAGAGAACAAAATGGGGTGAAGGCTTATGTGAGCACAGTGGAAATGCAGCCGTGGGGTCAATAGAACAGTAGGGGGAGTAAAGTGCATCCGGAAATATTTAAAATTGGGTGGCTGCAGAGTAGACGCAAGAACGTTTATGAAACGGCTACGGATTTTATGCGGCTGAGAGAAGCCGTAGTCAAATCAACCACGTTCCATAATTACAGGTGGAGTATCAAAGTATAGCCTAACACGAGTGAGGATCGGAGGCTTGATTATGAGGCCGTTTAAAAATGAATGCAAGGATTGTGGGGGAATCGTATAGAGATCGTGGAACGGTTATGGAATTATCAACGCAATCATTGCATATAATGGAGCTATGGTTTATAACTATGTAAAAATGTGCTTAAATGCCATTTGAAATAAATTTCTACTCACACCTTGGAATTCTTTCCATTTTTCATTAGTCTTCAATCAGTTGCTCCCCGTTGATGCTTTTGAATGCCTCATGTCTTCATAATATGTCCTCATACCTGCATTTGATTTCATGATTGTTGAACTAACATCTGACTGTAATTTTTTGAAAAATAGAGTGGTGGCTGCAGAAACTGCTTCTGGCTGCGGAAACTGGTGTCAGTTACGGAAACTGACACAGCAATTATTTGGGTGAATGGAGATGGATAGATGATAACTGACTGAATGAAAATGGTCATGAAAGAAAAATTTTATTGGTGAAATGAAATGAATTAGATGAAATGGAATGAAATGAAATGAAGTGGAGTGGAATGAAGTGGAATGAAATGGAGTGGGTTGTCATAAAACTTGTGAAATGAGAGAGAGAGATAATTTTTTTTTTGGAAAATATAGGGTGTCAGGTGTTCCTGATTTTCACCCTACATTTTATGTATAAGACTGCCAATCAGTGATTGGTTTTCAAGCTTATACAATTTTTTTTTTTTTTTTTTTTTTTAATATTGTGAAACTGAAAAGAACAAAGGCTAGGCTGGTGGAGAAGAAGGATTCTTCTTCACCAGTCTTATTGCAGAATTATCTTGAAACATTTTGACAAATTCCTCTTTTGAGAGTGGCTTATGATAGATCTTTAATCTGTGGCCATTCACAATAAGAGGAGTTTGAGATTCATCAATGGTCTTGATTCTTACCGCTCCATTGCTAAAGATCTTGTCGATCTCATATGGCCCAAGCCAATGAGTCTGAAATTTTCCTTTAAAATATTTAAACTTGGAATCAAATAGCAATGCCCAATCTCCTTCTTGAAACTTCTTCTCTTTTATGTATTTGTCATGCCATTTAGCTCTTTGATATTGAACTAGATCAGTTCTTAGAATTGCCTCTTGTCTGATCTCATCTAGCTCATTCAACTGCTCCATTCTATGCTTTTGGGCTTCTGATAGATCCATCCCCAACTGAACTGCCATCTTGAAGGTTTTTACTTGGAACTCAATGGGGAGCAGGACTTCTTTCCCATAAACAAGTTCATAGGGAGAATGTCCTGTTGTATTTCTCCATGTAGTTCTGTAGGCCCACAAGGCTTCAAGAAGCCTTTCTGCCCAATCTCTTCTGTGTAGATGAGCAGTTTTGGTGATGATACTTTTGAGAACTTTGTTTGTAGACTCCACTTGAACATTTTCTTGCGGATGGTAAGGAGTAGATCTTCTGTGCTTGATTTTGTATTCTTCCATCAGCTTCTCCACCAGGTTGGATGTGAATTGGCTTCCCTGATCTGTCACAATTTCTCTTGGAACACCAAAGCGAGTAAAAATATCCTCATAAAGAAAATTAACAACTGAATTTTCAGTAGCAGACACTAATGCTTTGGCTTCCATCCATTTAGTAACATAATCAGTACAAACCAATATATACTTCTTTTGCTTAGATGGTGGATTAATAGGTCCAATGAAATCTAAAGCCCATTTTTCAAAGGGTTCGATGAGTACCTATGGTTGCAATGGCATTTCATTTGAAAGGGTAGGTTTCCCTACTCTTTGGCAACTGTCACACCTTTGACATATTATTTTGCATCTTTGAAGAGGGAAGGCCAACAATATCCTAAAGAGAGGATTTTATAGGCTGTCCTTTTGTCTGCAAAGTGTCTGCCGCATGGTTCATCATGACATGCCTTGAGGATATCAGGCATTTCATCCTCCCTGACACATCTTCTGATCACAAGATCTGGCCCTGTTTTAAACAATTCGTTAGAAATCCATGAATATTTTGAACTCTCCTGAATAATCTTTCTTCTTTCACTTGGAAATAAATGTGGAGCCAGTTTCCCTGTAACCAAATAGTTAGCAATATTTGCATACCAAGGGGTCTTAGTAGTTACTGCAAACAAGTATTCATCAGGAAACTTATCCTCTACAGAAGAATCTTCTTTAGTATTCTGAATCCTAGACAAGAAATCAGCTACTGTATTTTGTTTCCCTGGTCTATCCAACACAGTAATATTGAATTCCTGCAAAAGTAGGAGCCATCTTGTCACTCTGCCATTAGTAACAGGTTTGTTCATTAGATATCTAATTGCAGAATGATCAGTATGAATAAAAGTTTCATAGCTTGTTATATAATTTCTAAACTTATTGATTGCATGAACAACAGCTAAAAACTCTTTTTCAGTTACAGTATAGTTCAACTCAGTGGGAGTCAAATTTTTACTGGTATAGTAAATGGCATAAGGGAATAAATCCTTTTGACCCAACACAACTCCTAGAGCTGTATCTGAAGTATCTGTAGAAATATGGAAAGGGAGTTTCCAATTTGGTCCTCTCAGGATAGGTGCTTCAGATATTCTTGTTTTCAAAGTTTCAAAGGCTGATTGACAATCAGGATCCCATTTGAATTCACAGTCTTTTGTAAGCAGTTTGAAGAGTGGAGATGCTATTTTAGTGAAGTTTTCTATAAATATTCTATAGTATCTAGTAAATCCTAGAAAACTTCTAACATCTCTTTGACAATTTGGAATAGGCAACTTGGAGATGACTTCAACTTTTGATCTATCAACCTTAATCCCATCTCCTGAAATATGATGCCCCAAAAAAATACCTTCAGTAAACATCATAAAGCATTTTTCATGGCTTAATGAAAGGTTTGTTTCTTTACATCTTATAAGAACTTTTTCCAAATTTTCTAATGCCTCTTCAAATGAATTACCATAAACTGTAAAATCATCCATATAAACCTCTACACGATCATGGATTAGATCAGAAAAAATTCCTAGTACTGCTCTTTGGAATGTTGCTGGTGCATTACATAACCCAAAAGGAAGCACTCGGTAGGCAAAAGTTCCCCATGGACAAGTAAATGTGGTCTTATCTTGATCTTCGGGTGCTACCTGAATTTGATTATAGCCACTAAAACCATCCAAAAATGAAAAGTACTTTTTACCTGCTAATGTGTCTAATACCTGATCGATAAAAGGCAAAGGAAAGTGATCCTTCAAATTTGCTTTGTTCAATTCCCTATAATCAATGCATACCCTCCATTTACCATTCTTTTTAGGTACTATAACCAAAGGAGAAACCCATCGGCTATCTGAAATTGGATAAATGAAGTTTACATTGAGTAGTTTTTGGAGCTCTTCTTTCACTATCTCCCTAAGGTTTGGATTCATCCTTCTATGAGGTTGTCTGATTGGTCTACTGTTTTCCTCAATATAGATATGATGGATGCAAGTCTTAGGATCAATACCTTTCATATCAGTATACTCCCATGCAAATGCAGTAGAATGTTTTTGCAATATTTTGGTTAGTTCTTCCTGTTGTGACTTTTCCAATTTTTTGTTGATATTCAATGTTTTTCCGGGAAAAATATCAATGGTAGAACTACCGAACTCTTCCATAGAGTAAAGAGACATTTGTCTTGATGATAAATATTCAATGTCAGATTCCAACTGAAATTGTGTGGGGTCATATTCTGAAGATGTCTCAAAATTTTCTAATGTGTTCAGAATTTGACTATCCTCACTGATTTTAGAAATGGTAAAGAAAGGTTGTATAGTGTCCTCATCATCGACCCATTCATTGTCTCCTACTTCTGTGATTGCTTTTGCTGGAGGATACAAATTGAATTTCTTTGTCAAATTACCATTAGAAATGTACATATCCCCAGATCTACAACTAATGAAAGCATCAGCTGTGGCTAGCCAAGGTCTTCTTAAGATAAGTGGGTGCCCTCCTAGATTACTCTTGGGAGTCAAAATCATAAAATCTACTGGATATTCCCAAGAATCTAAGGAGACTTAAATATATTCTAATACACCATCTGGTTTGATAATTGATCGATCTGTAAGTTGCAGTAAAGTAGGTGTAAAAAGAAGATTAGGAAGTTCTAGCTGTTCCATAGTCTGTCTACTCATAATGTTGATAGCAGCCCCTAAGTCAATCAATGTTTTTGGAATTTCTATCCCATTTATATGTGTCTTGACAATTGGACTACCTGGATCTACATACTTTTGCATGGTAATTTTTCCCATCACGATATCTGCAATTTTTCCTGCCAGGTGGATTCTTCTTGTATCTCTTAGTTTCCTTCCTGGTCTTTGAGACTCAACTCCTTTATTGTTTTTGCTAGAATAGGAATCTCTCTAATGGCTTGTAGCAAGGGAATCTTGATACAAACATTCTTTAATTCATCTAGAAAATCATAGTTAGGCAAAAAGATTTGTTTTTCCACCCCTTTATCAATTTGTAATCTTTCAGGGAAAGGAGGTGTGGATGAAGATGCAGGTTTCTCAACTATAGGAGTTGTGGGGGTTAACTTTTCTTTCTCTTTTTGAATGTTTGAGTTTTGAAGAGATGCTTCCTCAGAACCCTTATTGACTTTAAGAGAGTCCTCCTTAGAGGTATCTTTCTCTTGGACATCTATAGAAGGTTTTTCTAAAACTCTACCAGACCTGAGTTGTACATCATTGAGAGGAACAATCATATAGGTAGGAAATTGTTGTCCTTCTATCATGTAAGTATTATGAGGATTTTTATTGTTAGGATTTGGCAATGGCTGAGCTGGAAGTTGATTTGTCTTTTGCTGGAATGGAAGCATGAGTTGAGGATTTGGATTTTGTTGAGAAGGTTGTTGTTGTGGAAATGGCAATGAAAGTTGTAGATTTGGGTTTGGAAGTTGTGGAGCTTGTTGATTTTGAAAAGATGGAGGATATTGATAAAATTGAGAAAATCTCCCATAAGGATTTTGCATACCTTGTACCCATGACTGATATGGATTTTGAGGTTGGGGCCAAGGTTGTTGCCAAGGATTCCAATTTGGTGGGGATTGAAAATTCATAGGGTTGTTAAACCCTTGAGTTTGTTGCCCCTGCCAAGGTCTTCTTGCAACAAAACAGAGAGATTCTACTGAATTTGGATCTTCTTGAAAGACGGCTTTGAGTCCAGGAATTGAAGGACAATCCTTGGTCTCATGATTCTCTGAGCAAATCATACATGTTTCTACAACTTTTGCATCCAAGGGACATTCCCTTAAAGCATGTTTCTTCCTACATTTCAGACAAAAGATGGCTAGAGCATCAGTTTCTGCTTTATGCTTGTTTTGAATTTTAAGGGTGTCTAGTTGTTCACTAAGGCTCCCTAAGATATCAGTTTTGAATTCATCAAGCATATTTCCAATCTCTGCCCTACTTACTGATCCAGTTGCAGATTTGTTTGCCCTGATAAGAGAAGGATCTCTAGGCCCTTTTTCCGTTTTAGATTTTCCCCTTGAGAGATGGACACATAGTTCTGTTATGTCACGAAGTGGAAGTTGAGAAATGTCTCCTTTCCCCATCGTGTTTAAAATATCTATCCATTCATCTCTGATGGCTTTTAATAGAAGGGCTTTCAAATTTTCCTCATCTAAGTTGCTCATCTTTGCTCTTTTTAAGTTCTATTGAAATATTTCAAGTAAATCCTCCAAATTTTCATCTTCTTTTTGCACCATTTTGAATACCTCATCCTTGTGATTGGTGGGCATGCAATAGTCCAGGTATCTATCCAAAAATGTTTGTTTCATATCATTCCAAGTCCTAATAGATTGGGTGACTAATCCCATGAACCATTTCAAAGCGGCTCCCTTCAATGTTGAAGGAAACAGTTTGAGTTTTTGAGAGTCTTCCATATAGTCATAGGTTAGGCACACGACTTCAAACTCAAACAAAATTTTTTCAGGATCCTCACTTCGCAATCCATAAAAGTTGGGGAGGACAGATGGTGAGATGTTTTTCATCGTTGTATGAGTTTCCTCATCAACTATAGGGAATCCAAACAAGTTGTCTCCTTCCCTATTTCTTCCATTATTATCTCCACCTCCACCATTGTTGCCTCCATTATTTCCTCCTCCTCTACCTCTACCTCTACCTCCGAATCCATCTACTACTTCCTCTGTCATGATAGTTTCTTCAGAGTCCTCAGAGTACTCTGGTTCTTCTATCAAGGGAGGATGAGAGGGAGTTTCTTCATTTTCTTCTTTAGGTGATTCTACTTCTTTAATTACAATATACTCTCCTGTAGAAGTAAAGAAAGGGTCTTCTTCTAAATGAGATTTGGTAGATGGTGTAGGAGAATCCTCTAATTCTACTGCTCCTTGAATTCCAGGAATCTTAAGGCTAGGCATAGTTGGTGGTGAATCTTGTCTATGCCTTGAAGAAGATGGAGTTGTGAAAATCGAACTCTTGGCTCTAGCTATAAACCTTCCCCTAGAATCTCTTGCTCTATGCATGTCATTTTTTTTTTTTTTTTAAGTTGGGCTAATAATTCTCTTTCTGATCTTCCAGGTCACACTAGGTGCAAGAAGAGAGCATACTTAAGAAATTATTGAACCAATAACTCTCTTTTCTGATCCTCCCGATCACACTAGGTGCAAGAGGAGAGCATACTTCAAGAAGTTATCAATTTTTCCCTTCTTTTTATTGTTTTTTTTAAGAAATTGGCTACCTAGTTACACTTCCCCGGCAATGGCGCCAAAATGTTTGGTCAATTTAGTGTTTCCTAAATTTCTACATTAATTTGTCAATCCGGGATTCGTAAGCTGACGAAGAGTGGCGCACTATATGTGCAAGATAACCTATCTCTTACTTTTTGTCATTTTTTTTTATTTTTTATTTTTTATCTTGGGGGTTTTATCTTGGTTGGTTTCCTAATGTGAGATGGAAATTCTAAAAGACAAGTACGGATATAAATGTTCAAGGCAATGATGTCCTTTATAATGATTTCCCAAACTTCAAACTTCAAGAGGGTTTTAAAACATGCAATAACAAAATTAATTCCTAAAATAAAATGAAAATGTGCCACTATACTAGTCAAACAAACAGTGAACTATTGATCATGAAACCCATTACCCTTTCTGCTATCTAAATACAAAAGAAACTGTGCTCAAAGAAATCCAAGAATTGCAAGCAAAGTAAAGCTAAAATCAAATTACATCAATTCATATTCTGACCCCTCACCATTAGTCTCGCCATGGCTTTCGGAGGTAATCATAAACAACTTGAGCAATCTACTAATATCAAATTACACACTCATACTTCAATCCCTCACCATTATTCTCGCTATGGCTTTTGGAGGTAACTGATAATGACATGAGAAATTTAATATCTAATCTAACTAATAAAGCAAATGTACAAAATTGAAATAAATAAAACAGTGCTGGAATTAAAAGCTAAGAAAAATAAATCAGCAGAAGGACAAGACTGATTCCATGTCATTAGTCATTGTAAAACTATGTGAAAATGCCCGGGCTGCCTACTGTAATCTGGAACAAAGACATTGATCAGTTAACAGCAGTATAAAGCATGAAAAATTATGGACAGAAATAAAACGTTAATACCATAAGAGATGTAATATATACACGTGAATAACTATGGCATAATGAACGTAAGGAAATAAAGCATGAAACTATACAGCAATAAACAAAACCTCGGCATGTGTAGGGGCCCTCTGCACAATCGTCGGGCAACAACTATCAACCACAAATTATGCTTATGAACAGAGTCTTCTCATGTATTCAAAACGCAGTCATAACAAGGAAATAATGTCACAGCACAGTGGGCTTTCTTTTCAACAAAATTACATTACAGAAGCTAACTACTATGCGTATGAGAACGCATTATTTATAACAGAGGATGACATAACTACTTTTCTACAATATGCGCTGATAAAAGACACGTGAACAACCACGTCCAGAAATCTAGCATTATGGCTGCCATGAAGATTAAATCTATGGAGGGTGGCCGTTGGATTCGGCTTATGGAGCAGTCCACAGGTGTTGATATGTCCCCTGAGATTTAGGAACGGCCACGCAAGTCTTCACGTGGTGAAAAATGGAGTTCTGTCACCGTAGGACTCTTAGGTTGACCACCGCTTGACTACCTTTGACCACGGCCTTCTTTGGTGAATTCGACTGAGCCAATATGACTCGTTCTTTATTGAGAGAAACGTAGGGTTCTTTGAGCATGATTTTCTCATATTTGTTGTTGCAGCCGTCCTCCAAATCTCAGCTGCAAAGCCAAATTCGCCTTGCTTTTGTTGAAAGATTGTTGGAAATGTATTTTCTAGTTGATCAAGTTGTTGGGAACAATCTAATATTGTTATGGGAGATCATATTTGCTATTTAATTTCTCTTCCTTCTGATTATAAAAGGATAGCATGTATTGTGTATTGGAGAGCAATGGATGATTATTGATTTCCCTTTGTAACACTGTAATTCCTTGACTCTTGTGAGCAAAGAGCAACTGATGTAAAAGATATTCATGTTTGATTAATACGAAGAGGCATTCTCGTTCCACTTCTCAAGCTCTGCAGTAGCCCAGCGGCGTTTCACCGGCGGTTGAGGGCCAGATCCTGGTGGATCAATCCACTATTTGTATTTCTATTCTTTTGTTTCTGTTCTGTGATAATTGCATTTAGATTTATTACGATTACAAAGTTAATTGATTGTTGTTGGATTGAATTCAAATTTTATGTATACGATAATGAATTGCACTGCTATTCTATCTTAGCAAGGAGAGTATTTACTATCTTATTCATCTTGCTATATTATATAAAGTGTTGTTGTTCCATTGATTTATGATTCATTCCAATGAACTATTTCATAGTCTTGGCTATCGACAAGATTAGAGTATTGAGATTAGTTGCCTGATTGCTTTAGAATTAGAATTGTTGTTCATATTGCCGTTCCATTTCTGTTTATTGTTTATTTCTGATTCATAGCTTCAGATTATCAAATAGATGAGTTACAATTGGTATGCATAGGAATTACAAGTTGTTGTTCCTTTCCAGATTTTGTTCCTTTCAGTTATTTTCATCAGCACGAAGATTGAATTTGCTTTCATTTTGATTGATTTAAGATCACCAACTATAGAGGACACTGGTTATTGATTCCAAGTTCTCAGATTGGTTATCTTGCATCGATTTCTAAGGGAAGGAGTTATTTCTACTGTATCCCTGATCGATGTTTTGCAGATTGGTTTAATTAAGGTTTCAGAGCATTTCCATTTATGTTACTGTAATTAGATTTCTTTACAAGCATCTGTTTACTCTTATATTTAACATTCTGTACTACATCTTCATAGCATTACTCTTAGATTGAATTGCTGCCTCAGACAGAGTACACTCTTGAAATAAAAAGTCGCTCCCGGATTGATAATTAATGTGAGATAAATAGGTGTTAAAAAGATACCTTTTATGCCTCAACAGATATAACATGTGGGGACCAAAGCACAATTCCAAAGCAACATGTATTAGTTTTTGTGGATTGTGAGACTTGGCAAATGGAAGAAGAAAAGAAGGATCAACATCAAGGGATAATGAGCATTCACCCTTATCTATTCAGGAGGTTTGTACACAAAAGAAGGAGACTTTATTGCACAATGAAATGAGGGAAAAATTAGTCCAGTCATTTATACAGTCTTCTTTAGATCTTGATGTCTCACTACATGGGGGCATTCCACCTGGGAGGCCACTAGATCTAGAGTTGGTGAGATAAATCTTACCATTTGGATCACCACTCTTAGATCTTGGAGGGGTGGATACCTTGGAGGGGTCTAGTACAACACAGAGAGTCTGGGATAGACACAAGGAGGAGGGATACACTCTCCCATTTTCAGAATTACCCACTCTCACTACATATTCTGCGCTGATAAAATTTGTTGTAGTGATGGAGGATAGCACCACCATGGTGCAAGGAAGCTGCTCCATGGATTTGGAGAAACAGGGGCACTTACCTTGAAGAAGGAAACCTCCATATATTGGAGTAGATGGAGGCCACTCATGCTTACATTGGCCAATATCAGGAGGTTCTTTTTGGATGGTAGCTCTCCATGGGAGGCCAACTTCCAAAGGCCACCACTTCTACTTGAGAATGAGAAGCTACATGATGAGCATGGCAACACTTTGGAGGATGAATTTGGCATGAGGGATGTCATAGGGAAAGACATCAGCATGTGGGGAGCTTCACATTTCATATATTCAACGTTATCTCTTAGGAGGGTTGATCCATATTGGAGGTCTCAACTTTTGGTAGAGTACTCCAAGGATCTTGGTGCTTGCATGATTCTTGATGACCCGGAGGGAGATGATAGATACATGGTAGATGATGAATTCATTTATTCTTATGGCAGAGTCTTCTTGAATAGAGCTTCTGAGCTCAAGGAGAATCTATTACATATAGCACATGTGGACTTTCTTTCCATGCACTTTGATGCATATCATTCCTTGATGAAGGAGTTCACTTGGGAGGGCATCCAGCAAGATGTATATCATCATATGAAGAGATGCATAGGCTGGATGATGATGGAGAGGTTGTCACAACCACTTCCCTACTCATTGAGAGTGAGGGAGAACTTTCAGTTGAGCCATTTCAGCTCAGTGACCAAAGTACATAGTAGAGGATGTACATTTATGCACTATGATTTGTACTCTTTTAATTTTTGTGAGCAACATATTGTACCAAGGAGGATCATTCCTTCTTGTATATTGTACTGTGATGTACTTGATGTTGGCCATTATATGGGTGGTTTGTGGGAGATGTCACATGATTCTTGGTGTGCATCATTGGCACCAAATTTTACTTTTATGATCCCATCTTGTAGGATGATTGTGGCAACAAAAAAGTGGCTGAAAATACACTTGTTATACTTTGTTTTGAAGCAGGCAAGGGATGAACTGCACTGGTTCCACATGTGGTACTATGATCCACCTCTCAGTTGTCATATGGAAACTTTTTTTTATTTTTTTTTGCTTCCATATATTGATGATGTTCTTATTCTTATGGGAAGCTTTGTTGGGAGGATGGCACAAGAGTTGGAGGTGCCCACTGGGAGTATGATTCTCCATACTTCATATGTTGCATGTTTCGGGAGAAACAATGGGCAAGCCATGATTTCCACACTAAATCTCTTGTCTTCATGTGGGAGGAGACATTTGGAGAACTTGAGTTCTTGGGAGAGGCACTTCATGGATGTTTTGATTGGTGGGGTAACTTGAGACATTCTTGGAGACCATAATATTTGAGCCCAATATCAGCAGAAGCCCCATACATATCATAAATGGAGAGAGAAACAACATGGCTAGAAAAATCTAATCTCTCCATACAGCCCCAATACATTGCATGAACCAGGGGTTCAGGATTTCTTTGATGAGCTACCTAGAATGGCTCATTTCATTTGGATGATAGCATGTGTATGGGAGTCTCTCATTGGGAATGAGATCCCCTATGTCTGTCATCACTCCTACCTTGAGGAGGCCATTGGACAGCAAGAATTATCCCAATAGACCTTCCATTTTCTCATGATGAGAGCCATTCGGTTTATCCACCAAAGGCCAATTTGCACACATGGGAGCAACCATTGGGAGGAAGAATTCTTGTGAATATTTGAAACAATGGTGGAGACTATTTGATGAGGAGGCCAAAAGAGGAGGAGAGGATAATTTTGCTCCACCTTTATAGTTTCTTGAGGATAAGCAACATTTTGGAGGGGAGGACTGTAATATTCCAAAAATGTAGCCTTCAGCTAAATGGAATATTATAATTTGTTTTATCACTAGGTAGGTGAATAAGTGGGTAGGGAGGCCCATAAATCTTATTAGAAGGAATAATAACACTCCTAATGTGAAAGGAGGAAGAATAAGTAGTTAGATTAAGCACCTTTGGGTGTGAATTGGAGGGGATACATGTTGAATAGGTCAAATTTGACCAAATCAACAGCGTTTTCATGGAGTAGTGGCATTTATGATGAGACAGCACATTTTTAGTGGAGGACAACTTGCATGAGCTTAGTGGAATTTATGGATGGGACCCAATGTGAGAAGTATCACACATTATATATATAGGGGATGGCAACCATTTTTATTCATGTTTTAGATTAATATTTTAACATTTGTCTATTTAGACTTTACATCCTTTAGTTGTTTAGTGGGGTTTGTTGTGTTGTTTAGCACAAGGGTGTTCCTGATCAGGAATCCCTACCTCATCCTAAAGGAAGGAGAGGTTAGTTAGGTTGAATTTAATCATTATGGAATTCTACCCAAGCTACCTCCTTCAGCTACAGTGCAATTTCTGTTAGAGCTGGGTTGTGTTGCAGGGTGCAGCAAAGGAGGATCACATAGAGCCAATTTTGGGCTTGTTTTTCAGTGGAGAGGTAGCATATCCATTGGAGGATCAGAAAGGAGGGCTCCTGGGAATATTTATATATTTTTTGCATCAGGACAACCATCTACCAGCCCTCACAGCATAGTTTCAGTCCAAATGTGCGTTATGTTTAGTGGCAGTTGCTGAGAGGGTTCATTGAGCTCATCAGGAGGGTCTATTTCTGAATAGAGGGATCCGCCTTCTATTGAGAAATACCATTGGAGGTGGAAATTATCATGTCAGATCTATCATAGCCTCATTTTATTCAATTCCAGTTTGCAGTGACATATCAACCCTAGGGTTATTTGTCACATTGTATATTTTTGTTGGTATTTCTAGCAATCTTTTCTGGGTTGGCTAGAAATCATGTATTAGAGCCCAAGGGAATTTATTTTGTATCTATTAGCCATATTACATCTATGTATGTTTACAGTAGCAGCTACACTGATATAGACAGTGCTATCACTATTTTCTAGCATTATATACAGTAGCAGCAACTCATGTGTTTATTGATATGATTATGGGAGACTTGTTCTTATGGCTTGAGTGGCTTGACCCTCAAGATATTTTTTTATATTGTTGCTAATATATGAATAAAATTATGGCCGCATATTTATTCCTCTTATGATATGTTCATAGTTGTTGTGTTTTACATTATTATGTCTTGTATTGTTGCTATTTCCATTTTGGAATATTACACGAAAAATGTGTAGGTTGGCTCGGATAGAACCTGAGTCGTGCAAACTTGTAAAATAATTCTGAAAGCTTAATAAAATAATTATATTGATAATTATTGTTGCTGGTCTCCTTATGGTTTCATTTGTGTTTTTTCATTATTTTTTCTGCACATAACTAATAATGGAATAATTTAAGAATAATGGTAGGTGTAGTCTGGAAGAAGAGAAAAAATATAAGTGCAAGTGTCTCGCTGGTGTCGCACGATGCCGTGAGCGATGGAATGAACTCAAGGGCATGATGCCCTATTTTCCTCAAAGATGTCATGTTTGTTCCAAGCTTGAAGAAGAATCTCATCTTTGTCGTAGTTTTGTAAGGTCGTGTTTATGATGTGATCTTCAGGAAAGGGAAAGCATTCCTAAGACAAATAGCCACTGGAAAAGTGAAGCATCTCGGGGTTCGTGTGAAGAACATGTATAAAATTTATGTGGAATATTTTTTTGCATTAAGAAGCTAGGCAAAGAAAGTCTAGAGTCGCGATGTCGATGAGCTTTGGCACATATAACTTGGACATTTGCATCACGACGCCTTAAATATTATGCAGCAAATAAACACTAGCCTCCCTAAAGGAGAACTCAAGCAGCAGAATGTCTGCAAAGGTTTTACCTTGGGGAAGTATGCAAAATCCACATTCCATGATCGAGACAGCAAAGAACATGCAGTCTTGGAAAGAGTCCACTATGATGTTTGTATACCTTTCTCGACAACCTCTATTGTCATATATAAGTACTATATTATCTTTATTGATGATTTCTCAAGGAAGTGTTGGATCTTATTCATGCGGAAGAAGGATGATACATTCTAAAATTTTGTATAATTTAAGGCACAAGTTGAGAAAGAGACAGGAAATAAGGTGAAGGATCTCAGGAAAGACAATGGAGGTGAGTATGTTTCAAGTGACTTCAAGTATTTTTTTGTGAAAGAAGGCATTCAAAGAGAGTTTACAACACCCCACAACCCACAACAGAATGGGGTATTTGAGAGAAATAACAGTAGCAATGTTGGAGCTTTGAGAGTTATGCTAGATGACCAAGGCATGCCACTGCATTTGTGGGTAGAGGCATGTAACATAGCAGTCTACTTGAAAAACTGGATTCCTCGTCTAATTCTTGGTATGATTACACCATGGAAGACTTTCTCGAGGAGAAAGCCACAAGAAATCCAGATGTGTCTCACTTCAGGAATTTTGGGGCCTATGTTTACTACCACGTCTCCAAATATTCGAGGAAGAAGCTTGAGCCAACAAAAGAGTTGGGAATTTTTGTGGATTACACTGAAACTCCACACAAATTTAGGGTGTACTTACCTTCCCTCAGAATGATAGCTATGCTAATGGATGTAAATTTTGATGAGGAGAAAGCGATGTGGTTATCTCTTGAGAGGGAGCTTCAGATCCCACCAGAAGGGGATCTTTTAGCTCCAAAGGAGAAGCCTCGGGAAGTTGTGGAGTAGCCACAAATAGAGGAGAAGAGAGTGGAGACATCCACTCATGAAAAACCATCCAAATAAGGAAAAAAAAGAACCAATTAACCTAATAGATTTTTGTAGGATGCAAGTGAGACTTTGGGAGCTCCTTCAAATTTTCACAGGAAAATGAGGTCACCTGAGAGGTACACTGCCTACATGGCTCTAATGACAGAGCTTGTAGGGACTGAGACATCCTCTTTCAAGGAAGCAGTTGAGCAACATTTTTGGGTTGATGTAATGGTGCAATAATATGAATCCATTTAAATAATAATGTTTGGGAATTGGTCCCAAGACCAGCAGATAAATCAGTTGTGGGTTCGAGATGGGTCTTCAAGCTTAAGCATGCAGCAAACGGAAGCATAGAGAAGTATAAGGCCAGATTTGTGGCCAAAGGATTCCCTAAAGTTGAGGGAAATGACTATGAGGAAACCATTTCTCTTATAGCAAGGTATTCATCCATTATATTAATTCTTGCACTGGTTTCTTAGATGGGGTGGAAGATCCACAAGATGGATGTAAAAACAACATTTCTCAATGATTTTATTGAGGAGGAGGTGTACATCGAGCAACCAGAAGGTTTTCATACATTTAATCGGGAGTCTCATGTGTGCATATTGAGGGAGTATTACTAATGAGGTACATATCGAGATGAGATGACTGATGAATTATATATATCGAATTGGCAAACACAAAATGAAGAAAATTGTCATCAATTAAGATTTGAGGACAAAACTTTTCGAAGAAAGAGGCAATGTTACAAATATAAATTATATAGAATAATATGAATATAAGTAAATAAATATTAATCATATTTATAGTTAATTAACGATTAGTTAATGAAGAGGCATGTCTCAATGGACATGCCCGATAATGAAAGGACACTTACCTAGGTATATAAGCAGGGCCTCATTGTAACATTTATCATCACTTATACATTTTTATATAATAAATTATTATTACAAAATACCTCTTGTGTATTTTTACATTTAAGTCAACAAGCCTACAGTTTTTTTGCTTCAGTGGTATCAGAGCCATGTCACACAATATAATCTCACGAGCCTTTGAACGTTGTTTACCACACAATATGCCATTACGTGTAGATCCTGAAGAAATTGAGAATATTAGAGAAATTAAAGAAAAACTTCAGCAATTAGAGAAATCAATTGCAGAAGTTAAAGCATGTCAAAAAGAAATCGATAACAATAAAGATGATAATGACTGTGAAGAAATGAAACAAGATGAAGATTGTAATGAAGAACACTCATCTAATGCTTTGAAGCAAAGTAAGAATTTCATGTTGAAGGCTAAATTGGAAAAGGAAGCAAGTAATACTCAAATGGGTTGTTGCTCAAATATTCCAAGTCAAGATGTTGGTTTAGTGGGAATTATGGATAAGCATGTTGTTATAGGTTGCTCTAATTATATGAGTTCAAACTCTTCCTTCAATCAACGTGTAGGGGTGATAGAAACAAAGTTGGGTACAACTCAAGTTTTCAAAATGGAATCATTGGATGATAAAATAACACTTCTTGCCATTGTTCCTCTTAATGAATTCATGAATTTTAAGGAAGATAAGTCAAATGACGATATAAAATCAAGCCAAGGGAGTGTACATATAGAGGTAAATACCACATCTAATCAGACAGATTCAACTAAGGATCCACAACAACAAAGTGGTGAAAAAGGAGACATGAACATTCTAGAATATGGCAAAGATGTTGAAGAATTTTTCAAGACCTCAAGGCACTCAGCTATTGTATCTTCAAATATTTTTCAAAAAGATATTATAAAGAACCAAAGTACAATAGAAGACAAATCAAATAAACCAAAAAATTGTATCTATAAGAGAAGAAAGTTCATATATTATGAAACTCTTGTTTAAGAACATGTGAAAACAACACCGATAAAAGGAGTTGCACATATAAATGATATTGTTTCCAGTCTACTTACACAACTTGAAAGGAATAAAAATTTATCAGAAGCAAATATTAATTGCAAGAGGAAGGAAAAAATAATTTTTTTTGGTCCTGAGATATTGTATCCAGAGAGAAATAGGTTTTCAGAAACCTGTCTGAATGGCAAGAGAAATGATAAAAGACCCATTGTGAATGACCAAAATATTGATTCAAAGAATGATGGGAATTTTTCAAAGGAATACATTTGTGATGATCATGTTTCTGCACTCAGACAAAGGATCACTACTAGACATGGTGGCGTGCTGGTGGAAGGGCTAAGAGAAGGAATGAAGAGACAGATGCCAGTTTCATTCGTGGATTGCTCTATTTTTGGTGGTGTTATCACTCAGATTGAACCTCAGACTGAGAGAGGCAATCTTGAGGTAACCTCAAACCAAACTTTAGACTTGGTATCTAGCCCTACCAAGTCAGAGAGGGATATCTCGATAGAATCACAGCCAAGAGAGCTGGATGAAAAACATTTTAGACTAGCTAAGGAGTACAAGGGTTTTTTATTTTGATTTTAGGGTTTGCTAGATCAGGAGGAGTCAAACAACTAGGGCAAGGAGATTAGGTCAAAATCTGTAGGGGTTTCAAGGGGCAAGGTAGGTAGAAGGTTTTAGACATTAAAATATTATTGTGTGAGATGAAGAGACTAGTGAGGAGCTAGGGAAAGCATGTGAAATGTATTTTCCCTAAACTGAAGCGAATAAACACATTATACTAAATTTCCCAAAACAAAGCATAAATACATATGGATTTTGCCTTTCAAACTTGAAATCTAGTATATTATAGACATGAAATGGTTTATGAATTAACAATACATTCAAACAAATTGATAATATAGAGGAAACTATGTCTAAAAATCATACCACGTGGATCCCAAGAAAATAGCTACAAATTTCTATTAATGTCCAAGCCAAACTGATATACAAAGATGTCTCTTGAAATGCCAAAGCTCCATGTGAGTCCAACCTCAACAAATTACTGAGAAAATACATAAAATAGACTTCAAAGCACTCTCCATAGCCTCGGGGAGTCAAATCCATGAGAGGAGGAGTTGTTTCACCTACTCCCAAACAAGAATCTGAAGACTAGGAAAACTCAACAATTTGCCTCTAAAAGAGAGGAAACTGATTCATTTTACCTCCCAGTAGACTTATCTGATGCATCTACCCTAGATAGAAGTTAAAAAATGATATTTAGATACATTTTAACCATTTACATCAGTAATTTTCCCATTTACCCAATCAAAAAGTCAAAAATTCAAAAATGCTAAAAACAGTGAAAATTGCCATTTCCTTGGTAAACGCGCAGTGCCATGACAGAAAAAATGACATGTCTTGTAGCCAAATTTTGGAGGCCTTCCCAATGTCCAAATGAGCTCCATAATATCTCATTGTAATTCTCTCTAAGTCTAGTTTTCAGATATGCTTTCATTTTCCAAAATGGTGTCCATCTACCCTGTCAAAAACCTATTCTCCCAAAACTAGTAAACGTGCAGCGTCAAGGCTAAAAATAGGGCAGAAACATGACTTTTTGATGATTTTTGGCCTTTTTGAGGGACCTTTTTTGCTCGTCATTAGGAACATGAATATGCTGACCAATTTCCATTTGGATGGCCCAAAAAATAGCAGAGTGCCAGTGGCGTTGTGTGTTTAGCACAATTTTTGCATGCTAAACTATCCTAAAATCTAAAATTGACGCAGCGGCAGCAATGGAATTAAAAAAAACCCACAATGGGTCTTTCAACTCAATAGTCACCCCTTGTGCTTATCGGAACTGAATATCTTCGAATAGGCTTAAAAATATTCTTTCCTATTTCGAGTTCTAATATATTCTTTAATCCATTCAAAACAGTGTTGAACGCCCTTTCCGATAGAAATCTGTGTGTATTGTCGCGCCCAGATCTGGCCGATCGGACGGCTTTGATCAATTCGCAAATTGGCAGTGGGCAATATGCTTTCAACTTTTATTATTCACCACAATTCCAATGTGATGCCAATCGGCGATCGCAAATCACAGTGGATAGATGTCGCTTCCTGTAAGCGATGCGATATCCACGGACCCGATCTCAGTTCAAACAAATTCTATAAGCTTTCACATCCGGTTTCCATTGTCGGGTGATGCGATATGGAACACCTTTCTGGTCTGATGTGATGGGTTTACACGGACCCGATGAGTCATAAAATCAACCAATATATCTTTTGAATCCGCTCAAAGGTTCCACTAAGTGTTTTTGCACCAATTCTCTGTGTTAACGACTTTTTCTGCTCGCGGATTCAAACTATGCCAGGTTTTCCTTAACACAGTAATTCTTACAGTTTAGAATAAAAATACACAGGCCACAACCACTTCAAGCAATTTCATGGAAAAACAAATGCTCAAAACCCGACGGCTCGTCATAAAATGACGTACACAACATTAATTTTATTCATAGTATACAGAAGAACAAAGTCTCGGCCTTAGGCCCAATTACACAAGGAAATGACCTCTATTACACACAAAACACAGTCAACACACTCACTCTGAATTCTCACTCCACTCCAAGCCTCTCCAATCTCTCGTTCATCGCATTTTTCCTCCTTTTATTACTCAACAATTTCTCTAACAAAACTAACAGCAATCTCCTATTTTCTTTAAAGATTTAACTACAATATTCTATTTCTTAGCTTCTCGTGCACACCTATACTAACAACTCTTATCTCTAAATCTAAAATAAGACAGTCTCTCACTTATTACAATAATGAATTATAACAAAATATTTGAGAAGTCCAACCTTCTTAGTAAAACTAATCTTGACCAACAGTCAATGAATTTCACCCTGTGTAGCCACAACATGTGAACAAGTTTTCACATTGCTGGCTAATCCCGATGCTCCTGCATCAGACTCCCGGGGAAAAAAATACTTTTCCTTCAAACTTTCAGGACTTACTCCATATTTCTGTAGTTCAGCTGTTGTTAACCAACTGGAATCTTCCATTGGCTGCTCCTTCCACTTGACTAGATACTGGAAATATGTCTGCCCTCGAGTTTTCTTGGATATTCTTTGATCCAAGATAGCCTCAACTTCTTTCTTGGATGCTTTTGGTACCTGTTCCTTCCAATCCACAATTTTAACTTCATCACCTATGGCTTCATTCTGCAACTTGGTCTCTGTCTCTCTGAATGGATATAAATCTGCAATATTAAAAATGGGGGATATTCCAATCCCTTCTGGCAACTCGATCTCATATGCATTAGATGAAAATTTCCTTTTAATTTTACAAGGTCCTATCTTCTTCATTTTCAGTTTTTTATAAGTTTTTGTAGGAAATATTTCTTTCCTCAAATATGTCATGACTAAATCTCCTACTTGAAACTCCTTTTCTCTTCTTTTCAGATCTTCTCTCTGCTTGTATCTACTGCTGCTTTCCTGCAATTTACCTTTGACTTATTCTTGTAACCTCTGCATTTTTTCAACAAAATCTTCAGCACTTGCACTCCTGGCTTCCTGTTTTCCCAAGTCCCTAAGCTCATATACTCCCCTCGGATGCATTCCAAAGACAATCCGAAATGGACTCATTCCAGTGCTTCGGTTTGGTGTATCATTGTAAGTGAACTCAGCTTGAGCTAATGCCAAATCCCACTGTTTGGGATTCTGATGTACCAAACTCCTTAGTATATTCCCCAAGCTCCTGTTCACTACTTCAGTTTGTCCATCTATCTGAGGATGGTACACTGAACTAAAACTGAGTTTAGTCCCCAGTTTCTTCCAAAGTGTCCTCCAGAAATGCCCTACAAATTTAGTATCTCGATCTGATACAATACTTACATGTAAACCATGCAATTTTACAATCTCTGAAAAGAATAAATTTGCTATGTGTGTTGCATCACTAGTTTTCTTACAAGCAATAAAATGTGCCATTTTAGAAAATCTATCTACTGCAACATAAATAGAATCGTTTCCTCTCTGAGTTTTTGGTAAACCCAGAACAAAGTCCATACTAACTGCATCCCATGGTCGATCTGGTATGGGAAATGGTTGATATAGTCCTGTATTCTGACTCCTTCCTTTGGCATACTGACATACCCTTCATTTCTCAACAAACTTTTTAACATAAGTTTTCATTTTGGGCCAGTAATAAAAAGAATTCACCTGAGCGAAGGTTTTATCTTGTCCAAAATGACCAGATAAACCTCCACTATGCTTCTCCTTAATTATGTTCTCCCTCATGGAACATTTAGGAATACATAACTTGTTGCTTTTAAATAACAGGCCTCCTTGAATAAGGTAGTCCATCCATTGAATTCTGTTATGGCTCACTGGATTCTGAATTGTTGTATAGATGTCTCTAAAATCCTCATCATCCTTGTACATTTCTATCATTTCCTCAAAACCTACAATACCCACTTTAAACTCTTGCAAAAGAAAACTTACCTTGCTCAATGCATCTGCTACTTTATTAGACTTACCACTTTTATGCTTTATTACAAAGGTGAAACTTTGTATAAATTCCACCCATTTGGCATGCTTCTGATTTAGCTTTGGCTGGCTATTAATAAACTATAAAGCGTGATTTTCTGAATATAAGATAAATTCCTTTGACAGTAAGTAATGCCTTCACTTTTTCAATGCCTGCACAATAGCGTAAAACTCTTTGTCATAAGAAGAATATTTATTTTTCACATCATTTAGTTTCTCGCTGAAATATGCTATCGGTCTTTGCTCTTGGCTCAGTACCGCACCAACTGCTATTCCACTTGCATCGGTTTCTACTTGAAAGACTTTCTTGAAATTAGGCAATGCTAGAATTGGCTCTTATGTTATCTTCTTTTTCAGCAGATTAAATTTCCTGTCCGTTGCTTCTATCCATCGAAATGGCTGGTTGACCTCCTTGATTGTCTCAAGGATTGGTGCACAAACTTGACTAAACCCTTTTATAAACTTTCTTTAAAAACTAGCAAGTCCATGGAAACTTCTTACCTCAAATACACTTCTGGGAGTAGGCCAGTTCCTGATTGCTTGTACTTTTTCCGGATCCATTTTCAAGCCCTCTTTGGAAACCACAAATCCTAAGTACACCAGCTCTTCGTTCATGATACTACACTTCTTCAAATTGATTAGTAATTTTTCCTTCTGTAGAGTTTTCAAAACTAACTTTAGATGTTCTAAATGCTCCTCTTTACTTTTGCTAAAAACTAGAATATCATCAAGGTAAACAACGACAAATTTACCTGCATACTGCTTCAAGACCTCGTTCATTAGTCTCATGAATGTACTGGGTGCATTAGTGAGCCCAAAAGGCATCACTAACCACTCATACAGTCCATTATTTGTTTTGAAAGCCGTTTTCCATTCATTGTCTTCCCGAATTCTGATCTGATGATACTTGATTTTCAAATCTATCTTAGTAAAGTACCTAGATCCACTTAAACAGTACATTAAATCATCCATTCTGGGAAAAGGAAATCTGTACTTGATCGTTATCTTGTTGATAGCTCTGGAATTAGTGCACATGCGCCATTCTCCTCCCTTCTTCAGACTACGTACCGTTGGCACAGCACACAGGCTCAGACTCTCTCTGATCAACCCCTTATCCATCAGTTCTTATACTTGCCTTGCAACTTCTGCGTTTTCCTAGGGAGTTATTCTATATGCAGCTTTATTGGGTAGACTTTCTCCTGGTATTAAGTCAATATGGTGGCTAACACTTCTAATTGGTGGTAATTCATTCGGTAATTCATCCACGATGATATCCATAAAATTATCTAACACAGCTTGAATTTCTTCAGGAAAATCATTCAAATTCGTAGAGGTTAAGATTACCTTGGGCCTCCCTATGATAGCGAAGTGCAACTCCTCGCTTTTGTCGACCTCTTGTAGCAGTTCTTTACCAATTATCAACATGATACTATTTTCAGGCAGTCCTTTATCAACATCATTCTTCACTGGTAACAACGTGTGTTTAATTCCATCCTTCTCTATGGTATATGTGTTCCTTCTCCCATCATGAATCGCTTTCCGATCAAATTTCCATGGTCTCCCCAATAATATATGACATACATCCATGGGCATTATGTCACATAGGATCGCGTCTTTGTATGTGCCGATCTGCATTTCCACATTACATTTCTCTGTCACAATAACTTGATGGCCCTTCTGTAGCCAAGACACTTTGTAAGGTGCAGGATGTGCCATCCTTGCTAACCCAAGTTTTCCCACCATCTCTGTGGACACAAGATTTTCAGTACTCCCACTGTCAATTATGACCTTACAACACTTACCTTTTGATTTACATGTGGTTCTGAACAAGTTCTTCCTTTGCACAGGTTCTCCAGTCTCCTTTTCTGCTCTAAGAAAAGTTCTTCTAAGTAGCAGTGATTCACCTTCTTCAGGTGGTTCCTCTTTCTCCACAAGTCGAGGTGGTTCTGGCTCTACCTCAGTCACATTTTCACCCCTCTGTCTTGTTGATTTGTTATGAGGACAGTCCCATGACATGTGTCCCCATTCTCCACAGTTATAACACCTAACATCTCTCCCTCGCCCTCTTCCTCTGGGCGCGAATATTCCTCTACTAGATTCACCCTTCTGTGGTGATCTACCACTCGAACTTCCTATTTCATGCTGATGCTGTGTTCCTCTAGATCTGGCAACTCCTCTACCTCTCACTGAGCTTTTTCCTCTGTTCCTTTGACTCTGTCTCCTCAATATTTTCTCCTCTGACTTCAGACTTGCTTGATAGGCATCCTCAACAGTTTTTAGACTTAACAAGCTAATCTCATCCTGTATTTCATACCTTAACCCATTTACATATCTAGCTATTTTTTCCACATCATCTTCTACATGCCCTGTTCTAATACTTAATCTATAGAATTCTTCTATATACTCCTTAACATACATTCCTTTCTGCTTCAAATTTTGCATTTTCTTAAAAAGATTCAAATGATAGTCTTTAGGTAAAAACTTGGCTTTCAATTTACTTACCATTTTATCCCATTGCTTGATCTTAGATTTCCCTTTCCTCGTTCTTGATGTCTGTACCTCATCCCACCAGATGGCTGCATCACCCTTCAATCTGGTGACTGCAAACTTCACCCTCTTATTCTCCTCAACCTCTTCATAGTCAAAGTACTGATCTATGGATCTGATCCAATCCATAAGCTCCTCCGCATTTAGACTCCCTTCATACATAGGAATCTCCATCTTGGGTTTTCTTCCAAATTTTGCCAGTATCTTGAGAACTTTGGCGGTTTCATTGTCTTCTTCTACTTCTCCCACATCTGCATCAAATTCTTCTAAAGAACTCTCAGCTCCATCATCAGGCGCTCTTCTTTGGGCTATCTCCATTGTCTCCATTCATGCACGCAAATTCCGCACTTCTTCTAACAGAATTTCATTTGGTTATGGTCTTCCTCGACCAATTCCTCTTCTTGGTGGCATCTTCGCTACAAACACCTCTTTCTTTTGCTCTAATACCAAAATTTTTCACAGCGGCAACAATGGAATTAAAAAAAACTCACAATGGGTCTTTCAACTCAATAGTCACCCCTTGTGCTTATCAGAACCGAATATCTTTGAATTGGCTTAAAAATATTCTTTCCTATTTCAAGTTCCGATATATTCTTTAATCCATTCAAAACAGTGTTGAACGCCCTTTCCGACAGAAATCTGTGTATTTTCGCGCCCAGATCTGGCTAATCGGACGGCTCTGATCAATTCGCAAATCGGCAGTCGGCAATACGCTTTCAACTTTTATTATTCACCACAGTTCTAATGTGATGCCAATCGGCAATCGCAAATCGCAGTGGATAGATGTCACTTCCTGTAAGCGATGCAATATCCACGGACCCGATCTCAATTCAAACAAATTCTATAAACTTTCACATCCAGTTTCCATTGTCAAGTGATGCGATATGGAACACCTTTCCGGTCTGATGTGATGGGTTTACACAGACCCGATGAGTCATAAGATCAACCAATATATCTTTTGAATCCGCTCAAAGGTTTCGCTAAGTGTTTTTTCACCAATTCTATGTGTTAACGACTTTTTTTGCTCGCGGATTCAAACTATGCTAGGTTTTCCTTAACACAGTAATTCTTACAGTTTAGAATAAAAAGACACAGGCCACAACCACTTCAAGCAATTTCATGGAAAAACAAATGCTCAAAACCCCACGGCTCATCATACAATGACGCACACAACATTAATTTTATTCATAGTATACAGAAGAACAGAGTCTCGGCCTTAGGCCCAATTACACAAGGAAATGACCTCTATTACACACAAAACATAGTCAACACACTCACTCTAAATTCTCACTCCACTCCAAGCCTCTCCAATCTCTCGGTCATCGCATTTTTCCTCCTTTTATTACTCAATAATTTCTCTAAGAAATCTAACAGCAATCTCCTATTTTCTTTAAAGATTTAACTGCAATCTTCTATTTTTTAGCTTCTCTTGCACACCTATACTAACAAATCTTATCTGTAAATATAAAATAAGACAATCTCTCACTTATTACAATAATGAATTATAACAAACTATTTGAGAAGTCCAACCTTCTCAATAAAATTGATCTTGACCAACAGTCAATGAATTTCACCCTGTGTAGCCACAACATGTGAACAAGTTTTCACATTGCTGGCTAATCTTGATGCTCGTGCATCAAAAATTTGCACCAACTATGCCAAAATTGGAATTTTTCTTTTTTATCAAGGGTTGGAGGCCTAGAGGGACACCTCAACAAGAATATTGAGCTTCTCTTTCTCCTTTGACTCAGTCAAAGCCCGAATCTTTGCATGGGCATGTTTGAGCTTGGCCCTTGCAATCCTATTTCTTATGGCATAATGCTTTGCCATATTCCTCTAAATATTAGTGTCCTTCTTGGATTTCTCTAAAAATTTCTCTATATGAAAATTGGTTCTCTCAAGCCAAGACTCTCTGTCTCTGTCAATCTCTATGGCAAGCAGCTCACTTGGAGTAAGTTGCTCTGCCAATTCTGCCTCTTTTTGCCTTTCCCGGGCTAAAGCCCTCTTTAGTCCCATGGTCCTCAGTCTCTGTCTAGGAAGATGATCTTCCTCATCATAACTGACATCAAATCTGCCCAAGGTCTCATCCAGCAAAGCCTTGGCCTTTCTGACCTCTCTTTGAGCTCTGATTTCCCTGACCTCATTGATTGTTTGTTTTATCTTCAATTGTTGATTCTCTAGCTCAAGAAATTTAATCACATTCTTGCTCTACCAAGATTAGCTTGAAGCTCACTAATCTTGGCATCTTTGTTTTTGATCAATGCAATGGTGATTCTGACCTCATCCTCATCATCAAGGTCAATCAAATGAAACTCCTGCTCAGTTTCATGTTTGTCCTCCTCCTCAACAGTGATATGCTCTACAGCCTTTTCCTTGCCCTTTTCCACCTGTTTTGTTGATGAAGAAGGCATGGCCCCTTTCACACCATGTGAAGCAAACACATGCCTTTGGCCTCTTTGATATGTCAAAGGAAATGTCTCAATGTTAATCATTTTAGTGCCAACTGCTACATTGTCCCTTTCACTGCTTAGTGATCTAGTATCATGATGTGACGGTGAAGGTTTATAGAATGGTGATGTGAAAGGATAAACATGAGGTGAATGGATGTGAGTGGGTGGTGATGTATGAGCAGCGATATTTTATGGAGAAGGGGATACGGGAGGATGAGATGATGAAGGGATATCGTGCTCATGATGAATAGGTGGTGTTGGGGTTCCCATGTTTTGGCCAAGTTGACAGAGACCAAAAGATGAGACAACATAGAACCACTTTGGGACCTTAGGATCTAGCCCTCCTAGGTCCAGAGAGGGATCTCTCTATATGAGTCAAAGTATATGTCTTTGAGGCTCGGATGTTATGATTTTAGGCTAGTTATAGGCCCAGGGTTGTTGGTTTGATTGTTTGTGTTTGGTTGGAGGGAATCAGGAAAAGAAGGACCAATATGAGACAAGGATGAGCAAAGAGGAAGCTTAGGCAGAAACAGATAACTCGAAGAACATCAAATCCATTGGGCTATGGAGTCAAGAAAGGATTTATTTGTAATCAATGTGCAAGCTTTCATTTGGGCTAGTCATCTAGAGCATTTGGATCTTAAAGGATGATTGGTGGAATGGGACATTAAGGACAGAAAATGAAGGAGGAGAACCAACCAACTCTGTCTATAGATCAGGCCAGAGGTCATTTAACTCCAGGCCTACTTGGACAGAATTAGAGGTGAAACAAGGGATCTTGGAAAGGTTTAACTGAGATGGAAAGCTCCTACTGGACAGGGCTAACACTAATCCCCAGTGTCCCCAAACCTTCCAGCTAAATCCTACCAAAAACATCTAAACATGGACTTCATCAATTCATACATCAGAGAGCAGGCAATATCATCCACTACACTGGTTAAATCGATTAAAATCAACATTCAGATACACATATAAGCAGAAAACACTGAGGTAGGGAGAGCAGGAAACATAGGGCACCTATCAAGGGTGAATCCTATATTATACTTATGTTGCCTACCAGTAGAAATGAAATGAAATGGAACATAACGTAAGAGCAAGTCAATCACAAATACAGAGAAAAAGGAAACATCACCAGCTGCTTTAGATCAGGATCCAAAGAAACATGCTTGTCATATTAAAAACAACACCAATTAGGTACATCGTAGCCCATAGCTTGAACATTCAGTCTAAATACATCTAATCTCATTCTATCTTACAATATACATAGAGAACTTGTCTCAAATCGAAACAATGCTTGCGTTCCACTGATTTCTCATCAACAACCGTTACAATGTTTCCTTCTGTGTTTTATAGCAAAGGATGAACCTAAGATCGACTGAGAAGGTAGGTGAAAATTAAATGTATCTTTAAACACAAAAATGAATGCAGGGCCGAAGCCCGTTCTGCTTGACATGCTGTATATCTAATCTCTGTCACCTTCCTTGTGAGAGAATGATCTGCTCCAGATTTGATCTTGACATCTTTGGCTGAAGTACTCCTGGATGATTTGAACAAAGTGAAATAAACTGCTAGAAAAGTCTGTCTCATAAATGTCTGACTATTTTTTGAGCTGTAGTCCGGTGGAAAACTCTTCAGGGACATGGTGCATAATAAAAGTTGTTTGGGCGCCATGTACTTGATGAATAAAAAACATTCTACCGACTAAAAACCCTGATATTACCTTTTGCCTGCGCTCAGGATCCTTTGATCGATCCTTGGGGTCTGTGAACTGATGTTTTGCCTCTTAAACACCGATTAAGGCTCAAGATCTTCATTATCGTGCCTTAATCCCTTGTCCTCGCTCTGAACCATTCCTTATTTTCTAACCTTGCCATACTGCGCTTTAAATGATGCCAGAAAGTTCCTCACAGGGCTCGAAGTTTGCTCATTTAATAGGAACCCCTATCTCCACCTTCCCTGGTACTTTTCCATAAATACAATCCGCAGCAAAATGGTTCTCTGTGATTTCTTGTTGCGACAGAGACTGTGTGTTAAGGTGGTCTTTTCTCCTTGAAAACCCTGCAAGAACAGCAAACATCGTCAGGAAAACACAGATGGGGAGACGGAGGTGGTGTGAACGGATGGGAGGATCGTGCAATCGGTGATATGGCGGAAGAAAACGCAGAAGAATGGTGAAAAACTGCTCTGGTAAGGTTGGCAGACATTGCAGAATGAAAAATGCATGAAAAACATTAAAAAATGCGAGGAAGGGACATTATATGCGACGGAATGGTTGACGGGTACGGAACATGCATGTGGCGCGACGGGGTGACAGGGCGAGGCGAGAGACCGTGGAATGGTCGACAACGCATGAACAGATCTGGGCTGTCGATCGGGCGGAGATCGATGGCAGGGAGTGGCAGAAGGCGGACCCACGGACACGATGGACGAGCGTTAAATGTTGAGCAGCTTCAGGAGATGACAACCGTTGGATTTAGCACGTAGGATCGGACGGCGATGATTGATTCCGCTTCCCGTCTATCATCTGAATGATAATGCGTGAAATAGAAGCGGTTTCAAGATCGTACAGGGGACGCGTGTCGACAGACGTGTGGAATCGCTGGGTTTCGGATTAATACCGCCAGTTTCCCAACGGTGGTGCGGAATTTACTGGCGGGTTCGGAGGATGACGTATGCAGGCAGGGTCCACTGTTTCGGGCGCGCTCCGCACCGTCGGATCCAGATCTTAACGGACGGCGGAGATTCATCGATCAATCCAAATATATAAAAACCCACAAATTCGCGTTTGCAAAGGTTTTTCGATGATTTTTCGCCCGGAGAAAAGGTTGGAGGGGCTAAGCGCCTAGCGGATTTGGCGAGTGGTCCCGACGCTTGGGCATATGGACGAAAAGGGTGTGGGGGCTGATGGCGAAAGGGGCTAGGACCCAAACTCATAAATTTCACCATTTTAACTCATTTCGAATGCAATTTCAGGCCCAAGGGAGGTAACGATAGAAGAATGAAGGGTAGAAAGGGCTAAACCAGGGGCAGGAATAGGATTTAGAGGGGATTGTGGGCATGAATAAGGAAAATATTGAGTGAGGAAGGGGACTTTGACCAAAGGGAGAGGTGACAAGAATGTTGGCATTTGCAGGGGTATAAAGGGCAATAATGGGCCTTTTTGAGGAATGAATCAGCAGAGGAACCATATGTTAGGCATAGCACACAGAGACTCCAAGGAGGATGAGATTTCAGGGGAAAGGAAATCCTTGGAGGATCCAGAACAAACTAGCCCCCAGCTTGCTTGCCAAGAATTTCATAGGGGGGCTAACAGGTGGGGTAGTGAAAACCTCATTGGCAATGAATGCATCCCATGGAATTTTTTTCTGCTAGATTTGATGCATGACCACCATCTTGATGATTGAATGATGAAATAGGCTCTGCATTTGCTGATTTCAATCCCTCTTTTGCACAATTTAGGCCATATTTTCAATGCTATGGAAAAGATAATATGGTATGTGTAGCATTCTAACTCTAGTGAAATTCATAAGAAGACAGATATGGTATGAATAGAAGCGGGAAAACCTCCCCTCACAAGTGAAATACTTCATTATTATCCTCATCATGGGCACATACCGGTCAAGAAGATGAGAAAAGGGGAAAATGGACTTGTTGTGATCTTTATACCTAGGTTTGATGTAGGGTTCAAAATAACTCATGTCCAGGTTTGCTTGTTTAAACCACCTCTCTCCCACACTAGGTATCCCTGTAGTAGCTGCAATGGCATTGGTGGACATCTCAAATGTAACTCTAGCAAGATTGACCTACTTGTCATGTAGATTGATGATGAATAGTCTTGTTAACTCCGAGTGATTTTGGACTTGCTGCACTCTCTCACAAAACTCAAAGCAACCCACATGCTTAAAGAAAGAAATAGTGAGAGGAGAGGTCATGAGTTCCCTTGTGGTGATGGGTTCAAATCTGCTTATTTTCCCTCCCTTGTGATCATTTCTCCTTGGTATTTGTTCCTCACCAACAATGCCACTGTCTTCTTCTTTTGACATCTTTAAACTCTGTTTTGTAAAAACACTAGGGTGCAAGTGGAATGAATCAGGGGAAGGGGACTCAGATGACTAGCTTAAAATATGAAGGGAATGAGTGTGAATGAAGGGAATGAATGTGAGTGAAGGGAATGAATGAAAGGGAATGTGTGTAGGGACAAACTAGATGAATGAAAACCCTAAATCAATGTAATTACCCTTTCTGTGACTGATATTTCTTTTAGGAAGATGAAACAAGGGTAAAATCAGTGATCACAAGCTTGTAATTAGGGTTTTATTATGGTTACACTTCAATTCATTTAAGGATGACAAAATAGATTAAAAACAAGGTAAAAATGTGTACTTACTGCTTTGAGGGCTATTTGGAAGACTTTGAAAAAATTTGGAGAAGATTAGAACTTGTTTGGGTTCATAGATCACTCAATTGCCTTCTCTGGCTAGGCGCGCAGCGCCACTGGCAAGCGCAGCGCAATGCCTCTGCAAACGTGCAGCGCTGAGCTCCAGGTGCTCCACGCTAGTGAAAATTCTGTTGAATATTTCGGGCAAGGGTGTAGTGCCAAGTTCCAGGCACACAGCGCCAAGTGTTGAACGCGCAGCGCTAGGAAACTTAGCCCAAATTCGCTTAAAAACTCACAAATTTCTTCTTTTTTTGAATGCTCCTGATGTTGTGAAAGGAAACAATGACTCATTTGAAGTGTTTGATGGGCTTTTATAGGCATGTGGATTTAATTTAACTTTAAAAACCCACTTTCTAATGTTTGAAGTCTTCTTCCTTTTATCATTGATACTCTTTGACATTTTTTGCTTGCAAGTTGTTGAAGTCATGGAGTTGGCTTTTCATTTGCTCACTGAGGCTTGACATAATAGCTTTGACAGCTTGGGATCAAATTATTACATATAGTAGGATAAAATTACATTTGAAAAAATAAAATAAATTACATAAGTGAATTTTTATCAAAATGACATTTTGATAAAAAGTCCTAAAACTGAAAATACAATCTTTGAAGTAAAATGAAACCATCATGAAAATATTGTTTCAATCCCTCTCATACTTGTGTGTTGACTTCATTGGAATGATAGAAAGACCTTGAAAAATGCAAAACCCTAATGACCTAGTGAAAATTCTTTTGACTTGATTTTGAATGAAATTTTGACTTAAATATTTTCAAGTGAAAACAAAGCATTGTCATAGGTTATTATGCTCAAAGGGACATGGGAATGAGTCAGAAATATGAATCTTGCAAGGAGAAAAATTTTATTTGACAATGAAAACCACCAGCAGAGAAAAATTATTTCATTACCTAACGAAATGATAAAAAATTTATTCGATGTGAGACACCTAAGATGCACATGCAAATGTGTTTTGATCCCTAGTGGAAGTATGCAAAGACTAACACTAACAGGCGGTGGAGAGGATGATAAAAATCCATCATCGTGGCATCGAGAACATATGTTTGATAATTCAGTGACTCCCCGCGATGTTGGAAAACTGAATGGCTTGGTAATCCCAAAGCTGTATGCGAAGAAATATTTTCCACCGTTAGTGTCACTTCTCCTTCCTTTTTCGCGCTCGATTATTCCCACTGGCACCTCCAAACAACCCTGGTCATCTATTCATATTTTTTCTCTTCTGCGGTGTTAAAAAATATTCAAACACTCCCCGTCGAGAAATTTTTTTGATATGTTGTCCAAACCGTCATTGAAACACTTCTCCGTCGTAGTTTTGGTGACCAACGGGTCAACAATCACGTTGGTAGCCAAACAATGGGAATCGTTGATTAGTGCAACCTTTATGAATAACAGCCTTATATATATTAAAGTTACAAAGTATATATAATTAATTAAATTATTTAATATAACTAATTAATTAATTATAAAAAAAAAGGGAATCCAAGGGAATATTACTAATGAGCTCAGATCGAGATGAGACAATTGACGAATTATATATATCGAATTGGAAAACACAAAGTGAAGAAAATTGTCATCAATTAAGCTTTGAGGACAAATATTTTTGAAGAAAGAGGAAATGTTACAAATATAGATTATATAAAATAACATGAATATAATTAAATAAATATTAATCATAGTTATAGTTAATTAACAATTACTTAAAGAAGAGGCATGTCTCAATGGATATGCCCGATCATGAAAGGATACCTGCCTAGGTATATAATCAAGGCCTCATTGTAAGATTTATCATCACTTATACATTTTTATATAATAAATTATTATTACAAAATGCCTCTTGTGTATTTTTACATTTAAGTCAACAAACCTACAGTTGTGTTGCTTTAGTCTCAAACAAGCACCCTGAGTTTTGCGCAGCAGGATCGACAATTATCTCACTGGTTTGGGCTTCATCAAAAATGAATCGGATGTGAACCTATATAATATTTTGGTAGAAGGTAAATTGTTTATCAATGTTTTATATGTTTATCATTTAATATTAATATGTGTCGAGCAGTTAATCAGCTCTTGCAAGGAGGACCTTGCAAGGGAATTTGAGATGAAGGGCATGGGTCTCGTGTGTTGGAAATATTGAGAGGTGGGGTGAATTAGTATTCCTTTAAATTAGATCACTAGTTAATCTTCAATTATTATCAGCGTTTGTACAATGATAGCAGCAAACAAAAGGAACACAAATGCACATAGTTTTTAAGGTGGAAACCCACTCCAAGACAAAAACCACCTAATGATTTTCAAATAATTCTTTAATATTCAACTCCAATTGAAAATAAAGCTCCAACTTCCTAGAATCTAGAAAAGCATTCTTCTCCAGCTCCCACTGGATGGACACTCCAATGCCCGAGATTCTTCAGTAGTCAACTGAACAGATGCCCCAACACCCAATGAGCTACAACTCACCCTAGCACCACCCTACCACCCTATAGAAGAATAAAAGAAGAATGGACTCTTGTACCAGGGAAAATGGTCCACTTTAAAATGATATAGAATGATGTAGAAGAAGAAGACACACTAGACTATAACCCCAACTATGACACAACCACCTAATGATGATCCTAAACCTCTCGACACTGCCTCTTCAACTCTTGCCAGATAGACTCTAGAACAATTTTTACAATAATGTATTTATAATGACTTAGTACAATGATACCTTTACAGTGACTGTATGCAGTGCTGCCCACTTGAAGACTTCATGCGATGAAATTATTGTTGCTTTTATGCACCTTGGTGGTTTCTCTTTTCATTACTTTCTCTCCATCTGTTGCACCTTTCTTTGCTTCTTTGCCCTAGCCTGGCCCATAAACCCTTGCGATCTAGATTTTTCTTGCCTTCTAGGAGCTTGATATTGAATCTGGTGTATCTACGGTATTTCAGATCCCCAATATCTTATTTTAGGTCTTGTACTATAGTAGTCATACGAGTCTTCTTTCTAGTTCTTCAATTCTATAGGTCTAACCCAATAATTTGGATTCTTGAGAGAGAGTTATGCCCAATTTCTCACAATGCCTTAATTATGGGTTGTTTAAGTAGAGTGAACTTGTATGACGTGCCACGTGTCACTGTTTCTTCATTCAGCTCTGAAATTGATAAAGAGAAAACGAAAGTTCGTGCACTATTTGTGAATTTTTACATAATTCCAATCCGATACTCAGAGAGAGTGTTATGACGATTTTCCCAAGGTCACTTCTTTGAGATGAATTTCAGGAGCCTGCAAAAACACTGACTTCCATAGATCATATCTCCAAAAATATTGCGCACCTTGATCTAAAATTTTCATAGGAGCTTCCTCAGGATTTTGTCTTCACCTCGTAAACATTTCAGCTTCTAAAACTTTGTAGAAAAAATGTTAGAGTGAAAATTCCACGATGACCTGTTTCAGATGCAGAAATCCCTTACATAAAGAGGATATGAGGATCACAATTTATATAAATTCTTAGGTTGAGAGGGGATTCAACAAGTGAACGTGGGAGGGATTTTAGGAGCTTAAAATATATTAATTAGGACTTTTCAATGACCCATGCCACAACCCCATGGGGTTTTAGCCCACTAACTAGGGTTACAAACTTCAAACATAGGCACAGTGGAAGCGAGCGAAATTATGTGGATGACCATATATCCAACGGAAACATCTCGACAAGTAGAAACCATAAAAATAATTCTTGACCCAGAATATATTAATTTGGTAGGTCAAAATTCCCATGAAATATTGGGGTAGCCCCACAATTAACATGGGAGGAGAGCAATGACAGCCATTGATCAACAATATCTCCCTTTGGCCGTGATGGCAACACAAGTACTCCCCTAACGATCATGACACCTCTTCCTACAACATTCTCTCCCCCTTTTTGGCTGTCAATGGCAAAGGGTAAATCCCAAACCCCATGACCATCATGCTGGAGACTTGTACACACTTCCAAAACCCCAGCATACAAACGATACCTTGAACCCTGTACACACTTCCACACCCCATTTATATCATGAATAAGGAAATTCTAATGAGAACTTGGGAGAATCCCAAGCTTCTGGCGAAGATATTCAAATGCTTCACAAGTACTCTCACGATCATCAACACTTCCTGCCCAATTTGCATCTGTAAAGGAATGAATAATGAGATTGTTACCCTTGGGATACCACAAGCCATATTCTGTTATTCCCTTTAGATATCTAAGAATTATTTTGATGGCAATAATATATGATTCTTTTGGTGTTGCTTGGAATCTTGCTACTTGTCCAACTGCTTACATAAAATCTGGCTGGGAGGCCGTTACATATATAAGAATACCAATCATAGATCTGTACAACCTTTGATCCACATCCTTAGATGAGCCGTCTATGCTCAATTTGCAACTTGTTACCATTGAAGTAACGATGGGTTTGTAATCTTCCATTTTAAATTTCTTGAGAATTTCATTGATGTACTTGGCTTGACATATAAATATTCTTTTCTCTTGCTGAGATATTTGAAGCCCTAAGAAGTATGTAAGCTCACCAGGTAAAGACATCTCGAAATCACTTTGCACCTTTGTAGAAAACTTCTTACTTAGTCGATCATCATTTCTACCAAATATTATATCATCCTCTTCAGCTATTAGACATGCTTTAGTTGCTTCATCCACAACATATATGTCTTTTGGAGCTCGACATGCTGTTGCCACAATTTCACCAGACATGCCTTTCTTGATTTCACATTTTGTGGAGTTGAATAGTATTGTGTGTCCTTGATCACACATTTGTCCAACACTGAGCAGATTGTGATTCAAGTTTTCAACCAATAGAAAATTCTTGGCTAGAGCATCTTTTCTTCCGAGAGTGATAGTACCTGATCCTATAACATTTGAAGATCCATCATTTCCAAAGGACATAGTTCCATACTTCTTCTCTTTCAGAGATACAAATTAATTTCTATCTCCAGTCATATGCGTTGAGCAACCGCTATCAACATACCACACATCTTTGTTGTTTTGAGCCTTGAAAGCGAGAGCACAGTTATCAGTCTTCTTGGTTTCCGCATTTTGTTGAATTGATTGACTTTGAAGATTCTTGGAAAGTTTTCGAGTGGGTATTCTACGTCTATGTGTCCAAGATTTAGAGCATTTGTAACATTACGTTATTATTTCTTAAATGTTCAAATATATTAATGTTTCAACGAGCCACAGGAGAGTTCATTTTTGATAGATCTCCTAGAATTGTATTCATTCATAGAGGTACGTGTGACATTCTACCTTTATGACCAAATTTTCCACTGAATAATAGTATCATAAAAATTATCTTGGTACCTGGATGGAAATATTCGTCGAGGAATTGTCTTCCAAGGTTGTTCTTGCGAATCTTGTCCAATGAAGTCTACATGCATGTCAGATCTCATAGGTTCATTGTATTTTGTTGTAGAAGGTTCTCTTTCTTCTTCTTTGTAACCGATGCCAGTTATGTCATTGTAAGATCGTTGATTGTTGATGAGTTATTTCAATGCCCTTGAGCTATTGGCATAGTTTTGGATAGTTTTTCCTTTCTTCACTTCCTTACGTAGCGAGACTACTTCGGCTTCTAATTCTTCCTTTTCTTGGTTGATTTCTTCCAACTTCTTTTGAAGTGACTCTTCAATGTATTTATGTTCTTCGAAGTCAATTTTGAGACCTTGAACTTGTTCTTCAAGAGTATTGGAATGGATCTTCTCTGCCTTGAGCTCTTTTATAAGTTTGATTGCTTCCTTAGAAAAATCTTTTATGGTCAATCCTTCTTCTTCGTTGTTTGATACATCTCGTTTATTGTGTTTGGCCATAAACAATACTTTCTCATTGGCTTCTTCTTCGCTGTCATTGTCTTCATCGGATGATGAGCTATCTTATTTAGAGAGAAAGTTCCTTTTGGATTCTTGCTTGTTGAATTTATAAAAGCCTTTCTTTCCTTTTGAGTTACCATCACTTATGTTCGGACATTTTGATGCGAAATGCCCAACCTCACCACAGTCGAAACATATCAATGAAAGTTTACCTTTGAATTTTCCCTTACCAATTTTTAGTTTTCTCATAAAGTAAGAATATTCTTCATCTGAAATACCTTCTTCATCATCTCCCTTTTCTTCACACTTGCAGGTGCATGTCTTTTCAATTGAAGGTTGTTTGTCCTTATGGGTTTTCTTAGATGTAATGAACACAGTTTCTAGATGCGAAGTACCCTCTTCTTCATCAAGTCCAATTTCATATGCTATGAGAACTCCATGTAATTCCTCTTTGATGAGTTTGTCCAGGTTTGCACTATATTCTAAGACCGATACCATTGGGTTGAATCTCCTTGGTAACGTTCTAAGAATCTTTCGTATAATAGTCTTCTCGTCAACTGGCTCTCCCAATCCTTCCAGAGTATTGGTTATTTCATCAACGTAGGTATGCAGGGTAATGTTTGCAATCTTCTTTCATTACGAGTTGCTCAAATTTTTCTCTATAGATTTGAAGCTTTGCGTCTTTGGAAATTTAAGGTCACCTACATATATATTCTCAAGCTTGTCCCATACATTTTTGGCAGTTTTGCAACCCAACACCTTATGATAAGCAGATTCAATAAGTCCACTGATAATAATATTCTTTTCTTTTGCATCATTTACCAAATTCCTCTTACCTTGTTCATCCATGGTTGATGTAAATCCATTTTGAACAGTGTCCCATACTTCATAACCTTGCGCCAAGATATATACCTCCATTATTCCTTTCTAGAGTGCATACTTATTTTCATTGAACAAATGTACACCATTCTTGGTATGCTCCATGACCTCCTTCCAACTGTTAAACTATTATTTAAGGAACCAAGCTCTGATACCCATTGTTCAAATACTAAGAGGGTGAATCGGTATTCCTTTCAATTGAAACATTGAATTAATCTTCAATTATTATCAGTGTTTGTACAATGATAGCAACAAAAAAGAGGAACACAAATGCACACAATTTTTAAGGTGGAAACCCACTCCAGGACAAAAACCACCTAATGCTTTTCTAATAATTCTTTAATATTCAACTCTAATTGAAAATAAATCTCCAACTTCCTAGAATCTAGAAAAGCATTCTTCTCCGACTCATCCGACTCCCATGGATGGATTTCCCAATGAGATTCTTCGGTAGTTAACTAAACGGATTCCCCAACACCAAATGAGCTACAACTCACCCTAGCACCACCCTGCCACCACATAGAATAATAAAAAAGAATGGACTCCCGCGTACCCGGGGGAAAATGGTCCACACTTTTCAATGATATAGAATGATGTAGAAGAATGAGACACACTAGACCATAACCCCAACTATGACACAACCACCTAATGATGATCCTAGACCTCTCAAGGTATGCCTCTTCAACTCTTGGCAGATAGACACTAGTACAATTTTTACAATAATGTATTTACAATGACTTAGTACAATGATACCTTTACAGTGACTGTATGCAGTGCTACCCACTTGAAGACTTCATGTGATGAACTTCTTGTTGTTGTTCTGCACCTTGGTTGTTGCTCTTGTCATGCTACCCTCTACTGCATCTTGCTTTGCTTTGCTGCCCTAGAAAGTCTGGTCCTTTGCAGCCCTTGAAAACACATGATCTAGCTTTTTCTTTTCCTTCTAGGAGCTTGATATTGAATCTGGTGTATCTTTGTTATTTCGGATCCCCAATATCTGATTTTTGGTCCTATAGTAGTCCTTTGAGTCGTCTTTCCAATGCCATAGGTCTGACCCAATTTTTATTCCTGAAGAGAGAGTTATACCCAATCTCTCACAATTCCCTAATTATGGACTGTTTCAACAGAGTGAAATTGTACAGTGTGCCACGTGTCATTGTTTCTTCATTCGGCCCTGAAATTGATAGAGACAAAACTACAATCTATGCACTATCTTCCATTTTTCACGTAATTCCAATCCAATACTCATAGAGAGAGTTATGATGATTTTCCGAAGGTCACTTCTTTGAGATGAATTTCAGGAGCTTGCAAAAACATTGACTTCCACAAATAATATATCCAAAAATATTGTGCACCTTGGTCTAAAAATTTCATAGGAGTTTCCTCAGGATTTTCTCTTTGCCTCATAAAAAATTCAGCTTTTGAACCTTTGTCAAAAAAACTTTAGAGCGAAACTTCCACGATGACCTGTTTCATATGGCAAAATCCCTTACATAAGGAGGATATGAGGATCACAATTTATATAAATGCTTAGGTTGAGAGGGGCTTCAACAAGTTAATGCGGCAGGGATTTTAAGAGCTGAAAAAATATTAATTATGACTTCTCAATGACCCATGCCACAACCCCATGGGGTTGAATCCCACTAACTGGGGTTACAAACTTCAAACATGAATATCTCTCAAACCTTGAAGAATTACGTGGCGTGCCATATATCAATGGAAACATCTCGATAAGTAGAAACCATAAAAATAATTCTTTACCTAGAATATATTAATTTGGTAGGTATTCATGCAATGTGGGGTAGCCCACAATTGTTTCTTGGGTTGACATCAATGACAGCCGTGATTAATATCTATAACTTCCTCAGATTGGAAGTATGGAAAGGCGATGGGGAACTGTTTGTCTCTCAATGCAAGTATGGAAATGAGATACTACATATATTCGACATGGAGAGTTGAAAACCCATGGATACACCTCTAGCGACCAACTAGAGCCTAAGGAGGATGGCACTTCAAGTGAGGAAATAGATGCCACCATTTATCGACAACTAGTGGGTTCACTGATGTATCTCGTGAACACACAACTAGATATGTGCTATGCGGTCAAAAAGATGAGCCATGCTATGGTTAGGCCATTCCAATTATTTTGGAAGGAAACTAAGCATGTTTTTCCGTACCTCAGAGGCACTTCCCAATTTGGACTATGGTACATACGGACAAAGGGAGTGAAGTTGTGTAGCTTCATAGATGCAGATTGGGTGTGGATTCCATCAGATCGAAAGAGTACATCAAGTGGAATTTTCAGTGTTGGATCCACAAAAATTTCCTGGTATAGCAGGAAGCAGAGATATTTTGCACTCAAATTGGCAGAAGCAAAATACATGGCTGCAATTCAACAACATGTGAGGCAATATATATGAGAAATATACTTGTGGGACTATTTGGTCAAATGATGGATTGTTGGCTTGATGGGTCCTAGACCCAGGTTCAGATATGGTTGCGCAAACCAACAAAACCCACTATTACCAAACCTTTCAGCAACGATCTGCTGCATAGACTGAAGTCTCACCCGAGGAAATATTATGAGATGCTAGAACCAGGTTTCTGCATGCAAAGGGACTATGGATTGTGGTTGTAGGGCTTATCTTCTCTTCAATACTTATCATAGCTTCGCAGGATCATTATGCTAACTACGCAATCGTTGTTCAATGCTTCTATTTAATTAGCTTTTACAATGCACGTTCCTACTTTAACATGCATTAATCATCATAAGAACCCATAACCTTGACTTCGCAATGCAAATATTGATAAAAAACCCTAACTTGGCACAAATAACATCAAAATATAGATAAATAAAACATATAATTAAAGACGTAGATCTGTCTTCAAATTCTTATTTTATTACTTCAGATCTTCTCAATACAACACTTTCCACCCTACGCACATAGCTACAAGGGTCTACGCACTCAGCTGCGGACTTTCTAAGGTCTTTGTGCACTCAGTTGTAGGAGTCTTCCCTTTCACACAAAACAACAAAATACATATTCAATTTAATGTAACAATACATCCATATGCATTCTATGATATCAATAGATATCCCTAGACTCCTTATATAGTCTTTTATTTTACAATACCATGGTCTGAAAACCATGGGCAGAGCTCAAAGTATACAAAATTATCCCATCCCTTTACAAAATAAGGGGATTTGACCCACCCCAAAGCTCCAAAGACTCTAACATATCTGTGTGCAGCACGCTCCGCTCCTCAAAATGCGAATTCTTTTACAAAAAATTCAATATAGGGGTACCATGTCCAATAGGCCCCCAACACAAAGATGTGACTCATCCCGAATCACTTAGCCAGTGTGCCATGAGTCTTCACTTGGATGTTGCTCAATGCATCCTTCAGTGGTTGGAGTATCTCAGTGCACTGCTTCTCAACTTCTCATACTTCAATCAACAATTTCTCTGTGGTTGGCCCTGCGATGTTCTTAGAAACTTCTTATTGTGCTTGGTGCAGCGCTTTCAACTGTTTCTCTACAGCCTGTGATAGTTGACTAGCTTCTGCTTCCCAAGGTTGTATTCTAGCAGTGATAATTTGTTCCTTTCTGCGCAACTCATTAATCTGTCCTAGAAAAAATTTTCCCTCTTGGAGATGGGCATACCACTGTGAGGGTGCTAAGGCTCGCACTGTCACCTTGATGTGATCAAATTGTTCTAAATTTTTTCGGATTTCTACTTCAATATTTTTCACATGAGGGTCATTCTACAATGAGTCCCAGATTTCCATAACGTCTTTAAACAGTTGGTTGCAATATTTAACTGTGGATTCAATATTCGTAGTGGCAGCCTTAATATCTGTTGTGCGCTACTCCCTGACCTCTGGTGGAGTAGCAGACTGAAATTGCAACTGTAGTTCAACTATCTTCATCTGGAGCTCAAGTCGCACCTTATCGACTTTGGCCTTGGAGCCTTTTACTGTCATTGTGATTTTTTCAACTTTTTCCTCTAGTGATGCCTCGGCTTGAATATATATATCACGCAATTAGCGATGAACCTTGGTGATGGATTCCTCCAAATTTTATCTATGCGCAACTTCCTTGTCTCACTCTTGCACAACCTGCTTCTTTTCCTTCACCATCCTCTGCCTCTCTTTCTTAACATCCTGGATAACCAACAAGGTGCGCTGCTTGAATATATGCAATTCTTTTGTGTCGCCCTTTTCCAAGTCATACAACGCCTTCAAAGGGAGTGCAAAGAGGTTCAATATGGTATTATTATAGTGTGATGCATGCACTTGATTCTCAAGAATGTCAAAATGTATGGTTCCTGCGTGGATCTGTAAAGCTCGAATTTCAGTCGTAATTGCTAGCTCCTGAAATATTGTGATTGCACTAGCTGGTGCCCCGCTCGCTTGAGTCGTGCTCGCTTGATACCCACTCGCCTAAACCATGCTCGTTTTCACTACGCTCATCTGTACCTTCAATTCCTTGAGTCCCTTGCGAACCTCCGCCAATATGCCCTTGTATTGGTCCTCAATATTTCCCCAAAGATGCTTAGTGACTTGATGAACAATATCACCAAGTTGGTCGAAGTCCATTCAATGAGTACCAGTGACTCTGGGTCGGCAGACTTATTTGACTTCATATTTTTTCGGGCAAATCCGCGAGTGAGTTTCTGTCACCTCTTGAGAATGTAAGGGGAGGGGGGGTCTGTTGGATCAACAATCACGTCAGCGCCACCCTGATCATCACCTCCTCCTATCTCTTGATCATCTTTCTTCGTCTCTGACTCTACCTCAATCTCAATTTTATTATCGGTCACAAAAGTGACCTTCTTGGGCTGCTTCTGGGTATCATTCTTTCTAGTCTGCATTCCTGAGATAACTATCTTTGTGCCACTAGTGCCTGCCTACTCTGTCACTACTCCATATGTGGATGGAGTTAACTAATCACTTGGCCACTCACTTAAAATGCATGTGACATCATCCTCGGTCACCAAGTATAGAAGCTCATTTTAGACCTCTGTAAGGTCCTTCACACAGATGTGCACATGGTGAAAATATGCCTTAAAATCAAAAAACTTGGCGAAATTCTTCAAAAATACTTGGTGAGAGCCTTGGCTTCTAGCTGATCACCGTGCGCGGACTCATCTCAAAACCGACCCAAAATAATTTCCATCACCCTTGTTGGCTCCTTTGAATTCCACAACAAGGTATACCTCACAGCCTCGTAGATGTCTGGGTCCACAGTGGGGAATTGTGACTTATCAGGCTCTTTCCACAATGTTGACCACTCTGTGTCAACAACCCCATAGTAGTACACTCCCATTTTTTCAAATGGGATTTATCATGTTTGAGGTTTTCAGCTATTCAGATTTCATCATCAGTTGACAGTTTTATAAAATATGTAAACCCATTATGCATGTTTATAATGTAAATGATCTTAGTAAGATCATCATGTATGTAACAACCTAGGTAAGCCTAGTATTTTGGTGAGGATTTCTATCGTAGGAAGTTTTTCGTCTCACTGATTCATTTGTGTTTCTCGACACAAATGATCAGCAGAGTTTTCCCCTCCAACCTCACCCCAAAGATAGGGTGGATTTTTTCGTCAAGATACTAAGTGAGTCCTAGTGTTTTCTATTGAGTCTTTGTAAAATTAATTTGGGAATAATCCTAGCTAATTGGATAGATTATTTTATTACAAATTTCTTGGTCTGCTAGATCATGTTTTGAGTCACAGAATTGGGTAGTTATTTGAGGGTCTATTACGAATGGGTTTTCCCCCATCATGTATCAAATTGTAATAACTTGATGTAAAATATTGTAGTGCATGGTCCCTCATAGTTAGACACCATGGCTAAAGTATTAGAGGTTTGTAAAAATAATTAATCCCCTCATGAGTTAATTGATTAAATTTTCTGGCCAAATTAAATTAAAAATCTTGAGCTAGAAATTTAATTAATTTTATGTCCTAGGTAAATTTAAATTCTTCAAAGGAAAAATTCGTGGGTCTCTAAAAAAAAAATTTTTAAAGGGTCCGGGCCAAGGGAATATTGAAAATTTTGAGAAATTTTGGACCCTTGGGCCTTGATAGTTAAGTCAAAGTAAATTTTTTGAGGTAATTAACTCAAAATTAATATTTTTGAGTTAATTAAATAGGAATTAATTGAAATTTTCGAAATTCATCAAAAAATAATAATTTCGATGGACAAGATTAAAAGATAATCAAATCTTTTTCAACGGTCGAGATTATTTTGACAAGGATCAAGCAAACTAGCCGTTGGATAATTTACGTATAAATTAGAGGTCAGTGTCAGTCTGATTTTTTCATCTGATCTCTTGATCGTGTGCCTGTTCTTGAAGCTCTCCTGTACTACTTTTCTGGAATAATACAAACTAAGTCTTTGGGTTTTTATTTGATGGTCGTGTTCCTCTTCAGTATTTTATGGTAAACTAGTTCTTTATGTTATGTTGGTAATTATTTCCATGAATTGTTGATCAATGGCTCCTCTAGAGTAATCTATTGCACAAGTATCTTGCTTAGGTTACTGGATTTAGGGTAAGAATTTTAATTGGATTGAGTTAGCAGGTATCTCTAACTCTTGAAAATTTCATTTCTATCTTATTTCTATATTGATTTAACAATTTAACTTTAAGTGTGCAGAAATATCTCGGATTTAGAATTGGGCATTTGGGGAGGTCCTTGACTGGACCAGTTGACTCCCAAGGAAATAAGATCTGAAGAGCCCTCCGGATCTAATTCCCAAAGCCTATCTTAAGTTCTCTTTTTGCAAGGTTTTTCTAGGGCTTGTGCCTAAATAATAATAAAAATTATCTTAAATTTTATTGAATGTAACGTTAGATCTGGCTAGTAATAGCCTTAGATATTCAAATCTCGGAGTGAAGTCGGACTTACACTCCTCAGATCTGACAGATCTACATATCCTGTGCATAGATGTGTATTTTTAATTGTGTGAACATTTAGAATTTTTTTTAGTTCTGTTCAGTTTCCAGGTTATGGCTTATGGTCTTGTGCAGGTGACATTTGAGGATTTTCATAGAATTGTTTTTTGGATCTGAGACAGATCTAGGCCCTCGAGGGTAAGCTCTGATCTCAAGATCAAGATTTTTGTAGGGATATTCAAGTTCAATTTTTTAGATCTGAATTATACTCGGTGAAAAATTATTACTAGGCAAAGGAAAAATTCGAAATGATTTTTGCACCAGTTGTGTCTGCTTTTTTCTTGTTTGTTGCCTGCTACCCTCTCCTTTCTTTTGCAGCTCCTTTTCTTCTGCTCTACATCCTCTCTATATTTTTGAATCATCAATTTTTTTGAATTTCCCTTCTCCCTCACTATTCATTTCGGCTCCTCTAATTTTCTTTTGCTGCCATTGTCCTCATTTCCACTCGTTGCTGCATTTTCCTTCTGCATTCCCGTTGTCCTTTTTCCTACCCTCATGCAGCTCCCTACTCTATCCTCCTTAGCGATGCTTGTGCATGGCATAAACCGCATCCTTCATCCCCCATCTATGTAATCTCTCCTCACTTCTCTGACCCATCCCTTTCTTCCCCTCATTGCAGTTGCCTTCCCTTCCACGTGGGTCTACCTGCATGTTGGCCTTTCCTTACCTCTTGCTCGGTTTATTCCTCGATGCCCTTCATCCGCTACTCGAAGGCTCCTCAGCCTACGCTCTCCCATCCACTGCCTACCTTCACGCATTTTTTCCCTTCACGTTTTCTGTTGTTAATCTAACTCAACGCATATTAAACAAATAAAACAAAACACATAACATAACATTAGACTTTAATTTTATGACTTTTGATTTTAATATTTTTTAGGTTTGACCTTTTGACATTTAAAATTTTTAGCTTTTCATTTTTTTTAAAGGTTTTAGATTTGTTTATATTTTTATTTTTTATTTTTCATTAACTTTTAATTTTGTGAATTTTTTTTAAAAAGTTTCAAGATTTTAATTAACTTCTAACTTTCAAAAAATTTAAAAAATAAAAATGAAAATTTTTAATTAACTTTCAACTTTTGTAAAAAAATTCATTAACTTCTAATTTTTTAATTTTCCGGTGGTCTTAGGTGTCAAAAAGGAAGAATCTAAATTGTTCTATGGTCAAAGGTGAAATAAAATTTTTTAACATATCTAAAGTTTGACTATAGGAAAAAAAAAAAATCATGGATTGGAATACTTAAGAAAATCATTTAAATTTGGAATTGCTTGGTATTTAAATTTCATTTCTCTTTCATGGTTATCGCTTTCGAAAATTAAAGTGCTTAAGTCTCCATATGGTTTTGAATATTTCATGCTTAACATCTATTTAGATTGATTGTCGTTTAATTAACTATAACTATGGTTTAATTTACTTGAATTGATATTTATTGCATATTAAAATTTGAGAGATTTTCAAGTAATGGTAAATTGCATGTCCTTCTTTCCTAGATTGAGCATCTTTAATGTGTTTTCTTGAAGGTGAAGTTAAAAAAGTTTTGAAGATATATATATATATATTAGCTACAACTGCATTGGAGTAATAAGCTTATGTTTCACTGCAATTTACATTACATTATTGAAAAATATTATCTTTCAGTTTGGTAAATTGAACATTTATTTAAGAAATTAAATATTGTGGTTGTGGCTTAAGCATTTTGCTCTCATCTCGTGCATTCGCATTTTAGATTGGATTGGCATTTCATAACAGGATAATTGTCCATTCTAGCAGCAGTTGTTTATCAGCTACTTGATCCTAATTTCATAACGAGATAATTGACTCCATAAGGCACTAGTATCAAAATTTTAATCTAATCAAATATGTTAAATCTCATCGGATCTTAAACAACTACTTGGTCGCTTGACTGTGTCTCCTGAACTGGTTGGTTTCCAACTAGTTCTCTTTCATTCCATTTCTCTTAGCGTTTACCCCCATTATTCTACAGGGAGACAACTTAAATAGAGAAATTGGGGATCAGAGTGACAACTCTCAAATTGATCCATTGTCGCAATGCCTAGATATTCTGTATGACAACATTTTTTGGCACCGTTGTCGAGGACCAATTTATTGGACTCCAACTTTACGATGTTCATCTCTTTCTTTCTCTTCATCTTTCATCTCATGTGTTTGAGTTAGATTTCTTTTCGAGTGGCAACTCCATTTTCTTCATTTTCTACAGAAGTTTTTACTAGAAGACATCCAAGTAGCTTGGTTAATCCTACTCTAGATCCTAAAAAGGTTCTTAGAGTCAAATTACACATGCTCTCTTCTCGTACACGTCTTGTTAATCTTGGGCAGGAAGCTCTCTCTGATATCCATTATCTTTTATGTGATATTATTCAGCAATATCTCATGGATATCTATGCCCTGTCTAACTTTGCTAACATTCAGGGTTATCCCCATGATTTCCCTGAACATGGTATGGATAAGTTACCTACTTTTCAGGGAAATAATGCAGTTAGTGTCAAAGCTCACTTGTGTTCTTTCACTGGTTGGTGGAATAAATGGGCTAGAAATAACAATTTCGAGGATGTAAAGATGATCCTTTTTATTCTTACCTTTGAGGAAGATTTTATGGAATGGTTTATTGAAAAGCGTAATAATTCATTCGATTCTTTTGAATCAATTCTAAATGCCTTTAAAGATAATTTTGGAGATAAAAGGTAAGATAGGAATTTGGTGAAAGATATCAGTACCATAAAAAAGAAATAAAATGAAACGATTGAAGAATTTAACAAGAGATTTAATGGTATTATTAAGGAAATATCTCAAAATCATAGGCCTCTTGATGGATCTCTTCTAAATTTTTACATTAATGCTTTCAATTATGATACTTCATATTAGCTAAGATGTGCTAAGACTACTTATTATAAGGCTTTCCAATCTTTATTAGAAGAGCTTGAAAAGGACAAAAGGGCATCAGGGAAGTTTGAAATTCCTGGTTTTGATAGGGCTGCAACTAAATTGAAAGGGCCTAAAGGGAAAGAGGCTCAAGAATATAATGATGACCTTATGAAAAAATTAATGCAAAATCTTGAAATCATGGAGCTTAACCAAGAAAAATTAATCTCTAACCATGCTAAGGAAATAAGCACTTTGCAATCTAGGTTGGTCCAAATGGAAAGATCTCAAGTTCAAAATCCCCAACCTAGGAATCATAATAATAATCGAAGTAATAACACTTGGCAGAAAAAAGGTCAGCCTAGTGATCAAAGACCTCCTAATTTTCTTGAATCTACTAATATGGTTGATGAAGCTATGCCTTATTGTAGAGCTTGTGATTCTCTTCATGAGGAGGTTACTTGTCCCGTTGTTAAATGAATTATGAATAGTGGAATGTTTGGGGTGAGTAATCAGATAAATGTTGTTGGTAAAGAGTTTTCTTTGTCTATGGAAGATTGGATGGAAGTCAAGGAAAATAGTCAATATGTTAGGCCTTTCACATCTTCACATAGTATCAATAATTTTGGGCATGAAAAGGATTTGATGATTGAATTATTTGGTGAAAATCCTTCTCCAAATCAAGTTTTGGAAATTGCAAAGGAAAAAGGATTAACTTATCAAAGAAGGGATAAATATCAAGGTAATAATCAAACTCCCCTGTTGGAACGGGGACCCCTAACAGCAATTTTGATGTAATTTTGTAATATCTTATCATAGTTTAGTCTGGCGCAGGGGCTTTGGGGTGGGTCAAAGCCCCTAATGAATTGTAATGGGTCAAAGGGTAGACCAAGGGTCCACAAACCATGGTTTGTGGACCATAGAGTAGCGCAGGCTAATATAGTATAAATATATGGATAGATCGAGTCTATAAGTAAGTTTAGGTTAAGTCTGGATACGAATGTTGGATCTGTAATACTTGTTGTGCATATTTGTCTAGGTAAGGGCTCTTGTTGATTGTGTGCATGGAGACCCTAAATATTACTGTGTGTGGACCCCACTGGCTATGTGCGCGAGATGGTAAAGAGTCTGTAAGTGGAATCTGAAGTGTTAACAAATGAAAAGACCCTTTTTGTGATATCTGAGTATCTCTATGTTATGTTACTGGTTGCACTATATGTTGATTTCTGAGATTATGTCTATGTACCGAATACTGTTAGTTAATTTTTGCGCATGTGGATGTGATGCTTTAGAAGGGAATGAATGCATATATCTGGTTATGATTTTGTCACCTTGCTTCTGTTAACTTGTTATCTGATGGTTTATGAGCTTTAGATGAATCATTCTGACCAGTATATTGCTAATGTTTTATGGGTTAGGGCTTCGTCAGCGGGTTAGGGCTTCGTCAGCGCAGGCCTATTAGATCTGAAGGTACCCACTTTAATTAACTCCCTCTCTCTCAGGGTGCGGAAACCTGGTTCCAGCACTCTCCCATACTACTTCAAGTGAGACCTTGACCTGCGCCAGTAGGCCATTTTTGAAAGGGCCAGTATTATATGGGTTTTTGGTAAACCTTACATCTGAACCTTGATCATGACCCCTCAAACCAAAAAATGGTTCTGTTGTCGAGACCAAGAGAATTTTGAGAGAGAGATTGGATAATTCCATAGGGTCGTTGGCAGCCATTAAATCCTGAACTTGAGGACTAGTTTGAAAATCAGATTAAAAAGTTTTCCCTAAAAGAAAACAGAAGTAGGAAGCTATCTGCTGAAGAATGGAAGAATAAGTATATTTTTACAGAGGTACATGATATCTTCTTTGTAACCTTCTCACATGAACTATAGGAGTGGCTAGAAAGGTTAGCGGAATTCCAAACATGTTAGAAAGATGATCAGTTCGCGCAGTGGGCCCATGACTTGATCCAACAGTTGGAGAAGACTGATAACAAAATTACCTGAACTGTAGATCACTGGGTTGGTAGTGTTTTGGGTGGATTTGTAACTGAGTTTGCAGTTGATCAGTTTGTGTTCTATTCTAAAGGTGAGCAAAGGTTTTTCAAAGGATTTAAGGGAAATTTCTTACAAACGTTTTCATTGCTGATTAAGATGTTATTATGTGAAAAGGGTGTCTTGTGCAGTCACACTGAGTGAATGACCTCCGATCAGAGAGGAAGCACGACACAAAGCGATAAATATTACTGGGTTAATCAAGAAGGGGATAAATCATTATACAGTCCTCTGATGGATCTGCGTGATCTAAATAAAGGCAGGGTTGTGTACACAAAGACCAGTCCCCCGGCTACACCACCATCAAACTCGCGCAAAAGGTAAGAATTCTCTTACCCCACCTCTGCCACCACCTGAGGCCGACATGGCCGCAAAAATGAAGCTACCCACTTTTAAGTGTGTTGGGCATGAGGACATAGATCAATTTTGGTTTGTAGCAAACGTGGTATGGGTTGCGCAAAATTTAAATAATGATGTTGCAAAAAGAGTGCAACTATCAATAGCCTCTGAAGGATGCGCTCTGGATTGGTCCATGGGATACATTACTCAACATATGAATCCTACAATACAGGAAATGAAGGAAACCTAAAGCAGTGGCTCTGGAAAACTAAGTCCTATTCTCAGTATGTAGTAGATTTGAAAGATATGAAGCAAGGACCTACGGAGTTTGTTTGGGAAGCTGACCAGCGGCTGAAAAAAGTCATTAGTGATGGAGGATTTATTTATGAGGACAAACAGCATAAGGAATGGTTCATCGCCATGGTATTACCACATCTGCGCGGACCTATGGGTTAGCAGAAGATTGATTCACAAGAAGAGGCCCTGGAGATTTCCATGAAGCTATAAGTTGTGCCAGGGGACAATGCTCAATTTGGGGCGCTATAAATCTAGATCCAGCTAAAGGCGATGCACTTAGAAATTTAGAATTTGAGACGGGATCAGGGTAAAGAAGCAAGCACAAATTTCTAGTGCATACGTTGCAGAGTATCAGGCCACACCAAGGATTAGTCCCCTCTGTTGTCAGATTATATATAGGCTGGGGGACCAACTCCACTATGCCCAAGAGACACTGTTGGACCAAGCACCCCCACACTGTGGTGCACTGATTTTTGAGTAGCATGAAGGCATGATACATACCACTACCCACGATTAGGTGCCTATGTCACAGAACTGAAGCAATAGTGGTGCAGATTCTACTTGTCAGTAGGTAACGATGAGCACAACTACCGAACATATGATCTGATGATAGATAGGGGGAACCTATACAGGGTGCAGGCTAACCCAAATTTGTCGGCATCTCCCTCCGGGTGAGGAGGATCCCCTGCAAGAGGGTGGGGAGGAGCGAGAGGTGGAGGCGCAGGTCGAGGACGAGGGCAACTAATTTGCTACAAATGTGGGGACTGTAGTGCCCCGCTTTGGTTGATGGAAATTGATCCTTCATACTTTATTCTTTGAGGACCTCGGGTTGAGGATCTTGACACATGGCTCTATTATTAGTGGATTTGAAGGTTATGTATGTTCTCTATTGATATCATGACGATGATAGATTTGACGGATAGGTATGTTTTCTATTGATATCATGATGATGATTGATTTGATGGATAGGTATGTTTTCTATTGATGTTACGATGGTGATAGATTTGATGGATAATTATGATCTCATGATAACCATGATGGATGTGTCCCCTATGTTAGCTACTTACATTAGTTTCGGTTCACAATGAAAAACAATGTGAATGAATAGGTCATGTTGATGATGCTATTATGATAATTACTAACACTGAGAAACTTTTGTACCGATGATTATTGAGTATGACAGGAAACCACCAGAGGTATTGGCATACAATGAGTTGAAGACATCTGGTTTGATGGAAATTAATATTTTTTCTTTGAAATTATAAGTCCAGTTTGAAACTTGATATATATATATATATATATATATATATATATATATATATGTCAGTGGTTGCAAGAACAGGTTAATTTCTTGGTCAAATGACTCACATATGGGTGATGGGGTTGTACAATTGGATGGAACAACATGGGAGGGATGGGACAGTGTCCCTAATCTCACTCGCTAGAACTCCCGCTGTGACTTAGGCTAGAAGGGTCGAAACACCTTTTCCTTGAAGATCACGATGTCGTGGGGGCAGGTCCCAAATTTGGGTCGCTCACGAGGATTTTCTTGGGAGCGTGCATCAAAGCGGATTCCTTGATCCCTAGCACCATTAGTCTCACTATATTAGGTGATGTACAAGATGATAGTGGTCTATGTCATTACACCTATACTTTCCCCTCGTAGCCATTGGATGCTTGAAGGGCAAGTGGCATGGCACCCTTGGAACTTCAAGAGAAATTCTTGAAGGGAATGACTGATTTGGCACCCTTGGCATCACAAATAAAATGTTAGGCATGGCACCCTTGGAAATATGAAGGGAATTTCTTGAATGGCATGACCAACTTGACACCCTCGACATCATTAAATAAAGTAATAAATATATGGAAATTCTTCTAATTCATATCAAGTGATATATGATGTTAAAACCAAGGAAATTAAATCAAGAATAAAACTTAGGGTAAGGGAAGAATAGGAAGAAATAAAATATTTCACCATGAGAACTATACCCCCTTTCCATGTTGAAAAAAAAAATATTAAGTGGATAATGTACATAAGTAACTTAATTAGGCAAAATGGGGAAAGAGGGACATAGAGCTAAATATAAAAATTAATCATAAAATAGTTAAAAACTTCATTAACAGAAGAGGGTGGTGAATTAAAATAAGATTAATAAATTAATATTGGATAAATTTAGAGAACCTCCATGTGGCAAGAGCCAACATAAGAATATCCATCTAAGAGGAAATTTTAGTTAAATTAGGACCAAATATGAGATATATCAAATCTCCCTGCACCCTGTATAGGCTAATTAGGTAGTTAGGGGACCAAATATGAGATATATCAGTTAACTTTAGTAATAAACACAAATTAAGTAGTAGGAAAGGGGGAAATCAAGAGAAAACTAGGAGAACAAATAGGAAGTCTTGTTGGGGTGAGGAAAATACTATTTTAAATTAATATTTAAGTAAATGATTTTTGGAGAGTCTTGGTGAGAGGGTGACACATCAGTGGGTGAATAATCAAATTTTGGATTAATAAAAACAATTATTTATGCACGAAATGTCAAGTGTCACTTATGAAGCCTTCTATAAAAGAAGGGGAAAACTAAGGGAAAAGGACTTTTGCTTACCCTATTGTTGGATGTGTTATCACTATGAAGTTTCCAAGCGTTTTTCTAGGCATTAAAAAGAAATATCAGAGGTAACTATCAACCACTTTTGGATATTAGGATCTAGCATTCCTAAACTCAGAGAGGGCTCTCTCTTAATGATTTAACTTTGTTTGTTTAATAGATTTTAGGCTAGTTACGTATGCTTGTTTTCGGTTGATTTTTATTGATTGGTGGAATTAATGATTTAGATGAATAGTTCCTTTTCCATTTTCCATTGGGCTATGGAGTTAATATTCTTTGAAATAAGAACAAAATCAAATTATAAATAAAATGTTACATGGTAGGATAGGTGAGAAAAATCAGATCTCAAGGCTGAATGGTGAAGTGATTTTTCAATCGAGGTCAAGGAGAAATTAAGAATTCCTTAAACTATATAATGAAGATGGATGAAGAAGTCAATCAGGATCAAAGGGCAATTAAGAATTATATAAACTGGATATCAAAAGAAAACATAGAAATGTATAACAATTCAAAGCAAAGTGCAAAGTTTAAACAAATTTTGAAGTAAAATTCCTGTTATAACATTCAAATTTAGAACACATTTAAGTTCATGGAATATTTAGAAACCAAACATGAACAATTGAAATATATACTTCACTGAGATAGCTCAACACATGAATCCTGTAAAGAAGTTTCTTTATAACTTGTCCTTTTTGTCAACTGGAAATGGTACAATAACCCTAAGGTAATAGATCAATAAGCTATGGAAATATTCAGAAATCCACCCCTAATACTTCGAATGATGAAGTATTTATACAAATTATTACAAAAAATATCGTGTCAACTGACTATGATTTATTCAAGAAAAATAAAATATCTTTATGCAAAAAGATAGTGACACCTTTCAACTGACTAAGATGTGTCCCTGATTCTTTGTTTGTTGTTGTCTGTTTGTTGTTTCATCTGTATGTCTTTCACCTGTATGTTCTTCGCCTTTCATAGTAAATCACACAATTTTTACCATTTTTCTTCATCTGGTATTTTGATCTTCATCATCTTACAGTAAATCTCATCTGCCTCTGAATATTTTGCAAACGTGGGCTTATTCACAAAAAGGTGATTTACCTCATTCTAGAGGTAAAAGAAATTCTCTAAAGTTTGAAGGAGCACTTTTCATGTACGAACACCCTTCATTGAGGAATTGTTGGAAGTTTCCTTGGCTACTTCCATCATCTTCTTATCATAATCTTCATGTCTCATGAGTTTATCATTGATTACTAAAGGATTAGGCAGACCCTTTTGTCTTAATACATCAAATTTATTCATAAACCTGTTCACTGTGAGTTCCATAGTTTGACATTTGTCCTCAAGCTGTATCATCATATTTCTCTTGGAAATCATTTTCTTCACCTCTAAGATAGTCTCTGTTCTATCAGTTATCCCGAGTTCTTCAAATTCATGTTTTTTTTTTAATTTACAAATTTGATTATTTCAAAGGTTTCATCTGGTTTCTTTCCAAAATTGGCTTTAAATTTCTGAATTGCATCACCATCTTCCTTTACCAAGTCATTCTGCTCAAATATGATCTGTATAGAAAGCCAAATATCACTAATTGAGTTAATGATATTGGCCCATAATTGTTGTTTTGCTTGGGCTAAAGGTTCTTTTAGTGACAACTCCTTTTTCATCTTATGGATACTGCCAGACAGTCTATTTTCTTTCTGTACTTCTTCTTGATGGATTACTTTTGCCAATTTATTTCCATCTTCTAAAATCTTTACTTGTTCTTTGAGCTTATTGATCTTTGTGGTTTGAATGGACATATCTTCCATTTCTTTAATCAATTTGTTTGCCTCATCAGTGGGATGGGTTGTTGGTATTATTGATGTTGTTGATGATGTAGTTGTTGGAACTGTTGTAGTTACTAGAGCTGATGCAGACACAGGTGTTGATGTTAATAATGGAGCTGAGGTAGACACATGTGTTGATGTAGATGCTATATGAATAGCAGTAATGGTAACTTCTTCCATACTTGCTTGTTTTTCCTACACAATTTTATCCATTTTTGTCTCCATTTCCTTTAATTGATCTGTCAATTGAATGAAAATTCATCATTTCATCCTTTTGATTATCTATTTCCAAAACCTCTTTGGTTTGTGGATGTTCGGTACTTGGTAATTTTAGTTGTTTATTTAGTGCATATATGTCTACATTTTTCTTTTTTATAAGCTCTTATGATGCTTTGATATATTTTGGATTATAACCAGTTTCAATTACCAAATATTCTAGTGACTTTATCCTGTCATCCTTTGCTTGTGATGAGGCTCTCTATATATTTAATTGCGACTTTATATTTTCTAGAGAGCTTTGCAACTTCCGGACACTTAGAGCTTTATGTGTCAGGGTTGAATAGATCATTTCTCCCACCTGTTTGTGAAATTCAATCTGGTCAATTGGATGCACATATTTGGCAAGAACTTCAAAAGTTGTACCTTTGGCTGTAGAAATGTCATCTGAGTCTTTCTTGTTTTGAGGTCAAAAGCTGAAAGAAACCTATTCTGATCACTCAGAGTTTGTTTCCAGTATTGTGCATAAGTAACAGCCTTCAATGCTTATTTCTGATTTTAATCTCTTTATATTTCTCCATGATATCATTTTCTTTCTCAACTAGATTTTTGGATGATGAAACCTCTGCAATATTTTGATTTTGAATAATTTGTGCACTGGAAGTTGATGGTAGAGGTTTTTCTGCTAAAATTGTTGTAGGTGCATCATCCCTGATAACAATATATGTTTCAATGGTTTCAATTATCTCTTCTTTCTCTATCACTGGATTTAGCTTTGTTTTCTTTATGTACATCAGCTTGAATTTAGTATCAGATGTAGTTTCTGCTGAATAAGAGCCTTCTTCTCTAGCCCTTTTTGAATTTATATCCTGTGGGACTGGAGTAAGCAGGATGGAACTAGTATCAAATTGTTTTTCCACCTCCTGTAGAGTGTTTTCCAACCACTTTGACTAGTTGGAATATTTCTCAATTTCAGGCTTAGACTCATGAATGAAAGGGTTCAATTTGAACTTAACTCTTAATTTACTTATGACACCCAAGAGGCCATATGACCATTTGAAACTGTTGTTGAACTTTAACTCTTGTAAGCATCTTTTTGCTTCCTTTCCAGCATTCCTACTGTTGCATATAAAAGGCCCTAGTTGGTTTTTAATCTTGAACTGAGTTTTCTTTTTAGCTAAAAGGAAATTTATCTCATCTGAATTCAAAATATGCATGATGTACTCTAAAGCAAATATCCTCATTGGGAGGTATTTGGGAAGCTTTTATGGGACCAGCTGGCTTCCATACACTCTAATTTCTATGTGATTCTGGTATAAATATCAGTATCCTGTTTTTATTTGCTCTGATAACTATAGAACCTTTTTTATTTCTTCACTGATTCTGGACTGAATGTTATTTCTAAGCATATTAACTATTGGATATACAAATAATCAATAAAGTCTTTGAAGCTGAATTCAATGGGATCCTTTTTTATCAAGGATTTCCAAAAGATAACTGACTGGGGATTGCCCTCTGTGTCCAGTTATTGTAGGTTGACTGCAAACCTTTCTGATTAAAAATATATGAATAAATGAAACAATGCTAAGGAGTATTTGAATACTCCTTTTTCTGGAAGTTTGATCAGTTGATCATGAATGACACCTACCAGGAATTGGGAAAAATTGAAAGTTATAGCTAGAGGCTGACTTGGGAAAAAGATAGAGAGGAAACCATGGATGGATTCATCTACATACTCATCAGTGAAATATCCTAAAATACAGGACAACATAGTCGCAATTTGTTTGGTTCTTTCTAGAAATACAGTAGAATAATATGGTGGGTTATTCTTAGGAAATTGATCTAATTTAGGGAGGAAAGTCTGAAAGATTTGAGACCTTTTAGGGAAATCTAGCTTTAAGTAAAGCTCAATGAGGATCTCAATTGAGAAAGGAAATCCGTCAGGTTGTGATTGAATCTACAGCATTTGATTAATGGATTGATGTAATATTCCTAAATTAGCATGCAGCTAATAGGAATATTAATTTTTTTTTTTAAATCTAGTTAGATGAATAAATGGGCAAGGAGGCTCATAAGTTGCTTAAGTAGGAGTAAAATTCCTCCTAATGTAAAAAGGGATCATGTAATAACCAGATAAAACATCCACATGTGTGAACAAGGTCTAAAATGTGTGGACAAAGTCAAGTTTGACCAAGTCAACATCATTATTATATGAGGAGTGGATCCTAAATAAAGACAACTCAATGTGAATGAAGATCAATCTAGCTAGTCAAAATGAAGACACCTTGAGTGTGAAAGGAGACAAGGCATGAAGATCCAGTCAAGATTGACTAAATCAAACAGCGTTGTAAAAATATGAGCAATGCAAATGGAGACAGCGTAATTTTGAAGGAGGAGCCTTTACATGGAAGCAACCTCATAATTGGGTGGGACCCTTAGTGAGGAAGCTCATCAACTATATAATGGATGGGATGGCAACCATATGGGGATGATTGAAGATTATATTTTTTATGTGGTATTTTTAGACTTCTTTTCATTCTTTGGTTGTTTGGCTAAGTTTTTTGCATTGTTTAGTGCAAAGGTTTTCTCATGCGGGAATTTCCCACTCTTGCTTGAAGATCTTTCTTAAGAAATCTGAGGAGAGCATTTTGTGTTTAATTTTCCACTATCTGGTGTTAATCCAAGTAGTTACATTCAACAACAATGTAGTCCCTTCTAGAAACTGTGTTATTTCTTAAGATGTTGCAATGGAGGGGTTTTATCCCTTGTTTTGAGAGCTAGTTTCCCAGGAGGAGGATCAACCTTCTTCCGGAAAATCTAGAAAAAGGAGCTACAACCATTTCTTTGCATGATCAACCATATTTATGCAATGCTTCAGCCATAGAGCATGATTTATCCATAGATCTGTATCAGATATTATATGTATATCATTTCTGTCAAGAAACCCTTGCCGGGTCATCTTGGATCTATGTAAAAGAGACTAGATCTCTATTTTTATGCCTCATTGATTAATATAATAGAAGATCTAATTTTTCTCTCCATTTTCTGAATATAACCCTCAAATAATTGCATTGTCTCTTTATGCAATAATTTCTATGTGTTGCAGTCTTGGGGTTTCAATGTTTTTTTTGGGTTGTTTTGAGCATGGGAGCCCTGTTTAACTAGGAAAAAGTCATTTGTTTCTGATCTCCTCTTATATATAAGTTCAATAATTTCATATCTAATGGATTCATGGGTTTAATTTTTTGTTTTAAACTCATATTTCTGAAAAAAATTGTTTTTCAAGCATGTATTGTTGAATCTTCCCTTTTGGGGATACTACAGTGGTATCAGAGACCTAATCTTGGCTTAGCCTGTGTTCTTCAACCATTATGGAGTCTTCTCATGGGAAGGAGAAGATCATCAAGAGAGATCAAATTAAACCATTATTTTCTGGAGGAAAGAGGTTCTCAAAACTTCTCTTTCAAACTCTGCAGGGTAGAAGCAAAGACATCAAAGAAATGAGGAGGGAAAGACATAGAAGTCCCTCAACAAGATTTGCAAGATCTATACATGAGGAAAGCTATAATTCCTCATCTTTTGGGTTTTGGGACATGAATACGACCACTTTTTAACACTTATTTCATCCATTTTTACTCTTTTTTATCATGTCATTTATTATAATTTATTATATAAATCCATTTTATAATGATTTATGCTCTTATGGATTAATATTATTTATTCTCCTTTATTTTTAATAAATGGATGATTATTATGCATAATTTTATCAATGATGGTTTATTAATATATTTTGTACCAACACTCACCATTTTAGCCTCCAATATATTTGCCAGATTGTAGATTTGATCTCCAAATCATCATCAAATATTCCAACTCATAAATTCGTTGGAATAAGAAGTGACATTTTTTAGGTTGATATTCTGGGCAAATGGAGAATAATCTGGAAAATCCGGAACATGGGTTTTGTCAAAAACGGACCAAATTAACTTTTTTTGAAAACGGTTTGCCCAAATTTGGCCTGTATTGAGAGAAATGCAAGGTTATTTGAGCATGATTTTCTCAGATTTACTGTTGCGACCGTCCTCCAAATTATCTCAGCTGCAAATCCAAATTAGACTTGCTCTTATTGAAATATTGTTGGAAATATATTTTCTGTTTGATCAAGTTGTTTGGAACAATTCAATTTTTTTATGAGAGATTCTATTTACTATTTAATTTCTCCTCTCTTTGGTTATGAAAGGAGACATTTGTAAAAGAGAGGGGAGCGTGGTTGCTTTTGTGAATTGTAAACTTAATCAAAAGCTATGTTATTGAAAACACGATTCCATTGTAATGCTGCTCCAGTTTAGTGATTAATTGAAGTTGTTATTCCATTCGCATCATCTGAAGTAGCTTGAGCAGTCCCTGCTGGTGGTTAAGGGCCCGACCCCTAACAACGTGAACTACTCCTCTGTGGTATATTTTTTATTCTTACAGCATGTGATTGATTTGATTCATACATGTTATTGTGAGTTCATTTCATTAGTTGTTTATCATCTTACTGTCTTTATGTATTACGCATTCTGTTATGAGTTATTTCATCATCGTGTGATCTGAATCTTATTTCTTATAGCGTGGGTTTATTGAGACAACATATTGTCTTACTTAGATCATCCTTGGATTCGCGGAAGTGATATTGGTTCTATCTTAATTATTTCATAATTTCATGCTTAATAGTTTACTGTTTTATTATAATCGATTGCATTGTCGTTCCTTCCCAATTTAACAAGAATCTTAATCCTCAAATTACTTATCTTTTTATGCTTCGTTGTTTGGAATTTGATGTTCCATTCCATTTGTTGTTTCGTTTAACTATTGTTCATTTCAAAGTGCAGATACAAAGCTTCGCTATTCAGTTTGTTGTTCAATAGGATTTGTCGTTTAATAGAGTTTTATTGTTCAATCCCATTAGTTAGGATTTGTTGTACAATTATTTTAAGTTACAATTTTCTACCCATTTATATTGTGATTCAATTCCAGTGTGTTGTTCATTTTCCAATGCATTAGTTTATAGATTGCAAGAGTTTTCTTTTAAATATTTTTCCTAGTTTACTTTCAATAGCAGCTTTAGTTCAATTTCTATTTCCTTTTAATTGTTTTAAAGCAGGGTTGTCAACTGTAGAGAACATTGGTTATTGCTTCCTCGTTCCCAGATTGATTGTCTTATTCCAGTTTGATTTCAATTACATCAATTTCTAGAGGAATGAGTTATTGTTACTGTATCCTCGATTGATGTTTTTTGAGTCAATAGTTGGATTTCAGAGCATTGAGTTTATGTCAGATTTCTTTTCCAAGCATCCATTTAGAACACTGTACTACATATTGAAGATCATCACTCTTGGATAAATTGTTGCCTCAGACAGAGTACACTCTTGAAATAAAAAGTCGTTCCTGGATTGATAATTAATGTAGGATAAACAGGCGTTAAAAAGACACCTTTTATACATCAACATTTTGGCGTTATTGCCGAGGAGAGTGTATGCCATTTAGAAAGAGTTATGCATATTTAAATTTTCCTACTTGGGAAGAATTGGGTATTAAAGACAGAAGGTAAAAACTTGTGCACCGAGCAAGGAACACACTTGTTCACTGGCCCGCTTCATAGCAGAATTGAGTGAAAGCTTACGGTAGGAATGAATGCTTGCGTTTTTTTGAATTTTAGAGGTAGAATTTTTGAAAAAAAAATCTTGTAATTCCACTCGAGTGGTGATGTAAGGACCACCCATTTCACTAACCAATTGACAGGAACATTGGAAAGAGAATCCTTAAAGAAACACATGAAGAACATCTTCTATTATGGTAAGAAATGGCTCACATTGCAACTTTCGAATTCCCTATCAAGGATCTACGAGGAGTGACACAAATGCACATAATTCCCCCATTGTCTCTACCAAATTTTCATGGTTCGACAAATGAAGATCCAAATGCATTCTTGTTTGAGTTTGAAATACTTTGTCGAGGATATGATTATTGTACTAATGATGAAAGGTTGAAAGTGTTTCCTCTTACTCTAAAAGGAGCATCTTTTCGATGGTTCATGAGCCTAGGTGGAAACTGCATCCAAACATGGGAGGACATGAAGAACATATTCTTGAAAAAGTACCAAGACTACTGCAAATCCAATGAAGATATTTTCGGTATGATACAAGGGGAAGATGAAAGCTTGGAGGACTATGTAGAGCGATTTCAATATAACCTTCAAAAATCAAAGCATAAGCATTTGGAAAAAGAGATCTTGAAAACACTCCTTCTTAAAGGAATCAAAGATGAATTTTTAGAACTCTTAAATCTAATAGGAAAAGGTGATGTTTTTTAGTTATCATATGATGATGTTTGTGAATTGTGCATAAGGTATTCAAGAGGAATTTCCAAGGCTGGTAAGAATTCTAGAGAAGTTTCTTCTTTCTTTTCCAAATTTACTACAAGAACAAGAGACATAAGAGCTGAAATCAAGGTTTTATTTGAAAATTTTAAATATGATTTTATTAGCTCTCTAAATTCACAATTGAATGTTTTGCAGGTTCAGAGAAATCAAGAATTTGATGAAGTGTTTTGCCCTCATTACCAAAAGGAGCATCCCATAGATACTCACTCTTCCTTATCTAATTTGGAAGTAGCATATCAAAGAGATGTGGAAGCTGTAACAAGGTCAAAACCATGGAAATCATGGCCTACAGGTATGGTTCAAAACACTTCCTCTCCATTCTCTTACTTGCATAATTCATTATGGAATACTCATATGTTAGGGCAGCCATGCCAATCTCAATATAACCACCACCAATATTGTCTACAAGTTTGGCATGGTTCATCTTATGATTGCATGACTACTCTCCCTCATCTTGTAGCACAAACACATCTTCCAGCTCTTCCACAACATCTTGCTTGCCCATCAAAATTATCCATTCAACCCAATCAACTACATCATAAAAAACAAGCTACACAATTTCTGCTCCAACTCATTCTTACCCTCTTACACCTTAATAAACGATGTGACATGCTTATGGTGTTAACACCATGAAATTGCTTACCCTTTACATTCTGCCTCTCCCTTTGCTATTGGGCTTGCTAAGACTCGGGAATATATCAAATCCAAAAATTGTAGAAGTTATGAAAAATAGGGTTTCTTCTAGTTTATATTAAACCATTTTAAAAAACTCAAGAACTTCATGATACGATGGAAACGAGCGGGGATACATTGAATGATAGTTTTAGTCATCATTTGTTTGCAACATCACTCTATGCTTCAACAATTTTTGGCACCATCTTTTCAAGGGAAGTTAGCTTCTCATACCCTAATTTTTATCAACATGCATTTTTTAAATTTGGGTATGTCTAGGTGGTAATATAGTCCTTTATGAGAGTGTACGAAAAGGACAACTTTAGCTTAACTAATAGCCCTAACAACAAAGTAGCGCTCAATATCTTGGGATCTGCGGTTAGTTGAACATAAAATAAGCAGATCTGTCGCAGAAAGACATTAAAACGAGAAAAAAAAATAAGGGTTTGTCATATGCCAGCAAACAGAACTAAGAACAATTTTGAAAAATTTTATGTTAATGAGACACCAGGAAAACAGAGGTGTATCCCATTCCTCGATGGGATGGGTTCTTGAAGTCCTCGACACTTAGGATCTGAATTTCTCCTCTCTTGTTGGTGTGAAAAACCCACACAAGAATGGAACTCAAAGGGAGCTCACACGACAAGCGTGAGAAAATGGTGACCAAGTGTAGATCGAGCCAATCTAATAGGCAATAAAAAGATGATAAATGAAAAACCCTCCTATTTATAACAAAATATTGGGTCATTCTAGATCTTGGTGCATGGGTTAACCGGATCTAGATCCACTTTTTATGGAATATTTTATTATATTTGTTGGAGGGAAAAGGTATTTGACTTGGGTCAAATCCCTTAATTTGTCAAAAATAAATAAATAAATGATTTATTTATCTTTTTAAGGAAGCGGTTAGAAGATAATCAAATAAATAATGATTTATTTAATTATTTAAGAAAGTGGTTGAAAGATAATTAAATAAATAGTGATTTATTTAATTATTTGTGGGTGATTTGGTCATATTTAACAAGGAAAATTATCTAAATAAGGTTTAAATAATTATTCCTAGAAAATAATAAGATAAATAAAGGTTCATCTAATTAATTTCTTTGATTTTGGGTTAAACATGACTGGGAATAATAATTAAATTATGGTTTAATTAATTATTCCATGAGGAAAATCAAACAAATATAGGTTTGTTTAATATTTCCTTTTGGGGTTTCCTGTTTGGACCATAAATAACCTAATAAACGTGGTTTATTAAGTTATTTAACATAGTGAAGGCAATTTTACCTAGGGTAAAATTGGTCTTACATGGTGTACTTGGGTCCATCTAATGATAATAGGTTAGATGACCAAAAAATGGTGTAACATACATACTAGAGGCCTTATTTCTAAAATGGTTCCACTGAAAATACTCTTATACATAAAAATATTCGATTCTCAAAGAAGAGTAGGATAGTGGAGGAAATAAAATAAATAAGGAAATAAAACAAACACATTTTTTTATTTTTGTAAAAATAGTTGTTTCTTTGTTGCAACACGCTGTGGAAATAAACATTGATGAATATTCTAATTTATTTGTGTATGTAGATAAATTATATTGTAAATAACCATTCTAAAAACACTTATATTCATTTTTATCATCAACATGGAAAAATTGCTTGAATATCATTTTTTTGGCTTGTGGGCTTGATGAAATTTTTGAAAAAAAAGTTGGGACAGTCATGTTTTGAGGGACCAAAATTAAATATTTTTAAAATATATTTCTATCCTAAGTAGCCCTTGATGTCTAATTCCAATCCAATTTGAATAAATCCATTTGGATTTGAAACGAAAAAGTTAGAACCAAAACATTGACAGGGTGTCTAGTAGGCAGCTCAAGAACAGAGCTAGGACAGTCAGTTTTTGGAGACCTAAATGACTATATTTTTTAAAAAAAATTCTATGGTATATTTCTCTATGAATCTAGTTACAATGAAATTTTAATCACTCAATTTTGATATCGTATGAGGAATTTATGACCAAAATACTGACTACCTATCATAAATCAGCACTCTTGAAACTATGTTTTCTTGGCTGTTCACTAGCGTATTTGACCCATCAATTCTTCTTTTCTTCAAAACATGTTTCTATTAGATATTAATAAATGAATCTAATTTAATCTCCAATTTTAATCAGTTCAATCCGCCATTAAACAGAAAATTTATGCTTGAAATATCAATTGTTGGTCTCAGCTGGAAAATCGAAAATGACTTTATTATGCAGGTTGTTCTAAGAAAATTTGACATATCATAGCATTGAATTTTTTAAGCCTGTTTCTATTGGAGATAAAACTTTGAATTAGCTCTCATTTGGCTTTGGAATCACTCAAATCCAACGAAAAACAAATAAGTTATGATTGAAACACTGCAGGTTAACATGATTGGCCACTACTCTCCCGCAGGTAATAAATTAATTTTACTTTGTCCATGGATTTGTTCTACAGAGTAACTACTTGTTATTTTTTTGCATAATTCTTGGATTAGGGGAGCCCTATCACCTCTCTTTCTCCATGATTTAATGTTTTTTTGCAGGTAGACACTCGTTTTTTTGCAGGTCTTAGTAGAACAAAGAAGGTCAATTTATGGAAGAGTGTTTCTTGAAAGAAATTTTAGTAAAACAAGAGCATTTCATCTAGTTCATTACCTAACGGATTCATAACAGAAAAAATAAATAATTCGTTTCCATTTGAAGATTCATGCCACTACTGCCAAACATTTTTCAAAAAGATCATTTTTTTCCATTAACAGGTTGATATTCCCTTAGGAAATAACATCATAGTTGTTGTAACTTAATAAAGTGTTGTCTCTTTTCTGATTTCTTTTATGTTTGTGTTTCAGATGTTGATCCCTCCAAATTGTAGTTTTCGCTCCATTTGCAGTTAAACAATAAGGACCCCACCATGCAAGTTTCAGTTACAGAAGGCAATTCTTCGGCAGCACCAATTCTGTAAAAAAAATTACTTTTTCTTAAAACCTGTACATAAAGTTTGTTTTCTTTTACTTTGCTTGTTTTTTTGTATAGAATTTTATTTCTTGAACCGCTCTTACTTTGCTTGCTGCGAATTTTTTCTGTTCCTTTCCAAAGGAACATCACTTTTGTTGTTCCTTTTGAAAGGAACAGCAGTATTTTTGTGAGTGTTTTTGTTGTTCCTTTCGAAAGGAATAGCATTATTGTTGCGAGCCTTTTTGTTGTTCATTTCCAAAGGAACAGCAGTTTTCACTGTTTATTTTTGTTGTTCCTTTCCAAAGGAATAGAAATTCCGCTAATAATTTTTGTTGTTCCTTTCAAAAGGAACAGCAGTTTGGCCAATTGTTTTTGTTGTTCCTTTCGAAAGGAACAGCATTTTCGTAGATTGTTTTTGCTATTCCTTTCAAAAGGAACAACACTTTTTGAATGCATTTTTCTTGTTTTTCAACAACATTTCTAGGACTTTTTATGAATTTTTCATGACTCTTTGAAAGGCAAACATACAATTCATGCAAGGATACATAAATTAGAGGTTACTAGAATAAGCTAATCAAGAGAAATTGTCATTTTTAAGAAATTTTTTGTAGTGATAAGAAAAAGGAAAGGACACAACCATCTATATCCCTTTGTTGTCTTTATTTTCACTAAAATTAATATGAGCGATTATCTTTATCATGTTGGTTCTTCCCTAAATTCTCATAACTCTCTTTGATTTTTATTTCATTGAATAAGAATAAGGACATATTTTCTCTATTGAGATGTTCAGACTTCTTCCATCATCCCTACTCTTAAGGAGTGTTGAGCCACCCTTTATATATAAATAGGGAAGTGCTATATGTAAAAGAAAAGAAAAGAAAAATCCCTATATAATTACCAAAAATTCTATGATATGGAAGGTGGAAGATAGGGGGTCTCATCAAGATCCAAACTACCATGATCATAAGGGAGCAGTGAAGTGGCATTCCCATTATGGCCACCACACCAGGGATATGATCCAATGGACAACTCATAAAAATAAAAAGTCCTTGGAACAGGAGGTCTCATCACGAGCTGACCTGCCCACCTCTCACTCCTTCCTGGTAAATGGCATTGTGATTCATCTGGTTTCCAAGCCAGCACAGTGGCCTCCATCATGACATCACACAGCACTTCCCTAGGCATAAATAAAAGATAATGGTTCCAAGGGTGAAAAAGCAACTTTGTTAAGGTTATAGACACCTGTGGGCAACAGAGCTCTGTTGATGGTATTGGAGTCATATTTTTTACAAATCAATAGTAATGATAAACCCTTTTCTTATATCTTTATCTAATATCAAATGAGAGTATGCTCCTAAACCCTTTGTTCAGAACCTCTTATGCATGAAATTTATTTATAAATTGATCATAATAGTTTATGTGGATAATGACCGCATAAGTATTTTTTTCACATCAGCTATTCTTTTCCCTTATTTTCGAATCATTACATAAACATTTCCATATCTACTCACGGTTTCCCTGTAAAATTGTTGTGCTGTACACTGCTTTTCTATTTGCCACAATATTCATACTGCATTTCTACAGAAGTTTTTCTGCTTAAAATTTTTGCATGCATCTGTTGCCATTCAAAACTAAAAATGTGGATTCAAGAAAATTGCATACAGAATCATGATTTGTTTACAGGAGAACAACAAGTATGGGGGAAAATTCTATTCGCAGCATGACCACACTATTGCAACTAACAGTAAAGGCTCACGCAACTTGAAAACACGCACAATTCTTCAAAAATGATATGCTTGCATGGCTTCCACCTTTTGCATCACTTTCAATATTCGCTCAGCCTACATCAGCTTCAACAAAGGCCATTCCCTACATGTCATTCCACATTTTTTTCGGAAGTAACACTTGAGGTAAAATAGCGTAATTTTCTGATTTATTATGAATTTAGAAGAATTTCATGAAAATCCAAAGAGCATTATTTATCATCATTCATTCCACATCTTTACCACTTCCCATTTTTTTAGACACGTCTCATCTTTTAGTTTGGAGGAGTGTTGATTTCCTTCATTTCTTTCTTATGACCATGTTAGTAATATTATTTATCATCCATTGATATTCTTATTCATTCTCAACACCTCCCTTATTCCATGTTTTTTTATACCAAGCATAGATTTCAACAGATTGTAGCAACCACCTCTCTTTGTTTTCTAGCATCGCATGAGGACATGCTAATTCTTCAGTTTGGGGAGGGAATTGTTACACATGATGGATGTTTTCTACTCTCTTTCTCGTTTAAGGCATACAATTTCATTTTTATACAGTGCAGAAATTGATTTGCATATATCTTTAAAACTATGAACTGAATTCTTGTGCTTTCTGGATAACAAAGAGGTATCATTAAAATACACAAACTCAGATAATTTCACGCTAAATTAGTTCATAAAATTTTGAAAATTATGCACTATCACCTACAACCATTTTGTTTATATCTCATGATCCGTGCATCAAAACGATCTGATTTTTGAGAAAATAGTTAATGAAGTTTGTTGTTACTTATGTCACATTTTTCTGCAACTTCATATACATATAGTTGAACGTCAACTGTAAAAATTGTTATGCCTTCATCAAGATTGCTAAAATTGAATATTCATTATTTGAGGAAAAAATCATTTGTTCCATCCATTTCATGAGTTGGGATGAACAATTTTCTTTGCTTGGTTAACACATGGGTTTTGTCTTTGGGTTGCATGAGGACATGTAATATATTCAGTTCTAGGTTGCATGAGGACATGAAATATATTCAGTTTGGGGGTATGTTGGGCCGTGAATACGACCACTTTTTAACACTTATTTCATCCATTTTTACTCTTCTTTATCATGTCATTTATTATAATTTATTATATAAATCCATTTTATAATGATTTATGCTCTTATGGATTAATATTATTTCTTCTCCTTTATTTTTAATAAATAGATGATTGTTATGCATAATTTTATCAATGATGGTTTATTAATATATTTTGTACCAACACTCACCATTTTAGCCTCCAAGATATTTGCCAGATTGTAGATTTGATCTCCGAATCATCATCAAATATTCCAACTTAGAAATTTGTTGGAATAAGAAGTGACAGTTTTGCGATTGAGATTCTGGGCAAATGGAGAAGAATCTGAAAAATCAAGAACATGGGCTTTGTCCAGAATGGTCCAAATTAACTTTTTAAAGAATGGTTTGCCCAAATTCAGCTTGTATTGAGATAAATGCAAGGTTCTTTGAGCTCGATTTTCTCAGATTTACTGTTGCGGCTGTCCTCCAAATTATCTCAGTTGGAAATCCAAATTCGACTTGCTCTTGTTGAAAGATTGTTGGAAATATATTTTCTGGTTGATCAAGTTGTTGGGAACAATTCAATTTTGTTATGAGAGATTCTATTTACTATTTAATTTCTCCTCTCTTTGGTTATAAAAGGAGATGTTTGTAAAAGAGAGGGGAGCGTTGTTGCTTTTGTGAATTGTAAACTTAATCAAAAGCTGTGTTATTGAAAACACGATTCCATTGTAATGTTGCTCAAGTTTAATGATTAATTGAAGTTGTTGTTCCATTCGCATCATCTGAAGTAGCTTAAGCAGTCCCTGCTGGTGGTTAAGGGCCCGACCCCTAGCAGCATGAACTGCTCCTCTATGTTATATTTCTGATTCTTGCAGCGTGTGATTGATTTGATTCATGCATGTTACTGTGAGTTCATTTCATTACTTGTTTATCATCTTACTGTCTTTATGTATTACACATTTTGTTATGAGTTATTTCATCATCGTGGGATCTGAATCTTATTTCTTACAGTGTGGGTTTATTGAGACAACATATTGCCATACTTAGATCATCCTTGGATTCGTGGAAGTGATATTGGTTCTATCTTAATTAATTCATAATCCCATGCTTAATAGTTTACTATTTTGTTATAATGGATTGTGTTGTCGTTCCTTCCCAATTTAACAAGAATCTTAATCCTCAAATTACTTATCTTGTTATGCTTCATTGTTTGGAATTTTATGTTCCATTCCATTTGTTGTTTCGTTTGACTGTTGTTCATTTCAGAGTGCAAATACAAAGCTTCGCTATTCAATTTTTTGTTCAATATGATTTGTCGTTTAATAGAGTTTTATTGTTCAATATCATTAGTTAAGATTTGCTGTACAATTCTTTTAAGTTACAATTTGCTACCCATTTATATTGTCATTCAATTCCAGTGTGTTGTTCATTTTCCAATGCATTAGTTTATAGATTGCAAGAGTTTGATTTTAAAGAGTTTTCCTAGTTTACTTTCAATAGCGGCTTTAGTTCAATTTCTATTTCCTTTTAATTGCTTTAAAGCAGGACTATCAACTGTAGAGAACATTGGTTATTGCTTCCTCGTTCCCAGATTGATTGTTTTGTTCCAGTTTGATTTCAATTGCATCAATTTCTAGAGGTATGAGTTATTCCTATTGTATCATCGATTGATGTTTTTTGAGTGAATAGTTGGATTTCAGAGCATTTGATTTTATGTTAGATTTATTTTCCAAGCATCTAGAACATTGTACTACATATTGAAGATCATCACTCTTGGATAAATTGTTGTCTCAGACAGAGTACACTCTTGAAATAAAAAGTCGTTCCTGAATTGATAATTAATGTAGGATAAATAGGCGTTAAAAAGACACCTTTTATACCTCAAAAATGGGTGTGAGCATTCAACCACATCATCAAATTTACAACGCTCTATCAGCCATTTTTTCATGAAGAAGAAGAAGCAGAAAGGAGATGTGCCAAAGGAGGAGACTCTTGGTGATTATTTGCAAGAGTATGAAGCTCAATCTAAGGGGTTCAAAGATCACTTGAACTTCCAAGGGTTTTGTAACATCAAGGAGGAAAGAAGCACAAGGAGCCAGCAACATGGTGTGGATAGATTCTTTCTATCTACTTTTGCTAGGTCACCTAAATGTCCAGCTAGGGCTTGGCTGAAGGATCTAGACACCTATGTGCAACAACATCAAGTTTCAGAAAAGGAGGCCATCAAAGAAGCAGTGCTGCATCTTGAGGGTAAGGCTTATGCTTGGTGGTTGTTTGAATCTTTTTCCTTAAAGAATCCAAATACATCTACTTATGCAAAGCTCATTAGAAGAATAGTGGAAAGGTTCGATGAAAAATCCTATGAAACATCTCCTATGGAACCTATCAAATCAAATCAAACAAAAATTTTGCATGGGTTGGAAGGGTCCTGTTGTGGTAAAACACAACCCCCCCCCCCCCCCCCCATTTTTGACTTATACACTTCAAATAATGAGGACCCTTTCTACAAATTTTTTGGCTAAACACCTTTTAGGATTTTCATTAAGTTAATTATCTTGCATTTTTGCCATTTTTTCATATTCCTCTAAATTATATTTTGATTTCTTATTGAATCTAGTTTTTTACAAGCTTTCCAACGATACTTTTTTCACTCCATTTGGTCAACCGGTTTGTAAATGACGCTCTTTTGAAGTTTGATCATTTTCTCGTTTGGGCTAAAAAATGTATAAAGTAAATATTTTAATTCTCGTAATTAAAATAGTCATTCATTTTGTAAATATTAACTTTTAGTTCATTTTTCACTAACGGTCCTACAAAATGACCCAACTAAATTGCATAATGAACTAAAACACATTTCAGGATCTTAGTAATTTACTCCAACTCATTATTTTAAAACAAATTGTTAAACCCAAAATCTCAAAATTGCAAAAAACTGAAGTCCAAAATGTATGATGGTTAATCCCACATGGGTCCCACTTCACGTCTCTTTACATCCTTCCAAAAAAAAATTTGTGATTGCGATATTGCGGTATCACATATCGCATATCACAAATTTATTAAAATCTTAAAACTCATCATTTTAAAAAATGTGATGTGCGATTTTGATTTTTATGCAATGGATTTTAAAGTTTTATGCAAAGTTTTTCATTCTCCTTATGACTCCCGTGACCTCACCCTCACCTCACTCACCTTCCACCTCACCTCTCCTACCTCATGCTTACCTCACTCACCCTCCACCTCACTCTCCCTCACCTAACTCTTCTCTCCACCTTATAACTCCCACTCATTCTCCTCCTCCCTTGTTAGTACTCCTCACCTTTCCTCCTCCCTCCTCTCTCCCTCTCATGTGGATGTTTAGTTTTTAATTATTTAATATATAAATATTATATTTTTATTATAATTTTTTTATTTGAATTATAATATTTTATTATAATTTTAATATAAATAAATTATAATATTAATATAATATATTTATATTTTAAATAAATTTTAAATCATTTATTTTTATTAATTAATTTATGTTTATACTAAATTGAGATTAATAACATAATTCTAATTAATTAGCATTAATTAATTAAATATTATAATCTAATTTAGGATTAGAATTTAATTTAAAATCTCTGATTTTTAGCCCAAGCAACAGAAAATTTCAGATCTTTGGAAATTTTAATATACTAACTTTGGAAGCTCATAAATAGATTTTTACTTGGCCAAATGAGGCCCAGGAAAGTTCATTAGATAGATAAAATGATGGAGAATATTTCTGAAGTTGTTTCATTTCTAGATTTGATCATTTATTGGGTCTAAAATTCAGCAGAAGATTATGCTCCAAATTTTTAACAAAATTAATTTTATGAGTTTTATTTTCTGCATTTTAATTTGCCCACAACTTCTTCTAAATGCAGATCCATTCGTCAATGATATCATTGGCCAATTATGCAACACATAAATAAAAATAAAGCTTATACTTCATTTTTTTAATTATTTATTTAATTAAGTTTTGATTGGATTTATTTAATTTCTTTTTGCATTTTGATTTTATTTTTTACATTTTAATTTTGTTTTGATTTGTTTTTATAGGAAAAAAATTGAAGAGATGAGAAGAAGAAGCTCTCAATAAATGAGAAGGCTCCAACAATTGAAGAATATGATTTTTAAACCAATAAAAATTGATGGAGCAAAACCACTCTTCAACAAACTTTCCTATGAAGAATTCTTTTGTAAATATTATAAATAACAGATTGCAAAATGTGATAAGGGTTTCTATCCTCTGCAATTCTAGAATTCTAAAAGCACTTCTGTAATATGAATTTAGAGGTGTAGGGTGAGAGGAGAAGAATCTCAGATCTAGAGATTATTGAGGTTTTTCTTTTACATTCTGAGTTATGTATAATGAACATAATCTTGCACTATTGCAGCTCTGATTTTGAAAGTAGAAATTCAGACATTGCAAAATAATATTAGAGACCAGACCCAAAAAAATGTACTTAATAAATTGGTATTTGTCATATTATTATTTTAAATGCTAGTTTCATTTTTATGATAACAGGAATGTGTCAGTTTACTCGCATATTTGTGCACTTCTGTCAGTATGAGTAATTTGTCTTAATTTATGTTATTATTTGTCTCTACTCTTATGGGTTGAATTTTGATTTCTAAGTAACTATTTACTCAGAAATTTGTCTTATAAAAAAAAATTATTGAATAATGATATGCTATGAACTATTTCCGCATGTTATTGTTTAATTATTCAAGTCACTGACTAAATAATCATTATCATTTTGAGAACTACTTCATGGGTGTTGTTGATTGATTATTTCAGTTAAAAGGTCTCTAGATAGAATGTGTTTGATATTCACAATATCAGTTAATTGAACTACTTCTTTAGCTTGATATTCATTTAAAACAAATACATTTAAATCTCAATTAATTAAAACATCTTGCTCTGAGTTGGGATAGATCTATATCTGCCTAATTGAGATATGATTAGAAGAGTTTCTTTTACTTGCATTTTAGAATAATATTGCATATAGATTAAATTCTACATCCTTAAAAAGTCCTCTTTTCGAAGAGGCAAAACTTTAGTTATGGCCTGGCTAAGCCGAACTTAGCTTAAGAATCACTTTCTTGTCCGATCGACAAGAGAAATGATCTGATATATCTTTATCATTGGTAGATAAAATTCATATTTTAGGCCAATAGAGATCGAGAGAAGGTAACTGGACCTAGTTAAACCAGTCGGAGCCACCATTCCAAATGGAAAATGAACTGCTTCAAGGTCCAGACCAAGTGGTCATCCCCCATGTTGTTGCAACGAATTTCGAGGCCTCAACATTTTTGGCACTAGAAAGAGGCCTGAGACTTGTTTTCCTTTGAAGTCTTTGTATTCTAATATTTTATTTTTATTGTAATGGCTCCTTTAAAACTTCCAATTTGGAGTTGTATTTCTGGACGAGCATCTTTCAATACTCCACCAGAAATAGCAAGACTCTTGTCTGAAGTAAAATTTAATGGTAAGAGGAATACTTCTGCATTCAATCATACTTTACAATTCTTTCAAAAAAATTCAAATTCTATTTTTCATGAAATTGATAAAGGTATTTTATGCAGGATATTTGCTCTTACATTCTTGGCAAAAGCCAGAAACTTGTGTCAATCACTTCCAGTTGCCTCAATCCACACTTGGGAACAATTTATTACAATCTTCCTTTGTAAATTTGATGGATATATCTATAAACAAGTATGTGACGATTTTGAAGATCTACGAAGGTTTGAAAGAGAGTCTTTAATTGATTTTACCATCAAGTTTCATTTAAACTATTTAAAATTTTAAATTGAAGATAAACCTTCAAAAAACGAATTATTAGATTGGTTTGAACATATTTGCTCTCTTCCTTCATTCATAATCCATGTCAAATTATTTCAATCTTTGATCAATCTCCTCCTAATTTCATTGACGTAAGTAAAAATTCCAATATGGAGGAACAAACAAATGATGATGAAATGTCATTTATTTTATATAATCAAATCCTTCAATTTTTGCACATTTCTTACAGTATTGAGAAATATCAAGTTGCACCTTTATATGTCAATGAATTTCAATCACGAAGCTTGGAAAATTTCACTAATCAACCATAAGAAGATATTAACAACACTCTTAAAGAAAATATCGCTTTAAAATCTGAAAATAAGTATGAATTAGAATCAGAAAATCAAATCATAATTTGTCAAGTACTAGCAGCGATTAAAGTTTCCAATAAAATGCAATCTGCTGTACAAATTTCTGAATTCTTTCATGATGAGAAAATTCCAAATTCAGATCAACAAAGCAACATTCTTCAAGAAAGCACAATTACCCAAGTAAATGATATTAAATCTGAAATTTGCAATGAAGAAAATCCACAAGAGTTTTCAAATAGAGTCATTTTCAAATACATTATTTCAGATTCGTATTTTTCCCTTTATCCTGATAATTTTTCTAATAATAATTTAGCCTCTCTGCACATTAAAGATATTTCAGAAAACAGAGAGGCCAATCTAAATGAATTTCCAATTAGTTTTTATCAAGATATAGAATTAATTAATGATCATTCTTCTGGCATTGATGAACATAAGCTTAATATTCCTTCTTGTTTTGATACATTGAATAAGATCGAAGAGAATTCTAATGAATGTCATGAGGTCATTTATGATAGTTACTTTGACATTGAGGATTTTGATTTGTGTTCTTTACAATTAAATCCTCATAATATAAGTCTAATCACATGTGAAATTGAAGAACAATCTAATTTAGAAATTGTTCCAAATAGTTCTCATTTTCAAACAAATAATCATACTTATGATTCCAACATTCAAAAAACCATTCCAATTTATGATTTATATGATGATCAAGCTCGCATTCCCATTTAGATTCATAGCCTTCTCTTTAATTCACAAGTGGGTATCAACAATCATTCTAATTGCATTATTCTTCCCAATTCTTGTGAAGAAGAAATTACTTTAAGTCACTCCCAATTGTGTTGTAACAATAATTGTAACACTAGAGTAAACTATGATTCAATTTTTTTATTTTTTCAACATTTAATTTTAACTTCAGATTTATTTTATGTTTTTAGTCCTAGATTTTTAGATACTTTGTACTGGCATATTGAGAAGCTCAATATTGAACACTTAATTGAGAAATTACCTCAAGGGAAAAATGAAGATTCAAATTATAATTGTGAACATCAAAAGTTATTAAACTTCCAATTTCAATTGATGTTCATTCCTTATCAATTACTTCTTACTTCTCAAGAGCAGTGCCAAAAAGAGAGTGTATTTTCACTTTATGACCAGCAATTTAATTCAATTAATTATCTTATGTTGGATCTATCGGACTTCCATTCGTTTTTCATTGATCAATTTGAAAGGCATTTGGAAAGTTTTCCTTCACAGAATATTGTTAATAATTTAGCACTTAGACATAACACTAACAAAATCAGGTTATTGTTTCTGAAAGATCATTTCTACAGCCTGGCCTGTCATTTTCTCTTTTAAACCTCTCCCACTCAATGATGGAAATCCATCCAGATTTTTATGATCCAATTGAAATTAGTTGAAAAGGAAATTTCAAAAGAAGGTAATGGTGAATAAGCTACTAACAATAAAGATACATTATACTTTTATATTTAGTTTTTGTAGTTTAATTACATTTTAATTTTTACTAATGTTTGACATGTACATACATGCAGGAATTAAAATGTGTATATGGTTACATTAGAAGTATGACTATACCTAGTCACGTTTCCTTCATTAAGTTAGAAATAGGAATAGATTAATTTTCTTTTTTGTTTGCATTTATTTCATTATTTCAGATTTTCAATAAAACAAGTAATGAATCCAATTTATTTTGGGCATCCTATTTCAATTATAGATAAGAAACCTATAGAATTTTAGAAAATATTGAATTATCTGATCATAATTATTTGTGAAAGCCTTCAATTTTCTTGTTTTTCAAAATTCATAACATCAATCATACATGAAAAAACTCCAAGAATTGTCTACCACTTGACAATTTTTTATTTACAAGTAATTCTAAAAACTCATTTTTACCACTCTTGCCTTCTGATAAAATTTTGGAAAGAATGCAATTCGAAAAAATACATTACTTATAATTTTAGATTAAAATGAGAAGGTGATTTTGAACTTATGAAAATTTTGAGAAAATTTGGAAGAAAGAGAAGCTTCAAAGAGATAAAACTTACAATCAAAACTCTTTCAGGTATGTGCTTACAGGTTCATCATAATCTATTGTCTATTTTTATTTCAGAAGTTGTTTCTCATTTCTATTTTTTGTGCAGATATTCATTAAATTGATTATGTAGATCTGAGATACGCAAGAAGCCAACTCTTGTTTCCAAAATCTGCAACTTGTTCAGGGAACTGTTTATTATTTCATTGGAATTTAAAGGATATCTGAGTTTTGCTTATATTGAAATCCTTATAAGTCTTAATAAATTGTTGGAATAATCATATCAAATCATTTTATTTCACAACTCTCTTTATAAGAAAGTTCTGATAAAAATAAATTTTCAATAAAAAATTTTGACATTTAATTAAATTATTAAAGGGTTATTTATTATAAAGAAAAGTTAAATCACTCGCTTTCTTTTTGAATTGAATACTTTAAAGAAATCATCGACCCCGCATATCTCTCATTATATATCGCAAATAGAATATCAGAGACTCTGAAATGAACATACACTAAATATATCCAATCTTCCGATATTCCCATTCCTTCTGATCTCCGATGATCTCTCCGTATGATATCACATTATCTGTATCACAATATTTCATCAGAGGCAACTCTTAAAAATTCCCGATAGGAAACCTTCGATGCATATCTTATGATATTCATTTTCGCTCATTTTTCTGATAAAATTAATTCACCAAAATTGTGATATTCATATAACCCGGACCCAATATGACATTTAAATCCTCTTTTTATATACATATATCGCGTCCGTTTATAAATCGAAAATCTGGTAGGGGAATACATTTAAAAGTTCTGATGTCTAGGATCCGATATGAAATTTAAATTCATATAATAAAAATATCGGGTTCGTTCTTTATCGCACATCGACGCATCAACGAAATTATATTTCGCATATTGGTAATTTTAGCAGTTATTGTTAAAACTTCACCCAATAAGTTATATTAGTTGCGATGCGATAAAAGACAAGGTAAGGATATTCCGATGCGATGCTATGCATATCGCATATCACACGAGATAAGTAGTACGCTAAACGATAAAATTTGCAATGAGCGATGTGGAGTTCGCTGCGAATTGAAAAATCGCAAAATCGCAAAATTGCAAAAGTGTTAAGTTGTGAAATCTGTGGGAAGGTTAATTACGAAAGATGCCAAGTGCAACTATGCGTGATTGGTCACCATTTGTGTGGGCCGCAAAACCAAAGTTCCACGCATATATTTTGATATTTTTAGTCACGTTGCATTAGTCATTTACTGCATTTTCATTATTGCAAGAATAATATCAGTGTTTCATTTCATTCACAAGCATTAATCTTCTGATATGACTATTCTTCGATATCGCATTCATCCCTTCGCAATTTCCCATCGCACATACTCATATCGCAACTTTGCCATTGCAAAATTTATATCGCATCGCTAAACTTAAACAAAGTTTTGTCTTCAAGATCTTTTTCTGCGATAAACTTTGATATTTGGCCTTTTACCATTATCTTTTAATTTTTATGGAAAGATCTCAAACGCATATCAAAAAAAGTGAAAGTCGTGGATTTTAAGTTATGCATGGCAAAGAATCTCGCGATGCGAAAAATTTAGCAAGGTAATGTGCCAATGATTAATCTATATTTTTAATTTTCTTTTATTCTGAATTTATCTCCATAATCATCATATAAATATTCAAATCCCCTTTATATAACTATTACATTATTCGAGATTTTGAATCAATTTCAATACTTTTGGGCTTATATAAATTCAGAATGGAAGAATCAAAAGAACATTCATTGTTTCAATTCATAAAGAAACATATATTCCCCCTCATTTTCTGATGCATTCAATCTATTTCTGATTCCTTGAACGTGAAACATTGTTTTCCTTTAGTTTATTGCTTGTTTTACTTTATATGTAATAAAATAATGATTTTGGGTCAATAAAACTTCTTCGTGCTTTTAATTCTAATTAAAGAAAGAAGTTACCTTGCATTGGAGACAATCATCTTTCTCAGGTAAGATTAAATGAAATTCTTCAATAGTAAATTTCATATGCCCACTTTCATTTATTCACATTTCTTCATTTTTGTTGTTATTTTTGTTGATCTTGAATTCTATTTCTACAAGTTTTCATAAACCTTTCACACCTTTACCAAATCAATTTTTGAAGTTCATTTTTGTTTATTCTTTGAGATTCTTGAAAGATAAGCAGTAATGAGCCTCATCAAATCACCTAGACTGGGGAGTTTCTAAACCTCTAGCCTGTTTCTTTAAGCATTGTTTTTATTAGAAAATAGTTAAGATGCTTTTATACAGGCTTTGTCTTGAAAACGAAAATTTGCAAAAGATAGAAACTTCTCATTCAGTGTATTATCTATCATAACTACTATTCAACTTCTACATTTTGAGAATATCATTTCTTATAACTCTACAAGATAAAATTTTAAAATCTCAACATAAGAATTAAAATACATGTGTATTTTATTTTACAATTCCTTATTGAGAGATTCATATAAGCGATCTTGTTAGAATTTAGCTTTTAAAATTTGTTTTTTCTTTTAATTTTTCTTTCTTCATTTTTTATTTTCGCTGAGTCATTTTCTTACTTTACTTTAGGAATTATTTTCCTTTTAATTTCAGCTTTGATTTGATTTTGGTGACTTTTCCATGAATTATGTAAAAGACATTTTTTACCTTATAGTTGTTGACATACATGGGAAATATTTTACTCTATCTATTTAAGTGAATTTCATTTATCATTAAAGACATATCTTTATGGAACCATAAAGCCATCTTGCTTTAAATATTTTTCATGGAGGAACACACATCTTTTCTAAGCGATTGAGTTTATTTTTTCAAGGAAATCACTGATTTGAGTTTAATTCAATGAATCCCTCCCACCCCTCCACATAAAAATCATTTGGTTGATAGTTGCAGGGAAAGAATTTGGAGCAAACATTATGAAAGTACTATGTCCATTAAACATAAAATCTCCATTTTCCATCTCACCTCTTTCACTCAAATACATCATAAATAAAAAGCTTGCAAATGCGCCTATCAAAAGAGTGATAAAAAGAGGAAGCATGGGAAATACAACTAAACGCATCGGGGCTATGGACGCTCGTTGGAAGTGGGACTAGGCTTGTATGGCATAAAATACAACTTCGTCAGGGTATTTTTCAAGCTCACTGGCAGCGAAGCGATGTTGAAGACAACCTTAAAATGGATATATGCTTTATTAAAAAGCTCCTATCTCTATCTTCTTCTATTTTTCACACGAGGAAAATTTAAAAAACAAATTTCCCCAAATTTGGATTCATCACTTTTACTCGAGTCTGTTTTAAGTACTTATCTTTACAAACTCATATTGCTTAATCTATTTATGTGTGACCTATGGAAATGTTTTACTGTTAGACGATTTCGTGATTTCCATTATTTTTAACCTTTAAGTAAATTTAAGTTCATTTTCTTTAATCAGAGATAACTGGTTCTTCTCTCGCATGTCGCCATTGTTGTGGTAAAACACAACCCCCCCCCCCCCCCCCAATTTTTGACTTATACAATTCAAATAATGAGGACCATTTCTACGATTTTTTTGGCTAAACACCCTTTAGGATTTTCATTAAGTTAATTATCCTGCATTTTTGCCATTTTTTCATCTTCCTCGAAATGTTGTTTTGATTTCTTTATTGAATCCATTTTTTTACAAGATTTCCAACGATACTTGTTTTGCTCCATTTGGTCAACCGGTTTGTAAATGACGCTCTTTTGAAGTTTGATCATTTTCTCACTTTGGCTAAAAAATGTATAAAGTATACCAATATTTTAATTCTCCTAGTTAAAATATTCATTCATTGTAAATATTAACTTTTAGTTCATTTTTACTATTTCTTTCATTTTTCACTAACGGTCCTACAAAATGACCCAACTAAATTGCGTAATGAACTAAAACACATTTCAGGATCTTAGTAATTTACTCCTACTCATTATTTTAAAACAAATTTCCAAACCCAAAATCCCAAAATTGCAAAAAACTGAAGCCCAAAATGTAGGATGGTTAATCTCATGTCGGTCCCACTTCACACCCGTTCACATCCTTCCAAAAAAAAACTTTGTGATTGCAATATTGCAATATCACATATCGCATATCACAAATTTATTAAAATCTTAAAAATCATCATTTTAAAAAATGTGATGTGCGATTTTGATTTTTATGCGATGGATTTTAAAGTTTTATGCAAAGTTTTTCATTCTCCTTATGAATCTCGTGACCTCACCCTCACCTCACTCACCCTCCACCTCACCTCTCCTACCTCATGCTTACCTCACTCACCCTCCACCTCACTCTCGTTCACCTAACTCTTCTCTCCACCTTATAACTCCCACTCATTCTCCTCCTCCCTTATTAGTACTCATCACCTCTCCTCCTCCCTCCTCTCTCCCTCTCACGTGGATGTTTAGTTTTTAATTATTTAATATATAAATATTGTATTTTTATTATAATTTTTATATTTTAATTACAATATTTTATTATAATTTTAATATAAATAAATTATAATATTAATATAATATATTTATATTTTAAATAAATTTTAAATCGCTTATTTTTATTATTTAATTTATGTTTATACTAAATTGATATTAATAACATAATTGTAATTAATTACCATTAATTAATTAAATATTATAATCTAATTTAAGATTAGAATTTAATTTAAAATTTCTGATTTTTAGCCCAAGCAACAGAAAATTTCAGATTTCTAGAAATTTTAATATACTAACTTTGGAAGCTCATAAATGGAGTTTTACTTGGCCAAATGAGGTCTAGGAAGGCTCATTAGATAGATAAAATGATGGAGAACATTTTTGAAGTTGTTTCAATTCTAGATTTGATCATTTATGGGTCTAAAATTCAGCAGAAGATCATGCTCCGAATTTTTAACAAAATTAATTTTATGAGTTTTATTTTCTGCATTTTAATTTGCCCACAACTTCTTCTAAATGTAGATCCATTCGTCTATGATATCATTGGCCAATTATGTCAGCACAGAAATCAAAAGAAAGCTTATACTTCATTTTTTCAATTATTTATTTAATTAAGTTTTGATTGGATTTATTTAATTTCTTTTTGCATTTTGATTTTATTTTTTACATTTTAATTTTGTTTTGATTTGTTTTTGCAAGAAAACAATTGAAGAGATAAGAAGAAGAAGCTCCCAATCAATGAGAAGGCTCCAACAATTGAATAATATGATTTTTAAACCAATAAAAATTGATGGAGCAAAACCACTCTTCAACAAAATTTCCTATGAGGAATTCTTTTGTAAATATTATAAATAGCAGATTGCAAAATGTGATAAGGGCTTCTATCCTCTGCAATTCCGAAATTCTAAAAGCACTTCTATAATATGAATTTAGAGGTGTAGGGTGAGAGGAGAAGAATCTCATATCTGGAGATTATTGAGGTTTTTCTTTTACATTCTGAGTTATGTATAATGAATAGAATCTTGCACTACTGCAGCTCTGATTTTGAAAGCGGAAATTTAGGCATTGTAAAAGAATATTAGAGCCGGAGCCAAAGAAATGTATTTAATAAATTTGTATTTATCATATTATTATTTTAAATGCTGGTTTCATTTTTATGATAACAGGAATGTGTCAGTTTACTCGCACATTTGTGCACTTCTGTCGGTATGAGTAATTTGCCTTAATTTATGTTATTATTTGTCTCTACTCTTATGGGTTGAATTCTGATTTCTAAGTAACTATTTACTTAGAAATCTGTCTTATAGAATTGTTTTATTGAATAGTGATATGCTATGAACTATTTCTGCATGTTATTGTTTAATTATTCAAGTTACTGACTAAATAATAAATATCATTTTGAGAACTGCTTCCTGGGTGTTGTTGATTGATTATTTCAGTTAAAAGGTCTCTAGATAGAATGTGTTTCGTATTCACAATATCAGTTAATTGAACTACTTCTTTAGCTTGATATTCATTTAAAGCAATCATATTTAAATCTCAATTACTTAAAACATCTTGCTCTCAGTTGGGATAGATATATATCTGCCTAATTGAGATAGGATTAGAATAGTTTCTTTTTCTTGCATCTTAGAATAATATTGCATATAGATTAAATTCTACATCCTTAAAAAGTCCTCTTTTCGAAGAGGCAAAACTTTAGTTATGGCCTGGCTAAGCCCAACTTAGCTTAAGGATCACTTTCTTGTCTGATCGGAAAGAGAAATGATCTAATATCTCTTTCTCATTGGTAGATAAAAGTCATATTTTAAGCCAATAGAGATCGAGAGAAGGTAAGTGGACCTAGTTAAACCAGTTGAAGCCACCATTCTAAACGGAAAAGGAACTTATTTAAGGTCCGGACCGGGTGCTCATCCCCCATGTTGTTGCAACAAATTTCAAGGCCTCAACAAATCCATAAAATCAGCTCCATTTCAGAAAACCATGGAAGGGGATGAAAACTTGTATGATATCTTGTCAAAGGAAAATTCCCCATTGCAAGAAGAGCTTTCTTCTCAATAGGAAGACATGAAGATTCCTCCTTCAAAAGAATACCAATATCTAAGGTCTCTTATTGATGATGAGGCATTTTTCAACTATTGAAGAGGAGGAAGATAAGGCTAATGTAGTCATGACAAGAGCACATCCAGTATCTCATGAAGAGGCAGATGGAGCACTTGCTCCAAGGAGAGAAACTCTTGCACTCTTGCAAGGAGTTCCAAATAATCTCACATATGGAGATCATGGCACAATCCATGTACAGCATGTGCCATCATCATCAAATGGTAAGATCTTGAAGATAGAAAAAGATAAAGGGGAGGGCAAGCATCACATGATGAGGAGAATGCACCCCTCTTTATTTTAGAAGGTTGATACACAAAGAATTAAAGAGGATCTATGCAAGGAAGGAAAGGACAAATATGTCCACACACATACACATTCTGCTCTATGCCTTGAAGTCTCTTTGCATGGAGGCATTCCACCAGGAAGACCTCCTGATTGGAGGAAAACTAAAGTGTTCTCTCAACTATGGGAAGCATTTACATACTTGGCTCAAGAAGGAGCCTTGGGAGAAGCAAGCACAGCGCAGAGAATATTTCATGGATTCAAAGGAGAGATAAGAAATTTTCTGAAATGGACATTGCTATCTCCCACTCAGAGATTTGTGCTAAAAAATGAGGATTCAGAAATCTATGATGGAATGGACATGATGTCACATGGCCACTCCATATCTTTGGGGAAGAAAATGATATTCTCACTCACAAAAGATATTTATGAACATGACAAGAGGATATCAACACTCTTGCATGCATGGGCTAAATTAAGGAAGTTTTGGAAGGCAAAAACTTTTCAAGGAAAGGTTGACTTCCATATGCTTCAATATTGTCTTGAGCAAGATCAACTGCAAGAGAGGCAGAAAAAGAAGGTTGATAGAACTCCAACATGTGACTTTGGCATCAAGTATGACAAAGAGGAGAGTCGTGTTATGACAAGGGCTGCATTTCAGAATTCCACAGTTTGTCATTATTGGGGAGCCTAGATATTTATTGGGAGTCCCAACTCCTGATGGAATATTCCAAGGACCTCTTCATATGTAAGGTTCTTAATGGGAAAGTAATGGATGGGAGGTATAAAGTAGTTGATGGAGTCATTTATTCTCATGATCAGATCTATTTAGCTAGAGACTCCAAGCTTAAGTATAAACTACTTAATGCAACCTATGATATCTTGCTTTCCAAACCCACTGGTTTCATTTGAGCATATTGTACTATATTAGATGGATTCATGTGGGAGAACTTCAAAGAGGAGATGTACTCTCATATGAAGAAGTGCATAGATAATTTGTTGGTTGAGGAGGAACATAGCTTTTTAAATTATAAATCTTCTGGGAAATCACATAATAAATTTAGGAACCAAATGATCTTCATAGATCATTTGGTTCCTAAATTTATTATGTGATTTCCCGGAAGATTTATAATTTAAAATGTTATAGATCACAGAAGCTTGCATTATCGAGGAACATAGATCTTGGGAAGAGTTATAATCATCACCTCCTTATTCGTTGGGTGTGAGAGGGTGCTCATCCATGAGTTACCTCACTGATTTGAATCGAGTGTATAGTAAGAATTGTATTTTTAAACATCATGATGTATCTACTATATGCTTGTATTTTTCTAACACTCATATGTAGGGCTTCGCTCCAAGAGGGGGCAATTTTTCTTATGGGCTTCATCAGCTACTTGGAGTCATGAGCAATGGAGATGTTGACAATCCCCTCAGAGATTTTGGGGAGATGCTTTATTCTTCATGGTGTGCTTCATTAGCACCAACTATCATACACCTTCTCCAAGCATACAAGAAGGATGGGACAACAAACAAGTATGGAGAAGAACACTTGTTATATCATATTCTATGGCAGTTAGGAGTAAAACTGCGTTGGTTGCATATGAGGGACCATTTTCCTTCTCCTTTACTACATATGGCAGCTAGCATGACTCTAATTATGATTCCATATGCTGAAAATGTTCTTATCTTTGTTGAGGACATAGTTGGAGGAGAGACACATTGGTTGGATGTGTCCTTGGGGAAAGAAATTTCCTACATTTTTTGCACTACATGTTCCAAGGGGAGCATGGGAAACTATATGGCCACTATAGAAGATCACTTGTTTCTTTATGAGGTGGACCATATGAATGATTGGATCACTTGGGACATGCCTCTCATGAGAAATTGGAAGGAGCTTTACTATGAATTACCAAGTTGGGAGGTGATTCATTTCATTTGGACGATAGCATGGAGGTGGGAGTCCTTCATTGATGATGAAATTCCCCATGATTGTCATCACTTCTATCTTGAGGAGGCCATTGATCAGCAATAAGGTTTCCATATAGACCTTCCTTTCTTTCATGATGAGAGCCATTTGGTTTATCCACCAAAGGCCAACTTGCACACTTGTAAGGAACCATTAGGAGACAAAATTATTGCAGAAAATCTGAAGCAATGGTGGAGACTGTTGGATAAGGAGGCCACAAAAGGAGGATGGGAGATTTTGAAGCACCCTTGCAGTTGCTTGAGGACAAGCAACATTTGGGAGGGGAAGACTATAATATCCCTAAATTAGCATGCAGCGGATAGGAATATTAATTTTGTTTTTAAAATCTAGTTAGATGAATAAATGGGCAAGGCGGCTCATAAGTTGCTTAAGTAGGATTAAAATCCCTCCTAATGTAAAAAGGGATCATGTAATAACCAGGTCAAGCATCCACATGTGTGAAAAAGGTCTAAAATGTATGGACAAATTCAATTTTGACCAAGTCAACAACATTATTATATGAGGAGTGGATCCTAAATAAAGATAGCTCAATGTGAATGAAAATCAATCTAGCTAGTCAAAATGAAGACACCTTGAATGTGAAAGGATACAAGGCATGAAGATCCAGTCAAGGTTGATCCATTCAATATTTACTAAATCAAACAGCACTGTAAAAATATAAGCAAGGCAAATGGAGACAGTGTAATTTTGGAGGAGGAGCCTTTGCATGAAAACAACCTCATAATTGGGTGGGACCCTTAGTGAGGAAGCTCATCAACTATATAATGGAGGGGATGGAAACCATATGGGGATGATTGAATATTATATTTTTTATGTGGTCTGTTTAGACTTCTTTGCATTATTTGGTTTTTTGGCTAAGTTTGCTGCATTGTTTAGTGCAAGGGTTTTCTCATGCGGGAATTCCCCACTCTTGCTTAGAGATCTTGCTTAAGAAATCTGAGGAGAGCATTTTGTGCTGCATTCTCCACTATCTAGTGTTAGGCCAAGCAGTTACCTTCATAAACAACACAGTCCCTTCCAAAAACTATGTTATTTCTTAAGGTTTTGCAGTGGAGGGGTTTTATCCCTTGTTTTGAGAGCTAGTTTCCCAGGAGGAGGATCAGCCTTCTTCCGGAAAATCTAGAAAAAGGAGCTACAGCCATTTCTTTGCATGATCAGCCATATTAATGCAGTGCTTCAGCCATACAGCGTGATTCAGCCATAGATCTGCAGCAGATATTTTATGTATATCATTTATGTCAAGAAACCCTTGCCGGGTCATCTTGGATCTATGTAAAAGAGACTAGATCTCTATTTTTATGCCTCATTGATTAATATAATAGCAGATATGATTTGTCTCTCCATTTTCTAAATATAACCCTCAAACAATTTTATTGTCTCTTTATGCAATAATTTCTGTGTGTTGCAGTCTTGGGGTTTCAGTGTTTTTTTGGGTTATTTTGAGCATGGGAGGCCTGTTTAACAGGAAAAAGTCATTTGTTTCTTATATCCTCTTATATATAAGTTCAATAATGTCAGATCTAATGGATTCATGGGCTACATTTTTCTGTTTAAACTCATATTTCTGAAAAAAAAAAAAAATTCAAGCATATATTGTTGAATCTTCCCTTTTGGGGATATAACAATTGAGCAATGATGGTAAATAGGATTTCTTGGTTAGGGGTGACTATGGCTATTTTATTTGGAAAATAGTTGATTTGGCACAGTATAATGAGTTCAGGGAACTGATAGGTTTGTGAAGATGTATACTTGGGCAAGTTAGAGTCCCACAGATGAATATCATCTACCTGATCAGCAAATTTGTCATGGCTCCAACAATGAAGCTCCAAAGGTTGCTATCAGTCACATTGTCATTTATTTTGAAGTCTTTATCATCCAAAGGAATGTGGTCAACATCTAACAGTGGTGGTTGTAAAGGGTTTACAATTTGGACGCTTTGGGAAGCCATCAATTTGGTTCAATTATTTGAATTAATAAGATTATTTTGATGGTGGCGAGTTCTCAGAATTACCTGGAATATAGTTAATTTGGTCACAGAAGGGTCCAGGTAGCAGTGGGCTTCAATCTTGGTCGGTAATGGATTTTGGTCTTTTTCGCAAATAAACATAGATAAGGAAATAACGGTAAAGCGGCAAGGTTCTATAATTTTTAAATTCCAGTGGTTTTTCAAAGCGCGTGGAAGTAGTTTGGTGGCTTATCGTATGGTCTATCGCATGCCAAAAGATGGTTTAGTGGTTCTGGAATGGGGGGTGTGATAGAATGTGGTAGCACCACGTGGCAGGGGAGCGGGTGGATAAAACCACCCATTTCGCACCCCCCCCCCCCTCTGTTTTAAACTTCAAATAGCGGGGAGTGCGAAAAGGTTTATTGGACATTGGATTTGATCAAAGGTGATCAGGTAGATGGTAGAAGTGGCGGGTTTTCAAAGAGGTGGGGTCCGGTAATAGATATGCGAAGGGGTAAAAAAAATGGGTTTATGAAATATATAAAGCGAGAGGCTGAAATGAAATAAGGTCGGGAAATATATTAAGAGGGGGATTAATTCAAAAGGAAAGTGGGGCCCAATTAATATTTTATTTCACACTTTAAAACTTTTAATAGGTGGGTTTTGTGTTTTATGAAAACATAAAGTCTTATTTAAAAGGGGAAAAGGGGGAAAATGGGGTTTTAGCAAGGAAAAGGGATTTTTCAAAGGGGAAAGGGATTTTAGTAAGGGGAAGGGAATTTAGGAGGGGAAAAGGGTTAGGATAAGGGGAAATGGTTTCCAAAAGAGGAAAAAGGGATTAGGACAAGGGGAAGGTGTTAGAAAATGTTTTTGATCATGGATAAGCATAATGAGGCTTATATAATCTTTGAAAAGTACTCCACCAACCCTTTTTTTCATCCTAACATTTTCTCTTTCCTTTATTGGGTGCATTTGAGCTTGTTGACCCTTTTTATTTTATTTTGATAAGAAAACTAACTTATTTCTAACCTTATACTTTTCAATGGCTCAGATTAAACTTATGAACTCATTTTTATTCTCTATCTAACTACTAATCTGCCAAGATTAAATGGTTTTTTCATATCTTTATTCACTAACTATCATGACATAAAATTTAAAGGCATGAATGGTTAAGATTAGACTGTATGATAATCATGAACTGTGGCATTTTGGACAAGCTACACAAAATTTTATTTACAAAAGTAAAGAGTAGTGGCATTTGAATGTGCAACACTTTCAGAATTTATTTTTGTTTATTTTTATTGTGTTCATATTTTATATATATTTTTTTATCTTTCTTTCTTTTGTTTCTTTGATTATTCTTTTAGGACATACCCTCTTTTCATTTTTTAATATGAAAAACATTTAAAGAAAGCAAATGTATGTACAATATTACAAGACTAAACATAGTCAATTCAAAATTATGATCCATATTATTATAGGACCCTAATAGTGGCTCCACTTGGGGATGGCATCTTCTTGTGAGATGTCAAGAAATTTTTGATCAGTGGCCTTGGAAGTTTGACTTTGCTTTGCTTGGAACTACTTTATGTGATTTCCTTTATTCAAACATATGATGTTATATTTTTTAAAGCTTAATATTTCCTTTTCAGGCTTCAACTTGAGAAGATAATCATCCATTCCAATCTAAACTTTGCTATGGTATTTACAATGAGTAAAATAGAACAAATGAACTACTGATTAGTCTAGTGAAAAATAGTGCTTCAGCATTCGACCATTGACTGGTCAACCTAGTAGGTCTGTCCCATCTAATTCTTTCAAGAAAAATGCATTGTTACCTCTGTAACCATAAATAATGTATGGGTCCTTCCAGAGAAAGTCAATTTCCCATGTTTTCCTTTGTCTTATCTTCTATAATCCCATTTGAGTACTTGATCACCTATAAAGAAATAATATTCTTTAGTTTTCTTATCAAAGATCTTCTTGATTTTTTCTTGAATTACTTGGGATTTGATATAAACTTCTTCCCTGGTTTGCTGCAAATGAATTGTTTGATTTATCCTCCTTTGGATGTCATTTGGTTCTACTTACAGCTCTTGAATCATTTTCATTACTGGCACTCCTAATGAATATGGGAAAACAACATCCATCCCATATACCAATTGATAGGGAGATGTACCAATAGATTTCTTAGTAGTTAGTATGTCTTCCCATAGGGCATTCACCAACCTTTTATTCCAGGTTTTCTTGTTATCTTCTAATAGCTTCTTGATTATGTTGACTAGGCTTTTGTTTGAAGATTCTACTATTCCATTACCTTGAGGGTAATAGGCAGTGGAATGGCCTAGGGTGATATGGTATCGATTCCAAAAATCTATCATTTTCTTGGATTTGAAGGCAGCAGCATTATCCGTGATGAGCTTTTGTGGGCATCTAAATCTAGAAAGGATGTTGTTCTCAAGAAATGAAATAATGACATAATATGTGGCTTGTCTAGGAGGAATGTCTTCTATCCACTTGGTAAAGTAGTCAGTGGCTGTCAAAATCTATTTATGTTGGGCAAAGGAGGGTGGGTGAATTTCACCAATGAAGTATAAACCCCATTGTTGAAATGGCATTTCTACTGAGATAGGTTTTAGGGGTAATGGTAAGAGTTTCTTCTTCCCTTTAAATATTTGACATTTGTGATATGAGGTCACATACTTTCATACATCTGCAAAAAGTGTGGGCCAGTAAAAACCTGCCCTCAAAATTTTGTTAGCAATTGTTTTCTAGTATAGGTGTCCTCCACAATCACATACATGAAATTCCTGCATGACTTTTTCAGCTTCATCTTTTAATAAACAATTTAATAGGATTCCACCATGATCTTTCCAAAATGAAACATTATCTAAGATACAATATTTCATTGCTTTCATTTTTAAGAATCTACTTTTGGTTCTAGATAAACTAGGAGGAGCTTGTAGGTTGAGTAAAACAAATGTAAGGTCTGCATACCAGGGTGAATCTATAAAAGCTTCATTGATTTGAGGAGTCGTCATCTCTTCCTGATCATCTATGGCATCAATGAAATTTATGTCTAAGGCTTGACAGTTCCATTCAACCATGATTTTTTCCAAACCTTGGCCTTTAATGAATTTTGTAGGCTTGATTTCAATGTCATATTCTAGTATTGTGGCAATCCATTTTCCTCTTTTTCCATCAGGCCCATTCTGAGTTAGAATGTCCTTTACAACTGAGTTTGGAAAATATGCTATTATGTGAGAGTACATAATGTATACTCTAAAATATTTTATGGCTTTCACTAAAGCAAGAGCTTGTTTTTCTATGATATTATACTTTAGTGTTGCATCTCTCAAAGTTTTATTGAAGAAAGAAATGGGTTGTTCAAGGCCCTCATCATTGTTTTGCAACAAGACTGCTGCAATGGTGTGTTCTTAAGAAAATGAAAAATTATGAAATCCTTGTTAAAATAAGGACTTATGAGAACAGGTGTTTTAGTAAGTGCTTCTTTGACTACTTCAAAAGACTACTTAGCCTCTACTGTCCATTTAAGTGTTGAATCATTTTTTAACACGTTATTTAAATTTCTAATTAGTTCTACTAAGTTAGGGATGAATCTTCTAAGAAATTTTAGTTTTCCTAAAAAAATTTGTAATTCTCTAATGTTTCTAGGATGAGTGATATTTAGGATTACTTCTATTCTAGCTGGATCAATTCTAATGCCCTCTTTCGAAATAATGTGTGCCAGAATTTTTCCTTCTTCTAATCAAAAAACTGACCTTTTAGGATTTAAGGATATGCCAAACTTTCTGCATTTTATGAATACTCTTCTTAGCTGATCTAGATGTTCATTATCTGACTTTGAAAACAATGTGATATCATCTACGTAAATGACTAAAAATTCATGGATTTCCTTTGCAAAGGCTATGTCCATATCTCTTTGGAATTTTGCTCTAGCATTCATCAATCCAAAAGGAATTTTCAAGTATGTGAAAGTTCCCTAGGGAGTGGTGAATGCAGTCTTAGCTTAATCTTCAGGTTGGACTAGGACTTGGTTGTATCCAAAAAATCCATCAAGTAATGAAATTATGGATGACCCTACTACCCTCTAGAGAATGTGGTCCATTTTAGGGAGGGGATAGTTATCATTCAATGATACTTCGTTTAAGTTTCTGAAATCAACACAAAGTCTGATTTCTCCTATTTTTTTTCTAGTGGGGACTAAATTAGAGACCCAATCTAAATATTTGACGGGTGCTATGATTTGAGCATCGTACATTCTTTTAACTTCTTTCTTTATTAATGGCATAAGAGCAGGGTTAATTCTCCTTAGATTTTGTTTAAAGGGTTTCTGATTTTCTTTAATTGGTTTATGCTTCATAATGCTTTTATCATAAGACTTTAGGTCTTCATAACTCCAGGCAAGGATATCTTGGAACTCTTTAAACAAGCTAATGTACTTCAACTTTTTAGCTAGAGGTAATGTCTTAGATATCTTGATAATCTTGGGATTTTCTTCTATTCCTATGTTGCATTCCTATATATGTGACCTTAGAGGCCCCATTTTAGGTTTTCTAGCTACATCATTGGAGTTAAAGAGGTCTTCTACTAGGGCTAATATCTTAGGCAAAATGTTGTCTTTCAAGTTTAAAACTTCTGATTCATCATTGATTAATTCCTCAATTTCTAATGTTTCTAATTCTATTTCTACTTTAGTGAATTTAGTTGCCTCTATCTTATTTACATCATTTACATCTATATCGTTATTTATAGTATAATCTAATGTACAGTATGAGTCTATATTACAGTTTTGAAATTCTCCCTCAGAATTCATAAAATCATAAATTTGTGAGTCTTGTGAAAAGATTTGCCAATACTTCAAATTATCAGGTATGATTGGCCTATGTCTTACCTCAGCAGAGTATTGATGATTTGGCTAAAAGGGTAACCTGCATGTGTAGGAAAAAGTGGCCAAGCTATGTGCTTTCATATTTTGCTTTCTTGGAATGACAACAAAGTCAGTCTCAAGAAAATAATTTATCAAGTCGAGGATGGTTTCTCTGTAATGGCTAAGTCTAGGGTTATTAACAAGATACTCTCCCTTGGACTTGATTTATGATGATTTCTAAGTCTCCCATGATGGAAACTCTTTTAACTCCAAGTTTTCTTATGATTTGAAGGCCTAGCACTAATGCTTCGTATTCTTCCATGTTATTAGTGCATTTGAAACTTAATCTAAAAGCATGTCCTTCTGAATGATCACTTTCTAAATTGTAGATCCATACTCCAGCTCCTGCTCCTAATCTATTTATAGAGACATAAAAATATAAATTCCACATAGATTCATGAGTTATGTTTTCACTATTAACTTCTTTGTGTTTCTCTTCTACATTTGTGATTTTATCTTTGTCATTGTCTGAATTACATAGGATAAATGAGTCTAGATCAGAATGCAAGGAGTAGATAGAATAATTATGTGGTCTTTCTGAACTACTTACCATGTATTTCATCAATGTTTCTCTATAAATCTTCCTTTGCTGACCAAATACAGAAATGGTAGCATATGACATTTCTGATTGCAGTGATCCCTGTAATTTTTCTCACCATGAGCAAGATAATAACATATTGTATTTGGGAGGGATATCAACAACTACTATGTCCATAACAATACTCTTTGCTGGGAACTGGACTAGAGTTACACACAGGTATTTTATCAGGCCAAGGCATTTGACTTGACTAGAATCAAAGGAGAAAAGGTCTTTGTAGGGTCTGGTGATGTCTAAGTTTAATTTTTCCATGACTGCTCTAGGCATTAAGTTATGAGATGCTCCTGAATCCAACATAGTGTTATGTAAGCTTTTATCATGAATGTTTAAGCTAATGTAGAATGGAGGGACACCCCCTTGTTGATGTTTTCTATTGACTTCAGGACCAAATAATAACTAAGGTTTATCATCATTGAGGTTAACAGCATCTTCGCCTTCACCTATGTTTAGTGTTTTAGTAATTTGGGCCTTATATGAATCATTTTTCACCAACTCTGTTAAAGGAACTGGTATTTTCAATTTGGCTATCTCAATTTTGATATTGAATGGCATTTGATTTTTTCCTAAATGAATTATTTCATTTTTACCAATTGTGGTTTGTGTGTTTTTGTCTTCTTTTTCAATAGTTGGTAATTTAGTTTGTGTGTCAACTATTTTGTTTTCAATTTTCTTGTCTGGAACATTTTGAGTAGTAGTTGAATTTTGAGTAGCAGTTGATAAGATTTCTACAAATTTTGGGCTGGAATTCTTCTGAGTTTCTTTAGAGAGAATTTGTAGAATTTTGGTCATAGGAGATTCTATTGTTTTCTTAGTTTGGGTTTGGATTGATTTCTTAATAGGAAATTTTGTGTTATTTTTTCTTCTAAGGCTATATTGTTTATTAACTTCATAGATAGTAGATTCATAGCCTTGTTTGTAGTCAAAGGACTCTCCAGATTCTAATTGTAATTGTTGTAACATGTACAACTCTTGTTCTTCCTGGGTAAGAAAAACAACATTTTTATTGTTTACTCCCATCAAGTTTATCTGGGTGTCCTGGTCTTCTTCACCCAGTTGTGAAATCTCAGCATAATTTTCCAGAAAAGGTGGTCTAATCTGTTGATCGGGTACCTCTTCTCTTGATTTACCAATATTAGGATTTTTCCTAAAGTTGGGGTTTATAATTTGGGGACATTATTGATTTTCCCACTGAGATTTTCTTTCCATGTTCTCTAGTCTATCCATTATTCTTTCTACATTTTTGGCTAAACTATATATTATAATATCTGAAGTGGAAGGTTCTTCTTTAATGGTTACTCTTCTCTCATTCCTCATCCTAACTCTTTTAGCTAGTAAGTTAGCTTCTACACTAACTTCATCACTCTGCATATTTTCTAAAGTTACAGGTTTTCTTTCTCTTAACTTTTAAGACATGTCAGCATCAAAACCACCTGGAAATTTGATCAGGGCCAAGTCTGGTGGAGGTTTGATATTCATTGGAATTGCATTGTAAACGTTGTTAAACCTAGTACATTAATCCTCAACATATTCATTAGGAAGTATCCTGATGTTTTCATATTCAGATAATATATGTAGAGGGTTTTTCTTTCTTTCCCATCTATTTATAAACAATTGGTGGAAAGCAGCTAAATCAGCAATATGGTTAGCAGGTAAAGATTTAAATCATTTTTTAACATATCTTGCTAGTGTTTGTGAAAATAATCTCATTTGTACATCGGCTTCATCAACTTCATGTAATTCAAAATAATATGTCATTTTATTTACATCTTGTTGAGTCGTATACTGACCAGTACCATCAAACTGAAAAATTGTACTTTGGTAATCTTGTGGCATAGCATGTAAAGGGGATTGTAAGGCCAAAGGGGCATATCTGGATGTCATGGCTAAGACTTTAGCTTGACTAGGAGGTAGAGTAGTGGTGCTTGAAGATGAACTTGAAACGCTTGAAAATGAACTTGAAACGTTAGGTTGGAGAGTAAGTTTAGGTATGAATGGTTTTGTGGAATGAAATATGGTGGATATTATAGGTGAGGTGGAATTAAATAAAGTTGTATTTACAGTTTCTAAAGGTACTGTAGAGCGCTTAGGAGTAGCAGCAGTTAGGGAAGCTAATTCAACTGACTGTTGAAAACAGGCTTCGTCTATATCTTTTATCAAAGTTGAGGTTAAAACATCAAGTGTGTCAAAAGTATCTAGAACCTGTTGATCTAAATCAAGTTGTATAGTATCCTTATTTGATTCAATTAATTGAATAAAATTGGGGTCTATTACAATATCATGGACTGAGTTTTCAAATTTAGTACGAAATAAAGAATTCTCAAATGATAAATCAAACTGAATATCTTGTATGCTTGATAACTCCTTATGAAGTGAATTTGCTTTCATTAACTGACTCATACTTCCTTGATTCTCTACTTTTTTAGGTTTTCTTAAAATTATGTGGGGATCATCAACAATTGTAGCAGGTTGTGGATGAGGATGAGCCCTGGTATAATATGTTCTTTTAGAAGCCAGAATTTTAACTTTCTATGATAATTTCAAACAACTCTTTAAAACCTTAGTATGAAAAATGAAGAAAATTGTTTCCTTTAAGATGTATTTTAACTAGGGACTGAATTGTGCCTAGTGGGTCGCTAATATGTTATCACTCTGAAATTTCCAAGGGTTGTTCTAAGCGTTAAAAAGAAATATCAAAGGTAACTATCAACCACTTTTGTATATTAGGATCTAGCCTTCCTAAACTCAGAGAGGGCTCCCCCTTAATGATTTAAATTTGTTTGTTTAATAGATTTTCAGGCTAGTTATGTATGCTTGTTTTGGGTTGATTTTGATTGATTGGTGGAATTAATGATTTAGATGAATAGGTGCTTTTCCATTTTCCATTGGGATACGGATTCAATATGCTTTGAATACAAAACAAAATCAAATTATAAAGAAAGTGTTACAGGACAAGATAGGTGAGAAAAATCAGATCTCAAGGTTGAATGGTGAAGTGATTTTTCAATCGGGATTAAGGAGAAATTAAGAATTCCTTAAACCAGATAATGAAGAAGGATGAATAATTCAATCGAGATTAGAGGGTGTTGGCTCGAGGGGTCCTGACCTAGGTTCAAAGGTTAAGGTTTGCCAACAAACCCCTATACTACTGGCCCTTTCGGCAGTGACCTACTTTCGCAGGCCAAAGTCTCACCCAAAGTAGTATGGGGGGGTGTTGGAACCAAGTTTCTGCACCCTAAGAGAGGGTAGGTAAGTCAAGCAGAGCTGCATTCATCCTCAAAATTACCAGATCATAGATCACAGAACCCAGATCTTTCGCTTTCATTAATCCTTCAGATCCTTTCACAATACCCAAAACCCAACCTATGCACACAGCAATAGGGTCCGCACATAGCAGGACTGAGGATCTCCGCTCACACAGCTAGCAAGAGTCCTTTCCCCCAATAACCCAAACAGATCTAATAATTCGTAATTCACACCAATCTTGATTCCTACCTCTCTGTCGACTCAAAATGTCCTTCTATTTATAACAATCTAGCCTAATCTTTCCCATGGTCCACAAATCGTGGTTTGCGGACTCTAGAACTATCCCTTGACCCATTACAATGCTTTTGGGGCTTTGATCCACCCCAACACCCTTGCGCTAGACTAAAAACTCAAAACCGTCTCAATTTGCAGCCCTTGGAGGACCCTGTTCCAACAATCCCCCAACACAATCTTGTGACTCGTCCCGAGTCACTACGGTGGTGGGGTCGCTACCTGCACCTGTATGGCTACTCTAGCCATAGAGTCATTTGATCTGATAAGGTTTGAGCTGACTACCATTGACGTAGCTTGGTAGCATATCACCGCGCAGGGTAGCTAGCCTAACCACTCCGCCATCCGTGATCTCCCTAACTGTATAGGGACCAAGCCAATGTTGTCGAAACTTCCCGGGATGCTTTTCAAACTAGCTATCATATAAGAGGACCAATTCACCCTCCGTGAATGTCTTCTAGAAAATATTTCGATCATGCCAAGCTTTATCGCGGGCCTTCTGGACTTGCTGATGGAAATTCGCAAGAAACCGATCTTCCTCCAAGGCCATAAGCTGCGCTAATCTCTCCTCCATGATGTCAGGTTCTGCCATGTTCATAAATGTTGCGATACCTAGACTAGGAACAATATACTCCATGGGAATAATGGTTTCTTTACCATAAACCATCCTGAATGGGGTTTTTACTGTTAGCTTCTTGCATGTTTTTCGATAGGCCCAAAGGACCAATGGGATGCGCACGTCCCAATCACTGCAATCAGCATTGCATACCTTTGTCAATGCTTGCTCCAAGATTTTATTAAAAGCTTCAATCGCATCGTTGGCCTGTGGGTGATATGGTGTGCTCTTCACATGATGGATCTAGAAATCCTCGGTCAAAGCCTGGATTTTTTCATTCACAAAGTGCATACCTCTGTCGCTCATGAGGATCTTCAAACATCCAAATCTGGTCAGGATTTGTTCAAAAATGAAATATGCAACAGCATCTGCAGTACAATATTTTACTGCCTGTGCTTCCACCCACCTGGTTACATAATCATTGGCAGTAATAATGTAGCACGCACCCGTCTTCTTCCCTAGTGGGTTGATAGGCCCAATGAAATCGATATCCCTCTTATCAAATGCTTGTAGAGCCATTTTGGTTGAAGGGGCATTTCATCTTTGTGGGATGGCCTCCCTGTTCGTTGGCAAGTATCGCAGTCTTTACAATAGTCGTGGGCGTCACTATGCAAGGTTGGCCACCATAACCCAGCTCTCAAGATATTTTGCGTCATTGCTTTCCCTGTGTAGTGACCTCCTACTACTCTGTCATGAGCCTCTGCCAAGATAATGTGCCTTTCATGCTCTAAAACATATCTCCACAATACTTCATCTGCTCCCATATTATATAAATGACCTGCGATGATGGTAAAATCTGCTGCCTGGGTGACTAAATCTTTCCTCTGTCATATAGAGTACTCTGGAGGTGTTGTCCCAGTAGTCAAGAACTGAATGATATCAGCGAAGTGTGCATCTACTACCTTAATAGAAAATAGTTGCGCATCAGGCAATCCGGCCTCCAGGTCGGTTGGCTCCTTGCCACTCTCCATTCGGGACAAGTGATCTGGCCCAGCATTCAACTTTCCTGGCTTGACAATGATTTCAAATTCATACTCCCGAAATAGAAGTGGCCATCGACATATTTTCCCCCCCAACATAGGCTTATTTACCAGGTACTTTAATGTTGAATGGTCTGTGAAAATTTTGAAGTGTCCTCCTAACAAGTAATGTCGATATTTCTGCAAAGTGTAGACCATGGTCAATCCCTCCCGCTCTGTGGTGGAGTAGTTGTGTTCCGCACTAGAGAGTTTCCTACTTGTAAAGGCAACTGGATGGTTAATATCTCCTTATCCCTGTTGCGTAAGGAGAACCCTGAGAGTAATGCCCGACGCATCGACGTGAACATGAAATACCTTCTCCTAATCAGGAAAGATGAGAATGGGTGTCGAGACCATCTTTTCTTTAAGTAACTCAAAGCTCTTTTGACATTCGTCATTCCAAAAGAACAAAACATCTTTCTTGAGAATTTTTTCCATAGGGGCGGTAATCAGCGCATAACCTTGAATGAATTTCCTGTAGTAGCCCATGTGTCCAAGGGTCAAGCACAGCTATTTCTCCATGGTTGGTACTGGCAAGTTTATGATAACTGTGATTTTGACAGGATCTACCATCAGTCCTTTTTGACAAACTATGTGGCCGAGCAAGATTTCGAAGGGTACGCAGAAGATACACTTCTTGATATTTAGGGAAATATGGTGTTTCCGATCAGCATCCAACATCATGTGCATGTTTGATACATGTGCCTTTACCAGGCCGAAGATATTCCAATCATCGAAATACACCTCGAGGAACTTGTGGATGAATTCTTTGAACACTGCAATGACAACCCGCGAGAAGATAGCAGGGGCATTTTTGAGACCAAACGTCATGACAGTATACTAAAAATATCCCCACTCAGTGGAGAACATGGTTTTGTTACGGTTCTCAAGTGCGATTATGATCTGATGGTATCCTGAGAACCCGTCCATGAAGGAGTATGCTTCCTTTCCTCCCACGATGTCTAGGATTTCATCTGAGAATGGTCTCAGGAATGGATCATGAACACAGGCATCGTTTAACTTGTGCAGGTCCACACAGATCTGAATCTCCCCCTTAGTTTTTTTCTCCTGAACCACCATTGGACTGACCTAGTCTTACTGTTCAACAGGCTCGATGATACCTATAGTAAGAATTTTATTGAGTTCATCCTTGACCTTCTGCTTATACTTGGGGTTCAACCTATAAGGTCACTAATTTATGGGCCACGCATCGGGTTTGAGAGTGATATGCATGACCCCTAAGTCCCCCGTGGTCCCCTTCAGCTCTGGAAACTTTTTCGGGAACAAGTCCTCGAATTTTGTAAGTAATTCAGCCACTTTTCCTATTGTATCCTCATCCCAGTAATCCCCAATATTAGCCAACTTAGGGTGCTCTTTCGTCCCAATGTTTACTTCGCACAGCTTGAGAGGCTTAGTGACATCCACTTCTTTCAGTGGAGGTCCTTCAATGGCGCGCTCCCCTTCTGACTCTAGGATAGAGACAGACCATGGATCATCTTCACCTTCCTCCCTTTCCAAGCTGCAGTAGTTGAAAATATCCTGCATCTGCGTTTCCCATGTCGGCGCCCCGAATGCTGTAGAGGAGCTGGATTTTCCAAGCACAAATGTATCCATGTCCTGCAGAGCTTCTTCAAGTGCCTCGTAACCCCCTATCAATATGAATGTTTCTATGAAGTCACTCTTCAGAGTTTCCCAATGGCGGGTGCGTTGATGTAGCTCTGCATCCAGGTACCATGTAGTAGGGATTGGACCCAATGCATGAGTGAATAAGTGAACCCACTCTTCTATAGTTTGGTCACCCCACGTCTCTATCCATGAAACCACGTGTTCATGAGGATCCCCTGGGCCAAGGAACATCTTGACTCGCACCTCCGCCAGAGTCTTAAATCGCAGGAGCATCATGTCACGACAATCCTCCCACTCTTGGAATGTTCCTTTATGTGTATCCCACCATCGTGCAGGGGTTGCATGCATAGCTAAGTTAAGGGCCCATAACCTTCATTCTCTAGGAACCTCGGCTTAAAATTCTCGCAAAAAGTCCCTAATGCTACTAGAACCATCAAAATAGGGTAGATCTCTTACCTCTAAGGAAATGCAGTGGAAGTTCTTTGTGATCTGAAGACATCACAGCACAGAGACATCATGTAACCATTTTTTCCAATTCTCTATATTCTTATCGGAGTCAGAGAATCATTCACTGTCCTTTTCCCAATAGAGTACTCCATCTGTCGTGGGGTTGATCTAATCTTCATCCTACGCAGTCAACTTATAGATGTGATCCACATCCTCTTCATCGCGCACCGGCTCTATGTATTTTTCGCCTTCCATAGGATCTAATGGTAATATCACCCTTGTACCATTATTCTCAAACACCGTGCTTCTCTTCTTCAAGTTAATGATACCTCCCATATCTATGGCCCAGTCTAACCCTAGAAGCGCAAGGTAGGGGTCCACATATTCTACAATCTAAATGACTTCAAAATCAGCCATGACCTTGACCCCTGCAATATCCACCATGATCTTCGATAGTCTCCCCAAGGGTATGATCTTCTGCTAATTCGCCATACACAGCTAGATAGTGGACCATTCCAACTTAGGTTCCCCCATTCGTTGCCAAGTCTGTTTAGGTAATACATTCCCATCTGACCCTAGGTCCAAAATAACCTGATCCATCTCATAATCACCGATCTGCGCAACCAACCGCATCTCCCTACCAATGTGTTTCTTATATCTATATAGTTTGTGTATGTCCTTGATTTCCAGAGGGAGGCTAGGTCATGCTACGCAACTATCTATTAATGCCTGAATATTTCCACAGCCTTTGGGTTGTGCAGCAGCTTCGTACATGCCTGTAAAAAGGGTTTGACCTCCTCATCTTCCTTGAGGTCTCCCAGCAGCTGCGAAGTGGATGCCTCTGCGTCAGCAAAGTCTTTGCGAGTTGCGACAAATGTTACATTTTCCTTTTCTAGATCCAAACCTTCCTTCTTGATAACTGCTTGTTGGATCAGAGGTTTGGTCGCAGTCCTCTCCCTAGGCCCCACGGTGGCCATCCTACTATGTGTTACAACATTCATGCTTGGATCTTGGTCTCACATTTCAGCCTTAACCCTATGTACATTCTGCGTAGGAGTCAGTTGCTTCTCCTGCATATTTTCTATCAATATTAGAGAGTCTTCAATCACATGGTCCGGCTGTCTGCAATACCAGCAGGACTGCCTTGTAGGGTTTTGACATTCCCTGGCGAAGTGTCCTACTTCTCCACAGTTATAATAGATTAGTTGCCCTCATCCCCGACATGCGCTCCCACCTCTTCCGCCTCCCCTACCCCTAGCTGGGGAGCCACCTGTGCTCGAGAGGGATCTTGGTGAGGATGGATCCGACTGTACCCTATAGAGGTTCCCTCAATCGATCATCAAATCATACGTCTAGCAGTTCTGTTCATCGTGTCCTACCGACCTGCAGAACCTGCACCATTGCTGCTTTACTTCTGGGACATACGTAGCAAGTCGGGGACAGTGTTTTATGTCGTGCAGCCCTACAATGCGATAATCATCGCACCATAGCACCGGCCCATTTGATCCTACAAATTCACTAGGACGCAATGGACTAGGTCCCCCGACCTGCATATAGTCTGCTAACAGAGGGAAATTATCCTTGGTGTGACCATTCGTCCTGCATCATATGCACCATATTTCAGAGCTAGCCTCTGCTCCTTGCTCCTTTCGCAGATTCTAGATCTCCATGTGCATCACCTCGAGTTTTCCTTGGATCTGTTGGATGGCCAGCTAAGTATCATCTCTGGGCGCAGCTTTTAACTTCATAGCAACTTCCAAGGCTTTTTCTTGTGATTCAAAATTTTGGTGACCCATAGGTATGGGCAGGTGAGGCAGCAACATAGCAATGAACCATTCCGTGTGTTGTCTGTCATCATACTGAAATCCTCCTTCTCTGATCACCTCCTTCAGTCGTTGATCGGCCTCCCACACCGACTCAGAAGGCCCTTGCTTGAAATCCTTTAGATCAACCACTATTTGAGAGTAGGACTTAGGCTTCTTGAATTTTTGTTTCAAGGCATTCTTAATCTCTTCAATGGTTGTGTTCGCATGTTGGCCGATGCATCCCATGTACCAGTCCAAAGCTCTTCCTTCGAAGGCAAGGGACAGTTGTGCCCTCTTCACCGCATCACTAGCTACATTCTGCGCAGTCCATACCGATTCTGCGACAAACCAAAACTGATCCATGTCTTCATCTCCCACACCCTTAAAGGTAGGCAACTTCATGTGCGCATCCATGTCGTCTTCCGGTGGTGGCAGAGGTGTAGGTGAATTCTTACCCCTATGCTGGTTGGAAAGTGGTGTGGCTGGAGGACTCTGTGCAGCTGCTTCTCTTACTGGACTGTAGACAGATCTATCTCCTTCTTGGTTAGTCCGATAGTATTTGCCACTTCGTGTCGTACTCCCGTCCAAATCAGAGGTCATTCATTCGGTGTGGCTACACAGAATACCTTTTCGCACAGCAATATCTTAATCAGCAATGGTAAGGTCTTCAGAAACTTACCCCGAAATCCTTTGAAGAATCTTCGCTCTACTTCAGAGTAGGAGACGAACTGATCGATGGAAAATCCTGTCACTAACCCTCATAGCACACTGTCAACCCAGTGGTCCACCGTGTGATTTATGGTGTTATCATTCTTCTCTAACTACTGGATCAATTCTAGGGTCCACTGTGTGACTCGCTTGTCCTTCCAACACTTCTGAAATTTGACCAACCTTACAAGCCACTCCTGGAGCTCGATCGCAATTGTTACAAAAAAGGTCTCGTAGATCTCCATGAAAACATACTTATTCTTCCACTCTTCGGTGGTCAACCTCTTACTGCGATTTTCTTTTATTGCGAATTCCTAAACTTGTTGTTCAAACCATTCATCAATTTCTTTTCTTTCAGGTTTATAATATGGACTTGGCATTACCCGATCCCTCTCTCAAAATGCTCCCGGTCCCGACAACGGAACCATTTGTTGGCTCGAGGGGTCCTAACCCAGGTTCAGAGGATAAGTTTTTCCAACAAACCCCTATACTACTGGCCCTTTCGGTAGTGACCCACTTGCGCAGGCCAAGGTCTCACCCGAAGCAGTATGGGAGCGTATTGGAACTAGGTTTCCGCACCCTGAGAGAGGGTAGGTAATTCAAGCATAGCTGTGTTTGTCCTCGCAATTACCATATCGTAGATCACAGAACCCAGATCTTTCGCTTTCATTAATCCTCCAGATCCTTTTAAAATACCCAAAACCCAACCTGCACACACAGCAGCAGGGTCCACACATAGCAAGACTGAGGATCTCCACGCACACAGCCAACAGGAGTCCTTTCCCCCAATAACCCAAACAGATCTACTAATTTTTAATTCGCACCAATCTTGATTCCTACCTCTCTATCGACTCAAAATGTCCTTCTATTTATAAAAATCTAGCCTAATCTTTCCTGTGGTCCGCAAACCATGGTTTGCGGACTCTAGGTCTACCCTTTGACCCATTACAATGCTTTCAGGGCTTTTACCCACCCCAAAACCCCTGTGCTAGACTAAAATATGCCAAAAATATACAAAAATACTCAAAACAATCCCAATTCGCAGCCCTTGGAGGAACCTATTCCAATAGAGGAAAATTAAGAATTCTCTAAACCGGATATCAGAAGAAAACATAGAAATGTAAAACAGTTCAAAGAAGAGTGCAAAGTTTAAACAAATTCTGCAGTAAAATTCTTGTTATAACATTCAAATTTACAACACATTTAATTTTATGGAATACTTAGAAAGTGAACATGAAAAATTTAAATATATACTTCACTGAGATAGCTCAACACATGAATCCTGTAAATAAGTTTATTTATAACTTGTCATGTCTGTCAACTGGAAATGGTACAATAACCCTGAGGTAATAGATCAATCAGCTATGGAAATATTCATAAATCCACCCCTAATACTTCAAATGATGAAGTATTTATACAAATTATTACAAAAAATATTCTGTCAACAGACTAAGATTTATTCAAGGAAAATAAAATATCTTTATGAAAAAATATAGTGACACCTTTTAACTGACTGAGATATATCCCTGATTCTTTGCTTGTTGTTGTCTGTTTGTTCTTTCATCTGTCTTCTTTCATCTATACATCTTTCACCTATATGTTCTTTTACCTTTCATAGTAAATCACACCATTTTTCCCATTTTTCTTCATCTGGTATTTTGATCTTCATCATATTACGGTAAATATCATTCGCCTCTGAATATTTGGCAAACATGGGCTTATTCACAAAAAGGTGATTTACCTAATGCTGGAGGTAAAAGAAATTCTCTAAAGTTTGAAGGAGCACTTTGTTTGTGGGAACACCCTTCATTAAGGAACTGTTGGAAGTTTCCTTGCCTACTTCCCTCATCTTCTTATCATAATCTTCATGTCTCATGAGTTTATCAATGATTACCAGAGGATTAGGCAGGCCCTTTTGTCTTAATATATCAAATTTATTCATAAACTTGTTCACTGAGAGTTCCATAGTTTAAAGTTTTTCCTCAAGCTGTATCATCAGATTTCTCTTGGAAATCATTTTCTTCACCTCTAAGATAGTATTTGTTCTATCAGCTATCCCAAGTTATTCTAATTCATATTCGTTTTTTGAATTTAGGAATTTGATTATTTCAAAGGCTTCCTCTGGTTTCTTTTCAAGATTGGCTTTAACTTCTGAATTGCGTCACCAGCTTCCTTTGCCAAGTCATTCTACTCAAATATGATCTGTATAGAAGGCCAAATATCATTAACTAAGTTAATAATATTGGACAATAATTGTTGTTTTTCTTGGGATAAAGGTTCTTTTAGTGACAACTCCTTTTCCAGCGTATGGATTATGTCAGTCAATCTATTTTCTTTCTGCACTTATGCTTGATGAATTAATTATGCCAATTTATTTTCATCTTCTAAAATATTTACTTATTCTTTGAGCTTATTGATCTTTCTAGTTTGAATTGACATATCTTCCATTGCTTTAATCAATTTGTTGGCCTCATCAGTGGGATGGATTGTTGGTATTGTTGATGTTGTTGTTGATGTAGTTGCTGGAACTGTTGTCATTACTGGAGCTAATGTAGACACAGGTGTTGATGTTAATAATGGAGCTGAGGTAGACACAGGTGCTGATGTAGATACTATAGGAATAGCAGTAGCGGTAACTACTTCCATACTGGCTTGTTTTTTATGCACAAGTTTATCCATTTCTGTCTCTATTTCCTTTAATTGATTTGTCAACTGAATGATTAGATTCATCATTTCATCCTTTTGATTATTTGTTTCCATAACCTCCTTGGTTTGTGGATGCTCTGTAGTTGGTAATTTTAGTTGTTTCTCCAGTGCATTTATGTCTGCATTTTTATTTTTTATAAGCTCTTCTACTGCTTTGATATCTTTTGGATTATAACCAGTTTCAATTACCAAATATTCTAGTGACTTTATCATGTTATCCTTTACTTGTGATGAGGATCTCTATAGCGTTAACTTTGACTATATTTTCTAGATATTTCTGCAACTTATGGACATATAGAGATTTATGTGTCATGGTCGAATATATCATTTCTCCTGCCTGTTTGTGGAATTCAATCTGGTCAATAGGATGCACATCTTTGGAAAGAACCTCAAATGCTTTCTTTTTATAATCTTTTGAAGTTTTGGGGGCCTGTACCTTTGGCTGTAGAAATGTCATCTGCATCTTTCTTGTTTTGAGGTCCAAAGCTGAAAGCAATCTATTCTTATCACTGGGATTTTGCTTCCAGTATTGTGGATAAGTAACAACCTTCAATGCTTCATTTCTAATTTTAATCTCTTTATATTTCTCCATCATATCCTTTTCTTTATCAACTGGCTTGATGGATGATGAAACCTCTACACTATTTTTATTTTGAATAATTTGTGCACTAGAAGTTGATGGTAGAGGTGTTTCTTCTGAAAGTGTTGGAGGTGCATCATCCCTAATAACAATATCTGTTTCAATGGTTTCAATTGTCTCTTCTTGCTCTATCACTAGATTTAGATTTTTTTTATTTCTGTACATAAGCTTGAATTTAGTATCAGATGTAGTTTATGCTGAATAAGAGCCTTCTTCTCTAGCCCTTTTTGAATTTCTATCCTGTGGGGCTGGAGTAAGCAGGATGGAACTAGTATCAAGTTGCTTCTCCACCTCCTATGGAGTGTTTTCCAACCACTCTGACTAGTTCGAATATTTCTCAATTTCAGGCTTAGACTCATGAATGAAAGGGGTCAATTTGAACTTAACTCTTAATTTACTTATGACACCCAAGGGGTCATATGATCATATGAAACTATTGTTGAAATCTAACTCTTGTAAGTATATTTATGCTTCCTTTCCAGCATTCCTACTGTTGCATATAAAAGGCCCTAGTTAGTTTTTAATCTTGAACTAAGTTTTCTTTTTAACTGAAAGGAAATTGATCTCATCTGAATTCAAAATATTATTGATGTACTCTAAATAAAATATCCTCATTGGGAGGTATTTGGGAAGCTTTTATGGGACCATTTGGCTTCCATACACTCTAATTTCTGTGTGATTCTGGTATAAATACCAGTCTCCTGTTTTGATCTGCTCTGATAACTGTAGAACCTTTTTTATTGCTTCGCTAATTATGGGCTAAATGCTATTACTAAGCATATTAACTACTAGATATACAAAGAATCAATAAATTCTTTGAAACTAAATTTAGTGGAATCTTTTCTGATCAAGGATGTCCAAAAGATAACAGACTGGGGATTACCCTCTGTGTCCAGTTTTTGTAGGTTGACTGCAAACCTTTTTTATTGAAAATATATCAATAAATGAAATGATACTGAGGATTATTTGAATACTCCTTATTCTAGAAGTTTTATCAATTGATCATGCATGGCATCTGCCAGGAATTGGGCAAAATTGAAAGTTATAGCTGGATGCTGACCTGGGAAAAATATAGAGAGGAAACCAAGGATGGATTTATCTACATGCTCATCAGTGAAATATCCTAAAATACAGCACAACATAGTTACAATTTTCTTGGTTCTTTCTGGAAATATGGTAGCATAATATGGTGGGTTATTCTTAGTAAATTGATTTGATTCAGGGAGGAAAGTCTGAAAGATTTGAGACCTTTTAGGGAAATCTAGCCTTAAGTAAATCTTAGTGACGGTCCCAATGGAGAAAGGAACTCCATCAGGTTGTGATTGAATATGCATCATTTGATTAATGGATTGAGTAGTGATGGTAAATAGCATTTCTTGGTTAGGGGTGACTATGGCTCTTTCATTTGGAAAATAGCTGATTTGGCACAGCCTGATGAGTTCAGGGAACTGATAGGTTTGTGGAAATGTGTACTTGGGCAAGTTAGAGTCCCACAAATGAATATCATATGTCTGATCAGAAAAATTTTCATGGCTCCAAAAATGGAGCTCCAAAAGGTTGCTATCAGTCAAACTGTCATTTATTTTGAAGTCTTTATCAGCCAAAGGAATGTGGTCAACATCTAAAAGTGGTGGTTGCAAAGGTTTTATAATTTGGACGCTTTGGGAAGCCATCAATTTGGTTCAATTATTTGAATTAATAAACTTATTTTGATAAGACTATAGTGAATTTGGTCACAGAAAGGTCCAACTAGCAGCAGGCTTCAATCTTGGTCGGTAATGACTTTTTTTCATTTTCGCAAATAAACAGAGATAAGAAAATAACGATAAAACGAAGGGTTTTATAATTTTGAAAGTCCAATGCTTTGTCGCAAGGCGCAGAAGTGGTTTGGTGGTTTATCGTATGGTCTATCACATGCTGAAAGATGGTTTAGTGGTTTTGGAATGGGGGGGTGAGATAGAATGTGGTAGTGCCACATGGCAAGGGAGTGGGTGGATAAAACCACCCATTTCGCACCCCCCCCCTCTGTTTTAAACTTCGAATAGCAAGGAGTGCGAAAATGTTTATTGGACATTGGATCTTATCAAAGGTGATCGGGCGGATGGTCGAAGTGGCGGGTTTTCAAAGATGTGGGTTCGGGTAATAGATATGCGAAGGGGTAAATAAAAAATGGTTTTATAAAATATATAAAACAAGAGGCTGAAATGAAATAAGGTCAGGAAATATATTAAGCAGGGGATTAATTCAAAAGGAAAGTGGGGTCCAATTAATATTTTATTTCATGCTTTAAAACTTTGAATAAGTGGGTTTTGTCTTTTATGAAAACATAAAGTCTTATTTAAATGGGAAAAGGGGGTTTTTCAAAGGGAACATGTATTTTAGTAAGGGGAAGAGAATTTAGGAGGGGAAAAGGGTTAGGATAAGGGGAAATGGTTTCCAAGAGAGGAAAAAGGGATTAGGAAAAGGGGAAGGTGTTAGAAAAAATTTTTGGTCATGGATAAGCGTAATGAGGCTTATATAATATTTGAAAAGTACTCTACCTACCCTTTTATTCATCCTAACATTTTCTCTTTCCTTTATTGGGTGCATTTGAGCTTGCTGACCCTTTTTATTTTCTTTTGATAAGCAAACTAACTTATTTCTAACCTTATATCTTCCAATGGCTTAGATTAAACTTATGACTCATTTTTATTCTCTACCTAACTACTGATCTACCAAGATTAAATGGTTTGGTCGAATCTTTATTCACTAACTATCATGACATAAAATTCAAAGGCATGAATGATTAAGATTAGACTGTATGATTATCATGAATTGTGGCATTTTTGACAAGTTGTACAAATTCTTATTTGCAGAAGTAAAGATTAGTGGCATTTGAATGTGCAACACTTTCAGAATTTAACTTTGTTTCTTTTTATGGGGTTCATATTTTATATCTTTTTTTAACTTTCTTTCTTTTGTTCCTTTGATTATTCTTTTAGGACATACCCTCTTTTCATTTTTTAATATGGAAAACATTTGCAGAGAGCAAAGGTATGTACAATATAACAATACTAAACATAGTCAATTCAAAATTATGATCTCTATTATTATAGGACCCTAATAGGATGGAGGAGATTATGTCGTTTTGAGTGGTTACAAGCTGTAGTTGAGTTTTATGAGGTAGAGGACTTTAGAGAGGGGACTCTTGAGCCAAGGAGTGCTCACCTCTATCAGCTAGCACATTTCTTTCATTGTATAACACCATTGCAGCTCGAGGGTCCGCGGGAAAGGAGAGTACCCAAGGAGTAGACTGGGAGGTCAATCGGTGCGTCATTAAGATTTGGATTAAGCACGACAAAATTCACACTTGGAGGTAGACGACAACAAAGGGGTTCAAGTAATAGCAAGTCAAATTTGAATCTCGTCTCCAAGTGAACGGTACCTGTGTTATTTATGATGTTTTTTTTATATGATTTCATTGTGCCTATAATTAACATGTAAAATAGATGTGTGTGCTATGAAGATAAATACATGGATATTTAATATAAGTGATTTAATTTTTCTGAGTTTTTAACTTTGTATGCTTATGGTTTAATTCCTATTTTACTGTATTATCTCTCTAAAAAAAAGAGAGAGATTAAAGCATAGTGTTCATCTAGTAAAGTATAGGGTTGGTCCCTACACTTGGTATCAGAGCTTAGGTTGAGACTCTAGGACCTATGGACCCTTTCAAACTTACCTTCTGTAAGTGCCTCTATGAATTCTCGATAAAAATAAATAAAAATAAAAATTGTGGCTACCTCAAAATAAATTTAGGGGCCCGCAAAATAAATGAGTTAGATAAACCTTCAACAAAATTTGTGCTTCAATTTCTTCAAAAAAAAAAACGAAACTTTCCAAAAGCAATCATAGCTCTATAAAAAAAAGCATGTGACTTTCTTGAATAAATTCTCTTAGGTTCTGCCATCAAATCTACCTACAATCAAATCTGAGTTATAAAAATAAAATTATTTGAAATAAATTTCTAGCCTAGCTGCCTTGACAGATTTTAAAAAAAAATAGCGGATGAATGAATGCCCATGAAGGTTGGACCTGAAAACATCACAAATTATAAATAAAATGGTGGTGAATCAAGTGTCCATGAAGGGTTTTTTGGAGGAATTCCATAATGCGATCAACAGCACGGACTCTTTGACCCACAATAAGTATCAAATCCATAGTGCACTCTGCTAAAACCATACAACATTCCTTACTAGGTAACCTAGATTCTGAATCTCATTATTTTCAAATTATGGCTACCTTGTGTTGTACTCTTTCGAAGAAAAATATGTCCGAGGATCGAGTCCCCAAGAAAATTCCCAATCCAGCTTTAGAAAACCCATTTTTTCGCAAGGTTTGATCAGCCTTGGATTTGCTAAGGAAATTTCAAAGATGGGATCACAAGACAGAAGTAGAGTTGCATAAGTTGGGGTTTCCATTAACATACAAGTTTATTAGGGTAGTTCTGATTAATTTACACAAAGATGTAAATATGGAATTGAATTTTTTGTCTGGACTGAAAAATGGCATGGACAAAATGCACTGTCCGCAGCCTTATCAAACCATGGTTGAAATTCTGGTTAAAGCAAACAACTTTGAAGAGTTGTTGTGGGAAATGTTAGAAAACTCTAATTTATTTAATACAGTTGTAATGCTTTTGATTGAATGATGTGTGTTTATGAGATGCCCAGTAAAGGCTTTTGAAGAACTGAAATAGATAAGAAACTCAGGGTTTTATAGACCCCCAAAATGTCTATAATTTCCTTTTTACCAATCTTTTCTGCGAAGGCTTTCTCAGTGAGACCAAACAAATTTACACCGAGATGATGAAACCTAGTTTTATTTTTCCCTTGATTCCCTCCTCATTGCACTCTCTACAATCGAAGATCTGAGGACACTGCAATCATGCTAGAAGACATGAAAATTCAAGGTTTTTTTTTCCAGATCCATGTGTTGCATTGTGCTGATCAGGGAGCTTTGTAGTGGAATGCAGGGGGACAAGGCTTATTGTATTGTGAGCGAGATCTTGAAGAGAAAGAGTAGGAATATTTTTTATTTGAATATTTGCGTCTGTGCTAGGAAGGATAGCCAGGAGCTAATCGACATATATAATTATTTTTGTTTTTGCACAAATTTGACTCTTAAAATTTACTGGTAAATTAGAAAATATCTCTACATTTTCTTTTCCGAATTAACTTCCAAAAAGAATCAATATTTTGTTCCTTGAATTGGTTTGGGTGAAAAATAAGCAAAAAGAGTAGATCCACTGAAAATATTTGTTAGTCATTAACAGAACAGGGAAACCGATCTACTTCAAATCTAGTCCAGATCTAGTTAAGTGTGGTTCTTAAAATACTATTTAAAGTAACAGTCAATTACTTCAATTACTCTAGAGTCTAGATCTATTTTACTATATTTAACAGAAGTTTTCTGGTCATAATTAAAATTTCGAGTCAGGTCATAATTAAAATTTCGAAACAGAAATTCAAGGAATAAACTCATGGTGTTGTTAAGAACATTGTTCCCTCCATTGCTTCAACAAATGTTATTTTATCATTTGCATGTGCATTGGAGGCACTTAAGATTGTAACCGGATTCAGCAAGATTTTATTGATTTTTTTTTTTTAATGTATCATGGTGCTGTAGGTATTCATACAACTATACCTGATTTTGTGAAAGACAATGAATATTTAGTTTGCAGTCTTGGAGTTATCATTGAGTTGGACACCATTGTAACTTTGTAGTTTATCTATAGCCAATTATTTGGATTGCATAGTTTGTTAGAATTTGTAGGTATGCTAAAGAGAAGACTGCACGTCTAAGCATTTTAATTTTTTTTTCCTCCAATTTTCATATATATATATATATATATATATATATATATATACATAAAAGAGAAGTCTGCACATCTAAGCATTTTTTTTTTTTGCCCCCAATTTTCATATATATATATATATAACCTCCACCATAGATAATATGTGTGCTTCAATCGTAATTGTAAACTAGAATCTTGAAACATTTGGATAGTATGGTAGAAAGGGTTAATGCTTAAAAATGATAGCTAGCCTAGTTCTCCTAAATAACACTTGACCGAGATATATCATGGTGGAGTTGTTTTCTGAGATAAAATCAGTTATTACTTTTAATCACAAGGAGTTTCAAACATCAAACAAATTGTTCTACTGTAGAAATTTAGATTTATTTGAATATTCTCTCAAATGGTCATGTCTTGGAATGGAGATGAATGTACTGAGTTATTGGCTTATTATTCAATGGATAATTCTATGCAAGGTCACTATTAACTCTCCAAACTAGCATGGTTGACTTACCAACAATGTTGCAGTTGGAATTCTTTCCACGGTCAATGTTGCATACTTTGGAGTATTTAAAATAGAATAGGATGTAGGATTGTTTCATTTTGAGTTACTGATGGAATGTAACTTGTTTCTGTTAATTCTTCATAAATGACGCATGCTAGTTTGAGTTATTTGAGTTGCTAAAAATAAATTACAATATTATTAAATAATGAATCTGAACTATTTTATTATATTACTAATATATTATATTTGGAAGGGTTACTAATTGTAGTTTGAGGGAAAATGAAGTTATATGTTATCTAATTTAATTATTATTTTGGTAGAAGCTAAATAGTGAAATCATTTTAGTAACTCTAAACTTAAAATTTATTTATATTATAAATAGTTTTTTATGAAAAATTAAATTATTTTGTAATATTGAATTGTTTAAGAAATAATACCCAAATTAAATTGTGTTAATGAAATTCAAATTATGTACATTATTTCTTTAATAATTTTATTTGTATTAAGTAATAATTAAATTATTACTATAAATTTAATTATTATGCCTATGTAATTATTATATTAAATTTCTTTAAATAAGATTCATATGCAGTAATAGTAATTGAAATAATAAAAACTATAATGATGTAATTTTCATTCTGTCTAGAAATCAAATCATTTTTTCTGTGGAAAAAAGAGAACGAACCAGCAACATAAGAGCCAACAACCAACCATCCACTACAACTACGCCGAGTGAGTTAGACCAGTGCATTAGGATTGGATACATTACACATTACTTTTACTGTACTTTAACATGTTGAGCTTTTGCATTTTTACCATTGTACTTTAACTCATTGAGTTTTTTCATTTTTACCAATATAATGGTTATCAAGATAAATTTTTGCATGACATGTTGAAATTTATATTTTACCAATATAATGAGAAGGGAAGTATTTGAATGGGGATTATCAATATTTACATGTATGATTACTTACTGGAATCGCATTTATAATATTCAAACAATGAGAGATATAGCGAATGAAACCATATCAGTTTGAAGAAAGTTTCTTTTGTAATAATGTGTATATGTAAACACTTTTGTAATACTATATATACACTTCTATATGTGTGAGGGATTATGTGGGATATTGAATAGCAAAATCCAGAAAGTTTCTTTTGTAATAATGTGTATATGTAAACACTTTTGTAATACTATATATACACTTCTATATGTGTTAGGGATTATGTGAGATATTGGTTAGCAAGCTCCATAAAGTCATGGGGCTCAAATTACCTCATTTTTCTTCAACTTAGTGATGCATTAGTAAATTAAAAAAAAAACCCGTGCTAATATGTCAAAGAGCACATACTACTTTAAGGAAGTGTTGATATGCCAGAGAGCACATACTATCAAGAAACAATTAATCACATACTATCAAGAAACTATTAATCTATTACATATGTTAATCCCTATCTTTTATCATATATAGGATAAGGTTGAAATTTCATGGAGTTAAAACATATGACTAAAATTGAAGAAGCAATTTCACATATGACTAAAATTGAGAAAGAAGTTCCAAATGCATAATTACATATTATATTAGATATTGTTTATATGAAATAATTTAGAGATTGAATTTCTACATATTAAGTGTATTGAAATTTATTAAAATGATAATGAAATATTTAATTATAATATAATTTTATTTTATATATAAATAAAATTGAATGATAAGAGTAAGCATTTCTTTAAAAAAAAAAAATGATATATGTTTTTTAAGAAAGTAAAGAAAGATTTCATAGTTAATTTCCCTCACTTTCCATTACGGGCTATTAAGCGAATTAAAATCCGGGCTACATTATTCCTTGATGATTTCTCATTGATTCCTCTATGAGTGATTTGAGTTTAGAATGAGTGTGATTACATGTTTGAATTTATGTAAAGTGGAAGTGCAACCTTGCTCAATTTAGATAGGATTTTGGGTTCTAAGGTAACTAATATGATAAAGAATTTTTTCTTTCGACTAAGCTAAAATTTATGCTATAATTTAGGGATATGATCAGGCTATTTATGCATGATTGTTAAAATGTTTGTATGGTGAAAAAAAAAAATTAGTTGAAAATAGTTCATACTCTAGTAAATAACATATCCACTAGTCGATTCGCTGTTGAGCCCACGCTCTACCCTTCGCCGCACATAGGGTTTCTGGTTATGTGTGGGGTGCTTGCCCTGGCTAGGGCTCAGCCCAATGGCGGATTCTAAGGACCCTCCTCTACCTCTGCCTCCTCCTCCTCCTCCTCCTGAGGTCGAGGCGTTCATGCTACTGATCGCTTCCCAACCTAAGAAGAAGAAGCAACTCGCCTCCAAATTTGTCAAGCGACTGGATGAGATTCCCTCTGTGGCTCTCCCGCCTGAGGGTCTGATGAAAGTGGCTCTTTCCCTTGCAGATCGCGCGTTGGTTAGACAGTTCACGAGCTTATGGTCCTCACCAAAAACTACGGAGGCCTGGATCACTCGAAACTGGAAGCCCCTCACTGCAAACAGTGTTACCTCATACTTCTTGAGGTGAGGATTTTTTCTGTTTGAATTCAACACAAAGGAGGATAAGGACTTGATCTTCAGAAATGGACCCTATTTCATGGGTCCTCAAGGGTTATACATAAATCGATGGACTCCGAACTTCGACCCCTCAGAGGATGTCACATCTGCCGTTCAAGTCTGGGTCAGACTCCCAAACTTGTCGATGCATGGCTGGAACTGGGAATCCTTGCAGAAAATCGACAACGCCCTCGGGAAATTCATATACAGAGCTAACAACAAAGACCAATCTGACTGCGCCAGAATCTGCATGGAGGTGGAACTCGAATTTGGGCTGCCAGAAGCCATCAAGCTAACAATGGGAAACTGGTCCCATCTATATAAATTACATTATGAATAGTTGTCATTCAAATGCCATAGATTTCATGAGTATGGCCACTTTGCCAAGAATTGTCCCAAAAATGCAGCCCAAAAAAGGAGAAAGAAGAAGGATGGAAGCAAGCCAAGAAACCCAGAATGAGACTTAAGCCAAGGCCAATGGAGAAAGGAAAGGGAAGTTCAAAACCCACGGGGAGTATTCCTAAAGCCAAACTCTCCCAGAAAGGCCAAGAGAACAGTTGTGCGGCCTTGAGTTCAGAGACAGAAGAAGTTCAAGAAATCGATCAAAATAACATGCAAAAGGACCTCCAAATGCAGGAAACCCTAGCACCATTGAATATTGGAAAATATCCTGGAGGAACCCTGAAAGACAAAGATTCTTTCACCAAGGGGGAATATCAGGATTCGGAGGAGTCGGAGGAAGAAGGAGAAATTCGGGACTCCCAAACTTCGATCAGAAGATCTACCTGGGGACAGAAATCCTCAAGGGAAAAGAGAGAACAAGAAACCCTCAAGGAGAAGTTGCAGGGGACCCAGCCGACCCTAGAAAAGATGTTGGCAAAAAACCCTAAAGCACACAAAAATTAAAGCCAAGGCTCTGAAGGAGCCTTCTCAGCTCAAAAAAGGAAGTAATGAAGATCGTCTCCTAGAACTGTAGAGGTATGGGTAGCAACCTAAAATAAGAAGCAATGAAAATTCTAGTAAGGTTGGAAAGGCTCGACATTCTGCTCATCCAGGAGACAAAAATGGAGGAAATGGAATTTCTCCATAAAAGCAAACAATTTTGGGGAAAAGGGGGAGGTGTAGCAGTCTCCTATAGAGGAGCCTTGGGAGGGCTGGGAATGCTATGGGACAAGACATGCTTTGAGAAAATCCAAGTTAAACTTAACACAAACTGGATTTTTGCTCAAATTTTTCATCTTCACACCAAAGAAACTGTGAATCTCTTCAACATTTATGCTCTGGTCTTCTTGGGAGACAAAAAATTCTACTGGGAATCCATTAGGGAGCTAGAAAATGAGATTCATATGGATAATTTCATTCTCACATGAACATCACTTTATGTCAAGAGGAGAATCGAGGGGGAAACATTGTAAGGGATCCAGTCAGGGAATGGGTGGAAGAGCTCATTCAGGACTAGGATCTGTTGGACGTCAAGCCACCCAAGGGAAAATATACTTGGACCAATAGAAGATCAGGTTTGGGCCAAATTGCTGCAAGGTTAGATCATTTTCTCATCTAGAGCTCCTTCTTGCTTTTAGGTCTTGATGTTAGTTATGCTATTCTTTCTTCATCGGTCTCTGATCACAAGCCCATTAGACTTGAGCTGAAGCCACAAATAAATCTGGGACCTATTCCCTTCCATTTCAGTGCCCTTTGGGTGTAGTAATCTTACTTTTTGGATAAATTTTAGGAAGTCTCGAAACAACCTGTCGGTGGACCCCCCTTATTTGTATGGGAAGAAAAGTTGAGGAGAGTGAAGAGGGCCCTGGGCTAAATCCCTCCCCTCTCTGACTGAGTCAAGGCGAATGGCCCAGGCCTCTTTGGAAAGTCTCCAGAAACAAATGGAAGAGATGGAAATCTCAAAGGACAGCTTAATCCTGGAAGAGGATTTCCAGGCTAATCTCCATAAGGCTTGTATTCAGGAGGAAGAATATTGGAGGCTTAAATCTCACAGTCTGTGGCTACAAGCTAGGGACAGGTTCACCTCCTTCTTTCACAAGAACACTCAGGCCAGAAGAAGCTTTAACTCTATGGTGGAGATAACCACAGGAGATCAAACCTTCTCCTACCCCACCAACATCAAACATGATGCCCATCATAACTTCAAATATCTGTACACAGAGGACAAGCAAGCAAACCTCAGCTCCAATCTACTCGAGTTGGTCCCGCTAAAGGTCAATTCCCAAATGAACACTATCCTAACTTCTCCTGTCAAAGTCAATGAAAACAAGCAAGCCCTTGATGAAATGCGTTATCACCTAAAAATTTTCAAAAATCATTATGTCAAGCTTGTCTTTGGTTATGGTTCTAAATTGGGTTCAGAAGTAAATTTAGGGTTTGGTTAAGGGTAGGTTAAATTTTTATAAGTTCAAAGGTCATCATTAAGTTCAAATAAAGTCTTTTAAAGGTCCATTCATTGTCAAATATCCACAATTTCCATTTGGGAGTCATTCCATAAAGTTTCAGGTCAAAACTCTGTAATTAGCCAAGAATCCACGTTTTCGTAGCGCCACTAGTTCAAAAAAGTTGATTTGCGCTACGAAAGCGCTAATAGTTTCGTAACACAAACAGGGAAAAATACATTGTTGGCGCTACGAAAGCGCGGTTTCTTAACTGTCTTATCATTTGATCTGAAATATGTCAGAATCCCTTGGGAAATGATAGGTTAGTGGTATGATGAGTCAGTTAGTGATGAGATTCAATGTACTTACCCATCTTGCAGTCATCATTGTCATTATAGGGCATGAATGAGGCATCATTCAATTATGAGATGACATTTTAAATTCAAAATATTGCTTAATTGGTCATTCTCATTTCCCTTTGCATCCATTCGAGTGCCTAAGCTCTGAAGTAATAAGAAAAACCTGTGGTTGTTCCATACAAAGGTTTTCTACATCTTAATCAAGCGAGGCTGATTCAATTTGTCAAGCGAGGCTGACAAGTTTTCTGTGAAGCATGGCAGAGGAAAATAAAATCCACAGAGGGGGACACTGCTTAAGACATGAGCCTGAAAATATGAAGGCCATAGTTGAAGACCCAACAATGATGGAGGCATTCAGCAGAGTAGGTTGTCTTCAGTTTTGTGAAAAGCTGCAGGGTTGCCACACACAGGTGTCTAAAGAATTTTCCTTGCACTTCAATGGAACAACTACCAAGGTTGGGATGCTAAGTGTGAAAATTACACCAAAGATTATTGTTGTTGTGATAGAAATACCAAGGGGTCAAGAAACTTGGTTCAAAAGTTTCAAATTTGATATGGAGCCATGTAAATAATTCATGAAACCTGAGTATGCAGATATGGACCTCAATAACGCTATCCCTAGAAGCTGCATCAAAGAAACTTAAGCAAAGTTGCTGCTCAACATCCAGAGATATTTTACATGTGAAGGCAGGTATCATAAGGTCTACACATATCATTCCAAGCTTATTCTGCATTTCACAGGTAAGATTTCACTTTATTTTCCCTTTTACATACATAGGAGTCTTGCTAAAATGGTTGATAAAGTACAAGCCAAATCTAAAGGTTGTGAAACATCTTTGTTTCATCATGGTTTGATGAAGTTATTGATTTTGAATGAGCTTTAGAAGATAGGCAGATATTGGTCATCCTTTTTGTTTATAAATGGTTTTGAGTTGGAAACATTAACTCCTACTAGAAACCCTAAAACTAAAGGAACTCCATCACCACCAGTAACAGAGTCTAGTCAACCTGTAGTTGCAAAACCAAAGGAATTTGCAAAACTGAAACCAAGGAAACAATATGAGAAAAGGACAGAGCAGACACAAGTGCTTGATACTCCAACTCCATCACCTGCAAACAGAGGTCAAAGATTGTCAAAGAGGCAAAACAGAAACAAGATGTCAGCAGGCAAGAAATCAAAAGAGTAACAAGAAGCCAAGCAGTGGCATTAAAGGGAAAAACAGTTGCTACAGATACAGAGGACAACCTAGTGATAAAGTGAAACTTAGATGACATCCTGCATGCAATTGACATAGAGGAGACACCCATTGTTCAAGCTGAGTTCATTGGAGTAGATGAGCATAAATAGAAAAAAGCTAAGTCTACAAAGAATCTTGAGTTTGAGGGTGAAAATGTAGCCTTCATATTTCAAGCAAGGAAACCTATAACTAGACATGATAAGAAACTTAGTGAAACTATTGAGACAGCTAAAGCCCCTGAAGAAGTTGTTGATTTATCAACACCTACAGTGAAGCATACAGCTAGCACAACAAAAAAGGGAAAAGAAGAAGTGACAGGGTTTAAACATCTTGAGGAGAAATTGAGGTTGGAAAACAAAGAAATTGGTATGATGAGAAAGAGGGATAGAAATCATAGTATTGAGAAAGCAAATTTCAAAAGAATGAAGGCCCTGTGGGATGGTAAAACTGGTTCTATGTCTGAAACCCCAAGTTGTGTAGAGCAGTTTTTCACATGGACTTCCCCAGCAATAAAGGAAGCCAAATTTGTTAGAGAAATAAATACTCACTTGAGAGCTAGTAACAGGAAACTTAAAGTTCAAGTGGAATACTTGGAGCAATAGTTGAAATTGATTTAGGATGAGTTAAATAACAAAGGTGTTAAAATGACAATCATTAAGAGTCAAAAGTTAAATCATGTGAAAATGAAGAAAAGATCATGAAGGCTGAAATGACCGTGTTTTTCAGTTCATATGGCTTTTTGATACAGTGGAATCAGTTTTATTTTGAGTTTTGGTACATCTACAATTTTCATTTTGGAAAATTTTGGAAAAAACTACTCACTCAGCAGTTTCGTAGTGCAGATAGTGTAAAAAGAGTGAAAAGCGCTACGAAACTGTTGTAGCAGCTTTTTTACCATTTTTTATCAAATTTTGAGGGGTAAAAAACATGAATTAAGAAATGAAAATGTTGAGGAGGATCTATATAAAGATAATTAAGTTAGTCTTGGAAAAAAGAGGTCAAGATTTTGAAGAAGAAAGGGTAAAAGAGCTGCACTACGAAAAGTGCTACGAAACTGTGTTGTTTTCGTAGCACAGTCTACCACAGCTCATTTGAATAGTGTAAAGATGGTTTGGGACAGCTGGAGCTTAGGGAGGATTTTTGGCAGGTGTTAATTCAGTTCCTAACAGCAAAGAACCTCGAAATGATGAATTCATGATGTTCAGAACATTTCAAAACTACAAAGGACCCTATGCCTAAAAAAAGGGGACTGTTTCCTACTTTGATGGAGGTCAACATTATGGTCATCAAGATTTGAAGCCAATCATATAGATTTGACCAAGTGTTAATACATTTGGAAAAGGATGTAATTTAATTAAGATAAGGTTGTTATAGATAGGTGATTAAGAGTTTGAATCCTATTTGTAATAGGACTGTTTAGTAGATTAATTGTCCTTTTGTAATAAATACCATGTCATATAGTTAGGCAAGGTGTCAAGAGTCAGGAGTTCGATGTATCTAGCATCAGATAAGGTTATCTTATGTTGTAAATAATCTTTAAGAGATCAAGAAGTTGAATATGCTGGGGGTTGGACATTTTTAGCAAAAAATTGTGCTTATTGTAATTGACTGGTTTTCAGCTAATACAGAGATTTCTACTTAGCCAACTTGGGATTCAAAAGGAGTTCTAGTGTGTTCTTGTTCTAATTTCATATTTTATTATCCTATTGCAATGGTGTTTGTCTATGTTACTCATAATTCATCTTTGATGCTCTGACTTCCTATATGGATAAACTGACTGTGTTTTTTACAGTTTCGCATGTGTATTTCTTGACTAGAACTCTGATATGCCTCAACTTCCATGTTAAGTAGATTCATTGGTTTACTAAACCTATTCTGACTCCATAAGCCCAATGTGTACTTGCTGATGTGATTCTCAACCTGTATCTATCATTTATCTATTTATTACCCCACATAGAGTTAGCCATCTATATTTTTATCCAAATCATTAACCCTTGAGAGAGCCCTCTCAGGCTGAGGAGGCTAAGCCTCAGTCAAAAGATTAGGTTTGAAATAGTTACATGAATTTTACTAATCAAGAAGCCTATCAGGTCCAATTTTTTGATAACAAAATGGATCCGGACAAGGCTCCTGGGCCAGATGGATTCACTGCTCGATTCATTAAAACTTGTTGGAACATTGTAAAAAAGGATCTCTACAAAATTATCTTAAAGTCTTAGACCTGCCACAAGATTGGGGTCAGCACCAACTCAGCCTTCTTGGCCCTTATAACTAAAGAGAAGGGTGCAAGTACTTTCAACAGATTCAGGCCAATCTCACTCTGCAACATTGTCTACAAACTCATCACCAAAGTCATGGCCAACAAACTGAAAGGCCTTCTTCTGAAAATATTCCCTGACAATCAAGGGGGATTTTTCAAAGGTAGGCAAATAACTGATAACTTCATTCTAGTTCAGGAAGAGATCCATTCAAGCATTTAAAGATGAGAAAAAGGCATGGCTATCAAATTGGACTTGGCTAGTGCGTTTGACACAGTTAGGCACAAATTTCTCTTTGGGGTCATGTAGCAATTTTGGTTTGACTTCCACTTTATAAACTGGGTCAAGGCCTACATTGTGGAACCATGGATTTATCCTCTCATTAACAGGCATGTTGCAGACTTATTCAAGGAGAGTCACGGGATAAAGCAGGGATGCCCCTTATCTCATCTTCTCTTTGTCATTCAAGCTTTTGTCCTAAATTTTGTGTTGGAGAAAATGAAAATAGATAAAGAGCTTATGGGTCTTAGGATCACCAGGGAAATCAAAGACATAAACCATGTTGTCTTTGCTGATGACTCCATTCTCTAGGGGGGTGTTTCCACCATCCTGGCCTCCTGCTTCAAAATAGAGTTGGATCGCTACTGCCTTGAGTCTAGAAGTGAAATCAACATGGGAAAATGATTTATTTATGCTTGGAACCTCATTGGCCTCGAGCTAAGCACGATCACCAGAATTTTGGGCTTCAAAGGTTCCATGAAATGGGGTTCTTTTAAATATCTCAGGCTGCCGATATTCCAAGGACGCCCGAGTGGGAGGGATTGACACCCTTTGTTGGACAAATTCAAGCTTAAATTGAAATCATGGGGCACGTCGTGGCTCAATATGGCAGGTAAGACCGTTCTTATTAAGTCAGTTCTTAATAGTCTTTCAATTTTTCAGATGTCTATTTTTTTGCCTCCGGTGGGCATTCTCTGCAAGTTGGAGCAATCAATTCACTCATTTTTATAGAAGGGAGGGAAGAAAAATGCTAAGAGAATTTTGTTGATCAGTTGGAATAAAATCTCCATGCCGTTGCTGGAAGGTGGCCTTCACATAAGAGATCTCAGGGAGCACAACATCACTCTGGGGGGAAAGATCTTATGGCAGGAGGTGGCAAGGAACTCGGGATGGGCACAGGTTTCCTTGTGGAAAAAACATAGCTTTTGCAGGCGCCTTCGCATCTTGGAGAATTTCCGATCTAATTGTCAGGGATCCCAGATTCATCAATTGTGTAAACGTGCTCTTTTGTTGTTTTGCAACCACTTTTATTGGATTCCAGGCAATGGAGAATGGATCAGACTATGGGAGGATAGAATCACGGATGCGGGAGTTATTGGGGAGGACCCTAAGTTGCTGGAGCTAAAAACGTGGATGATTGTAAGTGGTCGATGCACGATGTGGGACATTTCAGATTGGGATAATAGCAACTGGGTAGGACAGAATAAAATAGAGATTCTTGCCCATCTGGAGCAAGCATGGGCCAAATTCATGGAAGCGCTGGCTAGGAAAGCCCCCCTAAACGTAAGGAAAAAATACAGAATGGATTGGGGTTCCTCGAAGGGATGCTACTCTGCAGCAAAAGGCTACAGATGTCTTAAAGCCATTCCCACTGTCCCCCAGAACCTAGCGATTTGGAAAGGGATCTGGCAGGTTAAAAGCATTCCAAATATTGATATTTTCATCTGGAAGCTGGGGCACAGCAGTATCCTCATAGCTGAAAATTTGCAGCATTGCGGCCTCTATGGCCCCTCTCGGTGCCCACTCTGTCAACAGCAGGAGGAAAATATGGTTCACATATTTCTTAAGTGTCGCTACGCCCGAGACATATGGAACGAAACTTTGTTGATTTGGAATACTAGCCCCACCCTTCCATCCAACATCACGAGTTTTTTGTCATTTTGGGGAGACCTTCTCCCTAAATCATTCCCCGAGAGAGGCTTTCCTTTCGAGGGGTGGATGATTATCCCTAAGCTAATTTGCTAGAATATTTGGCTTGAAAGAAACAATCAGATATTTCAAGAGAAGGCCCTTAATGAGAAAAAAATTGGTGTGAAAATAAAAAGCCTATTCAAAGAAATAATGCAGGCCAAGGTGAACCAGAAGCAGGCTTGTAGCTTAAACCAGCAAGGCAAGGAGTGGTGTCAGCAGCTGGGGCTAAATCTCCCCACAGGAAAAAATATGGAGAAAGGTAGAGAAGAATGGAAAATCAAGTTGGAAGATGAGGACTTCAACAAATGGAGAAGAAGCACAGATATACACACTATGTTTTTTGACAGCGCAGCAAAAGGGAATCCAGGGAAGGTCGGAGGCAGAGGAATTATCCACTGCCCTTCAGACCAAATCATTTCCCACTTTTCCTGGGGTTTGGGGCTTACCTTGAACAATCAAGCGGAAGCCATGGCTCTTCTCCAAGGCTTGAAACAGCTACAAAAACATGGAATCAAGGAGGCTCGCATTATTGGAGACTCACAAAACCTCATTGGTCTGATTATGACAAAATCAGTCCCCAAATATCTCTGCTTGCAACGGCTGTTCGATCATATTAATAAACTAATCGTGTCTTTTGATAGAATTTATTTCTTTCATGTCCTTCAGAAAAATAATATAGAAGCAAATCTTGAGGCCAAAATCATTGTTTCTTTACATGCGGGATCTCTCCTCTGTGATGAGGGGGATTCATGGGACCCTCTTCCTTAGCCGACCTCTCTCCCTATCATGTATTTTTGTATCTTGTTGTAGCAATTTTTTTGTATTAGAAGGTATGCTATTCAATGGGAAACTGCTAGATTGAATGTAAGAAGCTGAGTAGACGAACTTTGCTAGTTTGGAAACCCTCTAGAATTTGGGTCTTCAGATGTAAAACCACCAAGCATAAGCCTCAAAATTTTTGAAGCAATATAAACATACCAGTTTCTGTAAAAAAAAACATATCCAATATCACTTACTTCTAACCATAATTTAAGCAACTCTGTGCTCAAAAAGGAAATTTTATAGAATTAAGAAGTTAATATATATATATATATATATATATGAGTTACTTCCATCCATTATTTATGTTTTTCCCAATACTCAGGTAGGAGTAAAACTGAAATGGTGTAGGCTAACTAGTGTTTTTTTTTACCCACCAAAATTTATGTAGACTTACTAATGTTTATAACTCGCCAAAATGTATGCAAATATATCCACTTCACATCTCAAATTATTAGTTTCTATGAAAGAAAAACTATAAGATTGGATTTTCCTATTCACCATTATTAATTTGACATTAGTAAATATAGGTTATAATTTTTATACAATTTTTTTTCCGTATCTTAATTTGTAAATTAAGTGACAAGGAGCAACACTTGTTATAGATTAAATATTATTAATTTTTAAAGAAAATGAAATATAAAAGACATTTCAAAGTAATTATAGGTTCACTTAAATTAAGGTGCATGGTCTAATATTACGCTATCCATAAATATAGGGATAGACACATTGATTGTTAGGTCCCTATATTACTAGTATAGTCCCTTATTGTTGTTAGTGTAACCCCCTTATTGTTATTATTGTACCCTTGTAACCCCCATTTTATTATTATTGTGCCCTTAAATTATTAATGTTAGGTCGGCTAGGATTACATTGTGGCCCACTAGGATTATATTGTGGCCCCATGGACTCATATATATAGAAGGAGGTTTTGTTCATTTGTATCATCCAAGAATTGTTCATTTATGTAATGTATTGGAGGTTTCCCCCTCGAAGTGGCTCATTTCTAAGGCGTTGATATCTCTTTTCTTCTCTTTTGGGAGCTGGTTACACAACATTTGGTATCAGAGCTTTGGATTCTAGGGTTTTCACTGCTCCAAACAGGTCATCGTGGCATTTTCGCTATAAATTTGCTTCTACAAAGTTTTAAGCTGAAATTTTAGGGTGCGAAACCAAACTCGAGGAAGATTTCAAAATTTCGTAGCTTGGTTCGCAGTAATATTTCCTGGAGATATGATCTGGGGAAGTGGTCTTTTTCTTTGTGCTCCTAAACCTATCATCGTAGAGAATTTGCGTTTATAACTTTTTTTCTACGAAGGTTAAGAATCGGAAATTTGTATTGAAATTTGTATGGCACGAAGCTAAAAAAGCTAAATCATGAGGAAAGACTTCTGCACCCCTAGATCTTGGTTCACAATATTTTTGGAGATATGATCTGTGGAAGGTAGTGCTTTTTTCAGGCTCCTGAATTTCATCTCAAAGAGGTGATTGTGGGAAAGTATTCATAACTCTCTCTCTGAGCATCGGATTGGAGTGCCATAAAAAGTGGTCACAAGTACACGGAATTTAGTTTCTTTTCTATCAATTTTAGAGCTGAAGGACATAACGGTGACACGTGAAAAGTCGTACAAGTTCGCTCTACTAAACTATTCCATAATTAGGTCATTGTGGGAGATTGGACATAAATTTGCCATGGAGAATCCAAATCAAGTCATAGCTGTGGCATTAGAAAGAGAATTTAGAGGGCTACGTTGGTACCAAAATTAAAATATTGAAGTGCTACAATCACAGAGATATTCCAGTTTCAATATCAAGCTCCTCAAAAGCAAGAAAAAGGTGTGTATTTTTTTTCCGAATTGCATAAGTCTTGTTTGAAGAATCAATTTTAATTGATTCCAAGGGCATATTGTAGAATAGATATCAGTATTGGGTTCTAAAAGATGCCCTGTAAAAATAATTCAACACCCATTAAGCCTTCAGAAGGCTCTACTATGACTCTTGAAGATGAAGACTTGCAACATGATCTATCAAAATTACAAGAGCAAATGCAACAAATTTCACTCTTGCAAAGAGCAACAAAAAATGAAATGGAAGTTTTAAAGAAAGGCATGGAAGCTAAGACATGGCATGGAGGCTGGCAAGGAATCCAAGATGGATGAAATGAAGCTAAGATCGTATGAGAAAATGGAAAACATGAAGAATGATATAAAAACATACATCGAAGGTTTGACAAAGTTGATACAATAAATGTTTCCTAATGGTGAAAAGATAGTAGAAGATCCTCATGATGAGAACAAAATCAATGTTAATCGTGATTTCATAAACTCTAATGTTGGCGGGAAGAACCACCATATTCCAAAAATGGATATGAGGAAGTTTGATGGAAAGGATCCTGTAACATGGATAATACAGATGGAGCAATATTTTGATCTCCATAATGTGCAAAACACACAAAAGGTACGCATTGCAACTTTACATTTAGAACAAAATACATTTGTATGGTATCGATGGCTTTGCTCCCTTAAAAAAATTGTCACTTGGTTAATTTTTACGGAATAAATGATAGCACATTATGAGGATACAAAGAGAAACACCTTCTTTAGCCAATTGATAAATCTCAAACAAAAGGGTTTAGTGGGGCAGCACATTGAGGACTTCCAAAAATTGAATATAAGGGTAACTGATATTCCAGAGGAACATAGGATTTATCTCTTCATAGGCACTCTAAAGGATAACATCCAACATGAATTTTGTGTTTTGGAGCCTGATTCATTGGAGAAGGCATTCAGGTTGGCAAGAAAAGTTGAATGTAAAATTATGGCGACAAGGAAGCCTACCACTCAATTCTATAAAGAAGGAAGTGTTGCTACGCCTAGATTTCCACAACCTACAAGGTTGACACCACAACAATTGGAAGAAAAAAGAGCAAAGGGCTTTGCTACAGTTGTGATAGCAAATACACTAAAGGTCATAAGTGTGCTGAGAAGAAATTATTTTACATAGATTGTGAAGAGGAAGAAGAAAATGAACAAGAAGAGGATATATACTAGGAACCAGCCCTAGAAGAGGAAGAAATGAATCCGACCATATCGTGTAATGCACTGGCAGGAATTACCACTCCTCAAACTCTCAAGATAGAAGGACATATCAAGAAGAAAAAGGTAATAGTGTTGATTGATTCAGGTAGCACCCATAATTTTATCCATTGTAAGGTAGCCAAGGAATTAAATTGTTTCCTATACCCAGCACCAGAATGTCAAGTGATGGTTGCAAATGGAGGAACTATAAATTGCTCTGGAAAATGCCATAATATCAAGCTAACTATGGGGGAATATGTATTGACTAGTCCAATGCTTTCCATTCCTATGGGAGGTGCTGATGTTGTACTAGGAGTACAATGGTTACAATCTTTGGGGACGGTAGCTTTTAATTTTCAAGAACTTTTCTTGAATTTTTTTTTAGAAGGAAAGGAATTTGAATTATGAGGTATTGCAGGGAAGCCAGGAAGGATAATAAGCTCTAATGTCATGAAAAATCTTCTAAAGAAAGAACAAAGAGGAGTAATTGCACAATTATGCTCACTAGAAGTTCCAACATCAAAATTATCTATTCCTGCAGATCTCCAACAAGTCTTGGACAATCATTCCAAGGTGTTTGAAACTCCCAAAGGACTCCCACCTATTCGTAATCATGATCATGCTATTCATTTGATTCCAGGAAGTGTTCCTCCAAACATAAGGCCTTATAGATATCCTTACTTCCAAAAGAGCGAAATTGAACGTATGATTGCAGAAATGTTAGAGGCGGGTATAATTCAACCCAGTCAAAGTTCTTTCTCTGCCCCTGTAGTATTGGTACACAAGAAGGATGGATCATGGCGAATGTGTCCAGATTATAGGGAGCTCAATAAGCTCACCATTAAAGACAAATTTCCCATTCCTGTGATTGATGAATTATTGGATGAATTACATGGAGCTATTTATTTTACCAAGTTGGATCTTCGTTCAGGATATCATCAAATTAGAATGAAGACTGAAGATATTCCAAAAACAGCATTTCGAACTCATGAGGGTCATTATGAATTTTTGGTCATGGCTTTTGGCCTTACCAATGCACCTTCTACATTTCAAGGGTTGATGAATTCCATTTTCAAACCCTTCCTTAGAAAATTTGTGCTAGTATTTTGATGATATACTAATCTACAACAAGTCTTGGAAGGATCATGTTGAACATGTTGACAGGGTGCTCAAACTATTGCAGGAGAAACAATTATATGCAAAAAAATCCAAATGTTTCTTTGGAGTACAAGAGGTGGAATATCCGGGTCATATTGTATCTCACGAGGGTGTTAAAGTAGACCCTAACAAAATTAAAGCCATTAAGGAATGGAAAGTCCCCACAACCATAAAGCAGTTGCGAGGATTTCTCGGGTTAAAAGGGTATTATCACAAGTTTGTTAAGAATTATGGGAGAATAGCAGCACCTCTAACAACATTATTGAAGAAAGATGCATTTTCATGGACTCCTGAAGCAACTAAGGCCTTTGAACGACTTAAAGAGGCAATGTGCCTAGCACTGGTCTTAGCTACGCCAGACTTCACAAAAACCTTTATTGTGGAATTTGATGCCTCAGGAAATGGAAATGGTGCGGTTTTAATGTAGGAAGGAAGACCCGTTTCTTTTGAAAGTCGTCCAATCAAAGGAAAGTATTTACAGAAACCTATTTATGAGAAATAAATGTTAGCAATACTGCATGGACTAAAGAAATGGCGAACTTACCTAATGGGAAGACACTTCAAGGTAAAAACTGATCATGATAGTCTTAAACACTTTTTGGAACAAATACTATTGTCAGAAGAGCAGCAAAAATGGGTCACAAAGATGTTGGGTTATGACATTGAAATAATATACAAAAAAGGAAAGCTTAATGTGGTTGCAGATGCACTCTCAAGAAAGAATGAAGAGGTGGAAACATTTCTTTGTGCCATTTCTATTATCCAACCAGATTGGATAACCGAAGCAAGGGATGAATGGAAGAAGGACAAAGATGTATGGACACTCATTCAAAAGTTGCAGCAAGATCCTAGTACATCCGATACATTTAGTTGGAAAAATGATTCCTTATGGTACAAAGATCGCTTATATCTTTGTAAGAATTCCCAACTAAAACAAAAGATTCTTCTGGAATTGCACACTTCTCCTTTAGGAGGACACTCAGGATTTTTAAAAACTTACCACAGGTGAAGAAAGAATTTTTTTGGGATGGCCTTAAATCTGATATTCAAAAGTTTGTGGCGGAATGTTTGGTTTGCCAGCAGAATAAAGTGGAAACAATTAAGACCCCCGGACTTCTACAACCTTTATCCATTCCAAGTCAACGTTGGGAGGAGATTTCAATGGATTTTATCACAGGTTTACCTAAGTCCGAAGGAAAGAGTGTCATCATGGTGGTAGTTGATAGACTTACCAAGTATGCACACTTTTTTTGCATTATCTCATCCATTTAAAGCAAGTACAGTTGCTACTACATTTATGGATAGAATTCAAAAGCTACATGGAAGCCCAAGGGTTATTGTGAGCGACAGAGATCCCATTTTTACCGGAAATTTTTGGATGGAGTTATTTTCTTGTTTGGGTACTCAATTAGCTCATAGCTCATCTTATCATCCTCAATCTGATGGTCAAACTGAGATAGTAAATAAATGTTTGGAAGGATATCTTCGTTGTTTTGTATCTGATAAACAAACACAATGGGTCAAGTGGTTACTCTTGCTGAATGGTGGTATAACACTTCCTTCCATACTGCAGCAAAAATGACCCCATTTATGGCACTTTATGGATATCATCCACCATCCATCACATCATCTTTAAGGGAAAATTCGAAGGTTCAAGCAGTGGAAGATCACATCAACCATCAGCAAGAAGTTCTCCAACTCTTAAAGGATAACCTGAATTTGGCACAAAATCGAATGAAACAACAGGCAGATAAACATCGCAGCGAGAGAAGTTTTGATGTAGGAGATTGGGTATTTCTATGGCTACAACCATACAAACAAATTTCCCTCAAGCAAGCAAAGAAGGATAATAAATTATCGCCAAAATACTATGGTCCTTATAAGGTGTTGCAAAGATTGGTACTATGGCATACAAATTGGAGCTTCCTGCTTCTTCGCGAGTACATCCAATTTTCCATGTTTCATGCTTAAAGAAGGTTATTGGTGAAAATCTTCCAGTTTAAAAAATATTACTAGAACTTGATGAGGAAGGAAAAATCACATTGGAACCTGAAGCGATCATGGAAACAAGAACTCGACAACTACGGAATCGATCAATTTCAGAGTATCTCATCAAGTGGAAGAACTTACCCACTGAAGATTCTACATGGGAGGATGAGAATTTTATACAGAAGCACCCAGAGCTACTCAAGTGCTGAGGACAACACTTTTTTGAAGGAGAGGGGCATGTTAGGTCCCTATATTACTAGTATAGTCCCTTATTGTTGTTAGTGTAACCCCCTTATTGTTATTATTGTACCCTTGTAACCCCCATTTTATTATTATTGTGCCCTTAAATTTTTAATGTTAGGTCAGCTAGGATTACATTGTGGCCCACTAGGATTAGATTGTGGCCCCATGGACTCCTATATATAGAAGGAGGTTTTGTTCATTTGTATCATCCAAGAATTGTTCATTTATGTAATGTATTGGAGGTTGCCCCCTCGAAGTGGCTTATTTCTAAGGCGTTGATATCTCTTTTCTTCTATTTTTGGAGCTAGTTACACAACAGTGATCTATTGAAACACATACATCAATTTAATATATGTGTAGCATGGCTAATGCATATATGAAAGTTAGAATGGATTATACATGCATATTATATGTATCCTTAAAAGTTAGTAAATCATACAGATTGTGATACTTAATAAATAAGTTATGTTATTTAATAATAATACTAAAGTAGTAAATTCCTTATAATATATGAATACTAGAGTGTAAATTGATGTTTACTTTGGTAAGGATGTTAGTCTCCTAAATTATGGCAAGAAAACCTTTCACTCTTTGAAAGCAGATCAAGATCCTTTATATGATTGATAAAATTCAATGCAACAAGATAGTGAATCCTTTATATAATTGATAAAATTCAATGCAACAAGATAGTGATTCACGGAGGAATCCAATACCAATAGATCGCTAGCAATAGATCATATTGGAACAATTCTTGAGTCTAGAGTGCATGGAAATAGAGTATGATGACCTAAGAATATGGATCGAAAATATGTCAACCCAAGGATTACTTGGAGGCGTCTCTTTCTAGGATGAATCATCCACTAGAAATCAAACAAGAACTCTTGAGGGTTAAAGTGTCATTCGATATCTAAGACAAAGTAATGACGAGAATAGTAACAAGCATGTTTCATCCTTTCATCTTCAGAAATCCCTGATGATAGTCTACTAATTTTCTTATATTAGGTTATTAGTAGTTATATAGTTTTACTAAATACTTTTCCAAAGAAGGCCATAAGTATGTTGTCTTGTGCATCGTTCTTCACCCAGTTAGTCTATCTAATATGATCATACCGTTTACTACAAAATAATATGGCTCATGACATAGTGGTTTTTGGAATGCTTAGCCATCACAAGTGATTTGGAACACCTAGGGAGATGTTGGTGGATCCAATAATGGCTCAGAGATTATTTAAATTAAAAAGATACTATATATATGGCCTGGTACATTGTACATTGGGGAATCAACATATTGATTTAAATTTTCATGTTGATTCCTTTATTGGAGAAGAAGAGAGAACATGCAATTTCTTATTCTTCAACATATGCACAATAGGGACGTGCAATGTATGTGATACATGGAGTTTAGCTTAGGTGATTGTTGAGACAATGATGATTAGACATATTGAAATTGATAATTACAATGCTCTTAGGTTCAAATATGTGACATCTAAGAAATTCAAAAGGATTATTACTATTTTGGGTAGGTTAATATTGAGTGCTATATTTTGGAGCCTATCATATACTTGTATGGTTTTATTTATTTTTTTGGAGCTTAATCATATAATGATATTAATGATCTCATGTTAAAGGATATCTACTATGTGGCGAGTCCTAGCCTAAGAGCCATTTTATTAATTAAAACTAAGTGGTGTAAGTGATGTAGTTGAGATTAATTCCCAAGAAGAATTGATGCACCTTAACGTAGGTTCATTGCACATGTGGTTTTGAGTTAACGGTCACTCACTAACTGTACACTCTCTTATGATATATTTTATGGTGATAGATGTTAAACATATATAAATATGATGATTTTAATTTCATATGAAATCAATTGTGTTAATATATGAGAAATAAACATATATACGTTGAAGATATTTTGTTAACTTACTTGGGGATGGTGTTTATAGGAACTAATGTCTTCCCAAGTAGTCCACATTTGTAACAAAAGGAAGATTGATACAATATATTAAGCATATCCATACACATATTGTACATTTTTGAATGATGTTGTGTGCCCTAAAAGTATTGGCATCAAGAATGATCAAATATAATGGAGGGGCTTGTTTGTCAAAGCATGCAACACATATTCACATAATACCATTTAAACACTACATAAGGGAGGTAATCAGAGTTAACAAGTGAATATGATGTTGATATTACTTACGTAAAGGGAGCTATAAATAGTATGGAAGATGTTTCAAGTATGAACTTTAAATATTTCAGTATTCCCTAATGGACAAACATTAGGGAGAAATTGCTTGATTTAAAAATTTAGGATACTTGGTACTGTTGGGGTTCCCATGTTTTGGCCAGGTTGACAAAGACCAAAAGATGAGACAACATAGAACCACTTTCAGACCTTAGGATCTAGCCCTCCTAGGTCCAAAGAGGGATCTCTCTATGATGGCCAAAGGCTTATGTCTTTAAAGCTCAAAGTATAAGATTTTAGGCTAGTTATAGGCTTGAGGTTGTTTGTTTGATTGTTTATGTTTGGTTGGAGGAAATAAGGAAGGAAGGGCCAATATAAGACAAGGATGAGCAAGAAAGAAGCTTAGGCAGAGATAGATAACTCAAAGAACATCAAAGCCATTGGGCTATGGAGTCAAGAAAGGATTTATTTGTGTTCAATGTGCAAGCTTTCATTTGGGCTAGACATCTAGAGCATTTGGGTCTTTAAAGGAGATATTTGGAATGGGACATCAAGGGCAGAAGATGCAAGGAGGAGGACCAACCAATTCTGTCTATAGATCAGACCAGAGGTCATTTAACTCCAAGCCTGCTTGGACAGAATTAGAGGTGAAACAAGGGATCTTGAAAGGTTTAATTGGGATGGAAAGATCCTAGAAAGACAGAGATCAGGTTCTAGACCTCCCAGGTTCTCAACACATTCAACTAAATCCTAACAAGAACATCCAAATATAGATTTCATTAATTCATACATCAGAGAGCAGGCAATAACATCAACTACACTGGTTAAAACAATTGAAATCAACATTCAGATACACATATCAGCAGAAAACATAAAGGCTGGGAGAGCAGCAACATAAGGTACCTATCAAGGGTAAATCTTATGCCAAACTTCTGATGCGAGCCTAAAGAAACATGATGAAATGAAAGCAATTCAACCACAAATACAGAGAAAGGAAAACATCACCAGCTGCTTTAGATCAGGATCCAAAGAAACATACTTGTCATATTAAAAACAACACCAATCAGGTACATCATATCCCATAGCTTGAAAATTTAGTCTGAATACATCTAGCCTCAGTTTATCTTACAATATTACATAGAGAACTTGTCTCAGGAGGCACAATACTTGCATTTCACTGATATCTCATCAACAACCATTACAATGTTTCCTGCTGTGCTTTATAGCAAAGGATGAACCTAAGATCGACTGAGAAGGTAGGTGAAAATTAAATGTATCTTTAAACACAATAATGAATGCAGGGCCGAGGCCCATTCTGCTTGATATGTTGTATGTTTAATCTCTGTCACCTCCCTCAGGAAAGAATGATCTCCTTGGATATGATCTCGACATTTTTGGACAAAGTACTCCTGGTGTCGTGAACAGAAAGTAAAATAAACTGTTGGAAGGTCTGTCTCATAAATGTCTGACTGTCTTTGAGCTGTAGTCTGGTGGGAAAACTCTTCAGGGACATTCTGCGTAATAAAAACAGTATGGATGCCTTGTACCTGACGAAGAAAAACATTTTGCTGACGAAAACCCTGACATTACCTTTTATCTGCGCTCAGGATCCTTTGATCGATTCTCGGGGTCTGTGATCTGCTGCTTTGCCTCTGAACACATTGACTTAGGGCTCGATATCTTCATGGTTGTGCTTTATTCTTCCTTTTGTTCTGTACTGGAACGTTCTGCTGCTTCAAATCCATCTCTGACAAGTTAGCTTGGGTTTAATGGTGATGGGAGATTTTCCACAAGGTTAGAACTCTTTTCTTTTAATGAACATCTCATCTCCACCTTCCCGAGCCTCTGTTCATAAATTCAGTCGCCGTGGATGATTTTCCTCGGATTTAGTTGTCCTGGTAGCACAGAAGTGTATTGCGGTGGCCATTCTTTCTTTATAAACCTGCAGGAAACACGAAAACCGTGAAGAAATCCATGTACGAGGGTGGTGGGTGATGCGGATGGGAGAAATGGGCGTGCAATCGGTGACATGGCGGAAGAAAACGCAGAAAAATGGTGAAAAGCTGCTCAGGTAGGGTTGGCGAATGTTGCAGAATGAAAAATGCATGAAAAACACGTAAATAAATCGGTTTTATGTAATGGACTGGGAAGGAGTACGGATGGAACACGTGGCGCTGACGTGACGGGATGGGGTGACGCGGAGGTCCCGGGGCGACGGAAAGGTCAACCATGGACCGACGGATCTGGACCGTTGATCGCTGATAGATCAACGGCGGAGGATGTTGGAAGGCGGGCCAGCGGGTACGATGCGTGGGGTTAAATAGTTCGTGGGTTCGAGAGATGACAGTCGTTGGATGAGGGCTCCAGGATCCAACGGCGATCGTGAATTCTGCTGCCCAGCTCTCGTCCGGGGAATAACGCGCGAAATGGCAATTTTCAGAATAGTGCAGGAGGACGCGTGGCAAGGGATGAGTGGGATCGCTGGGTTTCGGATGAATACCGCCAGTTGCAGATGGGCGGTGCGGAATTTACCAGCGGGTTCGGGCGGATGACGTGTGCAGGAGGGGTCCACCATTTCGGGCGCACTCAGCGCCGTTGGATCCGGCGTTTAACGAGCGGCTGGGATCTGTCGATCAAACAAAATGTATTAAAACCCAAAAATGCGCGTCACAAAGGTTTTTAAATGAATTTTCGCGCAGAGAAAGGTTGGAGGGGGGTCAGCGCCTGGAGGATTTAGCTCTAGGTTCCGGCACTTGGTCCCATTGGGAGGGAAAGGAGCGGGGAGCTGATGTAAAAGGGGCTTGGCTCAAATATAATGAAATACATGGATTTTATACATTGTTAATGCAATTTAAGGCCAGCAAACGGTAACGGGGGGGAATAGAGGGAGATATGGAGAAATAAAAGGTGATGGTGTGGTTTGGGATAGGATTTAGGGGAAATTTAAAGGGGGTAATGGGGGAGATTGAAGGTGAGCTTTTCCAAAGGGAAAACAGAAGTGAGGATGGGAAAACTTGCAGGGGAAAAGGATAAAAGGCCCTTTTTGAGGAATGGATCAGCAGACGGACTACATTTTAGGCACAGTATAGAAAGACTCCAAGGAGGATGAATTTTCAGGGGAAAGGCATTCCTTGGAGGCTCCAAAACAATTCTAGCCCCCAGCTTGCTTGCCAAGAATTTCATAGGGGGGCTAACAGGTACAACGAGGATACCAAGAGTTTAATAAAGGATGCAAATGATATGCATCCTTGTCTTCCCTTCCTTTCCTACTCTAAGGACTTCAGGGAGAATTCCATTACTAAGAGGGGGTGTATGTAGTGCCCCGCTTTGGATTATGGACATTGATCCTTCATACTTTATTCTTTGAGGACCTCGGGTTGAGGATCTGGACACATGGATCTATTATTAGTGGATTTGAAGGTTATGTATGTTCTCTATTGATATCGAGATGATGATAGATTTGATGGATAGGTATGTTTTCTATTGATATCATGATGATGATAGATTTGATGGATAGGTATGTTTTCTATTGATGTTACGATGGTGATAACTTTGATGGATATGTATGATCCCATTGATGTTATGATTATGATAACCATGATGGATGTGTCCCCTATGTTAGCTACTTAAATTAGTTTCAGTTCACAATTAACAACGATGTGAATGAATAGGTCATGTTTATGATGTTATTATGATAATGACTAACACTGAGAAACTTTTTTACTGATGATTATTGAGTATGACAAGGAACCACTAGAGGCACTAGCATAAAATGAGTTGACGACATCTATTTTGATGGAAACTAATGTTTTTTCTTTGAAATTATAAGTCCAATTTGAAACTTTCCATATATATACTCTACTGATATGTCAGTGGTTGCAGGAACAGGTTAGTTTCTTGGCCGAATAACTCACATATGGGTGATGGGGTTGTATAATTAGATGGAACAACATGGGAGGGGTGGGACAGCGTCCCTGATCTCACCCACTAGCACTTCTGCTGTGACTTAGGCTGGAAGGGTAAAAACACCTTCGCCTTGAAGATCACAATGTCGTGGGGGCAAGTCCCAAATTTGGGTCGCTTAGGATGATTTTATGGGGGGCATCCATCAAGGCAAATTCCTTGATCCCCATCACCATTAGTCTCACTATAGTAGGTGACTTATGAGATGATAGTGGTCTATGTCATTGCACCTATACTTTCCCCTCGTCGCCACTGGATGCTTGAAGGGAAAGTGGTGTGGCACCCTTGTAACTTCAAGAGAAATTCTTTAAGGGAACAACCGACGTGGCACCCTTGGCATCACAAATAAACTGTTAGGCATGGCACCCTTGGAACTTCGAAGGTAAGTTCTTGAAGGGCATGACCAACTTGACACCCTCGACATCATTAAATAAATTAATAAATATATGGAAATCCCATTATTTCATATCAAGTGATATATGATGTTAAAACCAAGGAAATTAAATCAAGAATAAAACTTAGGGTAAGGGAAGAATAGGAAGAAATAAAATATTTCACCATGAGAACTATACCCCTTTCCATGTCGAAAAAAAATATATATATTAAGTGGATAATGTACATAAGTAACTTAATTAGGCAAAATGGGGAAAGAGGGACATAGAGCTAAATATTAATCATAAAATAGTTAAAAACTTCATTAAGAGAAGAGGGTGGTGAATTAAAATAAGATTAATAAATTAATATTGGAGAAATTTAGAGACCCTCCATGTGGCAAGAGCCAACATAATAATATCTATCTAAGAGGAAATTTGAGTTAAATTAGGAGGTAGTTAGGGGACCAAATCTGAGACTTATCAGTTAACTTCAGTAATAAATACAAATTAAGGAGTAGGAAAGGGGGAATCAAGAGAAAACTAGGAGAAAAAATAGGAAGTCTTGTTGGAGTGAGGAAAATACTATTTTAAATTAATATTTAAGTAAATTATTTTTGGAGAGTCTTGGTGAGAGGGTGACACATGGGTGGGTGAATAATCAAATTTTGGATTAATAAAAATAATTATTTATGCATGAAATTCCAAGCGTCACTTATGAAGCCTTCTATAAAAGAAGGGGAAAGCTAAGGGAAAAGGAATTTTGCTTACCCTATTGTTGGATGGAGGAGATTATGTCGTTGTGAGTGGTTACGAGCTGTAGTTGAGTTTGGTGAGGTAGAGGAATTTAGAGAGGGGACTCTTGAGCCAAGGAGTGCTCACCTCTATCAGCTAGCACATTTCCTTCATTGTACAACCCCATTGCATCTTGGGGGTCCGCAGGGAAGGAGAGTAACCAAGAAGTAGGCTAGGAGGTCAACCAGTGTGTCATTATATTCGGATTAAGCACGGCAACATTCATGCTTGGAGGTAGATGACAACAAAGGATTTCAAGTAACAGAAATTCAAATTTGAATCTCGTCTCCGAGTGAACGGTACCAGTGTTATTTATAATGTTTTTTTTATTTGATTTCATTGTGCCTATAATTAAAATGTAAAATAGATGTATGTGTTATGAAGATAAATCCATGGATGTTTGATATAAGTGATTTAATTTTTTTGAGTTTATAACTTTGTATGGCTATGGTTTAATTCCTATTTTACTATATTATCTCTCTAAAAAAAAAAAATTTAAGCATTGTGTTCGTCTAGTAAAGTATAGGGTTGGTCCCTACAGGGACGTTGGAAATTATGCAAGATACTTCCTGAACCCTGCGTGCCAATACTGCAGGTATTGCAAACAGTTTGATCATGTACTTGAATATTTTCCTGTGCTGATAACGAAGATGCAAGAAAAAAATCAGACGCTAACGTAAAACGTATGATGGGTTAAGGCACAACCACGTGGTTATGGGCCCAGTGTCAATGTAATTACGCGCGGTGGAATTGCCACTGGAGGAGCTGAGGAAAGAGCTACGGCTGAACCGCTAATCAAAAAGACATTTGACAAAAGGGAAAGCCTAGACCTGCAGAAGGAGAAAGAGACCTTCATCGAAGCTAGGAAGGATGTTGTTAGGGACGAAGCATCCACCTTGAGGAATTCTGCGGATCCAAAGGCAGATGAAGCAGTTAAGCCATTCCTTCAAGCATGTATCGAGTTACTACGCAATTAGAAGGCGATGGAGAATATCCAAGTATTAATAGACAGTTGCGCAGAAAAGGAGCCTCCCGAACGGAGGTTAAAGTTGTGAATAAGATTTATAGAAACAAGAAAAGGACTATTCGAGAGATGCTTATGACTATGCATATTGGAGAATATGAGACGGACCAAGTCATCCTAGATCTGGGATCTAATGCCAATGTCCTACCCAAACAGACATGGAAAAGAATGGGAGAACCTAAATTGGAGTGGTCCACCATTCAATTACATATGGCCAAGCAGCATTAGATCATTCCATTAGGCAGGTTGCCGAAGGTTGTGGTAGACATTGCAGAAGTTAAAGTCTATGCAGATTTCGAAGTAATCCAGATTGTGGATGATGCGGACCCTTACCCTACGCTCTTGGGACTGGATTGGGCTATTGACTTGGGAGGTATCATCAATCTGAAAAGAAGGAGCATGGTCTTCGAAAATAATGGTACGTAGGTAATAGTCCCCCTAGATCCGACGAAAGGTGAATGATATACAGAGTCGGTGCACAAAGAGGAGGATGTTGACCATATTTACAAACTAACTGCCTGAGATGATGATTGGATCAACCCTACAGCTGATGGCATGTTGTGTTGGGAGAAATACAACACATGTCTCTCCAACTCAAATGGTCAGATAGAAAATTGGCAGAATCGGTTGCATGACGTATCTGCGTTGCGGTGCCTCAAGATCACGAAGAGATTCTAATGCATCTCCTCAAAGGTAAGAGAACTTCCCTACTTTGATGGTTCCAGTAGTGTTAAGGAATTTCTTAAAGCATTAGAAGCAGATTTCCCTGAAGAACAGAGATTTTGGGCTCTTCATTTGGCTATGCGCGTGACCCATGCGCGGTGTTGGGAAACCCACAAGGGGTCTTTTCAGGACTGGGAGGAATGCCAAAAAATGATGATTCTATTATTTGAACCTCCAGCCAACCCACCATGGAGCTCTTTTCCAGTTGTGGGGACCCGCACAAGCACCTGGATATGTGGATGGAGGTATGGAATGAAATGACCTAGAACTAATGGGTCCATATGTTTATTCACGCCTTAGGACCAATCCCCACTACCTAGTATTTAGATGCAGAGCTACACTAGTGCAGTCACCACTAGGGTACCATGACAGAGGATTTCATGGTGACATTTGGGTTACTTGGAGGGATGGAGAAATTGGATGAAGCCCTACAAGATATAGATGCTCTTATCTTTGATGAGTCTTTACCTCAGAAATAATGTGTTGCGCCAGCTTGGGATGCGCAGATGCAGGAGATTGTCAATTGTCGAAATTTATCAGTGGAGGACTGTGACGAGGATCCCAGGAATATCACCATCCCATAGTCAGAAGGAGATCGCGCAGTTGTAGGACCCCTATTATAGATAGTATATGTTACCAAACCATTAAAGTTGAAGGAAGTCAACATTGGGATAGAAGAGCAGCCCAAGTTGGCCAAAATTGGGGATTACTAGGACGATGATATTTTTGGAAAAATTGCGAAGCTTCTGATCATATATAAATACCTATTCCCTACGAAGTTCTATGAGCTCAAGAGAATAGTAGGAGATCCGGGCGTTATGAAAATCACCTTGAAGCTGGATGCACGTCCTGTCAAGTAGCAGCCCTATCGGCTAAACCCTAAGTATAAGCATAAATTCAAGGAGAAATTAGATAATATGGTGGTTGTAGGTATCCTAGAGCCGATAGATCAGTCTGATTAGGTAAGCCCAATGGTGGTCCAAGAAAAGAAAACCAAAGGAGAGATAAGGATCTGTGTAGATCTGCGCAAGCTGCTCTAGTTGAAAGCATATACCCTTCAAGCGAGCGTGAACCAGGCGAGGCCGATTCAAGCAAGCCTGCCAACCACAATCATCATCACAACCACTAAGAGCAGGATTTTCCCCTTCTCAGGCGCAGCATTGATAGTATAACCACCAACCTTGTGCGAGCAAGTTTGCGCATGTTTCGAGGTTGGCCTAGAAATTGCGAAAATAACAAGTGGGTAGATACACCCTCTCCACTTTTTCATCTCCAGCGAACTCTAGAATAAGGAAATGCGGGCACAGCAACACTTGAGTGAGCTCGGGAAAAAAATTTCCACTAAGGCTGTCGAACTCGTCTAAGTGCAAGCAGCACAGCTTGCGGCAGTAGCACAGCAAGCAGAGTTAGAGCACCTGATAGACTGGCTATGTGGAGACATGCGAGAATTAATTCCTACCTTTGCTACACCATAGGCCAAGATTGAGGGCTTGGTGGCTGCATTGAAGGCATATAGGATAGAAGTGAAAATTGTCAAAGCAGACATGGAACAACAGATTGATGCACTGCAGGAAAAGCTATAGTCAGAAACCCCTCCAGAGGTGCGAGCCCAGCGAGTCGCGTTGGTCAAAAAAGCAATAGGAAGTATTTCAGAACATATTTTTGAGGGCCCAGAGTTATTAGATACCATTATGGGACTATGGTACATTGTGCAGCACGATCCCCTCCTCCATCAGTTCAATGAGGAGTTGTGCTAGAAAGAGCAGGACTTTGAGTATATGGAATCCACCATGGCGACCCTTATTGCAGCCCAACGCCTAGCACATCTGCACACCATCCATGCTCTAAGGGAAAAAATCGAGGAGCTCGGCCACAAGAAGCAGGTCCTCAACAATCATATGAAACCCGGGGTGGATGAAACACTAAAGCTGTCACAGGACTTAGACGCGGCAATGAAGTAGCAAAACCAGACTTCGGACAGTGTCACTGTGCGACTGAAGGACCGACTTCCGAAAATTTGTTCGAGATTGCGCAGAATGCATCAGCACAGAGTGAAGGCATCCTTCCCCCATTTGTCGTTGTCGTCAAGCGGCTCCAAGCCAAGATGAAGACCCCACTTCCATTGTGACTCATGATGAGTCACAAGATTATGTTGGGGACCTATTGGAGTGGGGGCCCCTAACAGCAATTTTGATGTAATTTGTAATATCTTATAATAGTTTAGTCTAGCACAGGGGCTTTTGGGTGGATCAAATCCCCTAATAAATTATAATGTGTCAAAGGGTAGACCAAGGGTTCGAAAACCATAGTTTGCAGACCATAGAGTAGCGCAGGCTAATATAGTATAAATAGATGGATAGATAGAGTCTATAAGTAAGTTTGTGTTAAGTCTGGACACGAATTTTGGATCTTGAATACTTGTTGTGAGGATTTTTCTGGTAAGGGATCCTTCTAGTTGTGTGCACAGAGACCCTAAGTCTTGTTGTGTGCGGACCCCGCTGGATATGTGTGTGGGATGGTAAAGAGTCTGTAAGTGGAATTTAAAGTGTTAATGAATGAAAAGACCCCTTTGTTGATATCTGAGTATCTCTGTATTATGGTATTGGTTGCGTTATATGTTGATTTCTGAGAATATGTCTGTGTACTAAACATTGTTAGTTAATTGATGTGCATGTGGATGTGATGCTTTATAATGGAATGAATGCATAGATCTGGTTATGATTTTGTCACCTTGCTTCTGTATATGAGCTTCACATGAATTATTCCGACAAGTATGTTGTTAAGGGTTTCTAGGTTAGGGCTTTGTCAGTGCAAGCTTGTTAGATTTGAAGGTACCCACTTTAATTAACTTTCTCTCTCTCAGGGTGCGGAAACCTGGTTCCAGCACCCTCCCATACCACTTCAGGTGAGAACTTGACCTGGGCCAGCAGTCCATTATTGAAAGAGCCAGTAGTATAGAGGTTTGTTATTAAACCTTAAATCTGAACTTAGATCACGACCCCTCAAACCAACATCCCCCTTGAATTTTTAATCCTAGTCCTGGTCTGAATATCGATTTGGGTGGATGGTTGAATAATGCAAATATCTTGGTGCATGTCACTGAGATATTGAAGCTTCCTGCTCAGAGAGCCAAGCTTTTAGATGCCATCGGAATTTCTCATTTTAATGTTGCTCAAGATAAGACTCCTGAAGTTTTTTATCATGATGACCCTATATATTTTCAAAAAATGGAATCAGATAATAAGGAGCATCAACCATCCTTTATTGCTTTAATGTTTAATGGTTACAAATTGAGTAATTATATGCTGGATTTTGGTGCTTCAGCTTGTGTAATGACCAAGAGGGTCATCGAATAGCTCAATTTAAGAGTTTCTAGACCATACTACAACATATGTGCCATGGATTCTAAGAAAATTGAGGTTCATGGGTTAATCAAGGATTTACAAGTTCATTTATATGTTTACCCTGGCATAATGATTGTTATGGAAATAGTTGTAGTTTATTTTCTGGATGCTTGGGGTATGTTGTTATCAAGAAAATGGGCCTCTGATATAGGAAGAAGTATTCAAGTGAATTGTTCTTATGCTATGATTCCTTCTCCTAGAGGTGACAGGTTTGTGAAACTCAACAAAGAGCCTGAAAAAAGATTCCATGTGGAAGAGCCTAAGAGACCTCATAATGAAATAATTAAAGAACAACCTGATATGGGGAATTATGATATCATGTCTAATTTCATAGTTCCTTTAGATGATAAGGTTGATGAGAAGTTTGAGGATCTAAAGGATGAAGTTTGGTACATTCATTTTGATGGTGCATCATCTAGGTATGGTAAAGGTGTTGGAATTGTATTAAAGTCTCCCCTTGGTCATATTTTCAAATTTTCCTATAGAGTGGAATTCGAAGTGACCAACAAAGTAGCTAAGTATGAAGCCTTTTTATTGGGTCTTCAATTGGCAAAAGCTTTAAGAATTAATTTGTTTAGTATCAAGGGGACTATGATTTAATTATCATGCAAGTTAAAAATAAATTTACATGTTAAAATCAAAGGTTAAGGAATTATCGAAATGTTGTGTGGGATGTTATGGAATAATTTGAGGCCCCTAACCTTGAAGCTATCCCAAGAGAAAATAATAGCCTGGCGGATGAGCTTGCTATGGTTTCTTCTACTTTACAATTATCTGATGAATTAATCAAGGATAAGATAAAAATGGAAATTAATTTTAGACCTTTTGCTCCAGATAATTCAGAGCATTGGAAATTATTTAATGATGAGAAGCAAGTCATTCATTTCTTTAATAATTTGGATGACTTTGAAAATTTTCGGATAAGTTCTAGGGAGGATGGATCTGATGATCATGAAGATATTATAAATCCTACTCCTAGGAATATTTTCGCTTTAGAGCAGCACTTTGAGCGGCATGATGCCACAAAGATGAAACAGGAAAATAAAATGGATACGGGTGAATTCATTGAAGTAAATAGTGGTACCTCTGAGGACCCTTAAATTGTCAAAATTGGTAAAGGTACTAATGAAGAAGAAAGGAAAAAGTTGACCAATTGAGTTCATGATTATAGGGATGTTTTAGCATTTTCATATGATGAGTTAAAAGGATATAGGTAAGATGTCATGCAACATACTATCCCTTTGAAGATGAAAATTCTAAACCTTTTCGTCAAAAGCTTAGGCAAATAAACCCTAAGTTAGCCCCTTTGGTTCAAAAAGAGCTTTCAAAGATGCTCGCAGCTGGAATTATTTCTCAAACTAGACATTCAATATGGTGTTCCAACCTGGTGATTGTTAGGAAGAAGAATGGTACCATTAGACTTTATGTTGATTTAGAAACCTTAATCTAGCATGTAAAAAGGATAATTACCCTTTTCCAAACATGGATACTATGTTGCAAAGAGTAACGGGTTCAAGAATTATGTCATTTCTAGATGATTTTTCTGGATACAATCAAGTTTGGGTTAAGAAGGAAGATCGCCACAAAACTACATTCACCACACCATGGGGTACTTTCGAATATATTAGAATGCCTTTTGGGTTGATTAATGTTGGTATAATTTTCAAAGGGCTATGGATTATGATTTTAAAGGTTTAATTGGTAAAATTATTGAAATTTATCAGGATGACCTTACTATTTTTTCTAAAGATGGTATTAGTCACATAGGTCATCTTAAGCAAGTTTTCGACAAGTGTAGAGAATTTGGGATTTCCTTGAATCTAGCTAAGTCTATTTTTGGAGTAACTGAAGGGAAGCTACTTGGTCACATCATTTCCTAATATGGGATATTTATGGAAAGAAGATGGCAAAAAGGCTTTTCAGGGAATCAAGGGTGCTATTGTTAAAGCTCTTGTTTTGGCAAGTCCTGATTATTCAAAGGATTTCATGATTTCTCTTTCGCTTCTGAAGATACCATTGTTGGTGTCTTATTACAAAAGAATAAGTAAGGTCACGAACAACCTATTTCTTTCATGAGTAGAGCGCTTCAAAATTCTGAATTAAATTATACTACAGTGGAAAATAAAGCATATGCCTTGGTTAAGTCTCTTAATCATTTTAGGACTTATGTGGGTTACTCCAAAATCATTGCTTTTGTCACACATTCTGCAATTAAAGATATCTTAACTCAAACTGATTCCTTAGAGACTCTTGCTAGGTGGGTTACTAAAATTTAAGAGTATGATTTAGAGATTAAACCCACCAAGTTATTCAAGGGTCAAGGCTTGGCTGAAATGATTACCGAAGGTAATGAGAAATCTCTTGGTTTTATTTGTCTTAACGATGCATCTTCGCCTGAGCAGAAAATATTAGGATAACATGAATGGTACAAGGATATTATTTATTATTTGTTAAATATTACATGTCCTAACCATTTAGTTGCTCATATAATAAGGGCTCTTAGATTAAAAGCCACTAACTATTGCCTCATGAAGGATGGCCTTGGATGGAGAAATCCTGAGGGCATAATAATTAGGTGTGTTGATGAAGTTGAGTCCAAGAAGTTGATTTCTGAGTTTCATTCATGATTTTGTGGTGGTCATTATGCTGCTAGAACTACTTCCCACAAAATTCTCAGACCTAGTTATTATTGGCCTTCGATTTTTTCATATGTGCATAAATTTTTCAGAAGTTGTCAAGCATGGAAACTATTCACTCGAAAGCATAAGCTAGTTTCCCTGCCCTTACAACCAGTGGTTTTTGAGGCACCTTTTCAAAATTGGGGTCTAGATTTCATCGAGAAATTCCACAAAAATTCTAGCAATGCCTACTCATGGATCTTAACTACGACTGATTATTTCACAAAATGGGTTGAGGCCATTCCTAATAAGAATTCCAATGAAAATGTCATTATGGACTTCACTGAAAATCAAATCATTACTACATTTGGTGTCCCCACCAAGATCACTATTGACAATAACGAAGCTTTTAGTTCCTTTTAATTTTCATCTTTTTGTTTTAAGTATCGCATTGAATTATCTCATTCATCTAACTAATATCCTCAGGGTAATGGCCTGGCTAAGTCAAGTAATAAAAATCTTATAACCATTATCAAGAATATACTAGGAGATAAAAAGAGAGCTTCGGACAGAAAAATCAAGTATGCTTTATGGGTAGATAGAATTACTAAAAAGAAGGCTACTGGTAAAATTCCTTTTGAATTAGTTTATGGCTTGGATGTAACTTTGCCTATGCACCTTAAATTACCAGCTTACCAACTCCTTCAACATTTTTCCACTGATAAAGATGTTGTTCAAAATAGAATTGATTAGATTGTGGAGTTGGATGAAACTCATATGAAAGATTTTGATAATATGTGTAAAAATAAGTCTAACATTAAGAAAAGATTTGATAAATCATCTCGATCTAGATCTTTGCAGGTTGGATACATGATATTACTTTGGGATCAAAAAAATGAAAAACCTAGAAAGCATAAGAATTTCGATAATTTGTGGTTGGGACCTTACATTCTCTAAGGCCTTGTTGGACCCAACTTATTCCACTTGAGCACGTTGGAAGGCGAAACACTTCACTTACCTACAAATGGCCAAATGCTCAAGTTGTTCTTCAGAGATGACATCTGATTCCATTGGGCATCCTTTGTATTGTATTTCTAACCTTACGCCTTATCCTTTCATCATTTCATTTTGTAGTTTGATTAGATTTACTTTTCGTGTTAGTAGAATAATAAATGATAGAATAGCTTCTATTTTTCATGTGCTTAATGTTATATGATGATATTTGGATGGGCACTACTTAGGTAATTTTGTGAGTTGCTTGGATGCAGATTCTGGATTCTCACATTCCTTCAATGAAGAAACATGTCCCTGAGTGGAGCCAGATGTTGACCACTCTATGTCAATGACCTCATAGCAGTACATCCCCATTTTTGCAAATGGGATTTATCATGTTCGAGGTGTTCACGCCATTTATATTTCATCATTAGTCGACAATTTTATAAAATATGTAAATCCATTATGCATGTTTATAATGTAAATTATCTTAATAAGACCATCATGTATGTAACAAACTAGGTAAGCATAATATTTTGGTGATGATTTCTATCTTAGGAGTTTTTTCGTCTCACTGATTCATTTATGTTTCTTGACACAAATGATCGGCAGAGTTTTCCCCTCCAACCTCACCCCAAAGCTAGGGTAGCTTTTGTCGTCAAGATACTAAGTGAGTCCTAGTGTTTTCTATCGAGTCTTTGTAAAAGTGATTTGGTAATAATCCTAGCTAATTGGCTAGATTATTTTATTACAAATTATTTGGTGTGCTAGATCATGTTTTGAATGGCAGAATTGGGTAGCTATTTGAGGGTCTATTACGAATGGGTTTTCCCCCATCATGTGTCAAATTGTAATATCTTGATGTAAAATGTTTTAGTGCATGGTACCTCATAGTTAGACACCATGGCTAAAGTATTAGAGGGTTGGAAAAATAATTAATCCCCTCATGAGTCAATTAATTAAATTTCTGACCAAATTGAATTAAAAATCCAAAGCAAAAATTTAATTAATTATGTATCTTAGGTAAATTTACATTCTTCAGAGGAAAAATTCGTGGGTCTCTAAAAAATAATTTTTTAGAGGGCCCAGGCCAAGCGAATATTTAAAATTTTGAGAAATTTTGGACTCTTGGGCCTCGATAGTTAAGTAAAAGTCAATTTTTTGAGGTAATTAACTCAAAATTAATATTTTTGAGTTAATTAAAAAGAAATTAATTGAAAAAATCCAAATTCCTCAAAAAATAATAATTTCGAAAGACGAGATTAAAATATAATCAATGTTTTTCAACGGTTGAAATTACTTTGACAAGAATCAAGCGAACTAGTCATTGGAGATTTTACCTATAAATTAGAGGTCAGTATTAGTCTAATTTTTTCATCCAATATCTTGACCATGTGCTTGCTCTTGAAGATCTCCTATACTACTTTTCTAGAATAATACAAACGAAGTCTTTGGGGTTTTATTTGATGGTCGTGTTCCTCTTCAGCATTTTATGGTAAACGTGTTCTTTATATTCTGCTGGTAAGTATTTCAATGAATTGTTGATTAATGACTCTTGTAGAGTAATCTATTGCATAGGTATCTTGCTTAGGTTATTGGATTTAGGTTAAGAATTTATTTGGATTGAGTTAGCATGTATCTCTAACTCTTGAAAATTTCATTTTTATCTTATTTCTCTATTGATTTAACAGTTTAACTTTAAGTGTGCAAAAATCTCTCGGATTTAGAATTGGGAGTTTAGGGAATTCCTCGGCTGGACCAGTTGACTCCCAAGGAAATAAGATTTGAAGAGCCCTCTGGATCTAATTCCCCAAGCTTATCTTAAGTTCTCTTTTGCAGGGTTTTTCTAGGGCTTGTGCCTAAATAAAATAAAAATGTATCTTAAATTTTATTGAGTGTAATGTTAGATTTGGCTAGTAAGAACCTTAGATCTTTAGATATAGGAGCGAAGTCAGACTTACACTCCTCAGATCTGATAGATCTGCATATCCTATGCATAGATCTGTATTTTTAATTGTGTGAACATTTAGAATTTTTTTTTGTTTTTCTGACTTCTAACTGGGAATCGGAGTTTCATTTTCAATTTTTGTATGTGTTGGGTTTCTGGGTTATGGTTTCTGGTCTTGTGAAAGTGACATTTGAGGGTTTTCAGAGATTTTTTTTTGGATCTAAGACAGTTATAGGCCCTGGAGGGTAAGATATGATCACAAGATCAAGATTTTTGCAGGGATATTCAAGTCCAAATTTTCAGATCTGAATTACACTCGGTGAAAATTTATTACTAGGCAAAGGAAAAAATTAGAAATTATTTTTGCACCAATTGTGTCTGTTTTTTTCTTTTTTTTTGCCTGCTACCCTCTCCTTTCTTTTGCAGCTCATTTTCTTCTGCTGTGCATCCTCTTTGTATTTCTGAATCATCAATTTTGATGCATTCCACTTCTCCCTCGTTGTTCATTTTCGCTCCTCTTACTTTATTTTTCTTCCATCGTCCTCATTCCCACTCGTTGCTGCATTTTCCTTCTACATTCTCGTTGTCCCTTTTCCTACCCTCACATAGCTCACTACTCCACCCACCTTTCTGTTGCATGTGAGTTCCCTAAACTACATCCTTCATCCCCCATCTGTGTAAGCTCTCCTCACTACTCTAACCCGTCCCTTTCTTCCCCTCATCGCAGTTGCCTTCCCTTCCATGTGGTTCTACCTATGTGTTAGCCTTTCCTTAATTCCTATTCGGTTTATTCCTCACTTCCCTTCATCCGCTGCTCGACGGCTCCTCACCTTGCGCTCTCCCATCCGCTACCTATCTTCACGCATTTTTTCCCCTTCACGTTGTCTATTGTTAACCTAACTCAACGCATATCAAACACATAACATAACATTAGACTTTAATTTTATGACTTTTGATTTTAATTATTTTTAGATTTTACCTTTTGACATTTAAAATTTTTAACTTTTCATTTTTTAAAAGGTTTTAGATTTGTTTAAATTTTTTTTTTTTCATTAACTTTTTATTTTGTGAAATTTTTTTAAAAAGTTTCAAGATTTTAATTAACTTCAAACTTTAAAAATAAAAAATAAAAATGAAATTTTTTAATTAACTTTCAACTTTTGTAAAAAAATTCATTAACTTCTAATTTTTTTAATTTTCGAGTGTTCTTGGACGTCAAAAAGGAAGAGTCTAAATTGTTCTACAGTCAAAGGTAAAATAAATTTGTTTAGCATATCTAAAGTTTGACTATAGGAAAAAATTAAATTGTATGGATTGGAATACTTAAGAAAATCATTTAAATTTGGAATTGCTTAGTATTTAAACTTCATTGCTCTTTCATGGTTATCTCTTTTGAAATTTAAAGTGCTTAAGTATCGCATCTGGTTTTGAATATTTCATGCTTTACATCTATTGAGATTTATCGTCGTTTAATTAACTCCTATTGTGGTTTAATTTACTTGAATTGATATTTTTTGCATATTAAACTTTGACCGCTTTTCAAGTAATGGTAAATTGCATGTCCTTCTTTTCTAGATTGAGCATCTTTAATGTGTTTTCTTGAAGGTGAAGTTAAAAAAGTTTTGAAGATATCTTTTTTTTTAGCTACAACTTCATTGGAGTAATAAGCTTATGTTTAATTGGAATGTAATGTGTTAGGTCTCTGTAATTTATTAGCAAGATTGGGAGAGTCCAATCACAGAGTTAACATCATTTCAACCAACTTTGGGATTCTAGGATCTAGCCCTCCTGAATCCGGAGAGGGATCTCTCCAATATGTACAAAGATGGATATTGTCTTTGAAGTTTAGGGTAATGATATTAGGCTAGTTATGAAGGCCACGGGTTTTGTTTTGTTTTGGATGGTTGAGCATGAAATGTTACTTGAGGGGAAAATCCTAAATGCAAAAAAGTTTCAAAAGTGAGAAGTTGCAAGCAAATAGAACAGATTTGGCAGACAGATAGATATAACACTGGTTTTTAGTCCATTGGGCTATGGAGTCATATCTGGGCTTTAATTGAACAACAACATCAAGTGTGATCCAAGGGGAAAGTCATCTATACCACAAGATTATTGAGATTAAAATGATGAAATGGAAACATTAAAATGTTGGAGGGATGGAAACTGATAATAATTTCTCAGAGGATTTATAGTCAGTCCAAACAAGAAAAATCCTCTTAAGTAACTGTTTTAAAACCAACCAAGGATAGGGCTAACCATAGAATTCTTGGGCAAGTTCTTATTAAAGAAGCTTAATTGACAAACAATCCAGTAATCCACATAATTACCTTCAGAAAGTATGAAAACACATAAGAAAAACAGAGTGTAACTTAAGATCAGATAAAGTACTTTTAAACCTAGTCTGCTTTCAGTCAACACCAAGGGAAACTTTCAGAATCTGCCTTCGGAGAAAAGAATCTAGGAATCAGGGCAAACCATATCTTCTCTAGTCTAACTTTAATAGCAAATAATGGAAATAACATTCGAGAACAATGTTTGAGCAAACAGAAGGATGAGGGAACACCAACATTCCTAACTGTTTAAACTGTATTGAATCATTCTTAAATAAACAAATATGAAGAAAACATTAAGATAAAGATTTCTCAGCTAGAGAAGGTTACTGCTATACAGAAAATCCTATCCCTGTTTAAACTGTTCTTTACAGAGGGAAAATGAACAATATGGCATACATAGAAGGAAAACGATTAACAAAGAAAGAAGCACTTCACCAGTGATAAAGACCAGGATCCCAAGAAACAACTTTTATATTGATGTCAAACCAGCTACAATCTTCAAGTCCAATGTTTCAGTTCAGCAATCATCTTCACTATTCAACCTAACTACTCTAGCACAAACAGAGCTTCAAGGGCCAGTGAACACTATGTACAAATAGAAGTCTCGAGCTCAAGTGTATTTCAAAGTTCTGCAACCAACAACTTCTGATCTTATGCAGAAGTACTTATAGGAAGATGAGGAGGTGAGATTTTAACAAAATATCTCAAGGATAATTAATACAGGTTCAAGACTTCTCGGCCCTTTGAGGGGCTCGAGAGAGAAATTTACAGGTGGATCACTGTATTAACTTTTTACAATAAATATTAAAGCTTGGTGGGAGCTTTATTTTGACTTTGGGGCTCTGTGTAATGTGGGGAGTAACTTCTGCAGATATTTATGCATTGGTTTTCTTGCAGAAATAACTTCTTGGCAATGCTGGAGGCAGATATTCCTTCGAGCAATAACTTCGGCCTCTGTTCTGAATGGTTTGAGGAGACAGGTGGCTCTTTGTAGTAGCTGAGGAATCAATTCACCTCAGTTGAAGCGGTGGAAACCTTTCTGTCAGATAAAACACTTTAGGTTTTCCTTTAAACTGTGTTTTAGATTGGGGATTAGGCTTTTGATAACTGTCTTAGCCGTAATCCCCATAAAAACTGTCTTCAATCTTCATCTTCTGTGCTCTGTCTTCAAAACTGATACTCTTTAACTGTGTTTGAATTAAAACAATGTCTTGTCGATGTCCAGGGCCGCGCAGGGCTCTTTAGGTTATCAATGCTCATGAAACATCGATAAATTATTTGATATAGAGCCCGTGAATGGTTCTTTTTAGAAAGCCCGAAGGCACAGGAAACGTCTTTCCCAACCCTCGGCTCTCCTTCATTCTATAATGGAAAATCATTAAAACACCTGCAAAACACAAAAACAGTTAAGAAATCCTGCGGAAATAGGTTTAAACTGCTTCAGATGGCGGGGGAGGAGCGTAGCCGTTGGATAAAAATATCTAACGGTGGAGATCGGTGCAGAACAGGCAAAGGAGAGCGGGGAGAAGAAATAAGGCGAGGTGGTTTTGGACCATCCGATCTGGACACGTGGACGATCCAGATCTAATCGAAGGATCTCAATCGGGGGTGGCAGGTAAGTGCGTGCGATTGAAACACAGCGATGCGATTAAACGCTGGCCGTTGATCTGCAGATCAGATCAACGGTGGAAAGTGAATCGGAGGGTTTTGAAATGGCGGTAAGACTTGCGATCAGAGGGAATAAGGACCGTTGGATAGGCGAGAAATGGACGGCCCAGATTTAATCGGAGGATCGCAATCGGAGAGGTCACACAACAATATGCGATTGAAACTTTGCGATTGAGCCCTTTGCGATTGAGCGCTGGCCGTTGATCTGAGGACCAGATCGACGGCAGGGAATGAATCGGAGGGATCGCAAGGGTGTGCGATGGCCGTCGGATCGCGAAACAGATGGACGGCTGTGATAGAATCGGCGGATCGCAATCGGGAGTGAGACGGGAAGGTCTGCGATTGCGATCGGAGGAAACTTTGCGATTGAGCGCAGGCTGTCGATCTGAGAACAAGATCAACGGTCAGGATTGAATCGGGGATCGGCAATCGGGAGTGAGACATTGTGATTGCGATTGAAACATTGCGATGCGATTTAGCGATAACCGTTGATTCAAGAACGAGATCAACGGTGGAGAATGGATCAGGGGAGAAACCCTTGTATATTTTTATGAAACCCAAACTTTTGGAATAATCAAAGGTTTTTATGGATCGGGCAGAAGAATATATATATAAAGCGGACAGGTGCCCGACTGCGGGGCCTTCGGATATATGGAATGTAATATGCCCAGGGCGTATACAGACAAGGGCCAATCGCAATCGGGCCGTTGAGCCTGGTCTTTCTGATCAACCCATTGTGCTGTTTCCGATTTCGATTGCGCGATCGGCTCTTTTTAATCAACCCATTTATATTCAGCACGTGGTTTTAAGTTTTTAACTTAAAACTTTCGGAAAGTGGGTTTTTGGGTTTACAAAGGAAAATATTGATCGGAGAGGGATTTTCAATGGTTTATGGCCCGATTGCGGGCTCTATGGTTATATGAGGAAATAATATGATCGGGGGGTTTTATATGAAAGGCTAATCGCAATCGGAGCTTTGTAATGGTTCAAAGTCATGCACCCGTGGATATTTGCGATGCGATTAGCGCCGAAAAACTTTGGCGTTTGGTTTTAACACATGGGCATGTGGGGGGAAGTGGTTTAGGACTTAGCCCAAGGGGCTTAGGTCCATAGCAATAAAACTTTGATTTTTTATGAGAAATTTTCAAGGATTTTAATGGATTTGGGGGTTCCGAAATAGTTAAAAAGTGAGTTTTTAACTATGAAAGGGGAAATTTTCATAAATGGAAAGAAGAGGACTTATGAAAACAAGGTAGTTTTGATGGAGAGAAAGGGGAGCAGATGAAAGGTTTTGAGAAGAGGAGAAATGACGATCTTTCAGCAGTCTTTCAGTTGGAATCAGCAGAAATTCCTGAGTATAAAATGGGACAGCAAATGAGGATTTTGGACCGAGGCATGAGGCCTACAAGGAGTCTTCAAGAGCCAACAATTTTTAGTGATAAAATTTGTTCCTTGGAGGCTCAAAAAAGATCTTAGCCACCTTTTGGTATAACAAAATATTATAGGTGGCTAACATAATGTTCCCAATTTTTGCAGCTAATGGGAGAATTGCATTTTAACTTCAGTTTGCTTTATTCATGAATAAAAGAATGCGAAGGAGGTTTATTAAACTCCTAAGTTGAGAATAAATACATGCCCAATGTGGAAGAGGACAAATCTGGGCTATTATATTAAACACCCCTAAGTGTGAAAAGTGGAAATTCATTTGAATGGGTCAAACTTGGCCCCACCTACAGTGCAGATTGGAGGGAAACTTATCCATCAAGCACAACGTACTTCTAGAAGAGGATCTCATGTGTGAAAGAGGATAAGTTGAAGAAGGTGGTTTAGGGTTTTGGCAAGCCCTCATGTTATAAAAATAAGGAGAGGCAGCAAGCAAAGGTTGTTGAAGAATTTTGAGAAGTTGCTGCAGCAACTCAAGTCTCTTGGCTGTTTAGCCTATGGGAAGAGGATTTCCTGTTTAGGAATCCTCTCTCCTTCCATGGAGTATCTCTTTGGAGGAGATTGGGATGTATCTCTCCACTATCCGGCATTATGGCCAAGCTTCATCTCTATAACAGCGCTGGTCCTATTGAGGGTTTTGCAGCTGTTTGTGAGTTGCAGCAAGTGGGGGAACTAGATCTGCAAGATCTAGTTATTTAGATGAGATTTCTCTCAGGGAGGGTGTCTTGTGACCACCCGGAAGAGGATCTTACTCTCATTTCACCTTCATATCTATAATCTTCATTTGTTGTATCATTTCATTCCAGCTACTGCGCAGTCTCTTCCATATACTGTGTTATTTTCATGTACATGCTTCAATGTTGTCTAGATTTCTTATTGTAATTGCTCTCTAGTGATTGAGGCTTGCCTCTCCCTTTGAGATTTTTAAAGTATCTTGCTGATATATTCATGTTCAGATCTGATATTTTATGTAATGAAAGCCATCTTCAAAAATCTCTGAATTTTTCTGTAGTTCAGTGTCTTAAAATCTAGATCTGCAAATTGTTATGCATTATTTTGATAAAACCTCAAGGGGATCTTGTCAAGAAGGCTGAGTAGTTTCCAGATCTAGTATGTATTTGATGTTTCAGCTATTTATCAGTTTTATATCTGATTTTTAACCTAAAATAGCTGAATCTCCTCATATAAAATGTTGTCAAGTCTTTCTACATCTTTTCGATGTGTTTCTGCTATAATTTCTGAAGGATTCTTGCTCTTGCTTCATGTAAATTCAATGCTTCTACAAAGGAACTTCATTATGGATCTAATTTATTTCTACAATACTATAATATGAGCTTAATGACTAATTTCCAGTGTCTTCCAGCAGAAACTACGCAATTCCTGAAGGAGGGTTTCTCCATTAACCCAGCTCTCTCCCTTAGCTGATTTTCAGCTAGTGTTGATTGTGTGAGATCTGTTTAAGCCCTCTAAACTCATTTTTTTTTGCTTGAACTCTGCATTGAGGTCCCACATAGCCTAAACTAAGGTAACCCAGCCCTGGTCTTTGTTTTTTTTACACTGGATTTCTTATACAGCATCCTCCTTGAGCCTATTGCAGATTTTCCTGAGAGTGGAATTTCCCGCTTCTCACTTGTTTGGTTTTTGCTTCTCTTTGGATCCATTATTTAGATATGTAGATCTAAGGTTCCCAAGGGCAGAAAAATCCAAGAGGATTTTTTCATTCCCACACTTGCTGTGTTTCATCAGTTCTCTATAGACAGAGTCTGGAACGGGCCAGGAAGCCTCTGGTTTTCACCCTCTCTTTAGAGGTGATATAACCAGTAAATGCCCTACCATTCTATCTCTAGTTTAGAATTTTCTGGTGCTTTTTCCATGTTTTTGTGATTCCATAGTGGAATATCTTAAGATATTCCCTACTAAGCCTAATTCTCCCATTTGGAACATTACAGTGGTATCAGAGCATGATCTCTGGCACAGCCTGTGAGATCAAGATACCAGTGAATCAAAGAGCAGAGGCAGAGATCAATTGATGCAGCAGATGAGATTATCTTCATCATTTTTCAGATCTAAGAAGGGCCTCTCCCAAGAGGTAAATCAGAAGAGAGAAAGAATAAGCACCGAGACTCCTAGACAGTTTCGAGAAAAATCAAGTTGCAGTAAGAGCTGCATGAGATTTCAAGAAGAAGAAGGAAGGCCTAGCACTTCCTATCAACAAAGTATAAGACCAGAGGATCCTATATCTCCTCATAGATCCACTATGCCCGCTTTCTTTGAAGAAAGTGAGAGGTGTAGCAATGAAGAAAAGGGATGCAAAGAAACTCCTAATGGGTTTCAAGATGGAGAGGAAGAGCCATACACTTCCTGTTATCACAAGGCAGAGAGAATGACTGAAGAAGAGATCTCATTGCTTCTTTTTCAAGCATTGAAGAGTATTGAAGAAAATCTCAAGGGATTTGAAGAGAAGAGGAAAAATAAGATCTACAAAGAGACATCTCCCAAGGAAACAAAGGAGAATGTCAATCTTGTCACTTTGGGCAAGAGATATCCATTTTCACTATCTGCTGCTAAGGATCTTGCATCCAGAGAAGAGGCACTTGCATATTTTAAAGGTAGTCTTGGGTTCTTAACATATGGGGTCCCATGCATGAATCATGAGATGCATGAGGAGGAGAAGAAATATTCTAGCGCTGGTATACTTGAAGAAAGGAGGCCATCATTCTTACCAGCAGTTGGAGGCATCATTGATCCGGATGGAGGAACTCTTGATCCAAGGTATGCAAAATATTTCAGCACATATTATTTTAATATCTATGCATAGCCAAGGGTTATATCAAAGTTTTGATTTGAAGCAAAGGTATATCACAACGTTGTCACATAGTGGTTGTGACAAAGAGGCTTCATCATTATTGGAGCATGTTGGAGGTATTGCTGCAGATCCAAGGCTTCACTGGTTTTGGAAGATCATACATGAGAGGAAGGTCTCACTAAGAGATCTTGACAAAGATGCATTTAATTATTTCATGAGATGGAAAGTTCTTCAGTGGGTTCAAGGAGATGGTATTCTACAAATGGAGAATGCCATGATTTTGCAGCACATCACTCAACTTCCATATTTGAGTGAGGGGATGAGGATGGTGAGAAAGGGGTCACATGATCACTTGCAGACATATATGGACCAGCAAGCTTAGTTACGTTGGTTGTCTTTGGGAGACCCCTATCACTCTCCAAAGGTACCTATTTTTCTGATCTATGCCTTGAAGAATGGTCATGAGATGAATAAGGAGGCATGGAAACGCTGGTTGCTTGGGGGTGAGCATGTTCTCTACCCAAGATTCTCATTCTCTTATCTCATGCTTGGTACATCATTAGTAGATCATATGAAGAGGAAGCATGGATGATGTGATTGTTAGAGGGAGAGTTGTACATCACAGGTTAAATATTATGTCCATGTATTCACTTATGCTTGAAGTATGTCTCATATGTCCACATGCATTTCTGTTGGAGGTATATTTCATGCATGAAATTTTGCTTGGGAGGAGGAATGACTCCCACATGATGTGGTATGAGGAGCTTTCTTGTACTATGTTGATGAGACATTTTACATGTTCATCATTGTTTTGTTGCTCCAAGATCCACATGTTGATGAGGCAAGAAGGCTGCAAAGTCCTTGTTGCTATGGATGCTTCTGGGTGAGTGTGGTTGCTACCCAATAGCTCATTATTTTCTGAATCATGCCTTGAATTTCAATGTTATGTTGCAACAAGAGAAGGCATGTACAATTTTGTTTCACTTGAGAATGTGTGGCCACCACATGAAAACTCCTATGTCTATGTGTTTTGCATGGTGTGAAACTTGGCATGATCATCTCAAGATGTGCATTGATGATGGTGCTTTGTATTGGGCTGATGTGGCATAGCATATTTCCATTAGCATGGTTTGGTTTCATGATGCACATGAGGAGGAAAGAGGGCAGCAAGATCACTTGTTGCTTTGGTGCTTTGAATGAGTATGGTGACCACCCCATGGCTCATAATTTTCTGATTCATGCCTTACGTACCAAAGAAAAGTTGCAGCAAAGAAAGGCATGCACATCATCTTTTGGGAAGCATGGCTTGTCCATCTTACATGGAGGAGATGGAGGATGGAAATAAAGGGCCTTGCAATGGTGGTTGATTTTGGGAGAATATGGTTTGACATATTTTTTTTACCCATATTACTCCTTTCCTTCTTCTTTGCATAACGCTGAAATGATGAAGTTTGGATCCGACAAGGCCAATAGGGCTAAGAATGGAAGCATAGCAATGCTAATTCAAGTTCACAAACATGGGATGGAGGAATGTTTTGGCATGATGAAGCTTTTCCTTTATGGGAGGAACCACCTTACTTTATGTCTCTCATGTGTTTGTGATGTTGTTGGACATCATGTATTTGTCATATTGCACTTCATGATAAGGAGAAGACGTCTAACCTCACAGTGGAAGTCATCTCATGCATTGGTAGAAGACAAATCTAGAACCAAACATACATAACCTATTGCAGAAAATGGAGGAAGCCTTCCTTATGAGGATGCCATTTGGAGGGAAGGGATGGTTTGCATCTACAATAAGAGTTGCTTGAGGGCAAGCAACATTTTTTCTGGGGAGACTGTAATGTTCCCAATTTTTGCAGCTAATGGGAGAATTGCATTTTAACTTCAGTTTGCTTTATTCATGAATAAAATAATGTGAAGGAGGTTTATTAAACTCCTAAGTTGAGAATAAATACATGCCCAATGTGGAAGAGGACAAATCTGGGCTATTATATTAAACACCCCTAAGTGTGAAAAGGGGAAATTCATTTGAATGGGTCAAACTTGGCCCCACCTACAGCGCAGATTGGAGGGAAGCTTATCCATCAAGCACAATGTACTTCTAGAAGAGGATCTCATGTGTGAAAGAGGATAATTTGAAGAAGGTGGTTTATGGTTTTGGAAAGCCCTCATGTTATAAAAAGAAGGAGAGGCAGCAAGCAAAGGTTGTTGAAGAATTTTGAGAAGTTGCTGCAGCAACTCAAGTCTCTTGGTTGTTTAGCCCAAGGGAAGAGGATTTCCTGTTTAGGAATCCTATCTCCTTCCATGGAGTATCTCTTTGGAGGATATTGGGATGTATCTCTCCACTATCCGGCATTATGGCCAAGCTTCATCTCTATAGCAGCGCTGGTCCTATTGAGGGTTTTGCAGCTGTTTGTGAGTTGCAGCAAGTGGGGGAACTAGATCTGCAAGATCTAGTTATTTAGAGGAGATTTCTCTCAAGGAGGGTGTCTTGTGACCACCCAGAAGAGGATCTTACTTTCATTTCACCTTCAAATATGTAATCTTCATTTTTTGTATCAGTTCATTCCAGCTATTGCGTAGTCTCTTCCATATACTGCGTTATTTTCATGTACATGCTTCAATGTTGTCTAGATTTCTTATTGTACTTGATCTCTGGTGATTGAGGCTTGCCTCTCCCTTTGAGATTTGTAAAGTATCTTGCTGATCTATTCATGTTCAGATCTGATATTTTATGTAATGAAATCCATCTTCAGAAATATCTGAATTTTTCTACAGTTCGGTGTCTTAAAAGCTAGATCTACAAATTGTTATGCATTATTTTGATAAAACCCCAAGGGGATCTTGTTAAGAAGGCTGAGTAGTTTCCATATTTGGTATGGATCTGATGTTTCAGCTATTTATCAGTTTTAGATCTTATTTTTAACCGACATCAACTGAAGCTGCTCATATAAAACGCTGTCAAGTCTTTCTGCAGCTTTTCCATGTGTTTATGTTATAATTTCTGAAGGATTCTTGCACTTGCTTCATGTAAATTCAATGATTCTACAAAGGAACTTCATTATGGATCTGATTTCTTGATCCCATACTATAATATGAGCTTAATGACTAATTTCCAGTGTCTTCCAGCTGAAACTGCTCAATTCCTGAAGGAGGGTTTCTCCATTAACCCAGTTCTCTCCCTTAGCTGATTTTCAGCTAGTGTTGATTGTGGGAGATCTGTTTAAGCCCTCTAAACTTTTTTTTTTTGCTGAAAATATGCATGGAGGTCCCACATAGCCTAAAATAAGGTAACCCAGCCCTGGTGTGTGTTATTTTTACACTGGCTTGCTTATACAGCGTCCTCCTTGAGCCTATTACAGATTTTCCTAAGAGTAAAATTTCTTGCTTCTCACTTGTTTGGTTTTTGCTTTTCTTTGGATCCATTATTTAGATCTGTAGATCTAAGTTTCCCAAGGGTAGAAAAATTCAAGAGGATTTTTTAATTCCCACACTTTTTGTGTTTCATCAGTTCTTTATAGACAGAGTCTGGAACGGGCCAGAAAGCCTCTGGTTTTCACCCTCTCTTTAGAGGTGATATAACCAGTAAATGCCCTACCAGTCTATCTCTGGTTTAGAATTTTCTGGTGTTTTTTCCATGTTGTTGTGATTCCATAGTGGAATATCTTAAGATATTCCCTACTGAGCCTAATTTTCCCATTTGGAACATTACATGGAAGTTATATTACATTGTTGAAAAACCTTATCTTTCAGTTTGGTAAATTGAACATTTATTTAAGCGATTAAATATTGTTGTTTTGGCTTAATATTTTTCGCTCATCTCGTGCGTTCGCATTTTAGATTGGATTTCCATTTCATAAAAGGATAGTTTTCCATTCTAGCAATATTTATCTATCAGCTACTTCATCCTAATTTCATAACAAGATAATCGACTCCATAAGGCACTGGTATCAAACTTTTAATCTAATGAAATATGTTAAATCTCGTCAGATCTTAAACAAGTACTTGGTCTCTTGATTGTGTCTCTCGAAATGGTTGGTTTACAACTAGTTCTCTTTCATTCCATTTCTATAGGGTCTACCCCCCTTATTCTGCATGGAGACAACTTAAATAGAGAGATTGGGGATTAGAGTGACAGCCCCCGATCTGAGACATTGTCACAGTGCCTAGACATTCTATGCCACAACATACACCATCATCGCAATCAAGAGAAATAGCCACGCATAGTGGAATTCCTTTCCTTCCTCCTAAGATTCTCTGAAGTCATCAAAAACTTATTTGCATAAATAGCTTTTCCAATTGAACTAGACTCCTTTGCTGCACTGCGCAGCCAAAGATACTAATGGCGCTGAAACCTATTATGTGTGGCACTTCTGCATGATATTTCATGCCAAAATATGTGAGCAAAGTGCATCGTCTTATCCTTAATAGAGCTAATAGCATATCCATGGGTTCCCATTGTGAGGCCCTATTCTTGCTTGATCTTGTCGGCTAACTTTTTATCTTGATATTTTCCCAAAAACGTGTTGGTTGGGTCTAATCATTGACAAGGAAGCGCAAAGATCCTCCAGATTAGCATTGCATCAATTGGGACTCTTTCCCCCAGCCATAGGAAATCATCGTGCACTAGGGTTAGCAGCTGACGCACACAGGTTGCATTGATGTTACTGTAACCAAACAGCGAAACATATAGCATGTTTAGTAGACCGTCTTGCTGAACCCTTGTTGGCCACCTTAGTGGTTCAAACCTTATCACTCCAACAGCTTCATAATAAACGGAGCACATGTACTTGCTTCACTTGAACTAAGGATATTTTCTGTGGTCGTTGAAATTCCAGTCTTCCATGCGTAGCTATGGCACTTTTTCCAACATATCTCCTTCAACCGATACCTCTTCAGGGTCCTAAATATTTTAAATTTTATAGTGTCAGGGTCCTTCGTGGGCTTCACAACGGTTGGCTTCCTTGGTGGTAGATAAGCTGGCAACCTGGAGACAGGTTCCACATCCTCCGCATCGATATCTTCAAAACCTTCAGGCAGAACTTCTTCTTCAAACCCTTCAACCTCTAACAGTTGCTTATGGCTATCCTGTGTTGCCTTAGTCCAATGCTATTTTGGAATTTTCTTCTTGGGTGGCATTCAAAGAACCAACTTCTTCAGCTTCTTTAGCTGCGCTTCTCCTGCAGCGGTCTATTTCCTGGGAGAACTCGGCCCTGTTACATTTTTGGGTGGTGTAGCAGTCATTGTGTGTCCCAATCCTACCTTGATTATGTTATTCATCAGTAATTTTTGCCTTGGTAGATGACTAAATGTTGACCCTAGATTTCTAGAAACAAAGTTCATGAACATTCTGATTTCTAGAAATCTCACTACCTTCATTATCCTTAAGATAATTTCTTCACTATTTCATCATCCCATCATGTCAAGCTCAGCCCACCCATCCCATAAGACCTATCATGGGCTCATATTACTCTTTTTTTCTTTATTGTGTCACCTTTGACCTCAATGCTTTGTTTTTTTTTAGCCCAAAATACCCTCTACTACTACCTAGGGCCACCAAAAATCCATCTCTCCAACATCTCCAGAAATGCCTCAAGCATTGGTGCTCTCAAAACTATCTCTGTAGGCTCTTTAGATAAATCAAGTACATTGGATTTTGGATCTTTTGTCACTTATCCACGAGTCCTATCGAGAACCTGTACCACACCCTAAAGGAATCCCAAAGTATAAGTTTTAGTCAAAAAGCAAACTCGAGAAACTTCCACATAGGTCACCTAGGTTTCATGGAGTCATAAGGTGGATTTGATATCCTAAAAATATATTTTTATCTATATAGTAATTCCTTTCAAAAAAACAGAAGACAGTAAAGTTGTCAAAAATTGATCAAGAAAAACGTGAAAACATGGCCTAAACTGGAGTCTGCAGAGACGACTACCATATTCACACATTTATGCAAAAATTATCAAGATGGCCATCAGCCTAGAAAGAGGTAAGGTGGAAGGGTGAAATCATCACAAGAAAGCCTCCACGGCAAGGAAAGGCAGCAAAGCCTTTGAGCAAGAAAAATCGGGGTTTTTATGATTGATTGACAAACTGTGTTGCCAAAGCAGGAAGTCATCACAAGGACCACAGAGACAGAAAGCACAGCAACACCACCAAGTACACACTGAATATTTTCAAAAATCATGATTGAATAAGGGAAAAATATGAGGTGAACTGAACATAAATTAATGAACTTGAAAGGGCTATAGAGAACTTAGAAGACAACACTACTTATTTTTCTTTAACAGCCCTAAAACCTAAGAGTTTGGAAAGATGGACAGAACAATTCAAGTGAAGATGATAAGTCCTTTTTCATAAAAAGCAGATGGCATCCAAAGGTTATCCAAGATGTCCCTTGGGGTTTGTCAAAGGCAGCACTTTTTCACCTGCACTAAAAGGAGAAATGGATAATAATATCAGTTTAAGGGGCTAACTTCCCAAATGAAGTCAAAGGTCTTAAAAGCAAAAAAAAAAAAAAGGCAAGCATAGGGTTAAGTATCAAAGAGAGAAAACAAGTTGAATCATGAGGTTACAATTCAGAAAATAAGGAATTAAACTTCAAAAAGGCACTAAGGGATCAAGGGAAAATGAAATGTTAGGCACCTGTAGAAAAATCAGAAGTAGCCAAGACAACACATGGCATGGTATGGTGGTTTAAGTTTCTTTGTCAAAACAAATATGTTACAGCCTAGAATAAATTAGTAAGAAGGTAAAAGGACATGCTTCAGGTCACCTGCAACCAAGAAAGCCGAAAGGACAAAAAACAAGTGTTTTCAATTTGTCAAAATCATGCCAAGGACAGTTTCAAACAGTGCCCAAGATTGTAAAAGGTAGAAGAGTATCAGTCAAATGACAAAAAATTTTGACAAACATAGTGAAATGGGTTTATAGGTTTGATTTATTCTTGCAAAAGAATAAAAGGTGTCTCAATCTTCATTTCAAGCTCATTTACACTTGGTGGAGACAAGAAAGTTTCAACAAAAAAAGCAGAGTGTTTTAACCATTTTTCTCAGTAATTTTTGACGGCGTTGTTGGGTCTCAATCTAGCCTCCTAAACTGAGCTCATTTAATTGTCAACCAGGATTTGTAAACTACTGAAGTGAAGTGTACCATATGTACCTAGGTGCTTGTTTCCTAATGCGTTGTGTGTAGTGTTTATGATGTTTTTGGTCTTTTTGTGATGATTTATGATGTTTTTGGTCTTTTGGTGGTTTTATTTTTGCAGGAAAATGCCTAGAAAACTAATGGAAAGGGATTGGTGGTCAAAACAGAGTTAAGCCTAATGTATGGAATGGAAAATGCAATTGGAAACACTGAAGCAGAATCTGAACTATGACTAAATAAAAGCAAAACCTTGATAATGACTTTTTAGGCAGATGACACAAACTTAAACTTGAGAAATGATCACTAAATATGAAGATCCTCTAACTAAACAGTTAAACACTAATCTTACCATGATGCAACATTTTGTTCTAAACTCTTCTATTCTATGACTAATTCCTAGTTCTATTCTGCAATTTAATTGAATATCACAGAACCTTTACTCAAAGAGTTATTGGTTTCTTTTTCAAAGTAGTTCTTTTGAGGAAGAGCTCTGTTTATAAAATGATGAGGAGATTGCAGAAACACTTCAGACCTTATAGTGATGTTATCTTCTGTTCATGTGGTTATAGATCAATTATGGATTTCAGAACAAGAAGAAGTTTGTGAATAATGAAGGCTGTCTTGTTAATCCTAACAACTGAAGTAATTTATTGTGCAATGGAAGACAATTTGAATATGAAGTGCAAGTACAATGAGTTAATCTAAGAATGAACCTAAGATGCCACTAATCTAGAACAATGCTGAACTATAAGTCATCATCAAACTTGAAACAAAGTAACTGAACATGAATTAAATGCAATGAAACTCCTGAGCATTCTAACTATACTAACATGCATTATTCTATGAAGTTACACAATCTGTTTGTTCATCATTAGTGATATTTTGGAAGAGTTCCTTCTTTTGGAAGGGGTAGAACAATTCTGACTGTGTAATTGAGTGCAATTGTAAGCAAATGGACTGAAAACAAATGAAAAACTAAGTTATCACATCCATACCCTACTCGTCATTATGATGTCTTGGGCAAGCGTTTAAGAGCAAGAACAGAGATGATACTTAGTACAAACACACAACTAAATCATTCATTATCACGGTCATGTCTTGAACTTCTTAAGAATTTCTTGGAAGAGTTTCTTCTTATGGAAGAGTGATTAGAACAAGTGTAACTATGATAGTGAATAGCAAAAACTACAACTAAATCCTACAGTACTATAGCTATTCATCATTCATCATTATAATCTGTTGGGAGAGTGTCTTCTTGTGGAAGAGCTAGAATGAATATAACTACAGTAGCTAGTTAAAACAACTATAAATTCAAGTCCTAATCCTACAATACTATAGTCATTCAACATTCATCATTTTAATCTGTTGGAAGAGTGTCTTCTTGTGGAAGAGCTAGAATGAATACGACTACAGTAGCTAAAAAACAACTACCAATTCAAATGCAAAACGTAAAGGCAGCTAGGAAAACTTATCTAATTTACGCAAAATAAATCCGTGCAAGAGGCAGGGGCCCTCTACCACTTGATGGCATTCAACTCCAAATTAAATCACGCCTTCAAAATAACTTTGTCTGCTCCATTAACGATGCAATAGTTTGAACATAACACTCTGCGTTTTCAGGAATGTAACACAGAGTTTAAACAAAATCTAGCAGCAAATCTAACATAAAATCTCTAACATAGCTCTCGGTCTCCCAAAAGTTTATAAAGCAAATGCACGTAATAATAATTACAATAATTTAGGAACACTGTCTTTCCTTATCCAAATCACGTTAGGATTCTTTGAAGTGGCTACGTGAAGAAGAAAAGACATCTGGACTGAGACAGTCCTAATAGGAGTCTTCCTTCCTAAATGTGTTCCCTACGTTCAAAACCATACCCAGAATTCATTTCTTCCTCCATGATGAGCAACGAACCATGTAGACATGACGTGGATCATGCTCATATGCGGTTTTTCTCAAGAGGCCACCTGGAACATACTCAAACATGAAGGCAGCTGCAGAATCGCCAGTTAGCTACGGAATGTCTGCATTCTGCAGCTAGTTCCGGTCAAAATGCTTAACAATGGCAAAAATCACAAAATTTAACAAGTCAGTCATGTAAATCATTCTAGAAGTAATTTTAACTATATTTATTGATCAATTGGGTCTAAGATAGAAATGGACAAGGGAAAATGAGGTAAAATGAGGTGAAGGAAAGCACAATTTTGAGGCTCAACAGGCGTTGCGCAAATCACTGACGCTATGCAAATGCGAACTGGCGCTGCACTAATCCTTCATCCTCCTGTTCAAAAATACATAGCGTTGTGCAAATAAACATTGGCTCTACGCAAATGTCTGGCACTTCTCAAACGCAGGCCTGACTCACCCAGAAGTCAACCTTCCTACATGAATGCATAGGCAATGCGCAAACACAGTCCACCCAACACACCCGGTGGCCACCTCACACCCATGTGCACAGCTGCTCAGGCGCTACGCAAACACTCCACCCGACATACCTACACGCCCCCGGCGCTACACAAATGCAGGCCACACGACTCGCCTGGAGGCTGGAAGGCCGTGCACGTGCCTGGTACTGCGGCTAACCGTCGTGCAAGCCTTTCTAGTGCTATGCAAATAGCCTGACCCAACAGTTTGGGCAGGGCGTTGTGCAAACACAGAGAAAATTCAAAGGGAAAAATCTCTTTCCCCAACTCAATTTTTCGTCTTCCACTCCCCTCCAAGACCTGTAGGGGTGCCAAAAACTGGTATGTAACCTCCTTTAATCATCCTCAAAGAAATTTTCCATAAATTTAAATATTTGGAGGTTTTTAGAAGTTAAAACCCTTGGAGGTAAACCCTAGATCTTGCATACACATGAACCCTTGTGTTTGAAACCTCCTTAAAACCATTTATGATGTCATGTAATGGATAAGTAAATTAAAATGGCTATTATACACCTTTGAGAAGAACCTCCTTAAACTTCAAAGCCACTCAAACCTAAGAACCCTAGCCTCCACATCAATTTTTATCCAAATTTGACTCCATCACCTTTTTCACCTTGCTTCACCAAACCCTAATTTGTCAAAAATCATCCCCATTCACCATGTCAGGAGCTGAGAAAAAAAGTGGTAGTGATGAACAAGAGGGTGACAATGGAAATAATGAACAAGAGGGTGATCGTGGCAATAATGAGCAAGAAGGTGACAATAGGGATGATGAAATCAGTGAGGCAAAGACAAAGATTAATGAGGATGAGCCAGCAGACAGCAAGTAAGAGGAAAAGTTCATATAAAAAGACAAAGGTAGTGGTGAAGATGAAGAAATTGACAGTCAAAGATACAATGTGCTTAGTCATGAAGAAAGTATGCAGATTCATGGTGAAAAAAGTGACGATTCATAGGAATATAGTGACAGAAAGGATGACTCTGATAGTACAATAGTGGGCAAGACAATGAACAAAGTCATGATGAAGACGGTGAGCAAACTCATGATGAAGACACTGGCAATGTTGAAGGAGATGATGAACATGAAGATGTTAGCAGTGCAGAAGATAAAAAAGGTGATAACCCTAATGATGATAACAATAGTACAGAGGCTAGCAGCTCAAAGGAATGGCAAAAAGGGGACAATGAAATTTTCTGTGAAGAGGTTGAAAATAGTAAAAGGGTTGAAGACAAAGAGTGCAGTGTTGAAAAAAAAAACATGATGACTAGTGATGCCAATAATGAAATTAAAAGGGGTGATGATACCAAAGAGGGTCACAACCATACCAAATACACCAACAAGGCCACCATCACTCCCCTTGAATTAAACCTATCAAACAAGGCCTAGGTTGGTGTTTTTTGCCTCCAAAAGGCAGGAGACTTTCTCATCTACTTCAGCCAAAAACTAAAAGAGGCGAAAAATCATGAAAATATCATATTTTTGGCTTCAAATTCTTAACAGTTTTTCAAGACCCCTTGAGGGAGGTCCCCACTAATTTTGGGAGGATTTGGAGCAAATTTTGATTTTTGAGACTTTTGAGCCTCATTTGTGCAGCGCCATTGGCGCTACGCAAACACTTGGAGCATCCCCAACAGGATAACTTAACATTTTTGGATTTCTCTCAACCTGCACATCATGCTCACCAAATTTTAGAAGATTTGGAATAGGTTTGACCCCTCAAAAGGTCACAAAACCTCACTTTTTTAACCTTTCTGCCACTGTTTTGGGCCTGGCGCTACGCAAATGACAGTCTAGAGATTTTTTAATTTTTGAATAGGTTTCAGGAGATGGATTAGGAACACACAAGAATTTCTGAAAATTAGACTCATCAGGCTTTCCAACGATCCATCACAGAGCTAAATCCGACATCGGGAAGGGGTCCAAAACTTGATCACAAAAGACCCTATTTTCTGCTGAAAATGGCACTGCGCAAATGGGTTGTGTAGTGTGTTTTGGACCAAAAGTCAACAAAACACACTCATTTATTGTAAAATGATATTTTTGAGTTTTTTGAGGCAAAACACTCTAGAATTAGGTGTAAATAGTTATTATGGCATTTATTTCTTAGGATATTATGTGCCTTGTGCCTTGCATGGTCTCTTGGCCATAAATAACATTTATGGATGAATTTGACATTTTCCTACCTTATTTAGGGTTTTTTCCCTCTCTTGCTAAGATAAATAGAGCATGAGGGCTTCATTGTAAATGGTTGGCATTTTATGAGCTTTGAGAGCAATACATGGTTTTTATGAGCTTGGATAAGAAATTGGTGTTGTGAAGTTGATGAATGACTTGTTTGGATTGATGATGGAGAAGCTTGTTCGCAGGATTCCTTAGCTTGATTAATGGTGATGTACTCTTAATTTTTTCATGTTTTCTTTTTTTCATTATGTTTCATCCTTCTTTGTTGCTATAAGTCTGAAAATTATAGGTTGAGAAATGCTCCTTGACGCACCTTAGTCCTCCTGTTTGTTATAGCCTTGATGTTTTCCTCTGCTGGGTGTGTTTGAAGAATTATTAGCTGCTCTTCAAGCGTCCTTATGCTTGTTTTTTTCATCTATGGATTAATATGCTAGTTTAAAAGTATGATTCACAGTATTCCCTGCTTATTTGAAGCTATCCAAACTCTGTCTTGAAACCTCTCTTTGGAATATTGTCTGCTAGGTTAAGTCAAAGAGGTATTATTTTGATCTTTCCCTTTGTCCCTGTCTACCAACTTGTTTCAGAGCTCTTTATAGCTTGTTTTATGATGTTTAGGAGTTCCCTCTTCATAGATTAAGTTATTTGTGATCTTAAATGTTTTCTAATTCTGAAGGTGAATTTACTAAAGTTAGTTAAGCTCGTATGCTTTCTATGTTTCACTGGAATGTTTATCTTGGATATTTATTGGTTTAAGTATTATCATTGAGTAAATGGTTTTCTCTATCTCATGCTTAGTATCTTTTTCTTATCATATTTAAGACCTTCTTGTTAATGGTTAAATGACAAAGGATTCTTAATTTCCCTTTGCCCTACCCTATTCACAAACTTGATGTTCATCCCACTTCACTCATAACCTTAAGGATCCATTAACCTTTCTAAATTGGCCTTGCACTGCACTCTGATTCATTATTGAAACCCTCGTGAATTTTATTGACTCCATAGCCCAATGATTTAAAGACCTCTCACTCCACCTATTCTACCTGTTCATCTTACCCAACCAAAACAATCAACAAACCCTACACACTTAACAACTAGCCTAAAATCAAAACCCTAAAGCAAACAAGAACACATCCTTTGCACCCAATAGAGAGAGCCCTCTTTGAGTCCAGGAAGGCTAGGTCCTACAACTCCAAAGACTGGTTTCATGTTACCCTGTGCATTTGGTCTACCAATCTGCCAAATCACAGGACCCTAACATTTCCGGCGATCACGGTGGGACCTTCTGAGTATGTTCATGCTTAAATATTCCTTAAAAGATTCATAAACCCTTGACTGATAGTATCTAGTGGTCTATCTACGACCTCATCTCCACACCAACTTTCTAGCGATCACGGTGGGACCTTCTGAGTAAGTAAGAAGCTTGTACATCCTTAGAGAATTCAAAAGCCCTTGTCAAACTGTATCCTGTGATTTGTAACCACCTCATCACTATCACTAACACAATGTGATCATGATGGAACCTCTGATTCAGTGACAATCTAAGTATCCCTTAGGACTTCAGAAACCCTTCTCAAATCATAGAGAACTCAAGCTGTCAGCCATAGAGTATAATCTGGTTGTTTCATCATCCTAGCAAAATGATGACTCAGCTATAGGACACTCTTACAAACCCTAGGGCTACATAAAGGTACTCAGAAAACCCAAAAACATCCCTAGATTGATATTTTTGTCAGTATTGGTGGTGGACCATACACACATATCCTCAAAATAACTAAAAACATCCACCTGGAGACTCCACAACTCTCAATAGACCTAAATACTCCACTGGTAGAGAAATCTAGACTGGTTGAAAAGATTCAGTGACCCTTCCTGATTTACAAACATGGATTCAAGGATACTAAGGAGATATGCTCCAATAAGTAGAGATCATATCCCTGGATTCCCACACAAAATGCCTAAAATAAATTGGATAATTTCAAGATGAAAAAGTTGATGACCCCTCGTTACATCTCATCAAATTTCATATACACATATGGAGGTTAAAGGTTGAATGGCACGAGGACTGCCTAATGAAAAATTTTATGGAAACATTAGAAGGTAAGGCAATAAATTGGTATGAATGGCTAGAACCTGGCATCTTGTTTTCTTTGAAGTATTTCCACAAGGTATTTTATAAACACTATATAGGGTATTTTCCATCTCTATCATTAGCTAAAAATTGTTGTGATCAATCTAAAGATCTCATACAACACCTTGTAAACATCGATGAAGATTTAGGGAAATGGCATCCTGAAGACCCCTTAGAAGCCATTCACCAATTTCATTCTCAAGGTAGCTATCATGAAAGCCTAGAGGAGTTAGTTCAGGAAGAACCCAATCAAGAAATAGAATAAAACCCACAAGATCTCTCTGAAGGCACAAGTGATGATTCACCATCTCTTCTAGGTGAGGCTCAAGAAAACATTTAGCCTCAAAATCAGGCTTCACAAGAAAAATAAAACTATTGTACTTCTATCCAAAGAAAGAGAAAAATGCCTTCTCTTTTAATTGAAGAATAAATAAATCAAATGTTAAACATACAGCCAACCTCTAAGCCTTTATGTGAACAAAAAATTTATGTTCATTCTCCTACCAATCCCATCTACCATACATCAAAAATTGAACTTGTAGATCAACTCAAAGAAGAACAAACTGACAATCCAATATATTTGATTGATGATGTTACTTATGTTGATAATTTTCTAAAGTTTTTTCATTCTGATGATGATGTCTTCCAAACATAAACTATCCTTGCAAAGCAATCAGCATTTGATTTGTGGGATGAAGTTCACTATCAATAGCTTGGAAATTTTAAGGAGCCAATACAAGTCACCTATGACACTGATGAGGAAAGCCTTGAAAGTTTAGAAGTAAGTGAAGAGTCTCTGAATCTTTGCTCTACTTCACTTCAGTCCATCAGAAATAACTTTGACATAATTGGAAATCAGTAGTCTTTTAGCTTTGATGTTGAGGTTGAGGAGGATGAGGAACTTCTTGAGCAAGTTTTCAATGAAGAGCCTTCTCCTGAAATGGTTGAGAAAATCAGTTGGAACATGGAATCCTCCTTATCTCCATATCTACAGCCACCAAGTTCCTTTGAATTTCAGATTACAGATGAAGGCTTAGAAATGGATAATCACATAAGAGTTGTTGCACTTCTTTCTCAAGAAGATTTATTGCCAAAGAGTGTTCCTACTCATCAACATGATGGCCCTTACACAAAATTCATTCCACTCAGTCAGGGAATATCAGGATTCAAGAGGAAAACGATGCAATATATGATGAGTCTACCATTTCAGATGATCATGAGGAAGAGGAAGAGTTTCTTTCCCAAAAGAGTCCTAAGCTCAACCAAGTGGAGGAAGAAGTAGTCCTGGTGATCCGGATTTATGCAGGAACGCAACAAAACAAACATATAACCATAAATGCAGAGATTCAGTGGAAATAACACTTCATTTCATTAATATCAAGCGTGCTTATAGACGGGAATGAAATAAAACTAGCTAGGGCGCTGGTAGCTATCTCTGAGAAGAGATGTGGCGGCTACAGGCCTCTGAACTGTGTTACAATGAGGCTCGAGGGCCTATTTATCATTTAGAAACAATGGGAAATCCTAAACAGCCAAAACCCTAACCCTAGGAGATGGAGCGCCAAAACTATGGGCCCCGTTTGGGTAAATTGGTGTTTCAACTTCCCAGGGGCGTAACTTTGGCATACGATCTCCGTTTGACGCGTACCATACCTCGTTAGAAAGATCTATCCGAGGACTACAAATTTGGAACGAGCAACATAAGTCCATGGACCCATGTTGCTCTCCATTCTCCCAAAAAATGTCGTTTAGGGCCTCAAAACGGCTCCGGAAGTTTAGGACCCGAAAAACTGCTAAAAATAGTAAACTGTGCCGAAACTAAAAAACCGAAATAGACAATGGTGGAGCCCCAAGTGGAATAGGCGGGTGACCACCAATATCCACCTGGATCATTCCTCCCCCCTTAGGAAGCAATGGTCCCCATTGCGTTAAGTTCCTCCATGAGATGAGGAAATTTCTGCTGAACTTGGTCCCTGGTGAACCACTTTCCTTGGTGCAGGAGTTGGCCAGCTTTGACAACCCGATATAGTTGGATCTTCTGTTGGCGAGTGTTCTTGATTTGCATGTCCATGATACAATCTGTGGTGGCCTATTCCATGCAGTCTGGATTTAACTCTGTTGGTGTGAGTTGTTCTGCAATGTCCAAGGTGTCCGGTAGAGGTGGGAAGTAAGGACGAAGGCGATCCACATTGAAGACTGGGTGGAGACCAAGGAATGGTGGAATACTGAGCTCGAAGGCATTGTTTCCTATAGCCTTGGTGATGGTGAACGGCTCGTATCAAAGTGGGTGAAGCTTGCGGTGGGGTCCAGTGAGGCGCTCCTTCTGCAAATGTAGCCATACTTTTTCACCCACCTGGAAGTTGTGTGGCACCCGGTGTTGATCATGGCATTGCTTGTACTTGGCATTGGCTCTGTCCAATATATCATGAACCTGTTGGTGGATGTGTTGAATGTGCTCGATGAAGCTACTGGCTTTGTCAACTTCAGACTGGACATGAGCTGAATTGGCCTGAGCAGCTGCAAATGGCATGGCTACGTCAATGGGGCATAGTGGCTGGAATCCCAAGCCCACCTGAAATGGGCTATGGCCAATTGAACTGTGGAGAGCCCGATTGTAACTATGTTGTACATAAGGGAGGCTCTCGTCCCATGTGCGTGGATGCTTTGAATTGTACATGCGCAGAATGTGTACAATCATTCTGTTGACGACCTCTGTCTGGCCATCTGTTTGGGGATGGAAATTTGTGGACTTGGTGAGCTTGGTATCCAACATTGACCAGAGGCTGGACCAAAATGTGCTGAGGAACCTGCTATCCCGATCTGATATGATAGACTGTGGGATCCCAAAGTGCACCCACACTCGTTCAAAGAAGAGTTTAACAGTGGCTTCTGCTGTGATATTCTTCTTGCAGGCCGCCATAATGGCCATCTTCGAGAATCTGTCGACGACCACAAAAACACAGTCATTTCCCTGCTTAGTAGAAGGCAGGCCCGACATGTAATCCATGGAGATGGATTCCCAAGGTCGAATAGGGGTAGGTAGAGGAGTATATAGGCCTTGCTTCTTGATGGTCGGTTTAGAAATGGCAAAAGCAGTGCAGGATCTGATGTGCTTCTCGACATCCTTTCGAAGGTTCGGCCAATAGAAATACTTCTGCAGGATTTCTACTGTTTTCTCAACCCCGAAATGCCCAGCGACTCGACTGTAGTGTGCTTCCCATATCATCTTGGCACGCTCGCTTGAAGGAACACAAAGGTGTCCCAGGTGACATAAAAGTGCATCTTGGAGGTGAAAATTTGGAACTTGCGTGCCTCCCAAGAGTGCCTTGTAAGTGTGGCCGAATTCTGGGTCACTCTCATAGAGAAGCGGCCAATCAGAAGTCTCGTGCCCACAAGAGTTGAGCACGGTGGTGAGTGCCACGATCGGTGGTCGGCTGAGGCAGTCTGCAACATGATTGGTGCTACCCTTCTTGTACTTGATGTTCAAATGAAACTGTTGCAGATATGTGGACCACTTCTGATGGCGATCATTCTGCAACTTCCCTTGTGTCTGTATGAACTGCAGGGGCCTGTGGTCTATGTGGATGATTTTTTCCTTCCCCAAAATGTAATGCTTCCATTGTCGACAAGCTTGCACAATGGAGTACATTTCTTTTTCATATGTGGGGTACTTGCGAACTGTGTCAGACAATGTCTCACTGTGAAATGCCACTGGATGTCCCTGTTGAGTAAGAACTGCCCCAATAGCATAGTCGGAGGCATCTGTCTCGATCTCAAATGGCTGTTGCAAGTCTGGTAAAGTGAGCACTGGGGCAAAACAGAGGCGGTTTTTCAGTTCTGTGAACACCTTCTGTTGAGGTTCCGACCAAAAAAAAATTTCTCTCGCTCCTCCCTTGGTGACTTGACTCAAGGGCCAAGTGATATGAGAGAATCCCAACACGAACCTCCGATAGAAATTAGCAAGACCCAGAAAGCTGCGAAGCTCTGTTATAGTGGTTGGGGGTGGCCAATCCCGAATGACTTGGATCTTGGCTGGATCCACATGCACCCCCCTTTCATCAATAATGTATCCCAGATATTGAACCTGGGTCATGCCAAAAGTTCACTTCTCCAAATTGGCACACAACTTGTGTTGCCGCAGTGTTTGGAGGACTTGTCAGATGTGGTGAAGGTGCTCTTCCCAAGTCTGGCTGAAGATCATAATGTCATCCAAGTACACCACTACAAATGAGTTGGTGAATGGCCACAAGATGTCATCCATCATCCTCATGAAGGTGGCGGGAGCATTCGTCAACCCGAAAGGCATGACCAGCCATTCGAAAAGGCCTTCCTTGGCTTTGAAAGTAGTCTTCCACACATCGGAGGGTTCAATTGGTACCTGGTGATACCCAGACTTCAGATCGATCTTGCTGAAATATTTTGCACCTTTGAGTTGGTCCAGAAGGTCATCAATCCGTGGGATTGGGTACCTATTCCGGACAGTGATCTTGTTCAGCACCCGATAGTCAATACAGAGTCTCCACGTCCCATCCTTCTTCTGTACAAACACAATCGGGCTCCCACAAGGCGATGAACTTGGTCTGATGTGGCCTTTCTGCAAAAGCTCCTGAATCTGCCTCTTGATTTCATCATTCTCCAGAACAGAGCGCCGATAGATCGGTCCATTAAGTAGCGGCGCACCTGGGGTCAGATCAATCGGGTGCTTGACCTGACAGTGCGGAGGAACCCCTATGGGTGAGGTGAATATGTCTGCGTACTCCTCCACAACCTTATCCATCTGTTGTTTTTGTGTAGAGGAGCCCTGTTTGGAGGTCATGGCCACAGTCTTCTTCTTGCCCTGGGGGCGGATCATCAGGAAAATGAATTTCCTGGTTTGGAAAATGAGCTTACTGCATTGTTTTGCAGTAACCAAAGAGATAGCAGCAGGAGGTGGTACCTCTGGTATCCTGTACAACTTATTTCCCAAAGTAACAATAACAGCACGAGGCCGAGACTCATACACGGCATGACGCTTCCACAAGTATGGTTTTCCTAATAATACATCAGAAACATCAATAGGAGCAACGTCACATAGTACCTCATCCGTGAAGGGCTTGATGCTATAGGGAAGGCGACACTGCCGGCTGACGCGGAGATCTCGTCCTTGGTGAAGCCACCCGATGGTGTATGGATGTGGGTGAGCTATGGTCGACAAGCCCAACCGCTTCACGGCGTCTGCTGAAATGAGGTTATTTTGGCTCCCATTGTCGACAATGAACTGTACCGGGGAGCCCTTTACCCACATCTGGGAGTGGAAGAGATGTTCCTCCTCCTCTGGATCTTCCGGTTCCTCCTTTTGGATCTTTGCAGTGGCAACAGTGGCGTTGGGCTCCGCATCAATAATTTGTTTCCCTTTTTCATTCGCCTTTTCAGGTTCTGATTCGGAGTCAAAGCATGCATCTGACTCAGAAGCCCTCATCTCGGCCACTAGCGACTGCTTGGCCCGACACTCACTTGTGTTGTGAGTGGAGCTCTTATGGAACTCACACCACTTTCCCGTGTCCTTCTTTGGCTTTGCGGTGCTGTTATTTTCTTGTGGCTTCGATGAGTTGTCTTTAGCCACCATGCCTTGGCTCTGTCCTTTGTTCTGTGGTTTGGAAGCACCTTTCCCTTGCTTTTGATTCGCAGATCCAAAGTCTCGCTTCTTCTGTTTGAATTTCTGCTCAATCTTGGCAGCATGCCGGTATGCCGTACCAAGCGAGGAGATGTCGAGGAACTCCATTTCCTCCTGAATGTATCTGTGCAGACAGCTGCGATACTTTAGCACCAAATGTTTCTCTGAATCTTTGATACCCAACTTTGTGCGCGAGGTATGGAACAGATTCGTCAGCTCGTGCACATCTTGATCCCTTTGTTGTCGCAGCGTGGTCCATTGTATGTACTTGTCCTCATAGCTCCCCACGAGATAGTATTGTTCCTTGACGGCGTCTCGGAAAGAATTCCAAGTTGGTACGGCCGAGAACAGAGAGGGTTCTGTCTGGTCCTTGTTCTCACGGTAGGTTTCCCACCAGTCCTTAACATGGGGGGTAGCTTTGAGGAGTGCAAAAATAATCTTCTCCCGGTCTGAAAAGTCATGAACCGAGAAATATCCTTCTAACAGATTCAACCATCTATCTATGGCATCTGCGTCTATTTGACCCTCAAATATTGGAATGTCAAAATTTACTTGTACCTTAAAAGGAGTCGCGCCTCCAGAGTGGCTGCTGGATGCAGATGCGCCGCCGGTGGGTAGTCGTTGAAGGATCTGAGCAAAGTTATCCATCATCGCATTCCTTTGTTTTTCGAGGGCCTCCTCGAGCAATATTTTGATAGGATCTCCTGCTCCCTATTCTTTCTTTTCATCCCCCATGGGCGTCCGTCGAGGTTTGCGAGGCCGATCTTGCAAAGGTTCCACCAGATCGAGCCCTTGCTCCTTATACCCCGACCTCGTTGGGGACATGCAAAGAAGGATCGAGAAAAAGCAGACTGCTCTGATACCACTTATCCGGATTTATGCAGGAACGCAACAGAATAAACATATAACCATAAATACAGAGATGCATCGGAAATAACACTTCATTTCATTAATATCAAAGAACTGAAATTTGCTTATAGACAGAATGGAAATAAAACTAGCTAGGGCGCTGATAGCTATCTCTGAGAAGAGATGTGGCGGCTACAGGCCTCTGAACTAAGTTACAATGAGGCTCGAGGGCCTATTTATCATTTAGAAACAATGGGAAATCCTAAACAGCCAAAACCCTAACCCTAGGAGATGAAGCGCCAAAACTATGGGCCCCGTTTGGGTAAATTGGTGTTTCAACTTCCCAGGGGCATAACTTTGGCATACGATCTTTGTTTGACGCGTACCATACCTCGTTAGAAATATCTATCCGAGGACTACAAATTTGGAATGAGAAACGTCTATCCATGGACCCATGTTGCTCTCCGTTTTCCCAAAAAACGTCGTTTAGGGCCTCAAAACGGCTCCGGAAGTTTAGGACCCGAAAAACTGCTAAAAATAGTAAACTGTGTCGAAACTAAAAAACCGAAAGAGAAAATGGTGGAGCCCCAAGTGGAATAGGCGGGTGACCACCAATATCCACCTGGATCACCTGGATCAAGTTTATCTCCCAAGTCCTCTAAGCCAGGTATTGTCTCAAGATCCCTTTGCTAATTTGTTAGAGACATCTGAAGAGGGAGTAAAACGTGTTAAGAACAATTTGATGCAGAGTTTCAAGAACATTTTAGGCCCTACTATTCAAACACAAGTGAGGTGGTAGAGGCCTTTTGATTTTCTCAAAACACTCGAAGAGCTAAACCAAGATCCCTCATGGAATCACCTGCTTGATTGGTTGTATTGGAAAAGAGAGTTCACCAGCTGAATCTATATCATGCATAGGTTAGATTAGGATAGATACGCAAGAAAATAAGCTCAGCACTATGAGCATCTTTCTACCTTTATTTTTAGATTTTTTTGACCAAAAAAGAGAGAAAAAACTCAAAAACATAGAAAGAAGGAAAAAAGAGGGTGGATTTGAAAAAGAGGTATAGCCCCATGCCCAAAAAATAATACTACTAAAAGTGTCCAAGCCTAAATGCCACTGTTAGTTCAAAAAGAAGGTCTTATTTCAGTCATCTAGCCTAATCATGGCTGAAACATGTTTTTAATTTTGTTTTGATAAGTTAGTGAAAGAGAGCTTGTCAAATCATTCAAACTTGACTTCTCAACAAGGATAGATTATAAATGAAAGATATTGGTTCTGTTAGCCACCTATAATATTTTGTTATACCAAAAGGTGGCTAAGACTTTTGGAGCCTCCAAGGAACAAATTTTATCACTAAAAGTTGTTGGCTCTTGAAGTCTCTTTAAGGCCTCCTGCCTTTTTCCCACTGTCCAGATCCTACTGTTGTTTACATTTCAAAAAGACTTAGAAATCCTGCTGATTTCCAAGCTAGATCACCGTTGCAAAGGCCATTTTTCCCTCCCCCCACTTCAGAACTAACCTTCATTTTTTCCCCCTTTTTTCTCCATGAATTCTTCTATCTTTCATGAGTTTCCTTCTTCCATTCATGAAAATCCACTTTATTAAGGTTAAAGACACATTCTTTAGCTTTTTTCCCTTTTTTTTCTATAACCCGCCATATATAATAAATATAACTTTATTATAAATTTTATATCATATAAATTATGGCCCACCGCTTATCGCAAATCGCAATATCGCATTATCGCGTTTTCTATGGTGCATTTCATTAACTCATCACAAAAACTTGCGATGCGATCGTTCTGCCCGATCGCATATCGCAAGTCACATATTTTTTGTTTCACATCCAGTGATCCATCGCAAATTTATGCGATGCGATCAACCCATCGCATTTTCCGCCCATCGCATATATCCGCCATCACACTTTTTACAATTACGATCGACCCCGCCGGGCCCACCATATGATACCCCCGCCATTCATATAAAAAATGCCTTTTCCCTTTGTAAGTCAAAAAATGTCATATTTCGTTGATTATAAAGGTTTTGCCCATTAAAATCCCTCCATCGCGCAATCGCAAAATCACATTTTTATGTGAAACCCCTGATCACTCGTCGCAAATATTTGCGATGCGATTTTGCGATCTCTTTAACCGCCTCTGAATAAAATCTCCACCGTTGGATGCAGCCATCCATCGGCCACGATCTTTCCCTCCTTATGAAGCAATCTAAACCTGAAAACGCAGGATTTCTTAATTATTTTTGTGTTTTGCAGGTGTTTTAATGGTTTTCCATTATATAAGGAAGGAAAGCCGAGGGTTAGGAAAGACGTTTCCTGTGCCTTCGAGCTATTAAAAAGAACCATTCACAGGTTTGAATTCAATGATTTATCGATGTTTCATGAGCGTTGATAGCAAGTAAAATGGCCTATGCGGCCCTGCACATTGACAAGACACTGTTTTATCCAAAAACAGTTAAAAAGTATAAGTTTGAAGACAGAGCACAGCAGAATGAAGATTGAAGACAGTTTTACAGGGATTACGGCTAAGACGGTTATCAAAAGCCTAATCCCCAACTCAAAACACAGTTTAAAGAAAACCTAAATTGTTTTATCAGACAGAAAGCCTCCACTGCCACATCTGAGGCAAATTCATTCCTCAGCTACCACAGAGCCACCTGTTGCCTCGAACCTTTCAAAACAGAGGCCAAAGTTATTGAAGAAAATCATATATTCACCTCCAGCACAGCCAGGGAGTTACTTCTGCAAGGAAATCAATGCAGAAATATCTGTAGAGTTACTTCAAAAATTACACAAAGCCTCAAAGTCAAATAAAGCTCCCACCGAGCTTAAATCATAAATGTAAAACAGTTAATACAGAGAACCACTTGTAAACTTCTTCATCGAGCCCCTCAAAAGGCCAAGAAGTCTTGAATCTGTATTAATTTCTTCAATAGATCTGTTGTTAGATTTCACCTCCTCATTTTTCTATAAATACCTCAGTAGAATATGAGAAATTGTTGGTTGCATAACTTTGAATTATACTTGAGCTGGAGACTTCCATTTGTACATAGTGTTCGCTGGCCCTTGAAGCTCTGTTTGTGCTAGAGTAGTTAGGTTGAATAGTGAAGATGATTGTTGAACTGAAACATTGGACCTAAAGATTGTAACTGTTTTGACATCAATATAAAATTTGTTTCTTGGGATCCTGGTCTATATCACTGGTGAAGTGCTTCTTTCTTTGTTAAATCGTTTTCCTTCTATGTATGCCATATTGTTCATATTCTGCTGTAAAGAACAGTTTAAACAGGGTTAGGATCTACTGTATATCAGTAACCTTCTCTGGCTGAGAAATCTTTATCTTAATGTTTTCTTCAAACTCGTTTATTTAAGAATAATTCAATACAGTTTAAATAGTTAGGAATGTTGGCGTTCCCTCGTCCTTCTGTTTGCTTAAACATTGTTCTTGAATGTGATTTCCATTATTTTTTATTAAAGTTAGACTAGAGAAGATATGGTTTGCCCTGATTCCTAGTTTCTATTCTCCAAAGGCAGATTCTGAAAGTTTCCCTTGGTGTTGACTGAAAGCAGACTAGGTTTAAAAGTACTTTATCTGATCTTAAGTTACACTCTGTTTTTCTTATGTGTTTTCATACTTTCTGAAGGTAATTATGTGGATTATTGGATTGTTTGTCAATTAAGTTGCTTTAATAAGAACTTGCCCAAGAATTCTATGGTTAGCCCTGTCCTTGGTTGGTTTTAAAACAGTTACTTAAGAGGCTTTTCTTGTTTGGACTGACTATAAATCCTCTGAGAAATTATTACGCTTCACCCTCCAACACTTTCATCATCCCATCATTTTAATTTAAATAATCTCGCGATATGTATGACTTGCCCCTTGGATCACACTTGATGTTGTTGTTCAATTAAAGCCCGTATATGACTCTCCACAGCTCAATGGACTAAAAATTCAAATAAGTAGACTCGTCTTTTTAGCTTAGTTGTTCTATCCATCATAAATTTCCACCTTTTAAACCCTTGCTCTTGAACTTTCCCTCGAAGTAACATTTCATGCTCAACCATCCAAACAAAAAACCCTTGGCTCTCTTATAACGGCCTAACATTTTTACCCAAAACTTTCAAAGACAAATCCATCTTTGCACTTATTGGAGAGATCCCTCTCCGGATTCAGGAGGGCTAGATCCTAGAATCCCAAAGTTGGTTGAAACGATGTTGTTTCTGTAATTGGACTCTGCCAATCTTGCTAATAAATTACATATTGCCAACATTTCTGGCGACTCCGCTGGGGATCGAACCCAGAATATTATAAAATCTGGTGAGTAAAAAGTAGCATCTCTAAGCACTACCAAGACTGGTACTTATGATGAAACTTGTTTGAATCAGTGACAATCTAGGTCAATCCTAGGATTCTCTTAAGACTTTATCTAACCTTGGAAAATCAGCTAGCTTAGCCATAAGAGTAGATTGTCTTTGTCTCACAACCGTAGCTAAGTTTTGAAGCAAAGGTAGCTTATTCTTAGGAACCACAAATAAAAAATAACTCAGAAAATACCAAAAACATTTCAGATTAGTAGTAAAACACTTACTCCTACATATCATTTACCTTTTGATTGTGTTTTACCCCATACTCCTAGACAGACTCTGGAGAGGGCCAGGTAGCCTCCGGATCTCATCCTCTCTTAGAGGTGACATATCTGGTGAATGCCCTCCCAGTCAATCTCTGGTTAGAGTTTGTTGTGTTGTGGGATATCCTTGAAAAGGGATGTTTCGCAAGCACTGTGGTGGACAGTGCATCTCTTAGGAAACATTCTAAACTTTCCACCTGGTGACTCCAAAATCCTGAACAGACCTTAAGACTCCACTGGGAAGAACCCTTATCATTATAATATCATTCAAATCCAGTTAGAGGACTGTAGGATTAAAATTGTGAAAGAAGATTAGTTAACCTCTCAAAGATTGTCATATCTGGTTGAACGTTTCTGGTTTATTTGGGTCTAAAAACATAGCATAGTGGCTTCTAGAAAGATTCACACTAGAGCCCATCCTGACCCTAATCCACCTGAGATAGTTGATGACCCAGAAAGCATCCTTTGGAAGTCTCCTGGGATTAAATTATCAACTGTTTTCAGATCACCCTTGAGAGCTAATTCAGTTCCTGAAAATATTTCAGCTCTACAACAATCACAAGCTGACTTAGTAAACCCGTTTAGAACTAGGTCATTTGATGATATAATCCAGTTAGACTCTGAATCTTCGCTTTCATCCCTGGAGACAAGTAAACATCCTGGTAGTAGAGAAACAACACCTCCTGATTTACATTTCCTTCACAACCTAGGTGTCTCTCACCCAAGATCAGCCCAGCAGTCTACTCCTGGTCCATTCACTTCTACTCATCCTACATCCACTTTTCAAACCACTCCACTTCAGCCCACTTTCCCTTTTTTCAACCCACCTGTAAATCCACCTCCACCTCCTATCATGGCAGCATGGTATGCCCCTTTAGTAGTTCCTGTACCACTAGTCAATCTTCCACAGGACTATCAGTCCAAAATTCCATTGTATGATGCTAATAATGCTACAACTGCATCACAACATGTGGATAAGATGAATGACTATTTTGACAGAAATGAGATTGATAATGATTCCGTCAAACTTAGGTTATTTGCTCAGAGCTTGGGGGGAGAAGTAAGAAAATGGTTTAAAGGCTTAGCCCCCCCATAGTATTAATGATCTCCAAGGTTTCCATCAAATGTTCTTAAATAAATGGGAAGTAAGGAAAAATCCTCTCCAAGTCCTTGCAGATTACAAAAATCTCCATAGGAGCCCAGGGGAAAGTGTACAGGCTTATTGTACTAGATTTAACAGTGTGTATAATGCACTTTCCCCAGAGCTTAAACCTCCACAAGGCTCCGCTTTAAAAAAAATTCCTGAAGGGTTTGATGCTGATATGACCTATTCGCTAAGAGAAAGAGACTTTGCAACCCTTGAAGACATGCAAAGAGGCGCCCTTTCTGTGGAAGTCAACTTAATGGAGAAAAGAGTAAGGATGAAAAACGAGAAGAGAGTCTCTTTTAGAGAGGAAAATACACCTTCTACGTCCAGCTCAAAAATGGAGAAAATGATGGAAGAAATGATGAAAGAGATGAGCATAATCAAGAGAGAAAAAGCGAGCCAAAATCAAACCGCTCCTCAAAATAGAAACCAGAACCAGAATCAGAATGTTAGAAGGAACCAACCTCCAAATAGACCTAGGGAAGATGATCAGCAGATCGCTCCTCCCTTTCATCAAAACTATGTAAGTGAGGTTGAGGAAACAGAAGACATAACAGAGGAAGAGGATATCAACATTTTTGGGGTAGAGGATGATGACTTGGAAGTTCATTATGATAGAAAACAAGGTCTTTACACACCTTATGATGACAAAAGAGATGATAATGAAAATGATTATCAAGACATGGAAAATTTCTTCATAGAACCTCAAAGAGAATATGACCTTAGAAGCAAGACCAGTCAACAAACCCCCAACACCAAAACCTCTGACAAATCTTCACAAAACAACACTACAAATAAGCCTAAAGTTATCAAACAAAAAGACAAAATGGTGTCTGTCAATTCTGATAAAGGAACAGAGAAAGGCACTCAAAGCAAAGAAAAACAGAGTGCAGATCTTAGTAGTACTAACACTCCAGCTAGTACTCCTGTGAAAATAATTTTGTCAAGTGTAAATAAAACCAATCAGCAACCTGATATTTCTGATAGAATGACAGCTAATAAGGCTGAGACAACTGCTTTAAAGAGTCAAATTCCTTTCAGCCTGGAGTAGGAAATTTCCAAAATTAAAATCTCTGTTCCTTTGACTGAGTTAGCTGCCCAACATGTATATAGGATCCAAATTTTGAAGGCTTTGAATATAGAGGAAAACGGAGATACAGTCAATCTTAGTGATGAACAGCCAGAACTTATTTTTGGTCCAAATATTGAAGGTAGATATCAAGAGGGGTTTGTTCCTCCTTTCTACGTAAGTTTAAACGTTCATGACAAAATTTTACACAACGCTATGCATGATTCCGGGGCTTCCCATAATTTAATGCCTAAAGCTGTGATGGAGAGCCTTGGTTTAGAAATCACCAGACCTTACAAGGACCTATACTCCTTTGACTCCAGTAGAGTAAAATTTTTAGGACTAATCAAAGATCTCTGTGTTAACTTAGCCCAGATTCCAGCCAAATGCTTACTCATGGATATCGTTGTGGCTGATGTACCCCCAAAATATGGAATTCTTTTATCAAGATCTTGGGGGGCTAAGTTGCAGGGAACCATGCAAATGGACATGACCTATGCGACTATCCTTGTTTTCAATCAAACTAGAAGACTTTACAGGGAGTCCCATATGCAGTACACAGTCACAAGCCAAGACAGACCACAAAACTCTCCTATCTATTCTGTCAATACGGGCCTTGATTCTTTTATCATGTTTAATAATGAAGCACTCAGTGAACAAGTCACACTAACCAAATTAATGGCCGACAGAGAAGAGGAGGTAAATGTCAATGAACCATCGAAACAGTTTTCTGAACCTTTAAACAACAGCAAACCAAATATGGGTCTTGAGCTACGAGTTAGGCGCCCTTCGCTTTTAAACCTTGACACTCACAAAAGCGTTACTCTGCTTAACAAAAAGTCTAAAGAGTCAAAACAAATTCAATCAGGTGCCGCTAATCATGAAAAATTAGAAGGCACGATAGTTGAAGAGGACAATAAACGTGATGAAACCAAGACCAGTCCTCTGTGGAGTATGTATTTTGATGGGTCATGCACTAGAAATAATGTTGGTGCAGGTGTTTGGATCACTAACACTGAAAACAACCACACATAATGCATTTCATGCAAATTAAACTTTCAGTGTTCCAATAACATAGCAGAATATGAATCCCTTCTCTTAGGCTTGCATCTCTTGAAGAAATTAGGAGCCAGAAGAATTAATGTGTATGGGGATTCTAAGTTAATCATTAGGCAAGTCAACGGGGATTATAACGCAAATCATCCCAGACTTAGAGCCTATCGGAACGATGTCATGGACCTTTTACAAACATTTGAGGAGTCCAAACTGTCTTTTGTCCCAAGAAAAGGAAACATTGCAGCTCACAATTTAGCTTTTGCGGCCAGGACATGTCTAATGCCATATGAAACCGGAGACAACACAACTCCGATAAAATTTAGACCAGCAGTGCCTGATAACAAAAAATATTGGCAAGTGTTTGACAATGACAAACAAATAGAAGAATTCATGCAATTCAGAAATGAATTCAAACTGCATAGTTCGGACTCAGATTATGATACAGACTGCAGCGAAGAAAACTTTCTTGGTGAAGAAGAATCGTCTCCTGAACCTGTCAATATTAACCTATTGTCTAGCAAACTTAGGAACAAAACAGAATTGAGTGCAGAATCAGAAACAGAAGAATTGGAAACTCTGCACTCTAAAGACGAAAGTTTTCCTAGAGGTCTGACCCCTTTAGAAGAGTTGTTCGATTTTAACGATGTGGCGAATCAACCAAAACTGGAGCCTGTAGAGACTGAAGTGGAGGAGTGCAATATAGGCAGTGAGGAAAAACCGAAAATGATTAAGTTGTCTAAAACTTTGCCAGCTCACATTAAACTCAAATACATAGAGCTATTCAAAGAATTTTATGATGTTTTCGCATGGAGTTACGAAGATCTTAAGTCCTATGACACTGAAATAATACAGCACAAAATTCCCCTCAAAGAAAACCAAAAACCATTCAAACAAAAGCTACGCAGAATAAACCCTGTTCAGTTACCTGTGGTTCAGAAGGAGATCATGAAAATGTATGATGCTGGTATTATTGTCCCTATTAGATATTCTGAATGGGTATCTAATCTTGTGTCTGTGAGGAAGAAAACTGGAGAAATCAAGCTTTGTATAGATTTTAGAGATTTAAACAAAGCTTCATTGAAAGACAACTACCCTTTACCCAAGATGGATCACATTTTACAAAGGGTGGTAGGGTCTAGAAGATTTTCTTTGCTGGATGGCTATTCAGGGTATAATCAGATCTTGGTTTACCCTGCTGATCAATTAAAGACAGCCTTTACTACACCATGGGGCACTTTCATGTATGTGAAAATGCCTTTTGGTCTAATTAATGCTGGAGCAACGTTTCAAAGAGCCATGGACATAGCATTCTCGGAAGAATTGGGCTTCTTCATCATTATCTATCTTGATGATGTAACTGCATTTTCAAAAACAGATGAATAACACTTAAAACATTTAAGGAAAGTTTTCGAGAAATGTAAAAAGTTTGGAATATCTTTAAACCCTAAGAAAACTCTATTTGGTCTCCAAGAAGGAAAAATTCTTGGGCACATTATTTCAGAGGAGGGCATAAAGATTGATCCAAAGAGGATTGAGGCCATATTGCAAATCTCTCATCCTCGAAACATCAAGGAGTTACAATCTTTCATTGGGAAGATTAACTTTTTAAGAAGGTTCATCCCTAACTTAGCTGAGCTCCTTAGGAATATCACAAACATGTTGAAGAAGGAGCAAGGGGTGAAATGGACCTTGGAAGCAAAGAAGTCTTTTGAACTGGTGAAACAAGCGTTAACTAAAGCACCGGTTCTAATAAGTCCTGATTTTTCAAAAGATTTTTATATTTTTTCGTTTGCATCAGAACATACCATAGCTATTGTCCTTTTACAGAGAAATCCACAAGGACAAGAGAAGCCTATTGCATTTTTTAGCAAGGCATTGAGGGATGCCCCTCTAAAGTATAACATTATGGAAAAGCAAGCTTTTGCTTTGGTTAAGGCTTTAAAGGACTTCAGGGTATACATCTTTCACTCTCATATCATTGCCTTTGTCCCAAATTCAATTGTTAAAGACATTCTAACACAGGACCCGGATGGTAAGAGAGGTAAGTGGATTGTTGTTATTCTTGAATATGATTTAGCGATAAAACCCACTAAGCTGATCAAAGGCCAAGGTCTAGCTAGATTAATGGCTGAATCGAATTGTGAAGTTCTTGATATTAATATGATCGATGCTTTGGATAACCAAGAAGAGTTCCCAACTCCCATTGTTGAAAACCATTTTATGAATTCTCCTTGGTATGCTGATATTGTTTATGTTTTGCTTAATTTGAATACACCTCCTGGTTTGCCAAAAACAAAGGCAAGATTCCTAAAGTTAAAAGTTGTAAACTATTGCATTGTTGATAGATGTCTTTATTGGAAAAATGCAAGTGGTCTACTGCTTAAATTCTTGCCTGAGTTTGATGCAGAGAAGGTTAAGCAGGATTTCCATGAGGGAGAGTGTGGAGGTCATTTGTACTGGAAGTCAACAGCCAACAACTATTTGAGGGTTGGTTTCTATTGGCCTACTCTTTTTCCTGATATACACAGGATGATCATTGCTTGTCATAAGTGCCAACTATTTGAGGGCAAAAGAAAACTGCTACCCCTTCCTCTGCGTCCCATCACTGTTGAAGCTCCTGTTCAACAGTGGGGACTTGACTTCATAGGAGAAATCCATCCACCATCTTCTGCCCAGCATAGGTGGATTCTTACTGCCACAGACTACTTCACTAAGTGGATAGAAGCCATTCCGTGTAGGCAGGCCAATGATTCAATTATCATAAAATTTATGGAGACTAACATTCTCTCCAGATTTGGCTGTCCTACCAAAATTATTACTGATAATGCAGCAGCATTTAGATCAAAGAGGATGGTTGACTTCTGTCACATATATCAAATAACATTGGGGCATTCCACAGCTTATTACCCTCAAGGTAATGGACTTGCAGAATCTTCCAACAAAATCTTAGTGAACATAATCAAGAAACTGTTGGAGGACAACAGGAAGTCTTGGCACACAAAGCTGGTCCATGCACTTTGGGCTGACAGATTGACTTTGAAGAAATCTATTGGTATGTCACCTTTCCAGCTTGTGTATGGTACAGATGCAATTTTTCATAATAGTCTTGGTGTACCAGTTATGAAGTTGATCTAGGAATGGCAAACTGAAGATAATGACATGACCAGAAGAATAAATCAGACCATTCATCTTCAGCAGACCAGGGAGGAAGTGTATAACAAAGCGTTGCAAAAACAAGACAGCATAAAGAAACTTTTTGACAGAAGAACAAAGGCTAGCAATTTCAAGATTGGGGACCAAGTTTTAAAGTGGGACTCGAGAAGGGAAGAAAAGGGCAAGCATGTAAAATTTGACAACCTATTGCTTGGCCCTTACTCTATTCGTTCAGTTGCTGGTAATAATGTTTTTTTCTTACAGGAACTGGATGGAACAGAATTGTTTGGGGGTCCTGTTGATGGCAGGATGCTTACGCATTACTTATCTTGATTCATATTATGTTTTGAAGCCTTTTATACTTTTTTTTTCATTGTGAATATTCCATCCTCCATTGCATTCAAAGTTATGAAAAATCAAAAAAAAAAAAAAACAAATCTGAAAGTGTGCAAGCTTAAAAGCCACTCCTGATAACCACACTTCTAGTTAGTCAAACAACCTAATCTTGACTAATTAATTTTAAAATTTTCTGTTGATAGGGTAGTGAATTTGATTTGCCAAACTGCTTAATCTTGGCTTATTAGTAGATAGATTAGGATAGAAATTAAAGGTTCAAACAAACTCAAAATCTGAACCAAAGTTTCCAAAGAGAGATGACTCAAAACTGTTTTGTTTTCTGAGTCATAAAAGAGAAAAAATGGTTCTAATTTGCCCAAAATATGAATCAGATATCAAGGAAGAGACAGCTCAAACAAAAGCAAAAACAGAGCTGTGAAGAAAAGAGAAGGCCATGATGAGAAACTTTCAGATCTTAAGCCTTCCATTTTGATTTTAATTTTCTGCAAATAATAATCTATGTGCAGCTTGTTTTTATGCCATAGATCACAGCAAGTCAAACAGCTTAATCTTGACTTGACTGTTTTTAAATTTATGTTGTAGAATTTAGAGAATGAAAGTTTGTTGGACAGTTTAATCCCAACAGACAGTAGATTAGGTAGAGAAGCATCTGAGCTCAACTGTTTAAATTGAGTTCGGGGAAAAATAAGGAGTAGAATTAGATTAGTTTTCATGCTTTCAAAAGAATAAAATGTTGTGAAAAGAGTTTGCCAATCCAAGTGCACTCTGATGAAGAAAAATGTTAGATCAGTAGCATTGGGTAGGTAGAAATCTTGTAGATGAAAATCCATTATTTCCATGGCTGCTAATATGTTTTCAAAGCTAGATCATCCAGCAAAGCAAGGGCAGCAAAATGGATCAGGCACATGTCAGCCTCCTAGAGAAATCAAGTCTGAATTCTTGATGCCTTCAAGAAGGCACCATCCCCAAGTGGAGCCACTGTTAGCCACCTATAATATTTTGTTATACCAAAAGGTGGCTAAGACTTTTGGAGCCTCCAAGGAACAAATTTTATCACTAAAATTTGTTGGCTCTTGAAGTCTCTTTAAGGCCTCCTACCTTTTTCCCGCTGTCCAGATCCTACTGCTATTTACATTTCAAAAAGACTCAGAAATCGTGCTGATTTCCAAGCTAGATCACCGCTGCAAAGGCCATTTTTCCCTCCCCCCACTTCAGAACTAACCTTCATTTGTTTCCCCCTTTTTTCTCCATGAATTCTTCTATCTTTCATGAGTTTCCTTCTTCCATTCATAAAAATCCACTTTATTAAGGTTAAAGACTCATTCTTTAGCTTTTTCCCCTTTTTTTTCTATAACCCGCCATATATTATAAATATAACTTTATTATAAAGTTTATATCATATAAATTATGGCCCACCGCTTATCGCAAATCGCAATATCGCATTATCGCGTTTTCTATGGTGCGTTTCATTAACTCATCGCAAAAACTTGCGATGCGATCATTCCGCCCGATCTCATATCGCAAGTCGCATATTTGTTGTTTCACATCCAGTGATCCATCGCAAATTTATGCGATGCGATCAACCCATCGCATTTTCCGCCCATTGCATTTTCCGCCCATCGCATATATCCGCCATCGCACTTTTTACAATTACGATCGACCCCGCCGGGCCCACCATATGATACCCCCGCCATTCATATAAAAAATTCATTTTCCCTTTGTAAGTCGAAAAATGTCATATTTCGTTGATTATAAAGGTTTTGCCCATTAAAATCCCTCCATCGCGCAATCGCAAAATCGCATTTTTATGTGAAACCCCTGATCACTCGTCGCAAATATTTGCGATGCGATTTTACGATATCTTTAACCGCCTCTGAATAAAATCTCCACCGTTGGATGCAGCCATCCATCGGCCACGATCTTTTCCACCTTCTGAAGCAGTCTAAACCTAAAAACGTAGGATTTATTAATTATTTTTGTGTTTTGCAGGTGTTTTAATGGTTTTCCATTGTATAAGGAAGGAAAGCCGAGGGTTAGGAAAGACGTTTCCTGTGCCTTCGAGTTATTAAAAAGAACCATTCACAGGTTTGAATTCAACGATTTATCAATGTTTCATGAGCGTTGATAGCAAGTAAAATGGCCTGTGCGGCCCTGCACATCGACAAGACACTGTTTTATCCAAAAACAGTTAAAAAGTATAAGTTTGAAGACAGAGCACAGAAGAATGAAGATTGAAGACAGTTTTATGGGGATTATGGCTAAGATGGTTATCAAAAGCCTAATCCCCAACTCAAAACACAATTTAAAGAAAACTTGCAAGCATTAACAGATGTAGTTTCCACCGCCATATTCGTATACAAATTTCCATTTTCACCACCACAAGAGTCAATTGTTGCTTTAACTTTCAAAACAGAGGTCAAGTTAGTAAGAAAATCGATATTCGCTTCTGCGTACAGCCTGGTGAGTTATCATAAGGAACTGAAGCCACAACATCTTCACATTTAAACATTACACACAAAGCTTCAAAAGTCAAAACTAGCAATTTCCATCGATTCAATACATAAATGTAAAACAAATGAAGAGAACCACTTGTAAACTTTTCTACCGAGCCCTCGCGGCCGCTTGTTGAGTCTTGAATCAGATGACCGTTTTAAGAGATCGTCATACAGATTTCACCTCCTCATTTTTCTACAAATACCTCAAAGAGAAGATGAGAAATTGTTGGTCACAGAACTTTGGAATTATACTTGAGCCGGAGATCGACCAGGATACGTTGTTCACTGCTCGTTCGTTTGTGCTAGAGTAGTTAGGTTGAATAGTGAAGATGATTGCTGAACTGAAACATTGGACCTAAAGATTGTAACTGGTTTGACATCAATATAAAAGTTGTTTCTTGGGATCCTGGTCTATATCACTGGTGAAGTGCTTCTTTCTTTGTTAAATAGTTTTCCTTCTATGTATGCCATATTGTTCATATTCTACTGTAAAGAACAGTTTAAACAGGGTTAGGATCAGCTGTATATCAGTAACCTTCTCTGGCTGAGAAATATTTATCTTAATGTTTTCTTCAAACTCGTTTATTTAAGAATAATTCAATACAGTTTAAACAGTTAGGAATGTTGGCGTTCCCTCGTCCTTCTGTTTGCTTAAACATTGTTCTTGAATGTGATTTCCATTATTTGTTATTAAAGTTAGACTAGAGAAGATATGGTTTTCCCTGATTCCTAGTTTCTGTTCTCCAAAGGCAGATTCTGAAAGTTTCCCTTGGTGTTGACTGAAAGTAGACTAGGTTTAAAAGTACTTTATCTGATCTTAAGTTACACTCTGTTTTTCTTATGTGTTTTCATACTTTCTGAAGGTAATTATGTGGATTACTGGATTGTTTGTCAATTAAGATGCTTGAATACAGACTGGCCCAAGGAGTCAATGGTTAGCCCTGCACTTGGTTGGTTTTAAACAGTTACTTAAGAGGCTTTTCTTGTTTGGACTGACTATAAATACCTTGTGAAATTATTATCATTTTCCACCCCTCCAACACTTTAATGTTTCCATCCCATCATTTTAATCTAAATAATCCTGCGATATAGATGACTTGCCCCTTGGATCACACTTGATGTTGTTGTTCAATTAAAGCCCAGATATGACTCCATAGCCCAATGGACTAAAAACCAGCGTTATATCTATCTTTTTAGCTTAGTTGTTCTATCCACTTGCAACTTCTCACCTTTGAAACTCTTTGCCTTTGGAATGTTCCCCTCATGTAACATTTCATGCTTAACCATCCAAAACAAAACAAAACCCTTGGCCTTCATAGCTAGCCTAACATTTTTACCCAAAACTTTCAAAGACAAATCCATCTTTGCACTTATTGGAGAGATCCCTCTCCGAATTCAGGAGGGCTAGATCCTAGAATCCCAAAGTTGGTTGAAACGATGTTGTTTCTGTAATTGGACTCTGCCAATCTTGCTAATAAATTACAGATTGCCAACAGGTTCCACATGCTCAAAACTGAACCAAAGATAAATATGGGGATGCTTACCAAATGATAAATCACGGCCCTTGTTTTTCTAGTTTTGTTTTTACAAAAATAATATTTTTGTACAACTTGTTCTTATGCCACAACTCATGGTAAGTCAAATTGCCTAATCCTAATTTAAACCATGCTTTCAATTTCATGTCAAATATATTAGAGAATGAATTCTATCATACAGTCTAATCTTGAGAGTCAGTTAGTCTAGGTAGAGAATAAAAAGAGTTCATTAGCATAATCTGAACTTTTGGAAGAAATAAGATAGAAGTAGATAGTTTTTTTTGCTTTCAAGATAAAAAATGTCAAGGGTTTTCCAGTTCAAGTGCACCCAAGGAAGAAACAATGTTAGGAAAGTAGGTTGGGTAGGTAAATATGAAGTTGAGATAATCAAGGTTTTCAAATTATTGAGATCACAACTTCAAGAAGCATCAGCAAATAAAAAGAGGTAAAAATATGCCCAATGGATGAGGCATTGGTCTCCATTAAGCCAAAGAACTAAAAGTTCTGGACACCTCCTGAAAAGGAGCTGCACTCCCCAAGTGGAGCCACTGTTAGTCATCAGTAATTTTTGCCTTGGTATATGACTAAATGTTTACCCTAGATTTCTAGAAATAGAGTTCATGAGCATTGTGAGTTCTATAAATCTCACTGCCTTCATTATCCTAAGATAATTTCTTCACTATTTCATCATCCCATCATGTCAAGCTCAGCTCACCCATCCCAGAAGACCCATCATGGGCTCATATCACTCTTTTTGTCTTTATTGTGTCACCTTTGACCTCAATGCTCTATTTTTTTTTTATCCCAAAATACCCCTCTATTGCTACCTAGGGCCACCAAACAGCCATCTCTCCAACATCTCCAGAAATGCCTCAAGCATTGATGGTCTCAAAAATTCCTCTATTGGCTCTTTAGATAAATCAAGTACATTGGATTTTGGATCTTCAATACATTAGTCTATCAAGAACTCTATTTTACACCTAAAGATCCCAAATTCTAAGTTTTTAGTCAAAAGCCATGTCCAAGGAACCTTCTACTAGGTCACCTAGGGTTTCACAATTCATAGGGTGGATTTGGTATCCTAAAAATATTTTTTTTATCTGTATAAGGATACTGCTTTAAAAGAAGAAGAGGGACAAGTAACTTTGTGCAAAACCGATCAAAAGGCCATTCAAGAAATTTTTCCTTGGCCTAGAGCACAAATTCTGCAAGGGACAGCTGCCCTTGTTCACATTTCTGCAAAAATGATCAAGACGGCCATCAGCCTAGCAAGAGGTAAGGTGGGAGGGTGAAATCATCACAAGAAGGCCTCCACAACAAGGAAAGGCAGCAAAGCCTTTGATCAAGAAAAATCAGGGTTTTTATGATTGATTGAAAAACTGTGTTGCTAAAGCACAAAGTCATCACAAGGACCACAAAGACAGAAAGCACAGCAACACCACCAAGTACACATTGAAGATTTGCAGAAATCATGATTGAATAAGGGAAAAATATGAGGTGAACTGAACATAAATTAATGAACTTGAAAGGGCTATAGAGAACTTAGAAGACAACACTACTTATTTTTCTTTAACAGCCCTAAAACCTAAGAGTTTGGAAAGATGGACAGAACAATTCAAGTGAAGATGATAAGTCCTTTTTCATAAAAAGCAGATGGCATCCAAAGGTTATCCAAGATGTCCCTTGGGGTTTGTCAAAGGCAGCACTTTTTCACCTGCACTAAAAGGAGAAATGGATAATAATATCAGTTTAAGGGGCTAACTTCCCAAATGAAGTCAAAGGTCTTAAAAGCAAAAAAAAAAAAAAGGCAAGCATAGGGTTAAGTATCAAAGAGAGAAAACAAGTTGAATCATGAGGTTACAATTCAGAAAATAAGGAATTAAACTTCAAAAAGGCACTAAGGGATCAAGGGAAAATGAAATGTTAGGCACCTGTAGAAAAATCAGAAGTAGCCAAGACAACACATGGCATGGTATGGTGGTTTAAGTTTCTTTGTCAAAACAAATATGTTACAGCCTAGAATAAATTAGTAAGAAGGTAAAAGGACATGCTTCAGGTCACCTGCAACCAAGAAAGCCGAAAGGACAAAAAACAAGTGTTTTCAATTTGTCAAAATCATGCCAAGGACAGTTTCAAACAGTGCCCAAGATTGTAAAATTTAGAAGAGTATAAGTCAAATGACAAAAAAGTTTGACAAACATAGTGAAATGGGTTTATAGGTTTGATTTATTCTTGCAAAAGAATAAAAGGTGTCTTAATATTCATTTCAAGCTCATTTACACTTGGTGGAGACAAGAAAGTTTCAACAGAAAAAGCAGAGTGTTTTAACCATTTTTCTTGGTAAGTTTTGTTGGCACTGCGCAAATCACTGGTGTTACGCAAATGCGGACTAGTGTTGCGCTAATCCTTCATCCTCCTGTTCAAAAATACATAGTTTTGCGCAAATAAACACTTGCACTACGCAAATGTCGGGCACTGCGCAAACACAGGCCCAACTCACCCAAAAGTCAACCTTCCTGCACGAATGCATGGGCGCTGCGCAAACGCAATCCACCCGACACACTTGGAGGCCACCCAACACCCATGTGCGCAGCTGCTCGAGCGCTACGCAAACACTCCACCCGACATATCTGCACGCACCCGGCGCTACACAAACGCAAGCCACCCGACTCGCCCAGAGGCCGGCAGGTAGTGAACATGCCCAACGTTGCGTCTAACCGTCATGTAAGCCTTGCGGCATTGTGCAAATAGCCCAACCCGATAGCTCGGGCAGGGCATTATGCAAACGCAAAGAAACTTCAAAGGGCAGAATCTCTTGCCCTAACTCAATTATTCGTCTTCCACTCCCCTCCAAGACCTATAGGGGTGCCAAAACCTGGTATGTAACCTCCTTTAATCATCCTGAAAGCAATTTTCCATAAATTTAAATATTTGGTGGGTTTTAGAAGTTAAAAACCTAGGAGGTAAACCCTAGATCTTGCATACACATGAGCCCTTGTGTTTGAAACCTACTTAAAACTAGTTCTGATGTCATGTAATGGATAAGTAAATTAAAATGGCTATTATACACCTTTGAGAAGGGCCTCCTTAAGCTTCAAAGCCACTCAAACCTAAGAACCCTAGCCTCCACGTCACTTTTTCTCCAAATTTGACTCCATCACCTTTTTCACCTTGCTTCACCAAACCCTAATTTGTCAAAAAGCATCCCCATTCACCATGTCAGGAGCTGAGAACAACAATGGCAGTGATGAACAAGAGGGTGACAGTGGCAGTGATGAACAAGAGGGTGACAATGGAAATAATGAACAAGAGGGTGATAGTGGTAATAATGAGCAAGAAGGTGACAGTAGGGATGATGAAATCAGTGAGGCAAAGACAAATATTAATAAGGGTGAGCCAGAAGACAGTGAGAAAGAGGAAAAGTCCATAGAAATAGATAAAGGAAGTGGTGAAGATGAATAAATTGACATTCAAAGAGACAATGTGCTTGGTCATGAAGAAATTATGCAGATTCATGGTGAAAACAGTGACAATTCAGAGGAAGACAGTGACAGAAAGGATGACTCTGATAGTGCAGCAGTGGGCAAGACAGTGAGCAAAGTCATGATGAAGTCAGTGGAAATGTGGAAGGAGATGATGAACATGAATATGTTAGCAGTGCAGAAGATAAAAAAAGGTTATAACCCTAATGATGATAACAACAGTACAGAGGCTAGCAGCTCAAAGGAAGGGCAAAAAGGGGACAATGAAATTTTCTGAGAAGAGGTTGAAAATAGTAAAAGGATTGAAGACAAAGAGTGCAGTGTTGAAACAAAAAAAATGATGCCTAGTGATGCCAATAATGAAAGTAAAAGGGGTGATGACAGCAACGAGGGTCACAACCATGCCAAATACACAAACAAGGCGACCATCACTCCTCTTACATTAAACCTATCAAACAGAGCCTAGGTTAGTGTTTGTTGCCTCCAAAAGGCAGGAGACTTTCTCATATACTTCAGCCCAAAACTTAAAGAAGTGAAAAATCATGAAAATCTCAGAGTTTTGGCTTCATCTTCTCAACATTTTTTCAAGACCCCTTGAGGGAGGCCTCCACCAATTTTGGGAGGATTTGGAGCAAATTTTGTTTTTTGAGATTTTTGAGCCTCATTTGCGTAGCGCCACTGGTGCTACGCGAACGCATGGAGCATCCCCAAGAGGATAAATTGACATTTTTGGATTTCTCTCAACCTACACATAATGCTCACCAAATTTCAGAAGATTTGGAACAGGTTTGACCCCTCAAAAGGTCAAAAAACCTCACTTGTTCACCTTTCTGCCATTGTTTTGGCCCTGGCGCTGTGCAATTGATAGTATAGATATTTTTGAATTTTTGACTAGGTTACAGGAGTTGGATCAGGAAAACACAAGAATTTATAGAAATTAGACTCATCAGTATTTCCAACGAGCCATCATGGAGCCAAATCCGACATCGGGAAGGGGTCCAAAACTTGATCACAAAAGACCTTATTTTCTGTTGAAAGTGGCGCTGCGCAAATGGGATATGCAGTGTGTTTTGGACCAAAAGTCAACAAAACACACTCATTTATTGTAAAATTATATTTTTGAGTTTTTTGAGGCAAAACACTCTAGAATTAGGTGTAAATAGTTATTATGGCATTTATTTCTTAGGATATTATGTGCCTTGGGCCTTGCATGGTCTCTTGGCCATAAATGACATTTATGGATGAATTTGACATTTTCCTACCTTATTTAGGGTTTTCGCCCTCTCTTGCTAAGATAAATAGAGCATGAGGGCTTCATTGTAAATGGTTGGGATTTGGTGAGCTTTGAGAGCAATACATGGTTTTTATGAGCTTGGAGAAGAAATTGGTGTTGTGAAGTTGATGAATGGATTGTTTAGATTGATGATGGAGAAGCTTGTTTGCAGGATTCCTTAGCTTGATTAATGGTGATGTACTCTTAATTTTTTCATGTTTTCTTGTTGTCATTATGTTTCATCCTTCTTTGTTTCTATAAATTAGAAAAATAGAGGTTGAGAAATGCTCCTTGAGGCACCTTAGTCCTCCTGTTTGTTATAGCCTTAATATTTTCCTCTACTGGATGTGTTTGAAGAATTCTTAGCTGCTCTTCAAGCCTCCTTATGCTTGTTTTGTTTCATCTATGGATTAATATGCTAGTTTACAAGTATGATTCATGGTATTCCCTGCTTATTTGAAGCTATCCAAACTCTGTCTTGAAACCTCTCTTTGGAATATTGTCTGCTAGGTTAAGTCAAAGAGGTCTTGTTTCGATCTTGCCCTTTGTCCATGTCTACCAACTTGTTCCAGAGTTCTTTATAGCTTGATTTATGATGTTTAGGAGTTCCCTCTTCATAGATTAAGTTGTTTGTGATCTTAAATGTTTTATAATTTTGAAGGTGAATTTACTAAAGATAGATAAGCTTGTATGCTTTCTATGTTTCACTGGAATGTTTATCTTGGATATTTATTGGTTTAAGTATCATCATTGAGTAAATATTTTTCCCTATCTGATGCTTAGTATATTTTTATTATCATATTTAAGACCTTCTTGTTAATGGGTAAATGACAAAGGATTCTTGATTTCCCTTTGCCCTACCCTATTCACAAAATTGATGTTCATCCCACTTCACTCCTAACCTTAAGGATTCATTAACCTTGTTGAATTGGCCTTGCACTGCACTCCGATTCATTATTGAAACCCTCATAACTTTTATTGACTCCATAGCCCAATTATTTAAAGACCTATCACTCCATCTATTCTACCTGTTCATCTTACCCAACCAAAACAATCAACAAAACCTACACACTTAACAACAAGCCTAAATCAAAACCCTAAAGAAAACAAGAACACATCCTTTGCACCCAATAGAGAGAGCTCTCTCTGAGTCCAGGAAGGCTAGGTCTTAGCACTCCAAATACTAGTTTCATGTTTCCCTGTGCATTTGATCTACCAATTTTCCAAATCAGGGGACCCTAATAGATTAATGCCTCTTTAAGTGCTTCAAAATTATAATCTGACATGCAGTGGAATGCTCAGCTCTCTTGCAGGCTAAAAATAACAAGTGTAAGTCTTAGAGTGCAAAGTGTCTAAATGTGGAGCGAGATGCCAGATTTATAGAAGATTTGAACTTCAAACTTCATGATCTCCTTTAGAGGCTCCTCATAGATGTGGATTTGGCGACAAATTTGCATGGATATGCTCATTAAATACATCCCTCCTGCTCCTTTTAATGGAAAAATCCTTGTCTAATCAACAGCTCTAGCTCCAATGGTCATATTATGGATGAACTTCGTCAGAACCTCCTTTGTGGCACAATCCTGCTTCCTTCAGCACAGTGCCCTCCAGTTTCGCCATAGTCCTACATCTCGCGTAGTGCTTCTGCTTCGAAAAAGCCTTTCTTCGACAGAGTAGTTTATAGTCACATGCTTTCTTTCAACTTCGTGGTGCATTGAGAATCTTCTCCAACCATGTAGTCAATTTGAAGCCTCAAGGGCGGAGTCGTCCCTGTATAACTTCAGTTTTCTATCATTGATACGTCCAGAAAAAAACTCACCATTTAGCTTCTCGAGCTGAACTGCGCCCCCCTCCGAGATATTTCTGACAATGTACGGACCCAGTCAGTGCATTTGAAGCTTACCCAAGAACTTCACGAACTTACTTTCATATAAAATAAATAATTCACCATGCTTGGAATTCTTATGCTTAATATGCATGTCATGCGAGAGTCTTTTCCTTTTCCTTCTGCACCTTTTGCTGAAATCCAACGATGAACTGATCTTCCTCTAGCGCGAGCAGTTGCTCCAATCTCTGCTCCATAATATCGATGTCTACCATATCTTTAACTATCGCAATTCTGAGACTAGGCACGATGTATTCCATCGGCATCATCACTTCCTATCCATATACCAATAGAAACGGAGTTTGACCCGTCAACTTCTTATAGGTAGTCATGTAATCCCATAAGACTACAGGAATTCACAAATCCCAATCATCCCTATTGACGTTGCACACCTTAGTTAGAGCATTCTCCAATATTTTTTTAAAGGCTTCAACCGTTCCATTTTCCTGTTGGTGATATGGTTTACTCTTCTGGTGGTGCATTCGGAACTCCGTGGTCAATGCTTCAATAGTGTTGTTCAAGAAATGCATCCCTCAATCGCTCACAAATTTCTTCGGGCAACCAAACCTTGAAAAAATATTTTCAAAAATAAACTTCAGAGTTGTGTTTGTGCTACAATTCTTCACCGTTTGTGCCTTGGGCCATCTTGTGAGCTAATCTGTCACAATAATAATTTATTGCGCACATTTTTTATTCCCTTGGGGATCAATTGGTCCCACAAAGTCAATCGCCCATTTATCAAATGCCTACAAAGTGACTTGAGGATGTAGTGTCATTTCATCCCTTTTCGATGGTCTTCTAGTCCTTTGACAGACATCGCAAGTGCTACAATACTCCTTTGAATCCTTATGAATCGTGGGCCACCAGAGTCTGAACCTCAGTATATTTTGTGCGGTGGATTTCCCTGCGTAATTCCCTCTCGCAACTCCATTGTGCGCTTCAACCAAAATGTTGCATCTCTCGTGATCAGGCGGCCCCCATATTATATAAATGTCCCGCAATCAGATAAAACTGTGTTGCCTTAAATATCATCTTTTTCTTATGTTGCATAGCATACTCCATAGGTGCGACTCCCGTAGTCAGAAATTGAATGATATCTACAAAATTCTCATCTGCAACCCGAATCATGAACAATTGTGCATCAAGAAACCCGTCCTCAATATTTTTTGGCTCTTCACCTATCTCGATCCTAGACAAATGATCAGGCCCTGCATTCAAACGTCCTGGATTGACTATCACTTCAATATCATATTCCTGGAACAGCAATAGCCATCTGTAGATCTTCCCCCCAAACACAGGTTTTTTCACCAAGTATTTCAGCACAGAATGATCTGTGAATATCTTGAAGTGACCTCCTAACAAGTAGTGTCTGAATTTATGTAGCGCATATACCATCGCTAAACCTTTGCGCTCTATTGTGGAATAATTCCTTTCCACCTTAGAAAAATTTCCTACTCGCAAAGGCTAAAAGGTGATCAAGATCTCCTTCTCCAGACTACGCTAACACAGCTCCCAAAGCTATACAGGACGCATCGACATGTACATGGATATCCTTCTTCCAGTCTGGAAAAACTAGAATTGGCACAGTTACCATATTCTCCTTCAGCACATCGAGGCCCTTTTAGCAGTCATCGTCCCAAGAAAATGAAGCATCTTTCTTTAAGATATTTTCCATTGGTGCAGTGATCTGCACATAGGTATTTATGAAATTTCTATAATAACTCATATATATGAGCATCCTGTGTAGCTTCTTCACATTATTTGGTGGCTCCAAATTGATAATGACACCAATCTTCGCAAGGTCTACCATCGAGCCATGTTTGCAAACAATATGCCCCAATAATATACCATATGGCACACAAAAAATACATTTCTTCAAGTTCAAGGAGATTTGATACTTCTTGTAGGTATCCAACATCAAGCGAAGCCTCGAAACATGCTTCTTTAATAATCCGAAGACGGTCTAGACATCAAAATATACCTCTATAAATTTGTGGATATATTGTTTAAACATGGCGACTACAAATTTGGAAAACATTGTCGATGCATTCTTCAATCCAAATGTCGTGAATGTATACTGAAATGAGCCCCATTCAATTTTGAAGGTGGTATTCTTCATATCTTCTAGTGTGATCCTAATCTAATGGTATCCTGAGAACCCATCTGTAAAGGAGTCAGCTTCATGCCCTCCAACATTCTCCAAAAATTCATCATTGAACGGTCTCAGAAACGAATCATGCACACATGCATCTTTTAGCTTTCTAAGATTGACGCAAATCCTTATCTCTCCCTTTTTCTTTTTCTCCTGGATCACCATATGGCTAACCCACTCGAATTCCTCTATTGGTTCAATAATTCCAACATTGAGCATCTTATCGAGTTTCTCCTTCACTCTCCTTGTATTTTGGGTTCAGCCGAGATGGGAACTGTTTCACCGGCTTCGCATCTAACTTTAAAGTAATGCACATAACTCTCAAATCTCCTACTATGCCTTTTAATTCAGATAATTTCATAAAAAAAAACTCCTAGTATTCATGTAATAACTTGGAAACCTTACTTATTGTATCATTGTCCCAGTAATTTCTAATCTTTGCAAACTTGGCCTTCACTTCTGAGTCGATGTTGACTTGTTTAATATTTACAGGTTTTGTTATGTCAAGTATCCCTGCTTCAAGACCTGCAATCTCACATTTTCCTTCGGATTCAAGAATACTGACATTGCGTGAATCCTCCTCATCTTCTTCCGCAATCATATTATAACATTCTAAGTCAAGTTGAGGACTCATTGGGGATCTGAAAAATATCAGTTATGACATCCTGAAGAGCGTCATCAATACAATCCCAACCATCTTCGAAGCTAACCTTGATCTTCGCACCTTCAACTTGCATTTTGTATGCCCCAGGAGTCATTTGGATCATCATATTTCGACAATTCTTTTCATCATGTCTTTCCGAGCTACAAAATTTACAGAAAAATTGCTTCAGTGACTGGATATACTTCTGCAGCAAATGACAGTAGTCTGTGGGGTGCTGGCCTGGAACCTGGCATTGGATACACTAGAAAATTGGTCCCACACTTGGTCCAAGCTTCATTGGACTTAGCATCCCAATGCCCAAGTACTCGTTAAAAATAGGACACTGATCCTTATAGTGGCCCTCCGCTTTGCACTTTATGCACCAAACTTCTGAACACATCTCAGACCGAACCTTTTTTCCCTTCTTCAAGTCTTGGAGTTCCATATGTAAGCTCACAAACTGGGTCTAGATCTATTGAACCCCTATATTGGTATCTGCTACCGGCGAAGCTTCTAGTTTCATTGCAATATCCAATGCTTCATCTTGGGTTGCAATCTTTTGTTGCACCAATTGTAATCTAAGATGTGGTAATAGCATAGATATAAACCACTCCTTGTGCTTCTCATCAGGTATTTCGAAGTTTATTTGACTTTGTAGCATCTTGAACCTTTGATTTACTTCCCACACAGTTTCAATGACTAATCGCTTGATCTCTTTTATCTTTGTAATACATTGTGACTGTGATTTTGGATTCTTAAATTTAGCATTTTGTGCAGCCTTTGTCTGATCTAATGTAGCATTCCCATTTGTCGCAAAGTACTTAATATACCAAGACAATTCTCTTTTTTGTAGATTTGTGACCAACTGCACGTTCTTCATATTGTCATTAGTGATGTTTTGCAATCTTCACACTGCTTCTACAACAAACCAAAATTGCTCGGGATCATCTGATCCCAGGCCTTTAAACAAAAGCATCTTTGTTGTCTGAGCCATGTTAAATGAGGGGGGGGGGGGGGAGATTGAGGTAGAGAAATATTATGGGGATGGGTTGTGATGGGAGTGGTGGGTTAGAGAATCCCAGAGGTGCTCTACATATCTCCAAAGTCTAACTGCGACGCACTTCTAGGAGTTGAAAGGTTACTTTATCCTTCTTCGCTTTCAGATCCAAACAACGGATTGTACCCAATCTCAACATAGTTATCACGATATACCCTAAATATTTTACCAGTTCGCATAGATCCGATTTTTCTTCCTCCGAACGTCAATATAATTGTGTTAGCGGGACACCCTTTTCACATAATAGCATCTTAATCCAGAGCTTCAAAGATTTTAAGTACTTACCTTGTGGGCCTTTGAAAAATCTACACTCAACTTTGTTGTAGGACACATATGTATTGAACGTGAACTCGGTATTAAAGCCTCTGACAATACTATCAATCCAATAATCAACAACCCTTGAAATATTTTTATCAGTCCCCTTCAATTGCTTGATTAGCTCTAGAGTCCATGCAGTAGGGTTATCATTATTGAAACAAGTCTTTTACTAAGCTAGTCTTCATAATCACTTGTGCAGCTCTTCAGCGAAGACAAGAAAAATGTCATGTTGATTTGTGAAAATATATTTCTACAACCACTTCTCAATTGACAGGCATGGATTTTTTTTTTCTTGTACTACAATTTCTCTTTCTTTCAGATCTACCTACTCTTTAATCTATTTTCTTGTCAGATTCCACATCCACATATCCCTTAATTAAATCATGGTCATGACAACAGAACAATATGTTGGATTGATGGGGCCTAGACCCAGGTTCAGATATGGTTGTGGGAACCAACAAAACCAACTATTACCTGCCCTTTCAACAAATGATCTACTGCGCAGACCGAAGTCTCACCCAAGGCAATATTAGGGGATGCTAGAACTAGGTTTCTGCATCTAGAGGGACTATGGAGTGTGGCTTTAGGGCTTATCTTCTCTTCAATACTTATCAGAGCTTCGCAAGATCACTATGATAACTACCCAGTCGATGTTCAAAACTTCTAGTTAACTAGCTCGTCCACTGTACGTACCTACTTTAACATGCATTAATCATCATAAGAACCCATAACCCTAACTTCGCAATGCAAATATAGGTAAAAAAACCTAACTTGGCACAGATAAAGAAAACATATAAGTAAAGACACGGATTTGTTTTCAAAATCTTCTTTTATTACTTTAGATCTTCTCAATGCAACACTTTTTTCCCTGCGCACACTGCTACAATGGTCTGCGCACTCAGTTGCAGACTTTCAAAGGTCTCCACACACTCAGCTATAGGAGCCTTCCCTTTCACACAAAACAACAGAATACAGACCCAATTTAATGTAACATTACATCCATATGCATTCTATGATATCAAGAGATATCCCTAGACTCCCTATAAAGTCTTTTCCTTTACAATACCATGGTCTGAAAACCATGGGCAGAGCTCAAAGTATACAAAATTATCCCATCTCTTTAAAAAATAAGGGGCTTTGACCTACCCCAAAGCCCATAAGACTCTAACATATCTACGCATAGCGCATTCTAATCCTCAAAATGCAGATTCTTTTACAAAAACTTCGATCTAGGGGTATCCTGTCCAACATGGATCCAACTATGATCTTTGAGAGTGCAAGCTTCTGTGATCCATAACATATTAGATTATAAATCTTCCGGGAAATCACATGAGAATTTTAGGACCAACGCGTTTCGAACTACCAATTGTAGTTCATCATCAGGATGATGAACTACAATTGGTAGTTCGAAACGCGTTGGTCCTAAAATTCTCATGTGATTTCCCGGAATATTTATAATCTAACTATGATCTATTGTAATAACCATAGTTGCATTAATCTCTCTAAGAATCTGGTATTTCACGATCGATCCAAGCACATAGATATATGGTATCATCATTTACGGGACTACATAGGCAGATAATTATGCTACAATACATTCCGATAGAGGAACAAGATTATGGCATCTTGACAAAGGCTTTGTCAAGAGGAAATTTCGAATTCAATTGGTGCAGGATAGGGGTGGTTGAAAATCCCTTTCTTGCTAAGAGGGAGTGTTGAGAAGTGTAGCAAGAAAGTCTCACTTTGACTTTGCCTTGGTCAAATTGAGAAATTTTGAATTTCCACATCAGTAGACAACTTGGAGGAAATTAACTGAGGTGACATGGCTCTTGTCACTCAGTTAGCTCAGTAAATTCGAGTTAGAGGGCTTGGGTCTCAGTTAATCATGTGTGATTTATAATTCCTAGCAATCAAGGTCAATTATTTCAAGTTGTTTTCAGTTAAACTAGTTCTAACTTTTGATAGAACTAGTGGGGGGTCATTTTTTCAATGGGACAACAGTCTAACTAAGTAATCATCTAGTTAACTAATCAATCATCCAAAAATAGCTAGTGCATGCAAATAATTTGAGTTCCCCAGTTGTGGTGGAGATTCCAATGTAATGTAACATCAGTGGTAGATTATTCTTGAGTGTACAGTGTTAGGGTCCTATGATTTGGCTGATTGGAAAGCCAAATGACAGTGTAACATCAAACCAACTTTGGAGCCCAAGGACCGAGCCTTCCTAGACTCAAAGAGGGCTCTCTCTATTTGTGTAATGGATATTTGTGTGTTTGCTTCTTGTGATTCTGATTTTAGGCTAGTTATGAAGTAGTTTTTTTGTTTTGTTTTTAGGTTTGTGAGGGATGAACTGATCAAATACTAAGATAGGTAAAAATATGTCAGATCAACTGGGCTATGGGGTCGAAAAGGTCAAGAAAACTCCAAATGGTGATACAAGGTATGTCGAAGGGCCGATTTGATAGGGGTAAAATGGATATTTGGGTAAAATGGAGTGGGATGGAAACTAAGTTTGTAAAGAACAAATTATTTCAAACATAAATAGTTTAATAGCTAACATAAACATGGCAGGGCTAACCATTAATCATGAGAGATGTAAATATAAACTGATAAATGCATATAAATAAACATTCAAGCAATGCATAGAGATATATGACTCTCTAACTTTAGGAAATTGCTATCAGATTTTGGGGAAAGACAACTAAGACAAACAAACAACTCAAATCACTATGAGGAAACACCTAAGCATAGTATTTCAAGCTATTGGGCACTTTGAAGTGAGATTGCATAGTTTTAGGCAAATGGAAAGATCAGTACAAGACCTCCTTGGTTCAACTAAGACAATCAAACAATTAGAGAAAGGTTTCAGAGGTGGAGCTATGACTAGCCATGAGTAAGCAGGGCATACCGTGAATCATACTTAGCATGCATAAGACCATAAATGAAACAAGCAAACAATTTCTTCAGTTATCAAGGAGCAATCAAGGATTATTTGATATGACTAAGAAGGAAGAAAACATAGAAGCTAAAAAGAAACAGGAAATTTGAGGTGCCTCTAAGGGCATGTCTCAAATCTATTCTCTACTGTCTTATAGCAAGCAAGAACATGGAATATGAATGAAAACTAAGAAGCATAACAGAGAGGGACACTATACCATTTTACCAAGTTAAGGAATCCAACAACAGTCCTCCTTCATCATCCAAAAACATTTAAGAAACTATCCAATGCATGAGACAAGTGTTTCTTCCAAGCTTGTATAACCATATATTTCTCTATATCATCAAGTTCAGCCTTGTTTACAATGAATGCCTTTGGAATATATAGGCCAAAGTGAGGAAAACCTCCTAGTTCAACTTGCAATCTCATTGGCCTATCCATAATATTTGATTTTGTCCTTGAGGCTTTGCAAAGCCCAAGGCACAAAATATCTAATAAAATATCTCAAAAATGCTAAAAAAAATAAAATAAATTGACTTTTCCTAACTAACCATGCCCAAAAATAGCCAAACGCACATGAGCGAAAGTCACTTTTGAAAAGTGCATTTTTCACAAAAATACTTAAGAAAAATATCAACAGAAAGTCTCCTGTCTTGCGGTCAACTTTTGGAGGCCTTTCTGAACTCGAAACAAGGCCCGTGATAGCTCGTTGGAAAGATCTGAGTGTCTATTTTCTTAAAATTCTTAGGTTTCTCTAAAATTACCACTGGAAGTCTCCAAAAACTGACATGTGTGTAAAAACCCAAAAAATAGGCCTTGCTGATAAACGGGGTAGAGTGTAGAAAAAGCGAGTGTTTTTCACCATTTTTGGGGATAAAATCATCTTCAAATGATCTAAAACTCGCTGAGTATATTCCCCTAAAATTATTGCATCCAATTATACCATTTTCATCCTTTGAGGATGCCCCAAACTGAAATGGCGATGCCCATGATTTTTAGTCAAAAGCCCAAAAATGACAAAAACCAAAACTTGTTAAATTTCGCCCAATTTTGGCAAGCATGACCCTCAGGGGTTTTTAGAAACATGATGAGAAGCTGAGGCCAAAATTTGGAGCCTTGAGGTGTCTTTCTTCATTTTTGGTGGCGGGCGCCCTCTTTGGGCAGTTTTGAGCTTTTCTTGGTTTTCTTCCTTGTTGTTTGGAAATTTAGCTTTGGTGAAGAAGTCATAGCCCCTGTCCTAGGAGAGGCAGCTAGCACATGCTTTGGAGAGTGTCCTTCATGATCCATGTTTTGTATTTTCTTGCCCTCGTCATTGCTTGCTTGAGGGCCGCCTTGTTTGTCTCTGTCACTGCTTTCTTCATGACTGTCATGCTCTTTCCCTTCACTGTTTTGTGCTTCATCACCCTCATGCTTATTGTTGTATTGGCTGCCATAATATTCCTTTTCATCACTGCCTCACTTCCCATCACTTTTCTCTTCATTATCACTACTATGTTTAGCCTCTTTGCCTTGCTCCTCATCATCACTAAATTCATCTCTTCAGTATTGTGTTTGAGCCAAGAGGCCTTTAACAGGACATGTTTGTGGTTTTTGAAAGGAAGTATCCTTGTGTTTTTGGCACCACAAACCTCTTTCCCTCAATCTCTATTTTTATCCTTGTTATCCACAGCAAGAAGATCCCTTTCAATTTGACAAAATATTCATCCCCTATTCACTGTCTCTCTGTGTTTATAAAAAGGGACTCATTTGAAGTCATTGTTTTCTTTGATTATGACAAACATGTTATGTTAAAACAAAACAAGATAGGTTTCTTCCTTTCATTTTCTCTAAACAGCCTTTCAAACTTTCAACAAGGACATTACCCTTCTATCATTGTTTCTTCTTTGGTTTAGTAAACAAGGTGTTCTTTGAAACCACTGCCAAGATGACTCTTTAAACTGATTTCAAAGTCTTTTACAAAACTCTGTTTTTGCCTCTATCAAATGTGTGTAACCTTAGCTGTCTCATAGCATAGAAGGATTTTCAAATTTGCACATTAATCATCCTTTCTTTCACTATGTCTCTCTTTTATTTTAAAAACTTCCTCATCCATTTTATCATTGTCTCTCTGATTTTGGAGACTGCAAACCTTTACTTTTTCATAACAAAAAATACCTCCTTCAACTTTGACAAAGCCTCATCCTCTAATCATTGTTTCTCAATGTTGATTTAGTAAACAAGGGGTGCTTTGAAACCACTGTTAAGATATCTTTTCAAACTGTTTTGAAGGACCTTTACAAACTCTGCCTCTCTGATTTTGGAGACTGCACAAATTCTTCATTATCTCACAGCATAAAAGACCTCCTTAAATTGACCAAGCTTTATCCCTCTTACCACTGTTTATCTCTTTGATTGTGATTCTCTTTATAAATGATCTTTGGAAGCCCTTGTAAACTAAAATTTAGCCCTGTGGGACCTCTTAGTAATTTACTTAGGTCATAATACTTTGACAAATTTTCACAAAATTATGACAAACAGACCCTTAACAGTAAACATTCATATGTCCTTTCAAACTATGTTTTTCATCATTTCGAAGCCCTCTTCGCTCTTTAAAACAAAAACTTTCTTTGAATAAGTGTATTTGTACTTTTGAGCAGTCTTTTAACCACTGTCTCACCATTCCTTGAGCTATATTTCTCTGTATTTTTATAGATGATTAAGGCTCCTTTGAAATCAATGTTTTCAAAGACCACATTCGATTTGACAAAGGTGTTCATTTTCCAACACTGCTTCTATTTTTTTTTTTAATATAGCAAACAATTTTCCCTTTGTAAACACTTGTTAAAACACCCTTTAAACAGATTTGAGATCTTTGAATGTAAGTTTGTTTTTTCCTCTAGTAGCTGTGGGCATCCTTAGCTGTTTTTAAAGCACAAATAATACTTTCAAGATGGCACATCAACCTTCCCTTCCTTCATTGTTTCAATAATTTACTGTTCTAAGTAAAAGACCTTCTTTCAAATTTGAAAAAAACTTCTATCCCTTAATTCATTGTCTCATCTTTGATTTAGCAAACAAAGGGTGTTCTTGGAAAACACTGTTTTAACATACTCCTTCAGGCTGATTATGAGACCTCCACAAACTCTGTTTTGTTTTTTAGGAGTTTGGCAAACAATGTATTTGATGATGATTAGTTTTTAGCATACAATTTCTCTCCTTTTTTTTATAAACAAGCCTCTATTTAAACGAGAAGGCTTCTAGTGAAACCATGAATGTCCTCTTATCCTCAATCAGTGTTTTCCCTTGAAATTTGTAACCAGACCCTCCCTCAAACTAAAACTAAGCAAGGAGACAAGAAAAACCTTTGGAAAAGCTTTCTTGATGTGTTGGAGATGATTTCCTTGATTGAAAACTGATTTGGCACCCTTGGAAACTACTTTGGTGACCTGTTTTGCTGGTGGCCTGGGTATTGCACAGGCACGTCGCGCAAAAACCCAGGCGCTCCGCGCACTTCAGAGAAATACACTGTTAATACCTACAGGCGTGCCGCGCACTTTTGAAGCCACTTTTGGATGCCTTCCCCGTGTCGAAATTGGGCCCGATATGGATTGTTGGAAAGCTATGGAAGTATACTTTCCAAATATGCTTGATTTTTTTCATTTGGTATCTATTTGGTTGTTCAAAAGTTGACTGTCCCAACACTGGTCAAAATGGTGAATCCTGGTGCAGAAATTCTCCCGTGACATCTATATTTTTTACATTTCTCACAAACCATGATACCTATGTAGAAACTGAAGGAGGTTTTTCTTCTTGAACCTATGAGGGACAAAAACCTCTCTCACTTTTGTCAATTTCATCTCTTTTTGGTCAGAAACACATTCTGAAACAAACTACCTGGGCGCTCCTTAACCTCTGTCTTACCATTTCTTGAGTTGTATTTCTCTGAAGCCTTTATAAAAGAGCCTTGATCTGCCGATGAGGGTCCTTTGATATAACATGAAACTTGTTTTGAGTATCTCTTTAACCATTTGTATGAGAAAATTTGCATGGTGACAACCTTAAGAAAACTGACCCTCTACCTTTTGTGAGGGAGGCCATCTTCAAGTTGACAAATCAACTGTTCTTTCTCTAGGTGACTTTGCTTGTGACCTCTGTCTCTCTAAGAATTGTATATCCTTTGAATTTTTAGACAAGAAGCATGGTTTTGATCATGAAAGTGTTCTTTTCCTATGTGTTGGGAAAAGCACTTGGATAGATTAGCAATGCCCTCTCCAAAAATGTGACTTTGTATCTTTTGGAGGAAACCCTTTGTAAACATAAGAAAAAGAGACCTTCAGCACCCTCATGCCACATCTTGGAAAGAGATAATTCACAACTCCAAAACTTACTTTGACAATTTCTGCTCTCCTGGTGTTTTGATGATGATTAGGGCAATTGTGCAGTTTAATCAAATCAGTCAAGCACCCTTGGATATTTTCCTTTGACTGTGGATGAAAAAATTTATTTGTATTCACCCATGGCTTTACCTATATATTTTCATCAAGGAAAAAGGTCTTTAGAGATCCTTAATGCAATAATATGGAACAGCAAGGCTTTTTCACATGTTTCATAAAATGCCTTTGACTGTGATAGTGATATGGCTTGATTATTTGAATGTTGTCCCTGAATTTCAAACACATACCATACCCTTTCTTTACGTTTGATGAGTCTGTCCAAATTTTGTTCATTTTAGCTGCAAGTTGTCTTTGAAGGAGATCTTTGATAGAAGAAAAACCAAACCTCTTTGATTATTACAGTACCACTGCTTGGCCATCTTCTTAACAACATTTTTCCACTCATAATCATCCAATTGTTTCCCACTGCACTCAAACTCTGCCTTTCAAACAGTGAAACCATATAATCAATTCTTGAAACACCATTGTTGTGTTAGTGGTTTCATCCATTGGAGAAAAAGGTGTAAAACAAGTTTTTTTAAGGCTATTTGCAGCTTTGTTAGCCTTGTGCCCTTAAATGAGGCTACACCTCTATTCCTGACCCTCTGCTTATTAAATGAAGGAGGTCTTTAACCAATGACCTAACCCTCTGCTCATGTTTGGAGGAGGTTTTCACAGTCACCAATGCTCTGCTCATGTTTGGGGGAGGTTTTACACAGTCACCAACCCTCTGCTCATGTTTGGAGGAGGTTTTACACAGTCATGCTATTTCATCCCTTTGTCAAACTATGTTATCTTTCCTTGTAGTGCCTTTTGACTATGTTTGCAGGAGCTCATTGAAATACCTCTCTGTGCAGTACTTGCATCCCAGGTTCAAAAACACATGAGAAGCAGTTGTCTTCTCATGTTAAGTTTAATAATGTCTTCTGGAATGCTGGTACACTTCTGCTTTTGAGAAAGACATTGAAATATTGTAATTCCACCTAATATCGGTTTGACTTGTGGCATATGCACTACTGAGACATCAAGGCCTGTTAGTGGCGCGACTTAAGGGTATATCAAGGTTTTCTCTTGCAGATTAAGCGCTAATTCAGGGCTGGTTGGTATTGAACAAAGGACTCTAGCTCAGGCTATTTTTAGTTCGAGGAAGGGATTCTCTAAAGCGCCACTACTTAACTTAGGGGAAACTTTCATTGATTCTGATTGTGTTTGAAAAGAAGATCAAGGATAGGAAGGGAGACACTTTGTCAAATATTGGACAGTGAGTTTCATGAGAACCAAGGGGAAAATGATAGTAGACCAGCAAGACCAAGACAGCTATAGACAGGGATATTTTGTTGAAACAAGACATGACTTTGAAAACTGAAGATTGCTCTGATCATAGGCTGACAGGAAGGGCTAGGAAAGCAAAAATTTATTTGGGGGTTTTCTAGATGACAAATTGACATATGGAGATCAGCATCTAGAAAACTCAGCTAGGAATCTAGTCATCAACAACAGGTGAAAAATACTGATGACTAGCATACAGGTGTTGCATGCAATCAGACGATCAACCTTGGTAATTGTGCAATCAATTGGAGGAAAATTCCTAACAAATAGTGGCCTAATTCCTTAGGATTTGTGCAAGAAAATAGGGGCTCAAGCAGGGATAGAAATTGACTAAGTATGAGACAGAGCTTCTCATTGATCATAGAGATAGGTTATTCACTTGCAGGTTGTGCTTAGAGAGAGCAAACAATTGTAATACATTATCTATTCATCTTATTAATGAAAGCAGGCTTAAGGGGTTTTTACCAATTGGTTTCCCCTAGAAAAATATTTTGCATGTGTCGTTTTTCTTATTTCATGTGTGTGATTGTTGTTCTAAATTGTGAATTAATTTTTGTGAATCAATATAGTAGAATTATGTCTTTTGTTATAAATTAAACTTCTTGAGCATTTGCAATTCTATCACCATAATTCTACACCAAGGCTTTCGTGAGCATATCATCTACCTATTGGTCTATGAGAACATGTTTTATCTGAATTGATCCACGTTACACACAATATCTGATTCACCTGCTACATGTTGTAGCTTAACCATCATGTGTTGCCACTACATAACTCTGATCTCACACTATTGATGCCCCTGCACTACCTCTATGTTGTTACAACCACTGCAACTGTGTATTGATATTTGTATATCTATTATGTCATTGCAACTAGCACTCCACCTATCTCATGAGCATCTTGCTCTGCAACTATCTCTCGAGTATCTGACTGTGCTTCACTAACACTTTGATCCTCCTGCTACTATAACTCTTGGGCTCCTATACCAAAGGTAATGTTCCTACTTAGGAACACACAACAACTAGATTTTATCTACTAATCAAGCCCTCCTTGGCTATATCTAGACTTACTTGTTGCTTCTCCTTCAAACCCTGCCCAAACTGGCATAATAGAGTGGCATACTCCTCCTCCTCCTAATGATAATGCTACAAAAATAGAGAATTCATCCTCCAACCTAGCATAGAAATCATCAATATTTGTCGAAGCTACTATATGTTTCCCCTTATTTTCCTTCTTCATCTTCGGACATTGGCTGACGTAGTGACCAAGTTCACCACATCTGAAGCACTTAACCTTTGATGGGTTCTTCTTCTTATTTTATCCCTTAGAGTCTTATCCCTGGTTGGGACCCTTCTTCACTTTTCCCTTTCCTGCAAGAGCGATGTTCTCCTCTTCCTTCTCTACCTTTGGTCCTTTGACACTGGTACTAGTAGTACCATCGACAACATTGAGCCTCAACTCCTCCCGAGTGAAGTCACTCCACAAGAATTCCCAACCTGGTAGTTTATCCCATCCAGTAATTACTTGAATGAACATTCACCATTCCTTGGAAACCTCATTAAGATTTGTACGCACCAGCTCATCCTCTACTGGCTTCTGTCCAATTGTTGCAAGTTCATAATTGACACCCTGAATCCTGGTGAGAGAGGACGTTATGTTCTTTCCCTTTTTAACCTTGGTCGTCCTCAACTTATCCTTGAGTATCATCTTCCGACTCTCGAAAGGATCCTGGTACAAATTTTTGATGGAATCCCACATCTCCTTCGATGTAGTCTTTTCTGTGATATTTCGAACGATATGATCCCATGCTCCTTCAACGACCATCCTCTTAGCCTTGGCCATGTCTTTCCTGTAATCATGTAACAAGATAGGATTTGTTGGTTCAAAAACAATTGATATCATGAACTCCTTCATACCATGCTCATCTAGTAGCAATAGCATCATGGCCTTTCATATGCCAAAGGTGGAGGCTCCATCCAACCTTTTCTGATCTCTAAGTCTAGTTGCGGCCATCTATGAGAAAAAACTACGAAACTCAATAAACTAGATAACTAGTTAAATGGTAAATCCCCTTTTTCTTCCTGAAAAATAACTTAGCCTTCTCCTCTGCAACTCACACTAGAAAAATACTATTGGGGAATTCTCACTAACCTCCGAAACCTTTTCCGAAAATTCGCATTGCCTAATGCTTCACTCCTGGGCAACTCGCTCTACCTCCAAAACCTCTTCTGGCATTCGTACACACACTGTTGACCCTAAAACATGCACTAGCTCGACTGGTAGTACAATCTGGAAATTTTCATTGCATCAACTTGACCTCTATTGCTGGAAATTTCAACCTTCCTTCATGATACTGGAAAATAGGAAATCCTCTGAAAAAAATTTGGAAATTCCCTCTCTGAAGAACTCTATGTGCTTCCTCTTCTTTTCCCTGCGTTGATTTGCTACTACAAAAACCTTATGCTGCAAATATCTACACTAGATTTACTTTGTGAACCTTGGATTTTCTTGTCGGAAACCCTTCCCGATAACCTCGCTGCATGTTGCTTCTACTCAAGGGAAAATTCACACTTTTCCTCCAGAATGGACTGGAAATCGAATTGATTCCTCTCTGCCATTTGCATTGTCTGGCTGGTCTACGCATATATGGTTCTTTTTTCATTAGATCTCCCTTTAAACTGTACAAACCTCACTTATAGAGCCTCTAATCTAGTCTTTACTTCCCTAATACCATGTTAAATTTCCATGATTACAATTAAATAGATATTATCCTCCTAACATGTGTTGTTTATTTGTTTTATGTAAATTAATATTACGATAAATACTGAATAATTCACAATTGAAATATTCATAAATAAAAAATGTTGCGGAATATAAAAACTAGATCTGAGAAGTATGCACACACACAAAAAAACATGAAATTGTTTTTTTTGGATAAAAGTCCCTGGAAAAACCCCAAAGGGAAAACCAATGCAGAAAATGAGGGTTTTATTATTATTCAGTGATTCAAGAGTACAATGATCCACTTTCCTTTCTATAAAAGCTCCAACAATATCTATTGGAAAAATATAATGGAGACACCTTGTCTTTCTCTGCAACTCGATCTGGCCTTCTATGGGCAACTCACACTCTCCTAGGCTATTTTCATTTTCTCTAGGAAATGTGCATCGTTTCTCTCTAGAAATGTGTTCAACCCTAGAATCGTCCTCGTGGAATTCGTCTTGCCTCCCTCTACCTTTGAAACCCACTCCTTCTACCTTCGGAATGTTTTTTTTCCACGATACTGATGTTTAGGATAAAATCTTAGATCATTGATGCTACCAAACCAAGTATCAAAATTGTTGGTGAAAGTTGTTATTGATGTCAATATGGTATTGTTGGAGATGGAAAATATTCTTGCGATACATGTCCTAACCTTTGAGATGTTTCCATGAAAACCATAGGATAAAACCCTAAGAATGAACATGATTCACGATCTAATGATGAATGAAGAAGTCCTTGCCCTAATAACCTTATCTATATGATGCCCTTGCTCTTGATGAAGAATCTTGTTGGCTTGAGGGGTCTTGACCCAGGTTCAAAGTTTATCGCCCAACCAACAAACCCTCCAACTACTGGCCCTTTTGGCAATGACCTGCTTGCACAGGTCAAAGTCTCACACGAAGCAGTATGGGGGGGTGTTGGAACCAGGTTTCTGCACCTTGAGGAAGAAATTAATGTGGTACCCCTGAACAGGTTTATAACATATCTCGTTGCAGATTGGAAACAGATGCGCACATATATAGAACAATACTTATCAGATCAGCTTGTCACAAATACAAATAATGCAAATAACAGATGTGACGCAGATCAACTTTGTCGCAAATGTATAAGAAAAAAACTAAATCTACGCAATGTGCAATAACTTAAGCATATTTATTCACGTATTCAACCATCAACATATATTCATGCATAAAGAACAGATTTACTCGCGCAGATATAAAAAAAGTAAATTGATCTCAAAGCAATAACAGTAAATAGATAGAACACACTTGCTTCGCCAAAAAATAGTCTTTGTATTAGATGCAACAGTTCAATACAATCATATTTTCCCCTTACAATTGCCCTTTCGTGCACACAGCCAAGACTAGGTCTTCGTGCACACAGCCAGTAGGAGCCTTTCTACCCAACCCAGACTTACAAAAATGTATCACTAAATCATAAACGTACTTAGATCCAAAACATTACATGATTGATTTATTCTTACTTAGACTCGATCTATCTATATTTATATCCATCCAATGCGCGGATACTATGGTCTCAAACCATGGTTTGAGGCCCATAGTTTTCCCTTATAACCCATTTACATAAAATAGAGACTTTGACCCACCCCAAAGCCCCTTTACCTTTCCATGCAGTGCACATATCCAAAAATATATACAAAAATTTACTCAAAAATGCACCCCATGGGACCCCGCTCCAACAAATCCCCAAAGCATAATTTCCTTGATTCATGATAATGATGATTGGTCACACTTGGAGCCCTAATGAAGAATCCCTATGTGCCATAGCCTTGCTAAGATTCCCATGAAACCCTTGCCAAACACTCAATATGATGGAAACCCTAAGTCTATAATAAAAGAGTATTAAACCCTAAACCCTAATTATTGAAATCCTAATTGAATGCTAAACCTAACACAAAACCCTAAACCTTAATTGTTGAAATCCTAATTGAAAAACCCTTCATGAAACCCTAACCCTAACCCTAAGCTAATGCTTATAAACTCTAATCCTACCTATAAACCCTAACCTACTTCTAAAATTTTCTAGAAACCCTAATCCAAGTTTATGCCTACATACCTATTCCTAAAAATATAAAACCCTAATCCCTATGTCTATTTCTTTTAATACAAAATTTTTCATATTACCAACTTACTCAAAAGCTCATATCCTAACTTATCCTTATCTCCTATACAAAAATTCTCTTTAATCCCCGATGCATTGGCTATAAAAAAATTAAAAATAAATTAAATATTCACTCTTTACCATTGGGCCTTCTTCATGTGGTTTCGAGCAGTTTGGTAGGTGACACTCATTTCAAGCAGCTTGGCAGGTGGCACATTTGACATCAAAGTTGAACGATTGGCATCGAAGTTGGATTTTGAAGGTGTTTCGTTAGTGAAGTCTTGTCAGCTTCAACTCTTTGCAAAAGGTAGAGACATAATTTGTATCACAGAAACTCATGAACATAATGGTTGCAAAACTCCTATGATGGTTATTTGATGTTAGCAATTTGGAACGAGGCAGCAGAAAATGGCAAAGGGTACAGAGGAATACAGGTTTTAGTGAAATAAAACGAAGGTCATCATATTCAGTTAGTGAAAGAAGATACAAATAAACAATATTTATGGTTCAAAATAACAAAGAATGAGAACGACATAAGAATTGCAGCATGTTATTTTGTGCCTTAAGTATCAAAAACATACAAAAATAATGGATTGGACAACAAAGATCCGTATGCAGCTCTAAAGCAATATATTATTGCATATTCTCAATAGGGAGAAGTTCTTTTAGTGGGATATTTCAATGCTAAAACAGAAAATCAACAAGCTAGTGTTCTTTATTGCAAAGAGGATCACAATCCTATCTGGTTCATTGAAGAGGAGAATTATCGATGGTTGAGATGTTCAGAAGATGAAAAAGTTAGTAATCATTTTGGAGAGGATTTGCTTACGTTGTGTGGTGCTTTCAACTTAATTATCTACAATGGTCTAGATAGATGGAAAAAGTCTGGGAACTTCACTTGCAACACATACAATGGGGCAAGTGTCGTTGACTATGTTATTGGCTCACAAATCCTAATAGAAAGAATAGATGAAGTTAAGATTGGAGAGCATATTTGGGACTTAAAATCAGATCATAACCCAATTTATATAAAATTATCCTGGTTAGAAGAAAGACAAAATAGGAGGAGGAAAACCCAATGTTCTCAACAATTGGCATCAAGGGGAAAAATTATTTTAACACAAGAAAATTGCACTATCTTCAAAAAAATGTTGAGAAGATCAATTCAAAAGGAGAAAATTGGTCCCCAAAGCCTCAACAGCCATGAGTTGAAAAATATAATCCAGGGTGCACTTGAGAAGTGCAAAAGAGAAAAAAATAGGAAATTAGAATCAAATTATGTTCCTGTGAATGCATGGTTCGATGAGGAATGAAAAATGGCAAGGAGAACCTTGAAAAAGGAAGGAGAGGGGAAGATGAATGTAAAGTTATATAAGTAGATTTTAAAAAAGAAAAAATATGAGTTCATGCAAACAGGGCGGGAAGAGCTGATATATCCAAGCAAGAATAACCCAAAACTTTTTTGGCAGGGACTTCAACCAAGGAATAAGAAATTTGAAAATAATATTACAGCCAATCAATGGTTTGGCTATGCAAGGAAACTCTACGAAAAAGAAGTAGAGGTTGAACCTCCTCCTAGGATCAACACATCTACAAAGCTTTTCACAGTACATGAGGTGGAGGAATGAATTAAAAAGTTGAAAAAAGGGAAGGCAAAGGACTTGGTTGAAATTCAAGCAGAATATCTAAAGTTCGGAATGAACATTTTGGCACCACACATCATGGAAATACTCAAAAACGTCATTCAACAAGGATTTCCAAGCGATTGGACAACTAGTCTAGCAATTCCACTTTTTAAAAGTGGAGACATTAATAATCCTTCCAACTATAGAACCATTATGATCAATCCTTTGTTTGCAAATATTTTCAGAGGAATGGTAGAAAATAGAATCAATAAGTGTGCATAAGTAAAAGAAAAGAGGGGAAAAGGGCAAGCGGGTTTTAGGCTAAAGCATTCTACAATACATCATGGTATCACACTGAGACACATTGTTGAAAAGGTTTGGGGGAGCGAAGAAGAAGTATTTTTCTGCTTTTTTTACTTCAAAAAGGCAATTGACACGATCCCTAGAGGTAAGTTGTGGCATAGAATGGAAGAACTTGAAATTCCTTTATAATATAGGGTTGTTTTCCATAGGATTTATGAAGAGGTGAAAGTCAAAATTAGAACTTCAGCAGCCATTTCAAAAAGTTTTATAAGTGACATCGGAGTCAAGCAAGGTTTCCCTTTATCCCCTACCCTTTTTGGTTTATATATTGACAACTAGAAGAGTGGCTAAATTTTCAAGGTGGGATCGTGTTCGATTGGGGATATTGTGATAAATCTTCTTCTATATGCCGATTATCTTGTGTTGGTTGCTAAATCAGCCCATGGATTGCAAATGCACCTATATGCCCTTCAACATTTTTGTAAAGAAGTGGGGATGCAAGTCAATACCAGTAAGACCAAAATAATGGTTTTCTCTAATAAAATAAATCAAATCTAGCATACGTTCTTCTTCGAAGGAAACATTCTTGAAGAAGTAAATGAATACAAGTACCTCGGGATCGATTTCAACAACAAGATTAATTGGGAGGATTGTAGAAAGAAAAGAATTTTAGGAGGGTGGAAAGCATTATGTGCACTTCAAAATAGATGTGGAGAGGAAGATTTATGGGATTAGAACACGATCAAAGTACTTTTTGGACTCCTAGTTTGTCCAATGCTATTATATGGGTGTGAATTGTGGGCTAGCTGCATCCCTGTTTCAAAATGGAAACAAATTCAAAAAATTCAAAAACACTTGATCATGAGCAAGTTCAAAATAAAAATTTTGGTTCCCTATGATATAATGTTGAGTGAAACAGCGGCAGATCCCATCGAAGCAATTTCCATGGTGCGTCTTATAAGGTATCTAAAAAGAATTGAGCAAATGGCAGGAGGTAGATGGCTTAAATTTATATTCATTGAAGGTATGAGTGAAAGAAAGAAATCATGGATGAGAGAAAACAACAAATGGGTGCAAAAATGGAATATCTACCTTAATGCATGTCCCAAAAATAGCAAGGAGTTAAATAATTTTGTGCTGGAGAAGTTTCGTAAGGGTATATGGGGAAAATATTTGGGTAGAAAGAAGAAGTATTATGTTCAAGAATTCAACCCCAATTGTGATCTCCAACAAAAAGAGTACATTGGAGCTAGCATTCCGTGGAGAGCAAAGGTTCTTATTGCTCAATTAAGAACTAACTCACATCAACTTTGATGTGAAACAGGACGGTGGAGGAGACCTAAAGAAGCTTGGGAAGAAAGGGTATGTACATTTTGCACTTCTGGGGCAGTGGAATCAGAAAAACATTTCATTTTGGAATGTGATGCTTTCAGAGACATTAGGGATGGTTACCGCAGTATGTTAGCATCAATTCCGTGGCATTGTCTTTTCAGTGAGGAAACTGTTATAAGGTTGGTTTAGCTCATCATCAATTTGAGTAAGAAAAGGATTGAATTGCAGAAGGCAAAAAACAAGGAAGTTGGTAGTCCCATAAACTATTTTTAGTCTCGTGGACGTTAAAATATCATTCATTCATTCATTCTTTGACATCGGCTTCTCCATATGATGACGATAAAACTTATATATATATATATATAGACTACTGCGGAAAACTTGTTGGCCCCTATCCTGAACCTGGGTCTCGCTCAGAGACCTCCTTTTTCGCCAACATATATATACATATATATATATATATATATATGTATCCTATCCTAAACCCGAGTCTCGCTCAGAGATCTCCTTTTTCGCCAACATAGCGAGACCCAAGTTTAGGATAGGATATATATATGTTGGCGAAAAATGAGGTCTCTGAGCGAGACCCAGGTTCAGGATAGGGGCCAACAAGTTTTCCGCAATAGTCTAGCACAACATCGGAAATTTCACCCTACTCCAAGGAGCAGAGCATCTCACTCGAGGCGTGTCATGACGTTAGTAAGGTTAGGAGACAGATCAAGCACAAAACATTTACAATCATGAAGAGAAACTAAAGGAACTTGAAACAACAAACAAATCTCGCTACTATGTTAAACTATTACTCATTAAGCACATTCAGGATGCTAAATTAAAATTTAAAATGGGGCACACATTCACAACAAGAAATTGAGTAACACTCAACTCAGAACATCAAACACAGCAAGAACCATATTTCATTATCATTATCAAACGGCATACATCAACCTGCAGAGTCTATTACAAAGTAGGTCAGTACAGCAGAGATCTCACAGAGCTCTCCTACGGCTCTCTCACTCGACCCTCTACCAGACTAACTCTCTTGTCTATGCTGGATAATTTCCTATTTTTTCTTCCGCCAACGTGACTGTCAGTCTCTCCTCTTTCCTGCTCCGTTTTTTGCCGCTTCTTCTTCATTACTGGGAGTTTCATTGATTGTCTTTGTCTCCCATACCTGCCATCTGCGTTTTTCTCTGCAAATGTCGCGCCACCTATCTTTCGGCTATCTGCAACTGTGACAGCGCCCTGTCTACCATGATTGTGCTCCGCCACCTATTCTCCACAACTCAAAACTGTTCCTTTTTCAAAACAAAGGCCCTAACAGGCCCCGACCACATGCTATTGACTCGTCCCGAGTCAATATTTTTCTACTGCTACAGCTTCCATCGGTCTGTCTTCTTCTGAGGCTGACTCTATCTTCCCCGTTTCTTCACTCTGTCCAAACAAAGGCCACAACTCTAGAACCTTGCTCAATGATGAAGACTTGAGTTTTGCGAACTTGTTAATTTCCTGTTGTCATTCCCTAATTAGTTGCTCGGTTTCAGTGGCTTTTTAGCCTCGGTTTCACCTGCTACTGGTGGCATCTTGTTTAATACCTCTTAAATCTTTGAACCAGCTTCGACTGCCATTTTCTGTATTGCCTTTGTTTTCTGCTTTACTGGTTTCCTTAGCTCTCTGAGGACCTAATTTGTGGCAGCAGAATTCTCCTATATCTTCTATATTCTGGTTTCCAGTACCTCCACTTGGTTGTAGAGCTGGGTTATGCCGACGAGATCCATGGCCCCTTTGATCTCTTGTGAAATTTGTTGAAGCTGTGTTGAGATAGGTTGGGCTTTCATGGTTAACGAATTAGAGCATTCATGTAAATTTTTCAGTAGGTTGTAAGCCTCTCTGGCTGTCGTCCCTAGGGTTTCTTTCATTCTGGTTACCTGCTTCCATTTCTCGGTAACCTTCTCATGATATATCACAACAGGATCTGGTAATGTTGGTCTTGCAGCTAGTGTTGTTTGAGCTCTTGGTTTTCTTTTTTGAGATTGGCACGTGTCATTTTCACTCAGATAGACCTTTTGAGCATGGAGCAGATCGATATGTCCTCCGGTGTCTTGTCATCCTGGGAAATTATTGTTGGCCAGAGGTCCTTGAAGATATATGTTGCCTTTTCCAGTTGTTCCTATAGACTTTCCTTCTCCCCTTTTAGTTGATTGCACTCTTCAGTAAGCGCAAGAACCTATTGTTGTTGCTGCTTGAACCTTTGTTGGAGGTCGTTATGTAGCCCTTCTGCCTGTTGTGTTGCTCGCTGAATGAAGTTGTATAGTTGTTCAGTCCCCCAGTTTTGCATACTCTCAGCGCCTGACATGTCATGGGTTGGGAGTCTTTCTCTAAGGGTTTGCCCGCTATCTATTGATCTCTCTACGTGCTCATGTGGTGATACGAGCTGGTTCTATTGCGGCAGCTGATGTTCTGGGTTGTTCATACTAGTGGTCATTTGAATCTATTGTATTATTAGGTATGCTTGTTGAAATGTGTTCAGCTCTTTTGGCAAGGGTGTTGTATCTTCAATAAAAGATCCTCCCTGAACTAATAGTTCCAAGAAAGTGCCCTGCCCCACCAGAGGTTGGTTAACCTCAGGTACCATAGCCGTACTCGAGTTAACTTCTACCTTAGTGTCCCCATTTGTCTTTTTTCTTAACTTTACTGGGTCTGAGATAGTTGTTGAGGTGGATGGAGTGCGGGTGGTGAATGGTGAGTGCGAGGTGAAGACGTGTGAGTGTGGGGTGGAGATGATGTTTGAATATTCAAAACTGAGAACGGATCAAACACAGGTAGTGCGGATGTGACCTGGGTGGCAACCTCTAGCTCTTCTCGAATTAGAACTCTCGTATCCATGGGTTGGGTCTGATCCTCCTCGATGAGGTCAACTATTTTCCTAGGCACCATAATTCTTTCTTTCTTGGCCTTAGGGGTAGCTACTGGTGGTTTAGTTGCCTTACTCTTATGGATTGAAGTCACTGTGGTTTTGGGGGGTGAATTGAACATGGTGGAAGGTAGGGCAGTGACGATAGGTGTAATCATGGATGGTGATGCAGAATTTGAAGACTGAAAATCTGAAAAAGAAGGAAACACAGGAGAAGCACATTTGAGGGTTTTTATTACCTGATTGAAGTCCTTCACCCTCATGTCCAGCTATTCTAGTAAATTTTTTAGCTGCAGTCGAGAAATCCTACTCGTTGTTTCCTCTAGTGTCTCCCCTAGTAGTGCTTTTGGCAGCATGCCCTCAAACGAATAGTGTTGTATTCCACTTTTTATCTCCATTCCAACTGTCGGCCATGAACATAATTCAGTGTGCAATGCATTTTCTTCAACCTAAAACTTTAACGATCTCATTTTGAACGTGGTTTCATCCATGCAACTAGATCTGATATATGTCTGCTTGTGGGTGACCCCAAACCATATCTGTCCAACAGGTTCCTCGGAACCCTTTTCTATCTTGCCACTACATCCACCATCTACCTGTACCAGAATGAGAAAGCCTCCTCATTTACCTTCTTGGTGCTGAGATCTCCCGATTTTCTCGAGGGTGTAAACTTCATCGCCATTGGCTAGTCGTTTGTGATTTCTGCGAGCTATCTTACCCCCGGGTAAGTCCATTTCCACATCGCAAATGCCATTATGAGGTAGCGTAAATGAATCCTATGGCTCTTTTGTATTTATCTTCGCAGGCCTCAAACAGTTCACTCAGTAGGAATGTACACCATTTCAGTTGGGTTCCCTAGAGGCAATGTTCCGCAACTAAAATGGTGTCGAGGGTGCATTCGCCTTTGGTGTAATTCCTCATCGTCTTACCCGCTACTAGGTAGTAGGAAATTTTGACTGCTAGATTTTTTATGAGGTACATCTTCGCCCCCTTCCCTCCTCTTCTGGTCTCATATTTATTATAGTAATTGTAGTCTCCCGCCTTCTTGGCTCTCTTGGACACGTTCTGGAATGTCGTTGAGACATCCTTCCCTTCTACTGATAATCTCGTAAGCCTATTGATATCCTCTGCATGTATTGGTATTTCTCGCCCTAGCCACAATGATCCATTCTGGAGTCTGCTCAGCAGGAATTTTGTACACTGCATTTCCGCTCCTCTTGTTCCAAACACTAGGAGGTTCCTGAGGTTTAGTATTGTCGATTTCTAAATACCTCTGAACTTCAAATTCATTCTTGTTGCTTCCCCTCCTTCTGTAGCATAATTCTCTATGTATACCTATCTCTTCATAGCCGGAAATTGATATGAATCCATGAAATCTGTATCAATCAGCGACGCATTGTCATACTTTCCCAGTAACAATTCCATCCTTTGAATTCTCTCAACGAGCTTAGGCTCGACGACTGCCAGTGTTACCTTTGTCATATCCGTCCTTCTTTTGTATACCTGGAGTGATGTTCCTGATCTCTTTCTATGAATTCCTGCTACTGGACTATCTCTTTGAACTTCCTCTGATGAAATTTCACTTGTTGCTACAACTGTTTCTTGTTCTAACTCAGAATTTTCCAGCATTCTCGTGCTTTCCTCTTTCATGCGGGTTAATTAATGTAACCGGAATGAATGAGGTTGATAAGACCCCATAAACAATTGATTTGTCTATCTCTCCCACGACTATAATCGTACGATCAGTTATCGAGGTGAGGTGTATTCTGACATTGATGATTGTGTCTTCGGGATTTGTGTAGACGTGATGGGTAATGATTATGGCTTAGTATGGAAAATTTACTACGGTATGGTTGTTACTAATTATGGAAGTTAATCTCAAATCTGGGTGATCCTATGGACTTACATTGGTATGATGGGTTATTATGACAGAATGATGTTTGACACGCTTGCCTTTCTGACATGGATGACGCATTAGATACTACCCCCCCCCCCCTCGACCACAATCAGTTGCGATGTGGTCTCCGCATCGCAACAGATGGTTTTACTCTCTGTGTTATTGTGATTTCTTTTTATCTAGATTCCTATTCTATTTCTCATCTCAGGTGCAAGAGAGTTATTGACTCAATCTATTTCTATTCTACCCCACTGACTCCTCTCGGTTGCGAGAGTTATTTAAAAGAAATAAATAATGAAACTTACTCACGATAAGGCTTCAGGCGTGCGCCATTCACCCATCCTTGTAATACTTGGCCATCTAGCTGTGCCAACCAAACTGCGCCTGAATATTTAATTTCAATGACATGGTATGCAAACGATCCTCATTCTATTGTAAAAGTGGTCTTCTTCTTGTCTTCTTCGGCTATTCTTACTTGATGATACCTTGAGAAACCATCTGTGAATGAATAGGTTTCATTTCCTGCCACATTGTCGAGAACCTCATCACTAAATGAAGTGGGAAATGGATCTTGTATGCATGCGTTGTTGAGGCTTTTGTAATCAACACGTACTCTAAACTCGGATTTTTCCTTTTTGCTTTGTATCACAATGGGACTGACCCACTCTGCTTCCTCTACTGGAAAAATCAGCCCCGCTTTCAGCATTTTATCTATTTCTGCTTTGACTTTCTCCTTTACCCTTGGATTTATATGGTAAGGTCTATGCTTCACTAGTCTTGTGTCGGGCTTCAAGACTATGCGCATTTCACCCATGTCCCCTTTTATCCCCTTTAGCTCCGCTACCATGGATGGGAATAAGTCTTCATATTCCTGTAAAAGGTCGAAGATCTCCTTGGTCATTTCTGTATCCCAGTAGTCGCCAATGGACGTTATTTTGGGTTTCTCCAAGGTTCCAATGTTCAGCTTCTTAGTCCTCAAGGGTAGTAGATGTAGTCCATCTATTGTTGGTTCTTCTTGTATATCCTGCTCCCCTTCTTTCTGTTGTTGGTTCTTCTTGTATATCCTGCTCTCCTTCTTTCTCTTCAAAGTATAAGTGTCGGAGATTCCCTAATCGTCGTCATCCATCTCACTATCTATTCATTTGCATGCTACTGATTGCTTGATAATCTGCTCCGAGAGTGGTTGCTCTTTGTCTTCTTGAATTTCTAGAAAAAATATTACTCTTTTGATGGCTTGTAGTGCTTGTGTAACCGGTTTTCTTTCTCCTTCAAAAGAAAAACATTGCGTAAAATTTTCTGCAACTACTTGCCAGGTGCCAAATCCTCTCTTCTTTTCTTCGATTAAGTACCAGGCCTATGGAATTGTGTCTTGTGAATGTATAAAATTCTGCATCCACAAATATTTTGGATACCTGCTTTCTTCCAGTTGTACTCACAATTTTCTAAATGCTTCGTGGGGTCAGAATCCCCTTGTTACTTCTCAATGAATTGTGGTCCTACATCTTCCTTGAATCTGGCTCTTAGAGCTATTGCAACATCTTCCCATCTCGGAAGTGAGTTACGATGGTTGATCCACCATCTTGCCGACGTGGATTGTAGTGCTACATCCATAAGAGGGACTTTATGTTCTATTGGTACATTTTCTTCTACTTTTGTAATAAATGTATTTACAGCATTCATATTTGATAGAGTCGGATATCCTCTTACCTCAGCTCCAATCCAGTTGACTCCTCTAATATTAGCACATCTTCTTGTATTAGTCTCGTATCCTCCTTGTTGCCAATCATCCCAAGATATTTCCGAGCCCAAGTCTGAACTCTGAACACTTCTCTAGCTTGCAGTCCCTCCCGCTATTGGATTGATATAGTCTTCTCTCTTCCCTGCCGTCATCTGGTAAAGGTGATCAAGAAGTTGAACATCCTCTCTATTGTCAATAGTTTATGTATATCGGGGTCCTTGATATGGGTCAAGTGGCTGAGTGACCCTGACTTCCCCATCTTCAAATATCATTAGTTCCATTTTCAAGTCGATTACTGCATAGTTCTCAAAGGCCCAATCTATCCCCAACAAATCAGGATAGAGTCCTTGTCCCCCATGATGTCTATCACCTCAAAATATGTGTATGTTTTCACTCTCGCAACATCAACCTCGACCTCTTCTAGCGTTCCTATGGGCACAATGCAGCATTGATTTTCCATGCGGAGATGTATCGGTGAGTATGTCAACTTTGGCCTCCCTAATGCTTCCCACGTCTTTCTTGGTAGAATATTGACATCTGATCCTAGGTCGAGCATGGTGTCTTTGATTTGAAATCCCATGACTTGAGCATTCACACGGAATTCCTTTCTTGTTCTTCTCTTATTTCTTTTTATCCTTCTTATGTATTTTTGGGTTGAATCTCTTGACTCTTCCGGTTCTGCGTTTTCCTGCACCACCAATTCTAAATTTTTCTTTATTTGTTCCAGCATTGGTGCATTGGTTACCATTTTCAAAAATAATCGGAACCATTCCTCAATCATTGTACTTGTATGGGCCTGCTTCTCTTTTTCTACGGTCGGCTGTGGAACCTCAATGCCTTTTCTCCCCCCTATTTGGGAAAATGTTTCCACTGCCTGCTTAAAATATTGCTTTTGTCTATCTGGTCTAAAAGTGGTTTTTGGAGATGTCGGCTTGATCAGCTTTATCAGGTCTATATTATATGTATCCTCCCCAGGTTACTATGACTACATTTTTCATGGCCTGAGTTTCTACTATTCTTGGTTCTGTGTTCACCAGATACGATCCTCTCTGTCTGGCTCTTTCCTCCCACCTCTTAATTAATTCTGGGCAATATTCATTTGTGTGTTTATTGACTCTGCACTGAGAGAACCATGGTCTTCTGGGTTGTGGACATTCCCTTACTACGTGTCCTTCTTGGTCACAGTTGTTTGGAACATTTGAGTACTTCTGCAAAATTGGGCATAGTCGTGGAGGATGACCAATGCCTTTTCATATTTTGCAGTAATCGGTTGCAGTCTGATTTTTTTGAGCACCCTGGAAAGTGGGGTTGCGGCTGGTATAATCTCTGAGTGTTTATCTGCGCAACTCCCCCAACTGGTGGAGTCCCTTGTGTCCCTATTTTTGAAGCTCCTGCATTCTGCCCCCGCAACATCAGGCATTCTATGGCCACGTGTCCCTCCATCAGACAATGGGTACACCATACATTGGTTCATGCAGGTCGTATCAGCTGAATTTCCTTCAACTTCTTCGTTAAACTGGTTCTCTGAAGGTGTAGCCCCAATATGGAAGGGTCTTGAACTGCTTCTCATTCTCTTAACTCTTACGGATACCCCGTCATAGCCTCTATCTTCATAGCTTGCTCCAGGGCATCTTGTAAGGTATCAATATTCTGGTGTGTCAGTGTAGTTCTCGTCAACGAAATAAGTGCTTTAATAAACCAATCTCGTTGATGATTCGTATCAATCAGGTAACTCAGTTTCCCAATCGCATCCTTGAACCTCTTCATCAAGTCCCATGTCGATTCACCTTCTCGTTTTTTAATCTCCCACAGCTCAGATAACCCTTGTTGATCTGTCTGAGGTAACTTAAATCTTTGAAAATTTATTTCTTTACATCATCTATCGTTGGGTTTGGATGAGCTTCGGACCATTTAATGAACCAGCGAAGGGCTCTCTCTCTTAGAGTAGTCTGGAACTCGATCAACTTAACCGCCTCTGGTGTCTGCCGAGCCCTCGATATTGCTTCGCAGAGATACCAGTGTTGCTCCACATCACTGTTGCCCCTCCCAGAGAATTTTGAGTATCGGGTAAACGATCCCGCCATATTTCTTTATATGGGTGGTACTCAAATAAAACCTCTACTTCATGGCTTTGAAATTGTATTACTAGCACTATAGCTAGTAGATATCTATACTGTAGACTTAACACTATTCAACTTGCTAAACTCTCGTAACTTAACAAAAAAATTATCTAGTGGCTAATAGAGTACCAAGGGAAGGTTGGGACTAGAGCTACTTGGAATTTTGGGAATAGAGTTACCTTGAATTATGGGTGTCGGCCTCTCTCGAACTAGTTGCTACATCGCAACATGAAACTCCACATCGGGTATCTCCTTGGGGCGCGCGTCCTCCACATTGGACTTTTCTCCCTTTTCTCTTTGGGTTGGGCTCCTATACACTTGCCTAACTTCTTTGATGGTCCCTCCTATTCCTTGGGATCCCGTATGACCTTCCATTTCCTTTTTCATCTACAGTGCCTTCTTCTTGTCCTGTCAAATACTTTCTTGCTTCTCAAACTCCTTCATCACTCTTTCCCGCCACTTCTCAACAATTTGCGCCCTCTGATGTGCTCGTCACTCTCTCAATATACTAGATGTTCTGACATCCATATCCCTATTCCCCCATCTAACTTACTTGTAGCATCTTTCCCTCAGCTCCTTCCCCCAGTACTAGAGGTTTAAGTCTCCATCTCAGACTTTTGAAATTCTATCAAACCCTTGTCCACCATTAAAGCTTTGATGCACAATGAGATTTCATTCAATAGTTCTCCCCGCAATCTGGATATGAATATGTCTTCTGGTTTTGAAAAGGATTGGTAACACTCGGCTGCGAATTCCACAATGTATCCTTCCAAGGTAGATTGTACCTAGAAATCTACAGCTCAGGTCAAATTGGTGTCTAACCGATGGAGTGCTACTAGGTCTGCGTGCGTCCACTTGCAACAGACCCTACGCGACCCTCCTAGAAGTGTCTTGACATTTAATCTCCGCAACCAATTATAAATTTCTTCCATAAACTTCCCCCGAGAAAATTTCGTACAGGTCACTTGCAAATTTAGAAAATAGGACCCGATCATTGACATTTTTCTCCCTCTGTTGTCGCAACTTTTCTTGTTGCAATATGAACTGGTTTAAGTGGTTATCCCACCAGCTTCATAGTTCTCTCTCGTAGGTCCATGATACCATGATCTAACTCCTAAATGAATTTTCGGGTCCCGGCAACGGAACCATTTGTTGGCAAAAAAGGAGGTCTCTAAGCAAGACCCAGATTCAGGATAGAGGCCAACAAGGTTTCCGCAGTAGTCTAGCACAACGCCAGCATTTTCACCCTAATCCAGGGAGCATAGCGTCTCACCTGAGGCGTGTCGTGACCTTAGTAAGGTTAGGAGACAGATAAAGCACCAAACGGTTACAACCATGAAGAGAAACTAAAGGAACTTGAAATAGCAAACAAATCTCGCTACTATTTTAAACTATTACTCATTAAGCACATTCAGGATGCTGAATTAAAATTTAAAACAAGGCACACATTCACAAGAAGCTATTGAGTAACATTCAACTTAGAACATCAAACACAGCAAGAACCATATTTCATTATCAATATCAAACGGAATACATCACTCCGTAGAGTCTATTACAAAGTAGGTCAGTACAGCAGAGATCTCACAGGCCTCTCCTACGGCTCTCTCACTCGGCCCTCTGCTGGACTAACTCTCTCGTCTACACTAGTTGATTGCCTATTTATTCTTCCGCCAACGTGATTGTCAGTCTTTCCTCTTTTCCTTCTCTATTGTTTGCCGCTTCTTCTTGATTACTGCGAGTTCCGCTGATGTTATTTTTCTCCCATACCTGTCATCTGCGGTGTTCTCTCCAACTGTCGCGCCACCTATCTTCCGGCTATCTGCAATCGTGACAGCTCCCTGTCTATAGTGATTGCGCTTTGCCACCTGCTCATCGCAACTCAAAATTGTTCCTTTTCAAAACAAAGGCCCCAGCAATTATATATATATATATATATATATATATATATATATATATATATTATGTATACCTATTAATAAAACTCAGCGTTCCTTTTTCGAAATATTATAGTATATATATATATATATATATATATATATATATATATATATATATAGCTCGGGTTTCTTGTATTTGGATATCGGAGATCGATTAAAAAAGGTGTTGAAGATCCAGTTCACAAATCTTGAACTTAAAAAGGATAAGATCAGACCATTCGTTATAAGTGACACTTCAAAAGTTTTTGGAGCAGCATGAAATCAAGGCAACATGAGATCAAGGCAGCGTGAAATCGAGGCAGCATGAACCTATAATTTTTTGAGAACCATTTTGAATTTTTTTGAGCAACATTTTCTGGTTTCATCACGGGTCAGTGAAACCCTCACTCTATGTAAACTTGTATGCAAACCTAGGACAAAATTTTCATACTCTCCTTTGACTGCATGAAATTTGAGCATAGTTGATTGTGCATGGGAAACCTATGGTGTAGTTTTGATCTTTGTGAGCTTCAATAACGAAGTCTGAAGAAATATGAAGATTATTTTAAAAGCTACTGTGGGAAACCTGGTGCATCTCTATTGAGGACTTAACATTTTCGGAGGTGTTGATTGTCGCTACCTAGTAAATTAAAGAAAGATATTGTGGTGATACTTTTAGACCCATTAAATATTGCATCTTGAATTTGAAGGAGTGTTTGTTTGGAAGTCTGTTTTAAAGAAATTTGTTGACCTATTCACTGTGATATTGCGGACCTGTTGTGGATTTTTTGCACAGTATTTCTCTTCTACGGATTTGTTGAGAGCCTTACATTACAATAACCTTCTGTAGAGAGTTTGACATAGAAAATTACAGTGACATGTTGCATATCTATTGAATTTTTTATTGTAGTAACTTATCTGTGGATCTACGACCCGTTGAAGATCTACCTGGTACCATATGTTGAAAGTCTAGTCTTGAACCTATGATATGTTGAAGCCCTAGCTACAGGCTTATTTGAAGACCCTCTTGGACTTGTACTAAAATAAGGTTTGTACAAAAAATAATAAGGAACATAATTCAGTATATAATGTTGAGATTCAATAAGATGATGAGCTTAGTGAAAAGAGTCACCTTCACTAAGTGGGCCCGCAGGCTATTTTTGGCGCAAAGTCTATTTTTAGACATGTCGATCATATTCTATGAGTTGTAGGATGCTATTTGTGGATGGTTGTTCAAGTTGGAAAAATAGATGGACTTCTATTTTTAGACATATTGGGCGGAATCTATTTTTAGATTGCCAGTCTAAAAATATATATGTCAAATATTATTAGCAGACTCTAAACATGATCTTATTCTCTTGGAGCACTTCAGTTAAGTGCATAGATGTGGCACAGCAGCTGACAAAAGGAATTACGCTATTCTTGAGGGGTTACTGGAGCTAATGCATGAGGACTTCAGTTAGAACTCATGTGACAAAGTTTGGTGGAGTTGATTGAGGAAGTTAATGGAGTTGTGTTCAGTTTAACTGAGTTAAACATAGTTGAACTAGTTGTATCTAGTCTAATGGATTGATACACTAAGGTAAAGTGAGTGTAGATGATAATAGTGTTCACTAAATAATAACTCATTAATCAGGCGAAGAATACATCGGTTAACTCGGTCATGGACGGTTTCGGTGGAGACGGTGGAGAGATAGGTGAAAGGGCAAGATGACTATCAGTGGTGACTATAGTGATGCATTGATTGCATCCAACAATCAGTAGAGATGCCAATGAGGATTGTGCAGTGAAAGCCAGGTGGATTCGAGTTCATTTAGAGCCATTATTCAGTAGGGATTGCGCAGTAGAGGCAGATTAGCAGGTGGCAGAGATCGGTGCTTGGATTTGCTAGATCGGATTTGATTAGTGTGTAGCAATTGTATTGTAATGAGAGCTTGATATGATCATCTTTGTATGAGGATTGTTACATGATATCTATGAAATATATTATATATAGATAGTTCAGGTTTTTAGCTTCAGGCTTTCCCATCAAAACACTGTGTTAATGTGTGTGAATTTTTATGGTTTCATGTGTGCTTTGCAATTGATTTAATTTCTGCATGTGATGATTAATGGTGGAATAGATTCTGTATTGTGCATGAAGTTAAAATAGTGTGTGATCAAGAGAATATTGGATATATAACACATTAGTTATATAATTTCTACATGGTATCAGAGAGATATTGATCAGAGCAATTACAATTATTGAAGCGGTTGAGTTTTGTGCTGGTGGAATTCGAATTTGCTGCAGTGTTTTATTGGTGTCGAAGTTGAGAATTCATTGAAATGTCTTCCAACGAATTGCGATTGGAGTATGCCCTTTATGGCAGCTCAAATTATATTGCATGGAAGGATAGGATGGAGGTGGTGTTGGATGATAATGGGTTGAAGGAGTTCGTATATGAAGAAATTCCAAAACCTGCTTCTAGCAATGCAACCGCACTTGACGCATGGCAAAAGAAGACAAAAAAATGTCGAAGGAGTTTGTTGGAAGGAGTGAAGGATCACATAATGTCCAGCCTGCATGGTAAGGCTTCTCCATTCTTGATGTGGAAAGCCTTGGAACTTGCTCTTAACGAAGCGACCCGAGGAGATTGGCGCTTAGAAACAAACTCGGAAAAAATAAGAGCAGGAAAAATGATGTACGAAGTACCTCACGAAGTTTGTCCAGTGCAGGGATGAGCTGGGAAGTGTGGGGGTTACTGTAGATGAAGAGGACTTGGTGAGCTTGGCTCTCCTTGGGCTTCCGAAGAGTTGGCATAGCTACGAGGACTCTTTCAATGGTCGGGAGAAACTTTCTGGATGGGAGCGACTTTGGTCGAATCTTGTGCAGGAGGAGATAAGTCGGGGTACTAGGGATGGATCTTCATCGAAGAATGAAGATGAATAAAATTGTGCTTTGGCTGCCAAAGCAAGGAAAGGGAAGGGAAAGAAAAATCCTTCTCAATTCAGTGCGAAAGGCAAGAAGCAGGACTTGTCCAAGGTGAAGTGCTTTCACTGTCACCAACACGGATATTACGCCACTAATTGTCCACAGAAGAAGAAAAATAAGCAGGCTGCTGGATCTGCAGCTGGAGAGGCCTTATCCTCGCATTTTGAGCTGGATTTTTTGCTGATCGCATGCTTGGTTTCAAGTGTGATGGGATCCGTGTGGTTTCTTGATAGTGTTGTGTCTTTCCATATGACCGGAGAAAAATATTTGTTCAGTGATCTGGATGAGAAGGATCTTGGAGTGCACATCGAGATGGGCGATGATGGTAGATACAGTGCAACTGGTATCGAGACCATTTCCTTTGAGAGGAAGTATGGTAAACCTTTCATAGTAAAGGATTTCATGCATGTTCCAGGATTGAAGAAGAATCTGATCTCTGTGGCGATGTTGGAAGACAAGGGATATGATGTTATCTTTAGCGAGGGAAAGGCTTTCCTGCGCAGCAAGGCAACTGGTGAAACCCGGAGGATAGGGGTTCGAGTTAAGAACCTTTATCAATTGCAGGTAGATGGCTGTACAGCAATGGCAAGCAAAGCAGAAGGAGTGGTGAGCCAGGATGAGGGTGAATTGTGGCACAGGAGATTGGGCCATCTTCACCATGGCGCTTTGAAAATTTTACAGCAGATTTCTACCGGGCTTCCCAAGGGTACACTTACGCAGTCAAATCAGTGTAAGGGATGTACTTTGGGAAAATTTGTGAAAGCCACCTTTCATGAGAAGGATAATCACGCCACGACGATCCTTGAGAGAATTCACACAGACGTGTGTGGACCTTTCTAAGTAGCTTCGACAGCAAATCACAGGTATTATGTGATATTTGTTGATGACTTTTCTCGTAAGTGTTGGATCTTCTTCATGTAGAAGAAGAGCGAGACATACTCAAAGTTCTATGAGTTCAAGGCGCTGGTTGAGAAAGAGTCAGTGAAGCAAGTGAAGGCTGTTAGGAGCGATAATGGTGGTGAATTCATCTCTAGAAAATTCAAAGACTTTTGCAGCGCAGAAGGAATTCGAAGAGAGCTCATAGCGCCTCATAACCCACAGCAGAATGGGGTCGCGGAGAGAAAGAACAGAACGATCGTGGGTGCTGCACGGGCGATGTTGCATGATCAGGACCTTCCCATACACTTGTGGGTTGAAGCATGCAACACTGCAGTTTATGTGCAAACCCGTTGTCCTCATAGAGTACTTGGCATGAGTACACCCGAAGAGGCATTTTCTGGTAAGAAGCCTGATATTTCTCATTTGAAGATTTTTGTCTCACATGTTTACATTCATGTGACGAAGGATGCCAAAAAGAAGCTGGAGCCGACCGCAGAGGTTGGGATATTTGTGGGGTACACAGAAACACCCCACAATTGTCGTGTGTATTTTCCAGACAGTCGGAAGACTGTTGTGCGACAGGATATAAAATTTCATGAGGAGAAAGCCATGAAGTTGTCGCTTGAGAGGGAGCTACACTTTCATCCAGAGGAGGAGCTACTAGTTCCTAAAGATGAGCCTCAAGATGTGGATCAGCCACAAGAGGAGGTTCATGGAGTGGAAGAAACCACTCATGCAACGCCAAACATCAGAGAGAGGAATCGCACTATAGAAGCTGAGCGACTGAATCTTGATGCAATGCAGAATGTAGGAGCACCTACATCACAGCGCAGACAGAGACAGTCACCTGACCGATTTACTGGATGCATGGCTCTGATGAGCAAGTGTATCGTGACAGAACCATATTCTTTCGAGGAAGATGTGGAGGACCCTGCATGGGTAGATGCCATGGTGGAAGAGTATGATTCGATTGTCAGAAACAGTGCATGGGAGATTGTTCCAAGGTCAAAAGGGAAATCAGTGGTAGGTTCGAGGTGGATCTACAAAGTGAAGCAAGTTGCTGACGGGAGCGTCAAGAAGTACAAGGCAAGATTTTTTGCCCAGGGCTTCTCACAGATCGAGGGGATAAACTATGAAGAAACCTTTGCACCTGTCGCAAGGTATTCTTCCATACGGACCATCCTTGCTCTCTCAGCGCAGATGGGTTGGCACATTCATCAGATGGATGTGGCTTGCGTTCTCAACGGAGTCGTTGAGGGAGAGGGTGTACATAGCGCATCGCAGGATTCGAAATCTTTAGCAGCGAGTTGCATGTGTGCAGGCTCAAAAGAGTGTTGTATGGGCTGAAACAAGCACCTCGTGTTTGGTACACACGGATAGACAGTTATTTCACCGGATTTGGTTTCGCCAAGAGTGAGGCGGATCCGAACCTATACCAGATTTTGGTAGAGGGTAAGTTGCTGATCATTGTACTTTATGTAGATGATTTGATACTAACAGGTGATGAACTGTTGATACACTCATGCAAGGCAGATCTTGCAAAGGAGTTTGAGATGGACTTGGGCCTCCTTCATTATTTCTTGGGATTGGAAATTTGGCAGCGGAAGGGTGGACTATTTGTGCTCAAGGAAAGTATACCCGGGAGATACTAGAGAAGTTCAACATGCAAGGCTGCAAGCCTATCGACACTCCTCTTCCTGGTGGTTGGAGGAAATAGGATGTTACATCAGTAGAGGTAGTGGATGCCACTGTTTATCGATAGTTGGTTGGTTCGCTCATGTATCTAGTCAATACACGACCAGACATATGCTACACTGTTAACCAGCTTTCACAAGCTATGGTTAAGCCTACCAAGCTCTTTTGGAAGGCAGGCAAGCATGTCCTGAGGTATCTCAGGGGCACATCGGGATATGGACTGTGGTACAGACAGTCGGATGAGTTGAAGCTGCGTGGCTTCACGGATGCAAATTGGGCAGAGAGCCCAACGGAGTGAAAGAGCACATCTGGAGATATTTTCAGTATCGAGTCTACAGCAGTTTCTTGGTACAGCAGGAAATAGAGATCCGTGGCACTCAGTTCAGCGAAGGCCGAGTACATGGCAGCAAGTTTGGCTGCATGTGAGGCTATATGAATGAGTAAGATCCTAGTCGGGTTGTTCGGTTCACACTTAGATCCTACTGTGATATATTGTGATAATCAGAGTTGCATTAAACTCTCGATTAATCCAGTATTTCATGATAGATCTAAACATATTGACATCCGGTACCATCATATCAGACATTGTGTGCAGCGGAAGATCATGTTACTATCTTACATTCCTACGGAGGATCAAGATGCAAATATTTTGACGAAGGCGCTCACCAAGAGAAAATTCAAATACCATAGAGACAGGATCGGGGTGGCAGATAATCCCTATCTTGTTGAGAGGGAGTGTTGAGATTCAACAAGATGATGAGCTTAGTGAAAAGTTTCGCCTTCACTAAGTGGGCCCGCAGGCTATTTTTGGCGCAACGTCTTTTTTTAGACTATGTATATTTTTAGACATGTCGATCATATTCTATGAGTTGCAGGATGCTATTTGTGGATGGTTGGTCAAGTTGGAAAAATAGATGGACTTATATTTTTAGACATATTGGACGGAATCTATTTTTAGATTGCCAGTCTAAAAATAGATATGTCAAATATTATTAGCTCTTTTAATATTTGGACTCTAAACATTATCTTATTCTCTTGGAGCACTTCAGTTAAGTGCACAGATGTGGCACAGCAGCTGACAGAAGGAATTATGCTATTCCTGAGGGTTTACTGGAGCTAGTGCATGAGGACTTCAGTTAGAACTCATGTGACAGAGTTTGGTGGAGTTGTAGAAGTAGTTGGTGGAGTTGTGTTCAGTTTAACTCAGTTAAACACAATTGAGCTAGTTGTATCTAGTCTAACTGATTGATACACTAGTGAGAGTGGTGTGAATTAATTAATAATTAATTCACTAAATAATAACTCGTTAATCAACTGAATAAAACATCAGTTAACTACAGTGCATGGACAGTTTCAGTGGAGACCAGTGGAGAGATAGGTGAAAGGACAAGATAGACTATCAGTTGTGACTATAGTGATGCATTGATTGCATCCAACACTTAGTGGAGATGCCAATGAGGATTGCGCAATGCAAGCCAAGTGGTTTCAAGTTCATTCAGAGCCATTCTTCAGCAGGGATTGCGCAGTAGATTTAGGCTAGCAGGTGGCAGAGATCGGTGCATGGATTTGCAAGATCGGGCCTAATTAGTGTGTAGCGATTGTATTGTACTAAGAGCTTGATATGATCAGCTTTCTATGAGGATTGTTACATGATCTCTATGACATATATTATATACAGATAGTTGGGGTTTTTAGCTTCAGGCTTTCCCGTTAAAACACTGTGTTCATATGTGTGAATTTTTATGGTTTCATGTGTGCATTGCAATTGATTTAATTTCCGCATGTGATGATCAATAGTGGAATAGATTATGTATTGTGCATGAAGTTAAAATAGTGTGTGATCAGGAGAATCTTGGATATATAACACATAAGTTATATAATTTCTACATATAATTATAGACTTAGACCAAGCAACAAAAGTTTTACTAACCAACCTTGAAATCCTTGAAGACCTTGTGAAGACCATTTTGCATATCAGTTTTGAGAGTATCTTGCTGAAGACATGATTCATTGTTGAAGGTCCTCATAGAGTGACATTCGAGAAATTATTTGGGTGACGTGAAGAGAAGTGGTGACACCTTCGTGAGAAGACAAAATTGTCATTGATGAGCTGACTACCTTTGAGATCGTTTGATGGCAGTGTTGAAAGTGAAGATATTGTCAAGGCTCGTTGTAGAATATATTGGGAGTCGTGAAGAATCGTTGATCTTATCTTAAAGAATCGAAGCAAAAGGTTGGAGCCCTAGAGGATAGAAGTCCTCAAGATACCAGGTTGGAGCCTGTGCCAGAGATAGGGTTGGAGCCCTAGGGGTTGGTGCCTCAAAGTGACAAGGTTGGAGCCTTGGGAAGATAGGGTTGGAGCCCTAGAGGTTGTAGCCTCGTGAAGTCCAAGTTGGTGCTTGGAAAAGTACAAGTTGGAGCCTGGTGGATTGAAATTGGTGTCCTTATCTAGGGTTGGATCCTGGTCGATTGAAATTGGTGTCCTCATCTAGGGTTGGAGCCCTACACCATATTGTACCTGATTTATTGTAAAGAATAGATTAGTAAAAGTATTTATTCTTATTGTTCATTTTGTGTTCTAATTATAAGTGATCTAACCAGTAAAAATAAAAATTGAAAAGAAATATTGATTCACCCCCCTCTCAATATTTCCAACGACAACAAGTCTACTTTGCACAACAAAATATAAACAACAGTAAATCTACTAGTGCACAAAATATGCACAACTTTTTACACAAATTATGTATAATACATTAGAGGAAATTTCAGCATAAAAGTGCCCATGAAATTTTCATGTAATTTCCATGTCATAATATGTAAACCAATCAAAATGCATTAAATTTAAAAATAGGTACATGTAAATATATTGGAGGGAAAAGAAGAAAAACTACTTTTTTAATTGTATTTTTGGCTTATCTCCTTATAGGTTTACTCAATTTTCAAGTTTATATACTCATTATATGAGGAATTAAATTCCACGTCCAATGAGTACCCATTATGCATACTTTTAAAAAGAACCACCTTGATAAAAATTGCAAATACATTAAAAAGTGTGTTTTAACACGTTTTCTAATGCATCTACAATGTTTATCAATGTGGGTCCTCTCAAAAGTACGCATAATGAGTACCCGTTGGATGTGGAATTTAATTCCGCATCTAATGAGTGTCTAAACTTGAAATTTGAGTAAACCTATAAGGAGATAAGCCGAAAATATAAAATAAATTAAATTAAATTAAATTAAAAAAATTAAAAAAAAAATATTTCCCTCCAAAATACATAACTCTTATTTTATTATTTTAACTATTATTTTATTAATTTTCCTTAGGAGGCCACTTTTAAGCTGAATTTTCCTCTAATGAACCCAACCTTTTTATATTAATCCAACTGACATAATACAACAGTCTAGGGCTCCCATACCAAGGATAATGACCCTCGAATATCCACAAGTACAAGAATACAAATTACAAGATAATATGGTGATCTAGCTGATGTAGTGCATAATCACAGCTTCTTTGTCATATCTTGTACACCTAGGGGTCCTTTGCTTCCATTCTGCAACACCTACCTCTATCAATGCACCAACTCCTTTAGGCCACTGAACTCAACTCACCAATATGTTCTCTTATTGATCATTTGTCCATCAACACCTCGAGACTCTTGTCGAGTTGTTCACAACTCTCTTTGTGAACAACTCACAACTGACCATTGTTTCTCCTCGGCTACTTAGGGACTTCTTCCCACTATAGTATTTTTGTGTTGCTCCAATGAATACTAACGTAGGGCAGGAGGGTTTCCACCTATCACCATTATTAAATGTCGCTTCTCCAATGATGAACATGGGATCCAATATTCTGCTCCTCTGGTTGGGCAAACCATGAGCTCCAATCTGCCTCTTCTGGTAGCCTCCTTAGTTCATAAGGAGCTACTTAAGCTACCAAAAATTCACCCAACTCAGTTGTCCAAAGTCCTTCTTGTCCACTGCTCTAAGGCTATGCTTGGGCACCTACTTGTTTCCCTCCACCAACCATAAGATTCCCAATACAACTGTCCACACTAGGACACCATCCACCTGCATCAAAATAACTATAACTTCACCAATGCATACCTTATTTTGGCTCTTGTTCAACCATTGTAAGTGTTGGTCCTTGTTATGGTTGATAACATGTTGCTCCAACACCTAATTCTTCCATCAAAACCTCTCTTACAACTGCGGTCACCCTCCTTGCTTATGTTGTCAAGTATTGCTTGTCTAGGGGGAAACGAGACCTAGGTTAGGCCTTCCAGCCTTCTCTAAACTGCCCAGCTCTCCTCCCAATATTTTTTTGGCATGCAGCACCCTACAACAGCCCTAAACAACCTTCAACCAATGCTTTTGGCCTCCTTAAATAGGACGGATACTTTGATGTAAAAAACAAAGCCTCTACACACAAGAAATGACTACAAACCATACCCAAAAAACCCTCAAGAGTTGTGGCCTACATCTGTAACTCGAACCTGCATAAGAGACAAATACAACCCAAAACAATCCTCTTTTTCTCCATGCCTTGTCCTCAAGTGACTACGACTACCTTGAAGATGAATTAGTGATACTTTGATGCTCTTGGATGATCAAAATGACCTCCAACTATTCTTAATTTATATCAAATCATTTGGTGTCAAAAAACATAACTTTTGGCACTCTAACACACCAAGTTGACCTGATTTAGGTGCCACATTAACCCATAGCTATAATAAAAATTTATATCTCATAATAGATAAATCAGATTTGAGTTATTTTCATTGCTCTCGGTTGGTCTCAGGATCCTCTATCACCTCAAATCATCACATGTCCAAAACTCCTCATGGATTCACGCCCACTAGGTTGGGTACAAAGCCCACATCTTGGGTTCCAAGCCCACAAAGTGCTTTTGTGGCACTCCAACCTCCAAACCCAGAACCCTAGGGCTTGAAGTACCTCCCAAGCTACCAAAAATCAACACGAAAATAGAACTAGCCTCTAGCAACTAAAATGTGATCTCCTCTAACAACTCACACTGGGAATTCTGACTACTCACAACTCCTCTACAGATGAATTTGACCTCCACTTTTGTCTCCTAAACACTAGAAAACACTATGGAATTATCCTCCAAACTCCTGCTCTCAAATCTATGATGAAACCCCTACCTTTGATGCTTCCCTAGCTTCAACTGCACCCTTGTTGAATACCTGCAATTGGGTAGTCAAATTGCTCACAAAATACTCAATGCCTTCTCCAAACGCTTCGAATTGCGCTTATAATCTCTCGTAGGAGTCTCAACAACCACAATCCATCTCAATCGATGGCTAAGATTATCTTGACTTCATCAATCGAAATCTCAAGAGAAAAAGCGAACTTCCTGAATTAATTCACTTTAAGTAACCACTTTTCCTAAGTCAGACTTAGAAAATATTTTAATTATGTCTAATTAATTTAATTAAGGTGTCTTCAAGTCTTTTCTCGCAAAACCTTTTCTAGGTTTTGGAGATATCGTGTTCCTTAGCCTCTTAGACATCATAGAGACTAGAACACTTGTCCGTTGCTACCCCAAAAACTAACAGTTGGCTTGTTCTTCAAGGCATGCAACTTCCCTCCCCTCATACAATGGATCTATTTCTCCCACTCCTTCAATTAGCCACCAATCACATTACGCATTTAAGTTTTTTCATTGAAAGTTGAGTTCCATCCAATGGTGAATCTCACGCTGGCATTACAATCACAATTTATTATTATAAAAAAAATAGGGGTAGAACAAGGGATGTTACAATAGAAACCAAGATAGATTTTCCTAGGGAAGGGGCAAGTATGCATTTGAGAGCTTGGAGAGATTTAGGATTTAGGATTATAAGACGATGTTTATACCCATGGTTACCAACTTGAGGAAGCTTAATGCTTCTAAGAGTGAGTTGGTGGATCCCACACTATAAAATTAGTTGATCAAGTCATTGATGTATTTGGTTAATAATAAACCGAATATATGCTTTACAGTGAAAACACTCAACCAATTTATGGTGGAGCCAAGGGTTCATTAGGTGGAAATGAAGCATGTGTTAAGGTATATTTGTGGTACAGTTGAATTTGTACTACGATATGTCAAAGTTGGAGTGCAGTTGCAGAGATATACATATTTAAATTGGGTTGGGAGTGCAATGGACAGGAAGAGTACATCTGGATGTTGTTTTAGCTTGGGGTCGGCAACGATCTTGTGGTTTAGTAAGAAGAAACACTCAGTGGCACTTAGCTCAGCAGAGGTCGATTACATGATAGCTAGTTTGGAAATTTGTGAGGCCATATGGATTTGCAAGATGTTCTCAAGGTTGTTTGGTCTTGAGAAGGGGCCTAATATGATTCATTGTGATAATCAAAGTTGCATCAAACTTTCAGAGAACCCAATGTTTCATGACAGGTCCAAGCCCATAGAGATCAGACACTACTTCATCAAAGACATGGTTAGAGAGGTGTTGTGAGATTGTAATACATTTCCTCAAGGTAGCAGCTAGCAGATATTCTCACCAAGCCTCTAGTGAAGGGGAAGTTTGTGTTCTTCAAGGACGAGCTCGAGGTGGTGGAGAATTCCTTCCTTGCTAGGAGGGAGTGTTGATTTTGTAGCTTCAAAAGGTCTTCTGCATAAGCTTGTGTATTTCATGCAAGAGAAGAAGTCCTCTTTAGGTGCTTGTTAGAGAGGAGCAACTAATATGATTTCCTTCCTAAGTTTTAACTAAGGAAAAAGTACATTGATTATTTATTTAATTAATGTTGACTTTGGACTATTGTTTTGCTAATGATAAATAATTAATTTTTTAAGTGACTTAGATCTAATCTCCACCATCGATCAAAGAAAGCGAGAATTTAATCCTAGCCCTCAATCACTTTGGATATTATAAATTTGACCCATGGAGAAATTATAATGTGAACCTATGGGAGAGGATAAAGACACATTACAGTGTTATCGTTGAGAGAGCTATTTTTTCAAGGAGTGAGAGAGTCTAAGGCTTAAGAGAATAGAAAATAATTGTAGCAGGGGAATTTCAGGATAAAATTTCAAAAAGGTGGAGTCTAGGAGAGAGAGGCTTAATTACTCAAGAGGAGGTCGAGTTCTGGAGGGAGGATGAATTATCCAGGGCTGATTTTTATCCAATGTGTAGGGGTTGTATCAAGGGAGAAAGAGGGGTTGAGTTAGCTGGTAGAGGAGGTTGATTTTCGAGAGTTGAGTTCCAAGATGTTTGAATTCCTTGCAGCAAATTTTCCCAGAGGGGCCAATTTCTAGGTGGTTGTAGTTGCAAATTTTAAGTGCATTATCTATGGGTCTAGGCTCTAATTTTCTTGAGAAATATAAAGTGGAGGAAGATTGTTTTGGGAATAACGTTTTGTTGCAGTATGCTCATTTTCCCTATTTTATTTCTGTTGCAAATTTAATTTCTGAACCCCAAAATATCAGTGATTTTTTTTTCTTTTTCTATATCTAGAGGAATCAACAACTAGGTTGGGTTTGTACTCGCGTGACATGGGGTAAATTTCGACCGCCACTACTATACCTCTAGGTGAACCGATGCACATCCCAACACATGGCCCACATGGCTAGACTTAGGGTTTTGGACCTCAAACCACATACTTCACAAAGGCTTCATATCACGGCGATCCCCAATCAAGTTGCACCCTAGGGACTAAAATGCCAGTGACTTTATTTTCTAGCAGTTTTCAAATTTTATTAAGTAAATAATTTATAGGTATAAAATGATTTGTTGAGGTATAAATCAATATGATCTGATATTAGAAAATTAATAGGTCAATTCAGACCATCTCAATCCAAAAGTTTCACTCATGTCTTTCAATCAAATAAGTACCTATTGTATATGAAAAGAAGTTTAAACAAACATTGACCCTTCTTCCCAATAACTTAAAATTAGGACCAATGGCTCTGCTAAGGTTTAAGGAACAAAACCTTTTGTCAACTCATGTCAACAAAGTACCAAAAATAATTCGAGAAAATTTAAGGATGCATAGCCTTATGCAATCTTTCATTGATCAAGCAGTTCATCGGTGGGAAACTCATGCTCCACAATCATAAACATGGACAGTTTCCACCACAAATTTTGTGGAGCAATTGAAAGGTAAAAAAATTTTTGCAACAGCTAGCATTCTCACCTTTAAGCCATACTTTGGCCCTATAGCCCACATACACAATGTGAGAATGAATAGGAAAATAATCAACTATAAAGATGAAAGAGTGTGGTCCCACATGTTTCCAAGTACATTGGATGACATACCTCACAAATGGTATAAGATAGAGGAAGCACATGATAAAAAAATTTCATCAAATGATCTTATGGAACATTGTATTAGAGACTTTGAGTTCAAACCAAAGGAGGCACAACTAATTGAAGCGGTTATAAGAATTCCTCGAGAAAACAAATTTCAAAGAAATTCTATATAGAGGGAAAAGAAAAAGACGGTATGGGGTCTATTAGTTTTTTGTAGCATCAAACATGTGTTCTAGTCTTTATGGTGTCTATGAGGCTAAGGCACACATTTTCTCTAATACCCAGAAAAGGTTTCGCGAGAAAACACCTCATTTAGATTAACTGACGAATTATTAAAATTTTCTTTTTCTTGAGTCTACCTTAGAAAAATTGGTTAATTAAATCAAATTAATTGAGGAAAATCGATTTTTCTCTAAAGACTTCCAGAAAAGTCACTTAATGGAGTCAAGTTGATCTTAGCCATCGATTGTGATTAGATCATGGTCGTTGATTGCTCAACGGGAGATTATAAGAGCGAATTGATGGGGTTGAAGAGGCACACTTGAGTAGTTTGACTTACCTAGTTGCAGAGTTAGCAAGGGCATAGTTGAAGCATAGGGAGACACTGGAAACAAGGGTTTCAACAGATATTTGGGAGGAGAATTTCCAGAGAGGATTTCCACATTTTCTAGTGTTCTAGTAACAGGAAAGGAGGTCGATTTTACTTACAAAGGAGGTTGAAATTAGCAAGGTGAGTGACCAGTTAGACAGTGCCAGTGGCATAGAAGCTCGTTTCAGTGAGCTAGTGCCGGATCCATCACCCGGAGGCAGAGTGAGTGGGGCAAGAGTAGCGTAGTAGGCAATTTGACTTGCAGGGAATGGTTTCTAGACGTTGTACGAATTTTCCCGGGGGAGCAGTGTGTGTTTCTAGAAGGCAGCGTGAATAGCCTAGAAGAGTGAAAATTGTTGGGAAGAGGCCATATCGATTTTCATTGGGGACTTTGTGTTTCCAGATTATTTTGCTAGTGTAGATTATTATTTGTTGAAGTTTTTCCATTAATAGACAAGCAGATTATTGCACTCTTAAATCGCTGAAGAATTAATGTAAACCCTCATTTTTTGCATTGGTTTTCCCCACATTAGGGTTTTTCAAGAGACTATAATTGAAAAGTATTGGTGTCCATAATTTTGTACGTGTGCATTATTTTCTCAGTTCCTGAATTTTTATTTGTGAAGACTGCAATAGTGAGTTAATTGTTATTTGCAGAATTAATTTTCTGAGGACAAATAAACTGCACAAGTGAGAAGATTACATTCTAGTTATTGCAATCGGGGAAATTTCACATGGTATCAGAGGAGATATGGGCACAGAGGGTTTGCAGTGGTAAATCAACCCATGGCACAGGAAGAGAAGCACATAGGGGATTTCACCTAGATCAATTTTTTCCAGTTTGATTTCTCCATTTTATTTGAGTTTGTATATTTTCCAAATATGGTCGCAGCGGGATTGAGAGATCATAACAAGTTGGATGGAGCCTCAAACTTTGGATTCTGGAAGGCCAGGATGTTAGTCCTATTGGACGAGTATGGTCTAAAGGAGTTTTCTACAATAGTTATTGTTGTACCAATAGATCCTATCTAGTTTCATGAGTACAAGAGGGATAATGTGGAAGCCAAGAGGATGATTCTCGATGGAGTGTGAGATAATATTGTTCCACATATCGCAGAAAAGAATACAATGAAGGAAATATTGGATGTCATAGTCAAATTGTACCAAGATCCTTCTAAGAACAATAAAATGATCCTTAAGGAAAGGCTGAGAACCATCAAGATGCATAAGGCCAAGGATGTGACTTCCTATCTCACCAGAATTCAATCTATCAAAGATGAACTTGTTGTAGTTGGAGAGAAGTTGAGTTATGACGAGCTAGTGCACGTAACACTCAATGGGTTTACCAAGGAATGGCATGTGTTCTTATCTCTGCGCGTGACAAGCTTCTAGATCGGGATCGCTTATGGAGTAATTTCACTCGGGAGGAATTGAGGCTTAACTTATTCAATGGCACAAACAGTAGTGGCAAGGCACTGAAGGTGAAGGAGCAAGAGAATGTTGTTATAGTAGGAAAAGGTAAAGCAAAGAAGGGTTTGAATAAGGGACAATGCTAGAAATGAGAAAAGAAGAAGAAGGACATGTCGAAGGTCAAATGTTTTGGTTGCAGTCAACATGGTCACTACGTCATCCAATGTCCTAACCGGAAGAAGGACAAGAAGGGGAAGCAAATTACAGCTTCAGCTGACATTGAGAATTTGTCTTCCAAGTTGAAGATGAATTCGCTCTCATAGCTTGCCTCTCTAGCTTCATATCCACAAGTGTCTGGAACAGAGACAATGGAGCATCCACACATATGATGGGGGTTAGAGACTATTTCTCTAGCTATAGGGAGGAGGATATGGACTTCCATATACATATGGGAAACAAGAAAAAGTGTACTCTAGTTGGGAGAGGTACCATCAACATTTAGAGTGGGTCTGGCAAGAACACCAGTGTTACCAATGTGTTGCATGTGTTAGGTTTAGGGATGAATCTAACTTTGGTATCTGCACTACAAGATAAGGGGTATGATGTTTACTTCATGGGGTAGACGGTGTACACGATGTACATCAAACACCATAGCTAGAGGAAGGTCAAACAGATTGGGGTTCGAAGCAACAAGCCCTACAATTTGCAGTTCGATTCTTTAAAGGCATTAGTGAGCATCATTAGTAGCGGTGGTAGAGACTTGGGAGAGTTTTGTCATAGGAGGATGGGACATCTACACCATGTAGCACTCAAGTTACTCAAAGAGACTGTGATAGGTGTTTCTGAATTGAGCACAGAACATAATGGCATGTGCAGGGAGTGCGTGCTTGGGAAGTTTGCTAAGGCAACATTCCCAAGAAGTGACAGTAGAGTTGATGATGTGTTGTAGCTTGTAAATTCAGATATTTGTGGCCGGATGTCCACCATATCTCTTAGAGGGTATGAATATTTTTTACTTTTTGAAAACAAAGGATGAAGTCTTCAGTCGCTTCCAACAATTCAAGGCTCTTGTGGAGAACACAACAGGAAAAAGGATCAAGGCACTTCGTACATATAATGGAGGTGAGTACATAGAAAATGATTTCACAGGGTTCTATGTGAGGAGGGCATAAAGAGGGAATGGACAGCTCCATACAATCCACGAAATAATGGAATAGTGGAGCAAAGGAATAAGACGATTATTGGGGCAGCAAAGGCTATGCGGTATGATTAGGATAAGCTCAAGTTTCTATGGGCAGAGGCATGTAGCACAATAGTGTACATATAAAACATGGTTCCTCATGGAGCATTGGGGAAGATAACAACAGAGGAGGTCTTCACAAGGAAGAAGCTAGAGGTCGGGAATTTCAGGATCTTTGGTGGTATAGCTTACTGTCATGTACCAAATGAATAAAGCACCAAGCTTTATTAGACTACAGCGAAGGGATATTTCATTGGCTACAATGAAACATCCAAGTCATACACGATCTACATTCCAAGTAGTAGGAGGATCATCGTGAGACGGGACGTGAAGTTCCAAGAGGAGAAAGCCTTTAGGAGGTCTTGAGAGTTTCCAGTAGATGATCAAAGTGAGCTAGTAAAAGCTCCAAGGGTTGAGCAGCAGCAACAGGGACAGATGCATGGACAACAAAGCACAAATACAATTACCAGTACGAGCACTAGCTCAGGTGCAGGTGTTCCTATGAATTCACAACAGGCGTAGCAGCAAGGGTAGGATGAGGAGCTAGAAGCTCCACCCACCACCAGCGTGTGGAGGACAGAGAGGTTCAACAAACATTGAAGGATGCGGAGAGTTTGTGGGAACTCCTAGGATAGGAAAGAGGGAGTGCAAACAGTCAGACAAGTACAAGGCGTTGATGACAGAGGTCGTCGACAGAGAACCTTCTAGTTATGAGGAGGTTGCACAACACCAAGTGTGGCACGATGACATGGTGGAGTACAACTCCATCATGATTAATGATGTATCAGAGGTTGTGCCTAAACTAGTTGACAGGGCAGTGGTAAGCTCCAAATGGATTTACAAAATCAAATATGTTATAAATGGGAGCGTGGAAGGAAGGAAGGCATTGACTATGAGGAGAACTTCGCACCAGTGGCTAGATATACCTCTATCTGGGCAGTAATCTTGTTGGCAGCGTAGATGGGATGGCAGATTCACCAGATGGACATCAAGACAACATTCTTGAAGTGGTGATATAGGAGGAGGTATATATCGAACAACCAGAGGGTTTCGAGATGCATGAGAGCGGCACACACATGTGCAAACTGAAGAGAGCACTACACAGGCTCAAACAGGCTCCCAGTGCATGGTATGATCATATAGACAGCTACTTGCAGCAGATGGACTTCATGAAGAGCGAAAAAGACTCCAACCTCTACTACCTGATGGTTGGAGGTGAGCCACTCATCCTAGTTTTATATGTGGATGGTATCTTCTTGAAAAGGTCATCAAGGTGCATAGAGGACTGCAAGAGAGACTTTTGATATGAAAAACTTGGGACTGATGCATTAATTCCTAGGATTGGAGGATGGCAGATGGGCGAGGAGATCTTCCTTGGGCAAGGGAGATATACTATGGAGATCCTGAAGAGCTTTAGAATGCAAGACTATATACCCATGTCGACGTCTATGATTACTATCCAAAGGAAGATAGATGCATCAAAGGATGGAGATGTGGATCCAACCTTGTATAGGCAACTCATCATATTGCCCATGTATTTGGTCAACAAAAATCCAAATATTTGTTTCATGATCAACACTCTCAGTCAGTTTATGGTTTTGCCAAAGAAGGTGCATTGGACAGCAGCGAGAGGTTTTAAGATACTTTCATGGCACAATCGACTATGGTTTGAGGTATGATCAAGGTGACGGTGTCCGTTTGTGTGGATATACAGATGCATATTGTGCATGCAGATCAGTGGATCAAAAAAGCACCTTAGGGTGTTGCTTCACTATTGGATCAAGGGTTGTCTTTTAGTGTAGCAGGAAGCAGAAGTTAGTGACATTGAGTTCTATAGAGGCAGAATACATGGCAACTAGCATGGCTACATGTGAAGCTATTTGGCTTTGGAAGCTGCTAGTGGGTTTGTTTCGTTAGTGGATGGATTTGACCAGTGTCTATTGTGATAATCAGAGTTGCATTAGCCTCTAAGAATCCAGTGTTTCATGATAGGTCGAAGTATATCGACATAAAATACCACTTCATCAAAGATTGTGAGCACCGTGGGTCAATTTGGCTACAACACGTTCCCACGTATCAACGGGTCGAAGATATACTCACAAAGGCCTTAGGGAAGGAAAAGTTAGTCTGCTTCAAGGACAAGATGGAAGTAGTGGATAACACCGTCCTCATTAAGAGGGAGTGTTAGTTTTTGGTAGCATCAAACATGTGTTCTAGTCTCTATGGTGTTTATGAGGCAAAGGAACACATTTTCTCCAATACCCAAAAAAGGTTTCGCTAGAAAACACCTCAATTAGATTAATTGACCAATTATTAATTTTCCTAAATCTAACTTATGAAAATTGGTTAATTAAATTAGATTAATTGAGGAAAATCAATTTTTCTCTAGAGACTTCCCGAAAAGTCATTGATGGAGTCCAGATGATCTTAGCCATCAACTGTGATTAGATCATGGTCGTCGATTGCTCAACAAAAGATTATAAGAGCAAGTCGATGGGGTTGGAGAGACACTTGAGCAGCTCGACTTACCTAGTTGTAGAGTTAAGGGCGTAGTTGAAGCAAAGGGAGACACCGACAACAAGGGTTTCAGCAAAGATTTGGGAGGAGAATTTCCGGAGAGGATTTCTACAGCTTTTCCAGTGTTTCAGTGACAAGAAAGGAGGTCGATTTTATCTGCAGAGAAGGAGGCCAAAATTAGTAGTGTGAGTAGCCAATTAAATAGTGAGAGTGGCAGAGGAGCTTGTTTCAGTGAGCCAGTGTCGAATCTATCACCCGAAAGCAAAGCGAGTGGGCCAAGGCTAGTTTTGGAGGCAGTTTGACTTACATGAAGTGATTTCCATAGGCTGTTTGAATTTTCCCGGAGGAGCAGTGCGCATTTCTGGCAGGAAACACGAATAGCCAAGAAGAGTGTGAGTCGCTAGGAAGACACCATATCGATTTGCAGTGGAGACTTTGTGTCTCCATTTTGCCAGTGGAGATTATTATTTGTTGGATCTTTTCCATTAACAGACAAGCAAATTATTGTACTCTTAAATTGTTGGAGTATTAATATAAACCCCCATTTGTTCCATTGATTTTCCCCACATTTGGGTTTTTCCAAGGACTATTGTCCAAAAATCTTGGTGTCCATAATTTTTTGGGTGTGCATTATTTTCTCAATTCATGAATTTTATTTGTGAAGATTGCAATAGTGAATTAATCGTTATTTGCCAAATTAATTTTCTGAAGACAAATAAATTGCATAAGCTAGAAGATTAAATTCCAATTATTGCAATCATGGAAATTTCACAGGGTCAACTTCAAATTTCATTTTTGTGACATGCCAAGAATAAGAGAACCAAGTAGCTCATTGAATTGATATGAATAATGTAAGTTTTCTTGGACAAAGTTTCAAATAGAAAAACACCCACCCCAGAGTAAATAACCATGTAAAAACCATTTTGAGAGTATCCAAAGATGAAAGAAAAGAAAATCCAGGGAAGCTAGACTCTCCAACTACCTATAATGAAGTAAAAGAAAGGGAGTGGGGACTTGATGAATCAAAGCCCCCTGGGTGGATGGAAGCAAATATGAAAATCAAAGAAGTCGACAAATCAGCCAATTGTGGACCAAAAAAAGCTCGTGTAGGTGACTATTGGTTGAAGAAGCAAACTATAGAGATAGTTGACCTACTAAGAGAATACTAGGATGTATCTACCCATGATTATAAAGTTTTAAAAGAAATTGTAAAAGAGATGGGGAAGATGAAAGGGTACCTCATACAAGGGGCCAAGCCCATTAAAAACATCCTTATAAATTGGCACATAATACATACTCATCATATAGAAGGAGATTGAAGGGATGCTAGTTATTGGCATCATTTATTCAAATGGTAAGTCTAAATGGTCTAGTCCTATGATCGTTTAGCCAAAGAAACATGACCTAAAGAAATTGAGAATGTGTCAACTTCCAAGGGCTTAACTAGCCACCTGTGACGAATTTGTTCCTGACACCATTCGCAGACGAGATAACTAATGAAAACTATAACATAATTAGGAATCAACAGTGATTATTTCAAACAAAACTTATAAAATTCATATATCATGGGATTGCAATCTGAAATAAACAATAAATTATGTGTGCATAATGTATACAACATTCAAGTAATGATATGGAATGTTGTGCTAGTGGAACTACAAAGCCCAACGTTGTGTTCATATAATACAAAACCACTTTAACATGGAGGAGAAAGATTTGAACCTTGCATCTCTATCAAGCATTAACAATGTCTTCACCAATACACCATGGAGCAATCAAAAAAAAAAATATCATGGGTTCATTATTCTTTTAACTTTAAAAAATCATGAGTCGGGCAGCTCAATTGGTGATTGCCTATATCATGGTTTCATGATTTTTTAACTTAAAAAAATCAGGAGCCCACGAAGGACAGCTCAATTGGTGATCGTCAAGTTATGAAGTATTGACCCAAAAAAAAAATCACATTGATGAAAATGGTTTTATGGATTTTTTTAATAAATAGAAGAATATGAAGTGGCCGATCTTGCAACATTTTATTGAAAAAATAGAAAAAAAAAATATGATTGGCTGGGAAAAAAATAATAAATAAATAATGTTCATATTTATACATATTCTCTTTAAATGAAAATATTTTAAATTTCTCAAAATATTGAGCCAATATTTACTTAAAAATAAATGTATAACACATCCATTTAATTGGTAATAAAAGTATGTTACAAGATTTTAAATTAGAGGGTGACATTATATAATCAAGTATTTGCAAATACATGATATGTTCTAGCATTATCTACAATTGAATGAAATGATGAAACTGTTGTTGCCACAGTAAGAAAAGAAAAAATAATAACATTTAGCCAATGCCAAATTTTGCCTGCACCGGAAACTTTTTGTCCTTTCACCTGTGAGAATTTCAGAAAAATACTCTTTTAGAATTATAAACAATTCAAGCCTATTATAAACATTTTTTCTTGGAATTTAATTAGTTTGATAGATCTTTAAATAACCACAAGTATTAATTAGAAGTTGAAGCTTTTTTACCTTTAGGTATATGAGGCTTGGAAATATAAAAGTTAATGGAATCAAAGACAGTGACCCAATTAAGTTCACAAAGTCTCCCAGAAATGGAAGCAGGGCAGCAGTAAAAGTGTTCACCGTGAAAAATAATGAACGGAGAATGAAGCGAATTAACATGTTACGCCGAGAAAATTCGCTCTCGTCTTGGTAAGAAAACCTTGTATCAAAGCTCTCATGTACAACAGCACAAAACATCTGCAAATAAACAACGAGGTTTACAAATAAGAATTAATAAACGAGTGGAGGGCTTACATGTTGTGATAAACGAGTGGAGGGCTTACATGTTGTGATATAATCGACTGCAAGAACATTGCTGCATTTGCTAAAACCTTTTCCCATTTAGGCCCACTCACGTCGCTGAGAAGATATTCAGATACTGATGATCCATATGCCCAATAACCAATTATAGTGACACTGTAGTAAATTAATAGCCCAATTGAGAATTGGAAATATAAAGCCCTTTGCATGTTTCTAACGGCTGGTTGTTTTAGTGTTGCCTGCATAGGATAAAATGCCAATCACGAGAAATTAATATGTTTGATAATTTGATATGAATAATAATCTCTGTTTTACATTATACTAAAACACAAGAGTTCAAATCTTGTTATAATTAGAAAGTCCAATTATAACAAAACTATTATGCAACAAAATGTGCTGTTCTTCACTGTCATGAAGATATGCATGTTTACTTGAATAAGAGATATGCATGTTTATTTCAACAACTAGAGTTTCTGTGAATAGGTGAAATTGATTTTAGTCTTCTTTGTGATCACGTTTCTCCCCCATTCAGAGATGAAAGCAAATTGTGGCTGTGGTGTCTTTTCTCTAAATCTCTCGAACATAATTCCCGGATTTTTCTTCACTAGTTTGACCTGGTCTTCACTCTGTTTCTCACCATGTGCTTTGGCTGTTCCTATCATGACTTTCTCACCTTTGTTTCTCGTGCCATATTTCCGAGGTCCCATATCAATTGTTTTTATACTCAAGTTTTCTTCATTCTACTTATATTTTCTGAACCTCAAAACTCTAGTATTAACTTTTCCCTTATCAAATTTTCAGCTCTCTTGTTTTCACCATACAGTTGGACACTTGTAAACCTATGGACTGACGCTCTTCTGTTCTTGGCACTCTTTTATCGTTTCTCTTTAGACCTCTTCACAATGAGGGAAATCTTACCAAACTGATCAGGCAATTACACTTCGTTGCAAGTTTTCTGCCAACATGAAAGGCAAGTCACATGACACTGGGACAGGGGGACGTGCTAACACAAGGATTTGAATATTTGACATGGTACATGTAGACCCTTGGAAATGCAACATGGACACACATATGGGTGGGGAATACACAGCTTGCGTAACTATTTTAAGATAGGGAGAGGGTGTCCTTAAGTCAACAGGGTCGCCCAAACATAATAGAATAGCTGCACCTATTCCATAGGATAACTTATGGGTCAACCACCTCTTACTGATTATCAGCCCAAATTGACCATATCTAGGAATGATCCCCTAACTATGCCATGAATCATACTCCATTATTGAGTAATGTTATTTTCCAGAAACCCTACCATCTGTTAGTAGAATCCCATCAGGGTGAGTGGAACAATTTGAAGTTGTTATAAGTTATAACCTCTGTAATCATTACTGTTGCAGTAGATCATAACCTTATAGAGGTAACTGTTGCCACATTCAACATCGGACAAATATGTTGTTGTGACCAGTAGACACAGCCATTTCATAAGTTATGTGGGTGTGTATCCATGTTTCATTTCCAGGGCTCTACACGTCCTGTGTCAGACAATCAAATCCAAATCCCTATGTTAGCGTGTCTTGTGTGTTGATTTTTGTAGCATCAGAAAGTGTTCCAAGTCTCAAAATTTGTAAGGAGGCTTGGACATCAGTATTCCAAAGAACCCAGAACCGTTTGTGGAAATTCCACTCGGTTTAAGTTTTATTAAAATAATTAATTATTTTAATGTAGACCCTAAGTTTAAACTTAGGGAAATTAAATAATTAATGGGTATTACTAAAACAGAGTGTGAATCTTCTAGAGAATGAAGATCAAGTCAAGTTTTAATCTTGACCATTGATTAGACTTCTAATCTAGGTCGTTGATTCGTCAATGAGAAGATTATAAAAAAAGGCTTGAGGGTCATTTGGAAAGCAAGTCGGGCATACACTTAGTTGTGAAATTTTCAATCTGAAATACTACTACAGAGATTGATTTATTTCGCCTACTTATTTATGATAAGTTATTTACAGATACTTCAGTAAATTCTGAAATAAACACAACTGCAGTATTCACTTAATCAAAAGATCAAAATAGAACACATATAAGTTATAACTATAAACAATTATATGCATTGTCTCAAAGCTTTCCCGGTAGCATTATCAAAAATTGAAATTTAAAATTTTAATGTCTAAGACCTTTTTTGCTAGCATTATCATGTGCTATAGAGCCTACAGGGTACAGGTAATTAGAACCTACCTATACAGCCTACAGATTAATAATAATTATTTTAACTAAAGTTTAAAATTTAAATAGATTATTTGCTACTTAGAGTTTCAAACAGGTGGATATACCGGTAACACAGCCTCAATCTAGATTCTATACCTAACGCACTTTTTGTAAGGTATGGATATTTTATCAAAATAGTTTGAGATTTTTATTTACATGTTTTTAACATGATAATCTTTTTCCAAAATGACTATCAGTCTTGTCAATAGTGCTTTCATGATCATTTTTTTGCATAAAAGCCTGTGCTTTAATGTATGTAAAACTGATTGAACTATCCACTCACTTGAAGCTCAGGAAGCATGCCACTGTTACTTGAAAATATGATTGCTGCAATTCCATTCAGCGCATTGAAAACCTTCTGTTGGTTTGTTCCATCGACTTTGTAATTCTTTGAGTTGGATTGACCTACATATATTTCGATCCAGAACGTCAACATAAAGCATTGACTCATCTTTGGTTTCTTATTAAGAGTGAGTTAGAGAATCATTCATGATTTATCTCAAATCTACCACCTTGTAGTGTATACAAATGAGGTAGTATCTTCGAAGTTGGTTCAAGATATTTAGATGATAAGTCTCTTGAGTCTTAACCAAATAACAAATGGGAAATGGAACTACCATAAAGTAATTTGAGCATGACAAAAGTAGGATAAGGGAATTACTTCATGATCAATTGGTAAATTCGTTGTTATTATTGCTATTGCGTGGAAGAGTTGTAAGGTTCAAATCTCTCTCCCCATGTTAAAGTGGGTATTTGTATTGCATTAATGTACAGTTGGGATTCACAGCTCCCAAAAATCATACCAAGAAAAAATGATAATGATAGAATCATGCTTACCATTCGATATTGACATTTTCAACACTATAACAATATATATGATGGTGAAGAATGCTGAAATCCCACACCAGAACCTCATTGCTGACAAGTGGGGTACTAAGAAGGCAAAAGCAAAATAAAGAACCCCTGAAATGATGATAAATTCTTGAAGAGTCATCATGGAAGATTTATTGAACTCTAGATATATTTCCTGTATCATTCATAAAGAATATATTACAGTTAGGTCTCTGTTGATAATAATTACAAATTATCTAAATTCAATTGAATGCATGTACTAGTGAAACAGAATCATAACCATCATTAGATTTTCTTAAAATACTGATATTTTTATCCAACCATATCTTCATCCAACATATAGTAGCCAAACAAATGTACATAACTACTGATTTCAAAAACAGTGCAAGAAGAGAACAATTTTTCTATATATTTCATGTAAACGTTAAAACTAAGTGTGCCTACTATAAATGTACTAAGAAACACAACCTTCGATAATTAACCTAATAACTTCAGGCTTTGATCTAGTTGTTGAGCTGAGGCACTGCCACAATAATGATCCAAGTTCTAACCCTACAGGCATAGAACCCTAGATGATACGTGGGCAAAGTTTGACAGGATTCAAATGAAGCATTTTCTCCCAAATAAATAATTAAATACACACACTTAATAAATAATTGTATAATAGGGGAGACAGGAGCAGGTGGATCCCTACTGATCTGAATGAAAAATTGAACTGTCACACGGGTAAGGCATAGAAACATTATTCAACAACCAAACAAAAGTTTACTCGTTGCTCCAAGGATTAAGGTTAGCAGCGGAAAAGCATATCCAATGCTTAATTGTCTTGGGGGATTCCAAGATAATTGTCAAGACAATGATCAAGAACTATCCAGTTGATCATAGACTTGTCTCAATCCTGACTAGAGCACAAATATGAGGCTTCAAAAATACAAGACATCACCTTCTTTCATGTTCTCCGGTGATACAATTGTCAAGTTGATTCAATGGCTAACAAGGCAATAAAATTGAAAAAGAAATGTTTTCCTAACTACCCAAGCTATACCATAACCCACCCTTGCTAATTTAATGACAAGTACTTCATTTGTATCAAAACATGTCCCTCACACAGGAACCCGTCCAGCAAGAAAGAGTAATAAAATCAATGAGACCCAAAGTCCTCCCGCACATGTCTGAGGTAGCAGGGACAAGAGGTATTGAAGCCTTAGTTTTAATTCACCCTGAGCCAAGTGGGACAATGGCCAGTTCATTTTACTCCCTGCAGGAGGAAGACGGGCACCTCTACATGAACTCAATGCCATTTTTCAGGTTGCCTTTTGGTCCAGTTTCCATTCTGTTTGTTCTTCTTCTATTGAGTTTTATTTTTGTACAGAAGATAGAAGATCATATCTCCATCTTCTCTGGATATGGTTGTTATAATTTCAAAGCTGAATTTCTGAGGAATGAAAGCCCTGGGTTTAAAGCTTTGGCCTTTGCTCTCTGAAAATGGATTTATTTGTATAATTGGCCTTCTTTCAACCTCAATCTTGGCTCTCAGGAAGGCACTTGGCTTCATTATCACCCTATGTATGTTGATTTCAGAATCTAATCAAGCAATGTTCATCCTCTCAGTGTTTATTTTCTATCTCTGGGATTGTGGATTAATTTCTGAGCTTCTGGGAAGTGGTGTTGGAAGAGTTTTTCTCCTCATCCTTTCTGTAGGTCATACTTTAAAGTCCCACCTGCTCGCCGACAAAGACAGTTCCCTTGGGAGACTTGTCACTCTTCCTATATACCATCTTAACTCAAGCCTGGAGGTTTGTCAATTCTCTGTTTCATTCTCAGCAGACCATATTCACAGTATGGATCATCAAGATTTACTTGAATTAAGGAGAATCTTAGGGACGCATGAAGAGATGGTACAGGGAAACAGAGATTCTATTCTCTCCCTTATTACCAAATTCAAAGAATGAAAAGCATTGCATGGCTCAAATTGCAGAAATCATGAGCACGATGCTGCAAGTCAAGCAACAATTGGTCACCCTTGAGACTGAATGCAACCTCCTAAAAACTTGGTGGAGAATCTGAACAAACATGTACACTCAATGGATTCCAATCAGAGGACATCAAAACAAGTTGGGAACAAAGATTAGGACACAGTGATCAGATGATGAAAGCTATGGACATTGGAGATCAGGAACTAGTATGCAATGACACTAGACTGGAGGAAGCAGCAAGTCATCGCACCTTTCTTTAGCATATGTTTCTCAAAGAAATCAGTATATCAGGTATCTTTTATAAGATATAGTAGAAAAATATGGAAAATTTTGCCAAAAGACATCAGAAAGCTTCATATTATGTTTTCGCCTGCTGTGAACAAATGAAATTATGCAGACATTTTTTATTTTTAACCAGTGTTGTCAGGCTGTCACCTTCACTGCAGCCATTTTTTATAATATATTTAACCAATTCCCGTTAAAAGAAACAATAATTATTGTACAATAATTTCTATTAGAGAATAAAACTGAGGATACTTTTTCAATAGAAACTCCTACTGCAATAGCCCTATTGTTGATGCCACAGCATATATTATAACATTATAATGTTAGTATGTAATTAATTCCATTGTGTATTTATGATAAAATCTTGATTTTGTAGAAAGAAGAGAGGGGGATTGAGAAGTCCAAATGTCTTGTTGTCCTTGTCAGGATAGTTCTACACCAACCTATGACTAAGATGACGACATCATTGCAGATGCCATAGCAAAATGATGCAGAGTGCAATGGCACAATTGGATAGCTCAGCCAAAAATTGCATGGTCTCCAACTGTCATGACAGATTATTTAAAGAAATATAACCTACAAAAGGTTTCCTTCCATGATCAATTACCATTTACATTATTATGTCTCCCATGGGAAGAATTGCTGGAATCTAGACACTATTTCAAAGGAATTCCCTCAATTAAGTGGCCTAGTTGGTCAAGACTCAAGGCAATAGTACTTTAACTGATATGGTTAAGAATGTATGGTTGTTTTGTACTTATGTGTCATACTGTTAATAGTCTGGCCTAGTTCATCAAGACTCGAGGCGATAGTACTTTAAATGATATGGTTAAGAATGTATGGTTGTTTTGTACTTATGTGTCTTACTGTTAATAGTCTCCTAGTATTTGAAATTAAGTATTCATAAAAGCTTTGAATAAAATAATCGATGAAAAGGACAAAGTATCAATTTAATGTCCACTTAGCCCGGGCGGGTAGCCCAATTGGTTGGATCCCCCCTGCCAGTCCATTGGCCCTCTGTCACGTGGCACGGGTTTGATCCTTCGGGTCTGCCCGGGTCAGGCTTCAAAGTCAAGCAGAATGATGTGCGGCTACGGCCCGCCATTGGACCATTACACTAAAAAAATATCAATTTAATGTCCACTTAAATCAATTTAGCTTGTTAGACATGTGTTAAACACTTTTCTTCATAGAAGGAAAACAACTTTGAAATGTCAAACATCATCCCTCACACACACAAGAACTCTACACCCATCAAGGTTAAAATCTAGGCTGTTTGAACCTGAATCCTTATTAGCTAGTCATAATCAAGCTATCTTTAGGGAATAATTTCATGTAAAAATAGTCATGGATATAAGTGCTTCAGATTTTTGTGACAATTAAAGATTTACCTACCTAGCACAAAGAAGTCCTTAAGAATGTTGATGACAGTAGCTTGCACTGGTACTTCCACACAGACCTAAGATTTCTAGGCATGTGGAAGTCACCTAATTGACATTTAAGCTTAGGAATTATTTTAATAATTAAAGTAATTGACTTTTAACAAATAAAGTGAGTTAATCTAATGAAATGCAAAGGTTATTTGCATTAGTAAATTATATGAATCTCAACCATTGATCTAAAGTGATGTGAGATCTAATCTCAACTGTCAATCACTTTGGAGATTAGGGTTATGGATTCAGTCAATAAATCAAACTTATAAAAGGAAGGCTAGGCTAAGGGAGAAGATACATATTGAGCACAAGACACAATGAGATAATGAGATCTCAATGATTGGGTGGAGAAGGACTTCCATTCAAATGCGCAGGGTTCAAAGAAGAGTGCAAGGGGCAGCAAGGGAATGATCGAGATCAGCCAATAAATCAAAGGATAGATCAAGGGTTTGATCAGCTGGATCAATTCTAGGTTTATTGCTGTCTTGGTATTTTTCCTCAAGGGGCCATTATTCCCAGGAAGGAAGCCCTTCTATGCTGTAGATTTTATTTAAGGAAACAACAGATTTTGAAGGGCAGAAATTTGGTGTGAATGTGAATTTAATTCATTTCTGTTATATTTTATTTATGTTAAAATCCCAACTGTGTGTTTTATTCAGTAGATCTGCATAGTAATTAAATGTTACTGCAAGGATTCTACTAGGTAGAAAAGCTTCAAAGTTTTATCAAAGCTTCATCTGAGAGACCATTCTCTAAATATTGCACGCATGCACGAAACTCCAAAAAAGGGACAGCCACAGGGGCCATACACAGTAGGGCCAGCAGAGGACAATCCGTACGTGTGACATGCACAAAGAATACACATAGCTAGCAGGAAAAAAGAGGCATAAGCAATAGGGAGTAATGCGAGTGCAAGGTTGATGCACAACAAAAGTAAAAAGTTAAAAAAAAAAAAAGTGGGAGCCACAGCCAGTACTAGTAGTCGTCACACGAGAGGAAGACAGGGTGGAAAGACAAATAAAACAGTCGTCAAACAGTGCAACCAGTAGCCAGGCCGCAGTCAGAGAAAGCCATCGTCTGCAACGGGAGACCAAAAGAATGCCATAGGTCACTTGGGCTGTAAAGTCTAGCTGCTAATCGAAAAGAGAAAGGGGACAAGCCACCAGAGTGAGTCAATGGCAAAAAAATCCCAGATGCTAACCTCAAGGAGTGACACGCGGGGCCATACAAGAGTCGTAGTTGTCAACGGTTGCAAGGAAAAGTCGAGCGGGGGTGAGCATATGAGCCACTGACAACCCAGGGATAGTTTGGGGCTGTACGATAGCTGTCGTATGATAATACTACAGATCGTACACTAACATAACTTCCAGAGCCAAAGTTATCGAAGTCGCTAGAATAAGTGACACAAAGCTATACCATCCAGGTGACAGGTGAGTTGGAGCAATGTGGTGCCAGCAAGTATGAAGGACAATTCCAGCGTAGTAGGATTGGAGAAGGTCATCCTTTAGAGAGAGAGGGAGACCATACCAATCAGGGGTTTGACAGAAAAACTATTTTTGTGGGTGTTTTAAAGGACCAAAACATTGATCCACAATAGACCTTTGCAAAGCTATAAACCAACAACATTTATTTTTCTTGTGGGTGCTAGAAGAATGTAATATCCCCAAAGGGGAAATAACCAGTAATACACAGAAATATGCCAGACAGATATAGAAAATACAATACTGAACCAGATCATGGAACAAATACACATGGAGTGCCAGAAAACTGAGCCATTTTATTAATCTGAAAGTACATAGAGAGGAGTACAAGAAAAATCAGAATGAATGCACCTATCCTTGCTCTAGGCAAGTGGAGTCCCTCTCGGACAAATAATGGCTACAACAATGACAGCGTCCTAGCTGGCTGAAGACTGCTCTGAAGACTGAAGCTCCTGGATGCTGGAAAACGCTGTCAAGCCCTTCTAACACAAGCCTGCTCCTCAGATCAGCGTCCTACTTGATGGATCTACCTCCTGTATGCTTAGATCTACTGGATCTGAAGCCTCCAAAACCAGATCTGCGTCCTATCCCTCCTGATCTGCGTCCTCCTAGATCAGATCTGCTACCAACCCTTCAGAGCTATGCTGAATCTGACTATATCTCTTCAGATCTGCAACCTGCAAGGCTGGATCTGATGTTATCTCTTCAGATCTAGGCTAGATCTGCCAATATCTCCTCAGATCTACAATCTCCCAAGCTGGATCTAGTGCTATACCTTCAGATCTGCACCATACAGAACTAGATCTGCAAATATCTGCTCAGATCTACAATCTCCCAGGCTGGATCTATCAATGTGCCTTCAGATCTGCGTCCTCCTCTTCCTGCTGGAACAGCGTCCTCACTCCCAGACTGATCTGCGTCCTTCCTCCTCCTGGTACAGCGTTTTCCCTGCTCAGATCTGGACTGTGTCCTCCCTGGAACAGCGTCCTCACTCTCCAAGGCTGATCAGCGTCCTCTCCCTCCTGGAACAGCGTTCCTCCTTCTCAGATCTGCGCAGCCACAAGAGGGCTTCTTCCTCTCCAAATCTCCACCTGAAAATGCTGTCAATTCCCACTGAAACTGAAGGGTGTTACTCAGGAAATAACCTTACTAGGGCGGGCACTCGAAGTTCCCCGAAGCTAAGGGTGAAACCAGAAATAACCTTACCAGGGCAGGCACTCGAAGTCCCCCGAGGCTAAGGGTGAGATCTCCGACCGGAGACACTCGGTTGCACTAAACAGTGCTGCAGACCGACTAAACAACCGGCGTGCTGAAGCAGATAGAAGTCTAGCTCTCAATAATAATATCAAATCATGCATACCAAATGAAGTGGAAACCCCTCCTTTTATAATGCTAAACTCCCTCCAAAACCTTAACTGCGTCCTTCACCTTGCAGTTACCCTTGGGTCAGCGTGAGGCCTCCCCTCATATACGTGTGGACCCCCAAGGCCCCCTCTTTAAGTTATAACATTAATCAACTAGGAAAACACTTTATTTTATAAAGTGAGGTGACTAAAGTGAGGTGACCCCTCTTATTTCTCACTTTATTTATTATTTCTAGCTAAAGCGGCAAAATAAAGCAAAAATGAAATATTCCAATTAGCAAAGCTAATTGGGAATATTACAAAGAACTTAACACAAGGCAATAATTATCAAAGCTAAAAATGGCAACTACCAGTTTGAGATTTGAGAAACGATTGGATGGAGCATCTAACTTCCTGCCCTGGAAAGCAAGGGTTATCTTTTTGGTAAAAGAAATGACCTTTGGGAGATTATTGACAAAGAGATCAATCGCCAACAGATCCAATGCAGTTGTCATCCCATGAAAAGAGGGGCATTAAAGCTCAGTGAGTCATCATGGATGCCATGAAGGATCATTGGATCCCTTGCTTGGCAAAGAAGAAGATAACCAAGGAAATGTTCAAAACTCTGGTGGACTTGTTTCAAAATGACAACATGAACAAGAAGATGATCTTGAGAAACAAGCTCAAATCTATCCAGATGTCAAGGTCTAATCACATTACCAATTACTTCATGAGGATCACCTAGACATAGGATAAGCTAGCAGCCATTGGGGACAAAGTGGATGTCATAGAGCTTGTAAAGTGTCGCAATGAATGGTTTTCTGGGCAGCCAGGCTGACTGGTTCATAATGGTAACATCTAATGAGGAAGGAAACATCTAGTCGTAGGAAACTTATATCAAGAAAGGCAATATCTAAATAATGTATTTAGCTTTTTCTTGTTTGGCAACTGACAACAAAAGAGGCAAGTTATAAATATGTATTTGTCAATCTCTTTAAAAGGCTATCAAGCCTCATGATAATACAAGTGAATATTAGAGTCTTTTATCGTATTTTGTGTGATTGTGTTTGATTCATTAGTTCTGAGCAGATTTTTTGGAAGATCCAACTGAGAGGTGAGGCTCTCAAAGCCACACCTCCAATCATGTAAAAATAAATTGGTATCAGAGCAAGTCGCTCCTTGGGGCCTGATCTAAATTTTTTTTTCATGCTCTAAATATTTCCTACTAGCATCCTCCCTATTTTCCAGCTGCCATAGGTTCTAATTTTCCAGCCATTGTACATTCACGTTCTTTCTTAATGTTTATCTTTTTCTTCACACATTCCCTAGCTACGATGTCTCAATTCCTCTACCTCATCACAACACCTACAACACCCATAGCCAGTTTTGTTACAAGTTTGCAACACATTTATAGTTCAGGTATATCTCTGGTGTGGCATGGTTTTGTACCCCACCCAGAATCCATGAGTTTTTATATCAGGAGCAGCATTCGAAGTAGGTCCCATTTGGAGACATGCCCTCCCACCCTGCTTTAGAAGGCATCTGCTTCACATTCATCAATTTCAACATAGCAACATCCAACTCGGGTTCATTTGGAGACATGCCCTCCCACCCCAAGCTATGTAGGCACCTGCTACTTCATCAACAGTCAACATCACATCACATCACATCAACTCTAGCAGCATCCAAAAATCATTTCATCCATGGCTTCACACTTAAACCGAGAATGGAAAGCAGGGGACGTTTTCCATCTAAACAGGGAGGAATTGGGCAGTCAGGCTAACTGGCTCAGAATGGTAACATCTAATGAGTAAGGAAACATCTAGTCGTATGAAACTTATATCAAGAAAGGAAATATCTAAATAATGTATTTAGCTTTTTCATTTTTGGCAACTAACAACAAAGGAGGCAAGTTCTTAATATGTATTTGTAAATCTCTTTAAAAGGCTATTAAGCCTCATGATAATACAAGTGACTATTAGAGTCTTTTATCTTATTTTGTGTGATTGTGTTTGATTCATTAGTTCTGAGCAGAGTTTTTGGAAGATCTGGTTGAGAGGTGAGGCTCTCTAAGCCTCACCTCTGATCAAATTGCAAATCATTTTCCCAAGTCATAGGAATGTCAAGGGAATTTGCACTCGGGAGAAACTTCCCAATTGGGAAAGGCATTGGGATAATTTCATTTAAGAAGAGACTCAAGAGGAGTGTAAGGCCAACAGGCAAATAGATGGAGAGGAGAACCTGGCCCTGGTCAGTATGGCCAAGAAGGGCAAAGGGAAGGGTTCCAAGGGTAATAGTGAGGGGACAAACTCTCAACCAAGAAAGGAGGATTTGAGCAAACTCAAGTGCTTCATTTGCCACAAGAATGGGCATTATGCATTGTAGTGTTCAAAGAATAAAAAGGGGAAGGGGAAGTCATAACAGCATCAATAGAGGTTTATCTTGATGAATTTGCAGCAAAGTTCAAGGACGACTTCTCATTTGTCTCCTATCTATCTACCAACACCATCACCAAGAGTGCTTGGTACTTGGATAGTGGTGCATCACATCATATGACAGGGGTAGGACATCTATTTAGCATTCTGATGAAGAGAGACTCATATTTACATGTGGAGCTTGGTAATGATGCCAAATATATAGTGAAGGGTGTTGGAACCATTAAGTCCCAACTAGAGTCAGGAGGGATGTTGGAAGCCAAGGATGTGTTATGTGTACCAGAACTAAAGAATAAGTCTCAATGACCAAGGATAGGGGATAAGTGGTTATGTTCAGGAATGGGTGGGTGCTCTTTCGTCTAGAGGAGTCCATCCCATACATAGTAGTGATTATCGAGGTTAGAGAGAGAAACTTATACAAGTTGATGGGAAAACATGTTTAGGCATTGGTACATGAGTGACAACCTACGTGAGCTATGGTATAGGAGGATGGGACACTTGCACTATAGGGCGTTATCGATCCTAAGGGAGATTATCACTAGTCTCCCAGATGTCAGCATTGAGCAGAAGGGTTTGCACTTAGCAAGAATGCCAAGGATATTTTTCCAAGCAGAGAGAGCAAATCTAAGGGAATCTTGGATATTGTTCATTCAGAGATGAGATGGACCAATATCAATGGCATCAGTATAGGGAGAAAAATACTATGTCATGTTCATTAATGATTATTCCAGGAAAACCTTAATCTTCTTCATGACAACCAAGGATGAGGCCTTCAGTTGGTTTCAGGAGTTCAAGGCCCATGTGGAGAACCAAACAGGGAAGAAGATCAAGGTCTTGAGATCAAATAATGGGGAAGAGTGTGAAAATTTATGAATCTTCTAAACAGAAATCCTACTGCAAAAAATCTGATTTACTTCTCCTACTTGTTTATTTAACTTTACAAGTTATTTTCTAAATTATTCATGAAAACATCAAAGTAAATACACTGCAACCTACACAATTATATAGATCAAGTACTGAAGAATAAGCAATCATGCAGACAAAGGACATAAAATTTTTCAGACAAATGTCCTCGAAAAAACCTAATGCGGGAAAACCAATGCAGCAGCTCTTGAGGGTTTTACTATTAAGCAGATTTTTGAATACAAACTAGGGTGCCAATGTGGCTCACCCAACTAGAAAATTTCCTCGGCAGAAGTACCTCTATCCGGAGACAAATATTATGGTTGATCCCGTCAGAACGAAGAACCCCACAGGTTCCTACGCAGTCCCAAGCAAACTTTGCACTGAGACTGCATCACCCTTCCTAGTGGTTGCGTCACCCCTCTGCTATCTGTTGAATCTGAGCCCAATCTGCCCCACAAAAACCCCAGCGTTGCAGCCTCTGGCTCTGCCTCGCCTCCTCTTGGACTGTGTCACCCCTATGGGCCTGCGTCAACCTCTACGTTAGTTCTACGTGAGCCCAACTGGGTCTGCGTCACCCTCTCAAGGGTTGCGTTGTCTCTCCTGGGTAGATCTGCCTCTCTGCAAATGTATTCTCGGCCTTGGATTCGAAATCCCGTTGTCGAACTGCCCCTCACTCCACTACAAGCTTACTCCGAAATTCTCAGCAAACCGTGCCAAGTGTTGCCACTTTGTGTGTCTTCTCCAACTGACCCCAAGCCTTCCTTTAATACTTTTCCAGTTGACAAAGCAACAGTCGTGATCTAATCTCTAATCAACGGCTAAGATTAGAAAAGACTTGATCCTCGTCACTTAGAACATTCTCACCCACATGTTAGACTTAGGGTCTCCATTAAAATAATTAATTATTTGAATAACTTTAGCTCTGAGTGGAATTTCTCCAAACGATTTCTGGGTCTTGGAGATCTTATGTGTTCTAGCCCCTCCACAAAGTTTCGGAGCCAGAGCACATCTGATGCTACCCAAAAGTAAACACTCCCTCTTAGCGAGGAATGTGCTCTAGCAACACTTCAACCTGAAGAATCACCCTAATCCATGGCATCGGTCCTCTGCGTTGTTAATGCTCGATTGCTGCCCCTCATCCACTACGTTTTTGCCTTCTATACTGCTGCCCATGTCACTGCCACTGACACTGCCTCATCTGTACTATAGCTCCCTCTCAAATGTTGCATCATGCTGCCCATAGTATTGCGACTGTTAACTGCTTCACTGCAACTCAGTTGCTGAGAGTTAAGCAACTGAAACATCTCAAAGACATGACATACAAGTCAATTTGAGTGCACCTTGACACTAAAGCACCCTCTGCTGCTAATCTTTATTGACCCTCTAGAGCTCTTTGTGTTGTTGTTGCTCTGCACTACATGAGCACTGCCTCTGCGTTGTTGAAATCCCATCAACCTCTGCGTTGCTACTACGTTGTTGTTGCCGCTACTCAAGACTTCAGCGTCCTAGCTCTGCCAATGTTGCTCCATTATCCTCCTCACCAACTGACTCCAGTCATCCTGCTACTGTCATTAAGGGCTCCCATAGCTCGTATGTGATCCAAGAGTTTGAGACACCTCAAGGATCCTGCCCTCCACACTAAAGCTCAAAAGAGCTACAGATCAATGTCGCCCCACCTCTTTTCTCGAGGCACATGAGCACTCATGGAAACATCGTCATCAATCCCATCATCATCCTTCGCTGCAGCAGCCTTCGAATCAGATTCTTCCTTGCCTTTCTTTTTCATAGGGCATGTTGTGGTGAAATGTCCTAATTCACCACACTTGAAGCATCTGACCTTCGAAAGGTCTTTCTTCTTCTTCCACTACTGCCCATGTTGTCCCTTAGATGCGAGAGTCACATCTTCCTCCTCCTCCTTGATCTTGATCCCTCCGCCGCTGATGCCCGCCTTAGTCATCCTCCTGATCTCTTCTTGTCGAAGATCTGCCCACATGTTTTCCCAACTCGGAAGTGCTGCTCTGCCCAAAATGACTCAGACAAAATTCTCCCACTCATCGGTAACTACATTCAGAACAATCCTCACCATAAGACCTTCATCAGGTGTGGCTCCCACAGCAACCAGCTGATCACGGATAGCCTTCAATCTAATGAGGAAGGGGTCAATCTCATCTCCCTTCAGCATCTGGAATAATTGAAGCTGATTCTCAAGAAGCATCCTCCTCTAAAAAGAAGTCCCCTAATACAATGTGGTCAAAGAAGTCCACATCTCATGTGCTATGTTCTTCTCAGCAATGTGTGGGACCACATGATCCTTGACTCCATCCATGATCAAGCACTTAGCCTTCACTTGAGCTTCCTTGTACTTCTTGAGAGGGTCAACATCAACAGGAACAACCATGGTATTCAAGGCATGATCTTTGATGCGATACTCATCCAAAACTGCTAGGATCCTAGCCTTCCAGATGACAAAGTTGGATGCACCATCCAACCTGTCCTGATCCCTCAGTCCATGTGCAGCCATCTTTGCTCAACTGAATATGACAAACTAATTCACTTCTCCCTCTTTTGTTGCTACCCCAGCAAAACTCGGATCTGGGTTTCTTGTCGCTCGAAACCCTCTAAGAAATCATGCTCCCTCTGAAAACCGATTTCCCTCCCGGAAATCCTCCGCCAACTAATGTCAAATCAGCTCTCTCTGATCACTCTTTGCTGCTGATGAGCACTGGATCTAGACTTCTTGGCGAGAAGTCTTCTGAGGAACTACTTCCCCTTACTTTTCCATGCCCTGCTTGACATTGTTCTGCACCAACACAAACAATTCCCCACGAGCAACTACTAAAGAAAAACGATCTGCACTTCCGGCCACGGCAACCGGAGACTCAAAATTTATGCGTTGGCCAAGCAAGCACTTCCCTACCTCTACGCAACTACAACGTCATCTTTCCTAGCTGACGCAGGCTCTACGTGAGCTCCATAGGTGACTGTGTCACCCTTCCTTGCCTCTCTCTCTGGATCTGTGTTGTCACTCGGGACAGCGGCCTTCCTGCAGCAAATTTTCTTCAGTCTTCTACTAATGGCTTCAGCTCATCCTGATCTGCAAATCCTCTGATACCATGTGAAAATTTATGAATCTTCTAAACAGAAATCCTACTGCAGAAAATCTGATTTACTTCTCCTACTTGTTTATTTAACTTTACAAGTTATTTTCTGAATTATTCATGAAAACATCAAAGTAAATACACTGCAGCCTACACATTTATACAAATCAAGTATTGAAGAATAAGCAATCATGCAGACAAAGGACACAGAATTTTTCGGACAAATGTCCCCGGAAAAACCCAATGTGAGAAAACTGGTGCAACAGCTCTTGAGGGTTTTATTATTAAGCAGATTTCTGAATACAAACTATAACAGAGAATTTCCTCGGCAGAAGCACCTCTATCCGGAGACAGATATTATGGTTGATCCAGCGTCAAAATCAAGAACCCCATAGGTGCCTACGCAGTCCCCAGCAAGCTCTGCGCTGACACTGCGTCACCCTTCCTAGTGGTTGCGTCACCACTCTGCTATCTGTTGAATCTGAACCTGATTTCCCCACAGAAACCCCAGCGCTGCAGCCTCTAGCTCTGTGTCACCTCCTCTTGGACTGCATCACCCCTCTGGGCATGTGTTAGCCTCTGCATCAGCTCTGCGTGAGCCCAGCTGGGTCTGTGTCACCCTCTCAAGGGTTGCGCTGTCTCTCCTGGGTAAATCTGCCTCTCTGCAAATGTATTCTCAGCCTTGGATTCGAAATCCCGCTGCCGAACAGCCCCTCACTCCACTGCAAGCTTACTCTGAAATTCTCAGCAAACCGCGCCCCAGAATTTCGACTTAGCTCAAGTGTTGCCACCTTGTGTGTCTTCTCCAACTGACCCCAAGCCTTCTTTTAATACTTTTCCAGTTGATGAATCAACGGTCGTGATCTAATCTCTAATCGACGACTAAGATTAGAAAAGACTTGATCCTCGTCACTTAGAACATTTTCACCCACATGCTAAATTAATTCACTTTAATTATTTAAAGTCCCTAAGTTAGACTTAGGGTCTCCATTAAAATAATTAATTATTTGAATAACTTAAGCTCCGGGAGGAATTTCTCCAAATGATTTCTGGGTCTTGGAGATCTTATGTTTTCTAGCCCCTCCACAAAGTTTCGGAGCTAGAGCACATCTGATGCTACCCAAAAATCAACAAAGAGTACACCTCCAACTTGTTGCACAAACTAGCAGGCCTTCTAAATAGGCAAAAGCTAGAGGTCACAACAACACCTGGGCCCGAGGCCCACTGTCACCACAGCCTAAGTCCCCCCCTACTATTCTCGAATTTTCACTGATGGGAAGAGTCCCAGTGTGACTCACTTGTGATAAATATGTATCTATGGTAAGTATGAAGTGAGGGAAAGCAGCTAATTCAATGGAAAGATTCAACGAAAACATGAGCTTTGGGAGAAGCTAGTAACACTTTCCACAAAAAACCCCTTTGAAATATGACTACACGAGACCTAGTGTTGATATATGCAATGAGATATGAGTTCATCAAAGGTCAAGGTAGACAAAAGAAAAGGAAATTAATGATTTACTCCAACAAGTACTAAAGCAAATGCCTTCAAAAGAAATCCCCAAGTTGAAGGATTAGCTACTACGGTTCCCTCTTGATGCAATGGCTAGGGCATCAAATTTCTAGAGATTCCACTGTGGGAAATCCACCAAAACTTGAGGATCACTAAAGGAGACACAAAGGAAGAGTTTTATCCAAACAAAACTCGTCCTCCTCCAATAGATTTCAAACCAAGCCCTAGAAAGGTCTCCTTATCCTTAAAGGGACAAGGAAAAGAAGGTGAAAAGAGATGGAAAATTGTGAGTTTTGAGTGATCACCAAGGATTTAAGACCAATGCCTAATAATTGGAAGAATTGGAGTCAAAGATTACCTCAATATGGCAACTATCTCTTCAAGGAGACCTAGAAGCAGCTTCGCTACCCTTAATGGAAGCAGCGACACAGTACTTCTAGATATTTATATTTCGATGACAATTGTCAATGGAGTTTCAAGGATGCATATGCAACAAATACCCTAGGAACATTCATTCATTCACTATCTATGAGGAATACATGCAGAATTTCCCAATAGTTACATTTTTTAGACAATATTTCATCAATTAGGGCATATTAATAACCATGAGACAATATTCCATGCATTAAACATTAGCAAAATAACAAATACAACATTAAATAGCACTCACAAGATAATGAAGAATTATCCATCCATAATCATGCCCAAAAGAAGCTCCAAGAGAGATAGTGAATTTATCCAAACATCAAAGTTCATCCAAAACATCCAAATTCATCCTCAAATTGCAGGTCCGAAAATCTCAAGAGAGGTATCGAATATCCCAAATGTGATGCTTGAGGTGAGAATACGTCTCACATACTTATACAAGTCACAAGAGTTCAAAAGTTAAAAGACAAAGCCCCCTTTTGTGCCTAATGTGCTAAGTAACCCACCCATGGTTACAAGACAACCATGATAGCTCAAAAAGTAAATCGAATTTCCCTTCTAGGCCCACGCAAGGCTGATGCCATGCATACGTGTGTTAATCTAGGTTGTCATTGATGGAAATATACTTGATGAGCTCTCTTAATGAAGGCTACACTATCACCACCACATGATGACATGGATGACACTATGAGCCTATGACCCTAAGATGAATAAGGCAAACTATGAAGAAATCAATCCATGAAGATGCCCAACACTCGAAGGCATTATGCTTTTGCACTAATAAATGACCAGACACATTAAAAAATATTTCTCACCATCTTAGAGGCAACATTTCTTTGTGAGACCTTCACCATCTTTTAAAGCATAATTTTAGCTTTCCAACAAGCCCTTACTTGGCCAAAAACTCCAAATGGTGAGGGAGAACGTGAATTTTCAAGTTATAAAAATATATTTCTGATATTGAGCCGACCTATGCTCAAGGACACAAGTAGGCCTCCAAACAGGGACGTGTCTTTTCATTTGTTATTTCAAAGAAGGCTATATATACACAGTCCGAAATTCATTTATGGGCATCAATTTCGGTCACACATCCACAGAACAGAAAAGATTAAGTTCACATCTCGTGAACCTAAAGGTTAAAGAAGAGAACAATTTTGTGTGTGCTTGAAAGATAATTTAAACCACATTGTAAATCCTGTGGAGGCTTTCAACCTGTCACTCAGATTTATCCAAAATTACAGTAGATCTGAAGCAGCTTTCCTGTGTGACCGAGTGCAATCTTTAGTGGGTTGATGATTGCTGTTATATTGCCTGGATGTGTGGCATGAAGATAAGAATTTCCTTATTATCGAAAGACAAGTTATTCATTCACCACTGAATTGAAGTTCACTCATTCTCTGAAGTTATGAAGGGAATTATTATATATAAGGGAGCACTGTGAACATAATTTTGGAAGCACTGTGTGTAGACGCTGCTATGAAAAGTATTTTCTTTTGAAGGGTTCACAAAATTATTTCAAAGTTGTTTTCTGCCCAGAAATGGAAGCATTCTCTTGCACAAGTTGAAAGCACTATCTCTTGTGCCCTTTTCTTACTAGTATACATCAGAAATAATATCTGTGTCAAAGTTCCTTCCTATGGTTAAAAAAAAGGGCTTGAAAGTTGAATCAGTGTGGTGACTGTATCATCATTTTCGTTCGACTATATTTTTGCTGACTGTGGGTACTGTCTTCATTGGACTGTGGATACTATTCCTATTCAGACTTTGGCTCTTTCACATTTGATTTCAGTGGTGGACTTTCGCTGGGACAGTTGTGAAATCAATTGCATTTGTTGGTGTACCTGTGGTGAAATCTCTTGTAGATTCGAGTAGTGACATTTTTCCTCTTGGATAGTGAATACAACTGCACTGATGGATTAATTGAAGGCCAGTGATGAAGACAAGTTGACAGTGAAGCACAGTGAAGAATTTTTGGAAGTAATTGTACAGTGAGGAATATGTCAAGGACATTCAAGTAAGTACATCACACATTTTCTATCAAAATAAGATTGAAGGATTGGTGTCTTAGGGGTTGGTGCCTCTAAACACAAGGCTGGAGCCTTGAGAAGTATAGGGTTGAAGCCCTTGAGTTGGAGACTCACTTAAGTCCAAGTCGGTGCTTAGCAACAGGTTGGTGCCCTGACACATCTATTGTACTCAATTATTTGAAAAAGGATTGAAGTTCTTATTGATCGTTAAATATATTATTATTATACACCTCTCTGTTTTTAATTGTGAAGAATCTAACTGGCAAAAATTAACAATTAAAAAGAAATATTGATTCACCCCCCCTCAGTATTTCCAACAACGTGGAGCCTAAAGGGGCAGCGTTGAGGCCTCATGTGCTAAAGATGTGAGAGAGGGCCTCAAAAATCATGATCAAGAAGGCGATGCCCTCCATATGTTGCAAAACATCTCCAAACCCCTCTTTGGGCTTTGTGGGCTCCAAATGGGTCTCATGGGTCTCGAAGTGGCTGAAGATCAAGTTGATGCTCCATCACTGAGGGCCAGAAGATGACACATGCCCTCCCATGTCTCCCTAGAAAAGACATAACCTCCTCTGGGCCTTGGAATAGCTGCCAAATGTCGGGTGTACTGTGTAGCCGACTGGGGCAACGTGGTCCAAGTGCATCATCATCTCTGAATAACTGAGGCACGAGCAAGCAAATGGTGGTGTTAAAAAAACCCATGGAGTGGCAGTCAATGCTCTGCATGGATGGAGGCCCATGGCTCTCAACGCACACCCTACAAATGCCAATGTGATCCTTTGGAGGGCTTGGATCCCATATAGGGAGGCCAAGTTCAAGATGAAAACCCACATGCAATCCTATATAAGATCCAATGCGTCTCTTTACCTTCCAATACAATGATTCATTAGTGTAAATGAGTAAATAAGATTGCAAATCAAGGGCAGAGATGGACACTTCTTAGTGGGTTCCCCTTCCAAATTTGGGGCTTTGAACATGTCCTAATGTTACCTCCCATGGTAGGAGAGGTTAATGAAGGACCCTATTAAGAGGTTTCATCCTCTAAGGGAGTGACAGGTCTAAGGTACACCTTTCAAGAGGCAGGTGTCATGTGAAATAATGATGGAACGGAGTGGGGGCAAAGAGAAGGCTCCAAACCACATGCCATGGTACAAGGGTAGCTATGATGAGGAAAACCCACACCTTGGGTATTTGAATGTAGGAGGGAGCAATTGTGGTGCATGACTTACCGCGGCCTTTGTTTTTCCACCCTTCTTCATTTGTCTTCTGCCTTTTATTGATTTTTCTTCATTTTGTTGCTCGGGGCTCAAGGGGATGAGAGCGTGATGTGTAAGATGTAGCAGTGATTACCCCCTTAAAGTGGGGCAGTTCATTGCCCACCAAGGGCTGGGACATTCATGGGTTCCTCAACGATGTGAGGGGCACTAATAGGGACCCCGGGAACCACGGTGATGGCCATAATGAAATGGGGTAGAGCTCATGCTTGGCTTTTACCCACGTGCTAAATGTTATTGTCCCGGCCATCTTTTGCATTTTGTGGTACATTTCTTGTTGTATGTGGTCATATTATGCTTTTATCTTTCTTTTTAGCTGCATCAACCTTCGGGGCATCATTCTAGGCCTGACCCAAGGTGTGGACAAGGGGTAGGGGAGGCTAACACCTTGTGGACCTAATTGACAAATGTAGACCCAGATGGGGAAAATGTGAAAAGGGCTTGTAATAAGCAAAGAGGAGTGAGATATATGGTGTCGAGAGGTGGGACCACACAACCAAAATCAGGGTTTCCCATGTAGCGCCACTCCTAAAGCTAATAGTCAATAAAGGAGATCCCACGGGACTAGGATTCATGATTAACCCCCCAATTGAAGTAAGGGAACAAGAGTACAGTCAAAGCCCTTTCTTCTCCCAAGTTGCCCAATAATCCATGCCCAAGTGTGCCCAAGAAAAACAAGCATAAACACCCAATTACATAATAAAAATTCATACCTTTGGGATCAGATGACCCAACTTCAAACATACGATCATGACAAATGAGCGAGGGTACACAATGGCTAGATCAGGTGGCAGAGAAAAGTAGCACATCAAAGTTATCAAGTGGTTGCAAGGGGCTGATGGCTAAAGACAATTTCTCCTATAGGGGTCACCCACTAGTGGTGGGTAACACAATGACTTCAAGGATTTTTGAAAAGGGACAAGGGGGGAGATGTCAATCTCATACAACCCTCAACAAAATGGGGTTGTAGAGAGAAATAATTGGTCCATCATCAATTCTACCAAGGCTATGCTACATGACCAAGAGTTGTCTGTGTTTCTTTGCGCAAAGGTGTGTAACACAGCAGTATATGTGCGGAACAGGAGTCCTCACAAGATACAGGGAGACAAGACTCCTAAGGAGAGATTCATAGGGGTGACGCTAAAGATAAAGCTCTTGAGAATCTTTGATTATCCAATTTATATCCATGTTCTTGTGGAGAAGAGGACAAAGTTGGAGCCTTTAGGACAAAAGGCGATATTTGTCGGCAATAGCGAGACCTCAAAAATTACAAGATCTTCATAACAATACTGAGGAAAACAGTTGTGAGCAAGGATGTTAAGTTGAGGAGAACTTGGCATCCAGGAAGTCTCATGAGTTTCCACCAACAGTGACAGAGGACAAGGAGCAGTAGGTCCAAAGGTAGAGTAGCATGCAGATGATTCCATTTCAAGGAGTCAATCTTCAGGAGGGGAGGAGTCAGTAGCAATGTTGAACAAAGCAGGAATGTTTTCTGGAAGTGGATCCGCGGAAGCATCATTTCCCAAAGATCTAGGAAGCGAAGCATCTCGGAAGCGTCTAATATATATATATATATATATATATATATATATATATATATATATATATATATATTTGCATTTATATTCAAAAAAAAGCATCTAGATTCTAAAATACCAAATTAGTTGTAGAAGACACGAAAACATACATATTTTTACATAAATCAAGATAGATATGGCATCCATTGTACATCAATGATTAATTACTCCAGCATCAACCATCTAGAATCTAGATTCCTCTTTTCTTGTCTAGCCTTTGCCTCTACTTCGATTCTCTAGGGATATTAGTCAACATTGCGCAATTTGATCAAACGGCCTAATCCAAGCCTTATAATATGGTAGAGAAAGCTTAACATGCCTGATCAATGATTTTGACTTGAGTGAAGGGTACATTTTTACTAAGGCCATGACAAAGCAGTTCAACAATCAACAACACCAACACTGGGGTACATATGGGGCTCGGTGCTCTTGATTAAATGCCAATCACATGCCCTTATACATGATATAATCCAATGAAACACCACAATCCCATTGATCCTTAAAACTGTTAAGTCTGTTGAGTTTTGAATGGGATATGAAATTCTATTTTCTCCATATGAAGTCTAATGAAGTTGGAACCACTCTCAAACATCCTGAGTCATTTCATGGTAATGTTAAAAATTTAAGTAAAATGATGAAATTCTCTTTTATCTTTCATTTTCATCCTTTTACTTTAATAATTTAACATTACCATTAGAGAGCATCTAGGAAGCGTCTAGGGAGCATCAAGGGGCACCTTGGGAGTATTTAGAAAGCATAGCTCCTCACATATCAGTTCCAAATTTTCAAAAAAAAACACAAAAAGCCCCGCGAAACCGTGTGAACCATCCACCTTCTCTCGGATCCACTCGCAGATACACGCCTGAACCTCCACGGATCCGCGAATCAAGCAGCCAGAACCGTGAATCAGGCCCCCGCAGATCCAATTTTCAGATGCGGGGCTTTGCTGGAGGATCGGTAGCGGATCCGTACGGGACGTTGTTCCGCCTCCTGATCCTTGGAGGGGGGATAGTTCCTGCAACTATGGTCAGTAGCTCCCCTTCTAGTTCTATGAAGAGACCCAGGTGGTTTGAGTAGACATTAAGGATGCTCATGAGCATGTGGAGGCTCTTAGGAGCACATTCAAGGAGAGTAGGCCTTTGAAGAAGTTTTTGAACCACATGGCATTGATGAGTAGTGTCATTAAATAGGCAACAGACCACAAGGTTTGGAGGAAAATCATGGCGAAGGATGATGAATGAGACATTGTGCCAGTACCAGAGGGACGGCCAATTCCAGGTGCTCTTTAGGAAGTACCTTCCTCACTAAGAGGAATTGTTGATGAGAAAAGCCCAAGTAGGTACTTCCACACAGACCTAACTATCTAGGCATGTGTAATTCACCCTAAATGACCTTTAACCCTAGCAATTACTTTAATAATTGAATTAATTGACTTGTATAAGATAATCTATGAGATGCAAAGATTATTTGCATTAATGAATCAGATGAATCTCAATTGTTGATCTAAAGTGATGTTGAAATCTAATCTCAACTGTCAATCTCTTTGGAGATTAAGATTGTGGATTTGGTCAATAACTCAAACTTATAAAAGGAAGGCTAAGCCAAGGAAGAAGACATATCTTGAACACAAGACACAGTGAGTGTAAGGACCTTAACTTGTTGAATTAACCATCATTAACAAAATTCATAAGTGTAAAGCCCTTAATTTTCAAAGTTTACAATCATTCACACAATTCATACTATCGAATTCAAAGTGGGATTTTTGAAGCATAAAATATATCAATTGACTAATTAATACTTACCTGGAACTGTGATTGAAGATGTTCCTGATCTACCATGGCTCCAGCTCGTTACCAAACCGTCGTTTTCCTCCCAGCCTATCTGAGGTCAACCTCTTCGGTCCCCAGATCCAGAAGACAAGTCTTCTGGCCCCCATGCCCAAAACTCCAATAACAATCAAGATCACTCCATGACTCTGTTAGAACTCTCGAACTCACTGCTCATGTCTCATGTAGTTAGAACTCCTCTGACAGCATCCGGGTCAGTTTACCCATTCATTACCCATGCCCATCAAGTTTGCCCCTCTTCTCCTTTTATACATAAACTCCATTCTTGATATTTATTAGAATATGATCTTTTAATAAATATCTTTGATTTCTAAAATATCTTAAAAATATTATATTTTAATAAATATTTCAGATTTATTAAAATATTATTATTTAATAAATATCTTGGTTTTACTAAAATATTATTATTTAATGAATATCTTGGTTTTATTAATATATTATTATTTATTAAATATCTTGGATTTATTAAAAAATCATCATTTATTTGCATAAGTCAATGCTTTTTTTTAATTTTCTTTGAACAAAGTATTAGTTTATATTATGATAATGGTAGATATAACTAATACATTCATTATATTATGGTGAGTTAGGGAGTTACTCAATACTTTCAATAATTCACTCCTTACTCTACACCGAGTTTCTTTTCATAATTGCTTAAGTGCATGTACTGGTGTCGTACACGTGATACATGCATATGTAGCTATCATATGCAGGTCTCATATGCATGCTAATATTTCTATGTTCCATATAATTCGAGTTGGGTCGTTACAGTGAGATAATGAGATCTCAGTGATTGGGTGGGGAAGGGCATCCTCAAACCCTGATTGGGTGCAGGGTTTGAGGAAGAGTGCAAGGAGCAACAAGGGAAGTATCCAAATCAGTGAAATAGATCAAAGGACAGATCAAGGGTTTGATCAACTGGATCAATTCCAAGTTTATTGTTGTACTGGTCTTCATCCTCAAAGAGCCATTATCCCAAGAAGGGAGCCCTTATTTTGTAGATTCTATTTAATGAACCAGTAGATTTTGAAGGGTAGAAATTTTGTGTGTGTGTGATTGAGATTGGTGTGATTTAATTTGCTTCCGTTGTTATATTTTATTTATGTTAAAATCCCATTTGTGCCTTTTATTCAGTAGATCTACATAACAATTAAATGTGACTACAAGAAATCTACTAGGTGGTATTTGGAAAAGTTGTTGGGGTTAGAGAAATTAAAAAAGAATTCCTATTATTGACTTATCCTATGATAGAAGTTGAAATAGGCAAAGCATTGGTACTATATGATAGTTTTTTGGTACCAAATAAATTTGCCAGCATAGCACTTAAAGGGAGTCTAAGCTAGATGAAATAAAATTAACGTATAAGAACATCCTCCATACAAAACCAAAAAGAGAAAAAAAAATGAAATAGTTTCCTCTTATCACAATGAGGCTAATGCACCTAGATTTAGCATTAAGAGGGAACCATTATCACCATTCAATTCAGTTGCTTTTGGCTAAGCAACAATGAGTGGAAGGTAATCGCCCAAGACATGGACCTAGATACAACCATTGGGGCATATTCACAAGCACAAACAATAGCATGTCACTTCGTAAGACTTAACCCTAATGGGGGCTATATCAACTACCCATCTTAACCGACCTGGTAAACCACAACTGACATACAAATCCAAATTGGCATTGGTGGAGCTTATAAAGATTTTTTATTGTTATCTCAAAATTGCATCTAGAGTGGATGTATCACAAGCAAACTTCTCATATTTGTTTTCTTCGAAGTGCGGAGGCAAAGTTTTCCTTGGTGTAATAATTCTTTAATCTAGTCATATTTATTAGTCAGCGTGATTGTACCCTTCAAAGGAGGAAAATATGCAAAATGAAGATCACGTATAAAAGCAGCACATACAAAAAAAAGGATGCATAAATGTTCAGTTGATCAGACGATACATGCATATGTGGCCTAGTGGAAAACAACAAGGTGATTGGGCCTCCATTAACATGGAGACCAGGGTTCAACACTCCCACATGTGGGTGCAAAAAAGGATTGTTGGAAGTCCTAAATGATTTTGAGTCTTGACAGCATAGAAATGCCCCCCCTATAATGCAGCAGCTTAGCAGGACACCATAAGTTACTACAAGCAACGTTCCCAATAAAAAGAAAGCTTTGAGGCACAAATGTTGGATCATTTTGGTTGCACGAAATGTGTGTAATATTCCAAACGAGATATTTTGCTAATTATGCAGAAATTTAACTCAACCAAACTTTCACTGTAAAATCACCATTCTATTAACGAAATATTTCCATGTAAAATATAACAAAGAGTGCATGCAATTCAATAACACAATGAGCGGAAATGATCTCAGCTTTCATTATAATCAATAACTAAAAGGGTGTACATGATGATATCATTGAAATAGCTAAGATAGATAATTTGGTCTTCAAAACTGATCTGCTCCAACACTGAAACTGGCCCTCCAAAACTGAACCAAAATGCAACTGCTAAGCTCTCCTATGAATTTTGGATGAATTCACCAAGGGGAGATAAGTACTCGCCCAATCTCGCTGAATCACCCGAGGGTTTCCATCCTAGGGCTACCAATGAAGTAGAGAATTGGGTTCTCCAACCTCTCACACAAGAAGAAAGATCAAATCCAAGATGTCCTCTAATGGCCTCCTCCTCTTTTTATAGATTTGATGGACCCCTCTAGAAGCTATTATTTTATTATTATTTTAATCACTGGGCACATTTCTCTTAATTAAAATATCATTTTTAATGTGGGAAAATGCTAACTTGGCCACCACACCTCCTCATACCACTGAAAATCACTTCTAACCATCCCATCCTGTAGATATTCTCGTTCCGGTTTCAACGAGCTATCACACTAAGGTGTTTTGTCAAGTATTCCTCCCAAAATGCCACCTTAAGCGTAATTAATTGAGTCAAGCCCATTAATAACTTTGTTTTTTGAAAGTTGTCGGAATGCAATGGAACGAAAGGCAAACTGTGCGGATGGTGGAATATATGAAGCGAATGCCATCAGACCTCATAAAAACTCCTCAAAACCCCTCCAAAAGCCCCTGGGCCCGCTGATGACGCCAACCTGCACCTGTGACTTGTTTTTCCCCGACTCTGAAATTCCATCCTAACCATGCCATAAGGAACACCAGAAAAAGGAACATCACATATCCTCTCGCCCCAAGATTGCTTGCCCTCAAGCAATCCAAACCTGTGGACTAGTTTACTGGCCCAATGCAACTGAGACCCAATGCCTGAATCCCATACAAACCACTAGTTGACGTTATGCCTTTGTGTCATCCCAGCATGAACAGACCCCTCAATGTCCGAATCACAGACTAATCTCTGACTAAACGTGTCATAAACAAATCCTCCTGGATCCCAATGCCACATAGAACACGCATCAATGCTCCATAGCTCATGTTGTGTTGGAGCTTCAGCTGTGACTGTTGCCCCATCAACTGCACACCAACTCATTACTTCTCTCCAGTCCAACCCCTGACTCAGTCCAATGTTAATCCCACTCTCCTGCTATCAGGATGGAATGTTGAAGAGTTGTCGACCTATATCCCACTGCCAATGGGGGCATGTAGTATTTGACATGTCTAGGGGTCCCCGCTCTACTACGCACCTGACTAAGAATATCACACCATCAATAGGATACCAACTCATGATCTCTCTCCAATCCATCTTGTGGGGAGGATCGAATGCATAGGCACCTGTATCTGGAGTGTAAAAACTCTGGTAAACTTGATAAATATATATTATTAATGATGAAGATAAGAGATGATTACAATGAGGAATCACCGAGGCTTTAAATATAGCCTCATGGTGTCCCTTGGTGAAGAGGCATGATCTTTGATCATGCCCTTTCAGTTAATAAAACCTAATATAACTATATCTAACTAATAATTAATAAAATATTCATAACAGTATCTGTGATAAGTCCCCTGTGATGCACTGCGTCCAACTCATACAACTTTCTCTGGTCAATCAACAATATCCATCGAGAAAACCCTGCCTCTCTCCCTGTGATGGGTATAAGCGACCAAAATGTGCTGCAAGCCCTGTCTATGTACTCCTGGAGAGGGCTACTCCCTGAAAGTACTGCAGCGCTGCCTGTGCAAGCACCTGTACCTCATCAGTGGATCGGCTCAAAGATGGATGCACCACCATCCCGAAAAGATCCACCCTCATCTGGTTGGAAACTCCACACTCCTCTAATCTACCAACTATCTCATCAAACCCTCGCACCTCCTGAGGGCATGTGTCTGCAAATACTGCCACCCTGCTAGCTATTTATACATTTGCCTGCTCCTCATCAATGGTTGGCCCCAAAGATGCATGTTCATCCTCCTCCATCATGGGTTCAACATGAAACTCCAACTGGCTCTCCCCAAAAGGCTCATCATGCATATTGTGCATATCATCCTCCTCAGCTGACTCATGCTCCACCATATGCTGCTCCTACTGAATCATCATTGGTGACTCATCTCCTGAATGTCTCCTATAGGGTCCATTGACTGCTCACCATACACACTAGAATATAGATCTGGCTTGTTGTCAACAACTCCACATGACTGATCATGCTCCCTAGAGGCATCCTCATAAGACCCCATAGACTCATCCAAAGAAGAGTAATCATCCTAAAAGACAGAAGGAATATTCTCCTACTCTACCTCTACCATCTCCTCTGCATCTCTCGAGCATGAGTGGTTAGGTCCCAAAAATTAGTCTCCAAAACTGATCTACTCCAATGTTAAAACCGACCCTCCAAAATTGAACGGAGATGCAACTGCTAAGCTCTCCTGTGAATTCTGGATGAATTCACTAAGGGAAGATGGGTACTCACCCAATCTCGTTGAATCGCTCAAGGGTTTCTGTCTTGGGGCTACCAATGAAGTAGAGAACCGAATTCTCTAACCTCTCACACAGGAAGAAAGATCAAATCCAAGATGTCCTCTAATGGCCTTCTCCTCCTCTTTTTATAGATTTGATAAACCCCTCTAAAAGCTCCTATTTTATTATTATTTTAATCATTGGGCACATTTCCCTTTATTAAAATATCCTTTTTAATGTGGAAAAATGGTAAATTGGCCACCATGCCTCCTCAGACCACTGAAAATCACTTCTAGCCATCTCATCCTGTAGATCTTCTCATTCTAGTTCCAACGAGCTATTACACTAAGGTGTTCTACCAAGTATTCTTCTTGAAATGCCACCTTAAGCGTAATTAATTGAGTCGGGCCCATTAATAACTCTGTTTTTTTTAAGTTGTCGGAATGCAACGAAACGAAAGACAAATTGTGCGGATGATGGAATATACCAAGCGAATGACATCGGACCTCATAAAAACTCATGAAAACCCCTCCAAAAGCCCCTTGGCCCGCTGATGACACCACCCTGCACCTGTGACCTATTTGCCCCCAACTCTAAAAGTCCATCCTAACCATGCCATGAGGAACACCTAAAAAAAGGAACATCACAATGTGTGTAACCTAGCCAAAAATTAAAAAAGAGGACTTCGGTTAATATACATTGTGCATAAGAGGTTCTCTCATCATCATCTTTGTCCTGATGATGAACCACATCAGTTGATTCAAAACGTAGACCAAAAACTGATGATGTGATTAATCCGAAAAAACAATCTCAAAACAATATAATCACAAAAGTTTGAACTCAAAGAGCAACTACATAAATTCTTAGGGATTGAAAGGAAGAGTGGCTCAAAAAATCCTAATTCATTAAATATTGAATTAAACTCATAAAGTTAGGATTAAAGTCTCATTGAATGCCCAAGTTCTTAATATTACAAGTTTCTTTACGCTTGGCAATTTATTTTAATGATATATGCTTAGAGTCTAAAGGGCAGAGAAATGGATGATTTAGAAGATTCCTTACTCTAACAATGTTACTTGGAAGATCGCTCGAGCTTGTGAAGGGCAGAGAAATGGACAATTTAGAAGCTTCCCTATTTTAACAATGTTATTTGGAAGATCATTTAAGCTTCACATGTAAATGGTTCTCGAGGAAAGGTATCTTTGGTGGAAAGATATTTAGAATTATTGTTTGGCTACCATGGAGAAAGGATAAGAGGGAGTTTCGAATTTACATGCAAATGAAAAAGTAGCCTAGCAAGCTTATATACATTCCTCTTGGAAGTGGATAAACTGGAAATGGTGCTTGATATTCCCAGTTGGAAGTTTTCCGAAACAGTTTATAATAAGTAAATATCTATGTTTGCCAAGAAACTTTATCTTCATTTTATGCATTTAAGTGGATCGAGCTGTTTTCACAGAATAAAGACCATATGCAATTTCTTAGCCTCTAAATCCTGGATTTCAAGCGAGTGACTTTCAAAATATTGTTTGCCCAATTTCTTGAATCCATCTAAACATCTTTGGCATCTGGCACTGATATTCTGTATTGGACGCCTCTTCCCTTTAATCCTAGGGCTCCTTTAGCTGAATTTATACCCGTTTTTAATGAGGGAGGAGGGAAGGAGATGCACATCTCGTCTTTTTTCTGGTCATAGGGGAGAGTTACAGTATTGGGGAGGGGCAGGATGAGGGTACCCAAAACTTTTAGACTCCATTTCTATAACTAATTTAGAAATCAGCTGCACGGGCATAATGGGAATCACATGGACTAAATCAAATAGCTGGCCCAAAAGAGCGGGGTACCCAAATAGCAGAAGACTAATCCCAGACCGACGCTACCCAAGAGACAGGGAAATCCAGGTTCTTTTATAAAACCATCAAAGAGATGAGACTAGCTATTTTTTTGAGAAGCTGCAATAAAGAGATTCCCAAAAAACAAGGGATGAAGATGATAAAATTCACAAGAGATAAGCGCTTGGAGGGCAATGGATAAAGTCCTGGGTACCTGAAATACCCCAAACCACTGTTGCTGATGCCTCTATCAGTATAAAACAGAGTACATTCCAGACGAAATCACCTACATTACAGTATAAAAGAGTGCATATTCCAGAGGAAAGCATGTACATTACAAAGACAAAACCCTGGATCTAGTTAACCCAAAAACAGCCCTGTCTGAAACAGGCATCCATATTCTGGCATGATGGGAGTTCCTGCTCGTCAAATCGTTTCAAATTGAGGCGGCCATCTCTCGCCGCCCTATTACTCCAATGAACTCGAGTTCCAAAAGATCTCTGTGATAATCGAGGAATCGAATGAGCCATAAGAAATCCAATTTCATGCGATCTGTGATAATCGAGGAATCCAATACACCGTAAGTTTAACAATCATTACAATATCGATCAAAATATCGGTGTGCCAAGTAAGGAGAATAGGATTGAAGAGGAATTATACCTACTCAATCCATGGAGGACGAGACATGTTCTTCCATCATGGGCACTAGAGATAATCATGTGGGTTTGGAGTAGTCTTTTAAATTGTTTATGTTTGGTTAAGACTCATTTTATTTGGATGTATGGAAATATTTGAATTTAGTTAGAAAATATTTGAATTTGGTTAGAAAAAAAAATGAAATGGGTTAATGCCCAAGAGTGAAAAGCAATTGGATGAGTAAAATTTTGTCTCCTTATGAATCATAGGTGGCGTGGTTTTCTTTATATAGGTGGCGTGGTTTTCTTTAAATAATAGTTATGAGTCAACGTGCATTTGTGGATGACAGCAAGTGATGGTTGTCCTTATTCTTGGTTTGTCCATTGAATTATGATAGGTTTTGTCATTGTTCTAAAATAGGTGTGTTTATATATGGGCTTGGAGTATGCTCTAAACCTACTTATGCTTGGCTAAGAGCTTGCCTTCCTGAGACGTATGGAAACAGGTTAATGGCCCAAGACTAGAGGCATCAGGAGTGAAAGCATGCTCCCTTACGGACCACGAGCGGGTAATTATAGGTGGCGTGGTTTTCCTTGAATAACTATGATAAGTCAACTTACATTAGCGAATAACAGCCGGTGGTTTTCCTGATGTTAGTTTAACAATTGAGTTATGAGAGGTTTTCCACTGTACAAAAAAATGTGTGTTATATTGGAAAGAGGGTGTTAGATTTTAGATCTTTTTTATTATAATTATTTAGTTTATGTTAAAAATTTAATTAAAGATAATAATTTTCGTTGTCATTTAATGCTTTCTTTCGTTGTGATTAAATTTATTAGGATATTTGCATTTTACAAATAAGAATTTGTGAAAAAAAAAATGTGAATTGCAACAAATTGTATTGCTGCAAAAAGATTACATGTCGTTTTCGTCCATAGTTAGGTTGATCTAGCAATAGAATTCAGTCACAAGATAGTTGAGGCATGCTTAATACATTCATACATCTAGCCTCATCATGACTAACAAGAGCACAGAGCTCCTCACAACAAACAAAGACCAATTTTCGAGCTTCATGGAGTCCAAAACAAAATAACAATAGCAACTTAACCCAACTATGGACGAATAGATCCAAGAGATTGACCATAATTAAAAAAGCTCGTATCCAAAGACAAATACATAACAATAGATGTGTTCCAAAAAGAGGAGACTTGGATCCCATTTGACACAATGCACCAGCCGCATGCAACTTCACCGAAAGATGCAGAGCTCGAACATGATGGCCACTTCACTAAGCCAAGGTTGTAGAGAAGTTCGTTCCAAGACAAAAAAAAAAAAAAAGGGTGCAACAAAGTTTCTTCGACCAAAACCACCACAGTAGTGAGCTTCATGTCTCTGCACTCATCAAAATAACTACAAAACTAGGGAGTCAACATATATAACCATTGAACAACACAAAAAACCCCTGTTGAGAGCTAGAAAACCATGTGTATCACTGACACATGCATATCTATCATAGACAAAATAGAGCTACACAAATCAGAATTTGTGATTATTTGTGTTATTAAAAAATGTTTAAGTTACTTAACTAAGTTCCCATTCTAAAATTTAAATTCTTGTCAATTACATTTAACTTATATTAGTTGTAAGTATAAAGGTTAGTTTAATTAATAGCAAGTTGTTGTGAGGTGTGAATAAGTCATATTAATTTCCATTAAACTTGCTAACGATAATATTCATAAATATGGATAAGGAATTTTCATTTATATTTTTAAACAAATTTTCCAATATAAAATTACAATATGACAATATTACCTTTTATGAAAAAAATTTCCATGACATATGTGAGCATTCATTTTTCTGGTCTTTACTTTCATACTTGCAGCACTTTGAAATTTATGGTTCATAGGAGTATAAGTAGCTCAAAATGGTTGTAGTTAATGCTCAGTTTATCAAATTAATGACTCTACCTTTATGCTACATTCCTAGCACTATAATGCATTATTCTAATTCCTAAGCATTCTAGATTCATTATTTTAGGTAGTTCATTAGAACTAGATTAATTGTGTCCTTCAACTTAGATAAGTCCAATACAATATTAGTGAAACTATTAATTGAGCCATTATCCTCTGTGAGTATTTTATACATATACTTTTTTCTTTTAAAGAAATTAGTAATCAAATATATTTTTAAGAGGAAGAATCATATGTCAAATTCATGAAGAATCAATGAATAATCCAAAACCAAAACCTAAAATTGATGATTAAAAGAGGATGCAAATTGTAATTAGATATTATTTTTCTTTAGAGTCATAACAAAAACATTTTATTTTATCTTTCATTTCTACCTTTTTGGAAACTAAATTTGTTGCAAGTTATTTTTCATATGAGAAATGTAAGTCATTGAAGGCATCCCCACTAAGCATAACCTCCATTCCATCATCTTGCTCACTAGCTTACTCACTTGACTTGTTACCCAGCGTGATCGAAGAGGTAAGGGGTTATGATTACAATTTTTCATTCAACTCCTATAATTTAAAATTAGAGATGTGTGTTAATTCAATGAATTTCTTAGCATGGTAGATTATAAACAAATGGTGTTGCAAAAATTATATTAAGGATATTGTCCCTTGTTAAATTCCTTAAGAAAATAGTAGGGTTCCTCCTTAAAATCCTTAGGGTGAATGCATATTTACTTAAAATTATGATGGGGTTGTTGAGAAGATGAATTATATTATTGCTTTTCTCATGAAGGTTATTCAAGGCCTTAGGTTGAAGCTTCATGAAAGAGAGCTCTAATTGCATCTAGGACAATGAATGTGTTATAGAAAAAAGCGTATGTTCAGAATGCTCCAACACTGAGAAGGGGTTATTGGGACCATTGTAGTATATTGTGTATATCCTCTATGATGAAGTATTTGTGTATTAAAGTAGGATTGGCTATCATCTATGTAAAATCCATCTTTAAACTGACAAGTAAAAATTTCTTGGATTTATTAGCAGGAAACATGTCATTTGGATTCTCTAGTAGACTAGTTGTATGAACTTCTACTGTGGACAAATATTAAGAATGATCCATATAAATCGAACCAAACAAAAATGAGAAGTAGTAGTGACCCCCATTCCTAACAGAAACTATTCTTTACACATATTATATTAATGACAATAATAATAAGGGTCGAGAGAAGGTATTGTGAAAGTGGTAAGAAATATATGGTCAAGAAAGCTTCAAGCTTGAATTTTTTAAGAAATTAATCAGGTGTATAGGCATTAGAAACCTTTTAATTTTAAGTAAAGGTCAAAACCCTATAAATTGGGGAAAAACCTTTTAATTCACGATAATAACATGAATATGCAATTCATTTTTAACCACCACCCATATCTATATGTATTCTTTGGTGGAATTACATGAGCTAGAAAACCCCCAAACAAGTGTGTGGTAGCTCAATGATAAGAACCTATAAAGTCTTCATATTCAAAAGGGAAACAAAGGGACATGAAATGTATTAGGTAAAAATAGATGAATTGCTCATAGTACAAACAACACACCAAAAACCAAAGGATTCCAAAATATTCAATGATCTCCTTATTCGTTGAGAATATTAAACCTTGAGACATGCAATTGGAGATATAGAAAAAGAGGTATAATAAGGAAAAATGGCTATGAATGTTTGATCAACAAACCAAAATACTACCAACTAGAGAAAGAGTTTGTGGCCATAAAATCAAGACTTACAACATATCCTTGACCAAGCTACTAGAGCCTTTAAGTAACAAGAATATCCAATAAAATAATGAAAATGAAATATAAAAAAATACATTAAAAACATGAGAGTGAAAGTAATAAAAACCTCCAATAGAACAATGAAAATGAAATAAAAACTGCATTAAAAACATGAGAGTGAAAAGGGAAGAAAATATTGATAAGAATATTACAAGGGATATCTTGAACCAAGAATTAAACACTGCCTATACCCAACAAACTTATGTTTATTGGATCTCTAATAAATTACATCTTGAGACTCCTTGTGAGATGACCTAAAAATGGTATAAGTGAAACTCCATTAACAACTCCTCCCAAGGTTATATATATATATATATATATATATATATTCTTACTTTCCCTTGAAATAAATAAGCAAGGATTGGAATGATAAATGGCCAAGTAAAATCATGTTTTTCCTCATGTGTCGTTGGTACTTGCTACATGTTGGCTTTAACAAAGCCATTTCCTTTCTTTATTGTTTAAAATTTATCTTGTCTTCACCCCAAAACTCTTCATCAAGGTGAGAGCAATGAATTTTTTTACATGCAACATTAATAATAAAGGATTTTAAATGGTATGAACTCTCAAACAATTATATACTTATATAAGTATGATTATCAGGGAAAATTTTAGGGGTTGATATTTGTAGGTGGGCTAATTTTCCATGTTTTTTTCAAAAAAAAGGATTCTCGAATTTCCATTTTTCCTAAAAATGTTTTACCCAAATTTTATAGGATAAATTTATTTTGCTATAAAATTCGCAAAAAAATTATAGATACTATATAAACCATTATAAATTTTAATATTTTTACAAAATGTTGTCAAATATTTTACAATTTTCATGTTAGGGACTAGTAGTATTCACCAAAATTTGTAAACTCTAAGATAAATTTTCACTCTTAAAATCGCCCCTGCTTATTACACTATTTTTCATAATAATCAAAAGTTAGGATAAATGTTTCCATGATTGATAAATAGGAAGTCATTGTGGTGGTGAAGTGCACACAATGGAATTATAATTGTATACCTCATTTATTATGACTTATTTCCATACTTAGGATCTTATAACATTATTTTGGCAAGCATGACTCTAATACATTTCCTAGTGTACTACAGGTTTACAACATAGAGTTATTATTGATTGGTTGTTTAGAATTGTTTCATGTTTTTTTGGTGATATGTTTGCCATAAGTTATTTGTTCATATTTTATGAGACAACTCGAGTTTGTTAATATTTAGGCAAGATTCTTGGGGATGTTCTTCCTCTATATTTCTTGAAATCCCCCGTCTTGAGCTAGTCACTTTAATGTTGACTAATCAAGCTTCCATTATGTTCCTTTTCATTGAATAGGAAGTAATTTGAAACAATTAAAGCTTTTGAGTAGATAGAAAATATTCTAAAGGGAAGTGCATCATCGCCAATGTGCGACTTGTCTTCTAGTTTCTCGATTCATGCTAACATTCTTTATTTATCTAGTCATGAGGTGTGAATATCATTCTATTACCAAATGTATAATGCTTATACATTGAGAATTTTGTAATCCTTTCTTAAAGAACCATGATCTATGTTATTCTTAGTGAATATTCTTATTTTGTGTGCATTACAAGCTAGCGAGTCTCTTTATTCATTATATGACATGTCTCAAATCCCTTCACAATTCAAGTTATCGGGTCTCCAAAATGTCATCCATTTCACCCTCTTTTCTTTCATTTTCCTTCAGTATTTACCATATTCCGCAGTTCCATAACCATGCACTACGACCATCTTCATGATTAAATATGGATTTAGGCATTATTTTCGAATACATTTATTTTGGTGTTTTGAGTGAATATATGGTTAAATAATACAAAAATAACATGTATTCACTTATATATAAAAGATAGATGCGTTTTGTGATGTGTGTAGGCATATTTGAAGATTTCGGCACAATCATATTTGGCCTCTAAGTTTCAAATTTGAATTTCTTCTTCAAACTCTTGAAGATTTTAGATTATTGATCAGGCACATTTCATGGAGAAGAATCATGGAATTTTTCATAAGTGTCTCCTATCAAAGCCATGAGAGATTTGTGAGAGGATATGAAGATATGCTACTTGCTAGATGCTAACACATGATTGTAATCACATGAGATATTTGTGGATCTAGGAGAGATATGTGGATCTAAGAGAGATTTGTGGATCTACATTTATGAATTAGCTATCTTAGTTTTTGTATAAATAGGAGTGTCTTCTCCTCTCAAAGGTGTGTTAAGTTTGAGAATGCTAAAACTATGCGTATGCTTGATGTTATGAATACTATTGATGTTAAAACAATCCTTTGATATGGTTATGCTTTTATGATGAGATATGGTGTTTGATCAAATAGCTTCATGAATTTTCCACCTCTCATGAACTCTAGGATGGCCACCTCATGAGTATGGGGTGTATTTTAATGTTTCATTTTTGCAAGATAGTTTAGTTTCTTTTACGCTCATTTTATGCAATGTTTATTTCAAGTCCTTTGATTAGATGTTTTTTTGCTCATTCTATTTATTTCATTTGCAAGTCAAGAACATTCATTTCATTCACAGATTATTTCATAGCATAGTTTTCTTGCACAAACATTCATAGGAAATCATGGTTTTAATTTATGAATGAACTCTAAGCTTTGAACACACATTGAATTATTGAATTTCTTTACAGTCTTCAATGCCTTTGTAGATTAAATTTACAAGTTTTCATTCCTAGATTAAAGATTTACATGCTTTCATAAACTAAATTTCAATGTTTTTAATAAGTTGAGCTTCCATGCTTTCATAAATTAAGTTTACAGGCTTTTATAGATTAGATTTACATGTTTTCGTAGATTAATTTTCCAATGCTTTCCTAGATTAATTTTAAATGCTTTCACTAGATTAAAAGTTATTTGATTTCCTAGAGTAGATTGTCTTTGCTTTCACTACATTAAAAGTTCTTTGATTTCCTAGAATATATTGTATTTACTTTTACTACCTTCAAGAATTCAATATTGCCTTTGCTTTTACTAGTTTCAAGAATTTTCATTTCATTGCTTACATTAGAATTATTTGTGTGTCCTTTGACTAGATTTCATCTTATAATTTTTCCTTGCATTTGCAGTCTTTAAAATTCAATTGCTTTTTAGATTAAGATTTCATTTTCACTTAATCCCATTCTTTTGATTCATTTGCATAGGTTTACCATTCATTTCTTGCTATTAGAATTCTTCTTTTAGAATTAAAATTGAAAGTTGATTTCCTAACATATATTGTGCAAGTGTACTTTACAAGTATACGAATTGGATTGATAATTTAATGCTAAATCATTTAACTCGCAATTAAATTACCCAACACAAGTCATGTTTGAATCTTCATTAAAATTTAGCTTCATGGAGGGAGGATTAAAGGAAAACCATGAAATTAGAGAGAGGATTAATACTAAAGGAAGAAAACATAAATTTATTAGGATGGTTATATTATTGGAATAAGTTGATTAATATCAACTTGGTGTTGGTGATGGTTAAAAATGTAACCTTAGTAATCCCTCTAATTATATCTTCGTTAAATATTTTATTATTATATTATGGAGCTTTCTAGAAACCATAGTTCACATCCACATTATATAAAGGGGTTTAATACCCATTCTTATACAATACCAATCTAGATACAATGTGAGATATATTTTTAAAACGTAATGTTTATTTACACATTGTAAAGATTTTAGCACTATAATTCACGTGTCTTGATCTTTATGTGTGTATTGGTTTATATCTTGGGTTTATGTTGTATGATGTCGAATGCACATCATTTTCTAACACAATAATATAGGCATCTCTTGTGCACCATAAGTGATACACTAAGTTTATTGGGTATATTCTCTTTGAAGTGTGATCTTGGTGGTGGTGTACATGGGACCTGAATGAATCTAAAAAAACATTAGGTAAGCATTATTTTTCAATTTTGTGAAAGCATTATTGGTTTGTTATGTGTTGATGTTGAATATCTCTCGGTATCAAAAGGAATTCTTTGTTAACGATTAATTCACCTTACATCACAAAACTTCTACTAAATATTTCTCAAAACCATGTACTTTCAGATAACATGTCTTAACATGATTACAAAACTTAGATACTAAATATTTCTCAAACACATGTACTTTTAGATAGCATGTCTTAACATGATTGTACATTGTAGATCAAGCACTAAGTATTTATCTATCAAGGGTTATTAATGGAATTTTGGCATTGCTATGTGCAAATTGGTGGCACCTTTACAATGCATTCCTTAATATCCTTGGCTTGTTTCCTTTTCAATAAGATAATGTATGTTCATGGTAGATCTTCTCTTCTAATGATGTAAATAAATGGTCAGAATACTACTTAGCGACCTAACAATATCATAATGTGAATCCCAACATAGAAGATAATTATGGGTGGTAAAATAAGGTCAAAGTGACGCAATCTAATTATTTTCATTTCATTAGTTTAAAAATTGAGTCATTATTTTAATTCTCGACTTTTTTTTTCCATGAATAATTCATTAGGTTATTTAAGAAAGTGACATTTTTGTTCCTTCAAAGGATCCCTTGCACTTGTTGCATCTCACTCAAATTTTGTATAATTATCTCCTTGTATTTTTTTAGAGTATTTATTTAATCTATCATGGAAAAACCAACAAGACTAATAAGCTAAAATCTAAACACTCAAAAATGCAATTTTTCGAAGATTGAAATTTAAACTAATGTGAAAACTTGAAGACTTGAAGCCTCATGGAATGAATTTTTAAGGGAAAAGTCTAACGTTAATGATATGATATACGAAATTTACTTGGACAACAAGTCCTCTTTTAAATCAATGACATTTTATTGTCTAACTTAAACATATGCTTCTTTATTTGATCATGATATTTTTTATGTACATGTTATTCCTCGTTTGGATTCTTTTCATATTTTTGATGTACATGTTATTCCTCTTTTGGATTCTTTTCATGTATCTATTTTTTTAACCTTGGAGTGGTTTCTTTTTAATGATAGTTATTCATATATTGATAGTGAAGCTAATGCTTCCCCTTTGAGGGCCTTACTAATGTTGATGCCCATGGTTCTTATGATTATAATTGTATTGACCATGGGTATACATCATGATTTCACTCCAAAATGATTTGTTGGGTGGGTTATTCAAATGGAGGTATTTGTAAGAATGGATAAAGAATAACCAATCATATTAAGCATGTGATGAGATTAGTAAGAGTATTCCTTGGCAAGGGAAAAAGGTGCAAGTGGCCATTTTTTATCCCAATGGAAAGAAAGAATCTACATTTGAATGGGGGTTATATCTAACCACTAATAATTAAGTTGAAGCTCCTTTTCTATTTTTGGAGTAAAATAATTGTAAGGAAAAGGTATCATATTCTTCATAGACTCAATTATAAAAAGTAGACTTATGCATAGGTGATCTATTCTAATGTATGGAAATCTTTCTTGACTTATACATAGAGTTTAAATATATCTTTATCAGTTTGAGACTTTGAAGTTCTATCATGTTTTGAGGGTTATACTAACTAACTTGCCATCTTATCTAGATGAAGGAACTCTCAAGAGAAAAATAGGGTTATTCATCAAACCCATTCCTTAAGGTTTATTGAATAGTTTTTCAAATCAATGGCATGTTCTCTACATGCCTCCAAGTAACACAATGTGAAGTTAATTCACATGATCAAGTATGAAAGAAAGGATCAAAGTAGTACCTTAGCACACATTTTTCATAATTGTAAATTGGCCCCTTATAGAGTATAATGCCATATTTTGTATGCAATTGGGATAATGGGACCTATTTTGGTTGAGAGTAGAAGCCTTGAAATGAGTTTCATTAACTTGGTAGTTGATCTTCTAGGTTTGTGACCTTCATTAGATATTTCTCATTGCATTTTACATAGTTTTCTAGTATGTATCAACAAATCTATATCTTCTCCCTTTGAGATTTCCAATATAATTTTTTTTTTGGCTAACCCACTAAGGGATGTGAATTGGTGATGTTTTTGCAAGGAGTGCCTTAAAAATGCATCCATTCACTATCAAATCAAATCCATGTGGGCTTCCAATATACTTATTAAAAGTGAAGTTGTTTTAAAATTAGAATTGGTTTTGGAGAATGTTTTAAGGGGAGTAATGTCACTTGGGTCATTTGGATGTCCTAGGAATTTTTGGAAACCTTTTTAGGTGCATGGATGTATTTTGCTCATGTATGATTTTGGCAAGTTTAATTTCCTTTAGGTCTCTACTTTTAGTGAATGGAGTGCTTTTGTGGAAGTGTTCAAGGTTAATTTTGTGTTATTTTTGTTTGGATAGGATTATAGATAGGTGTATTTGTTATTTGGGCTTCATAGACAAATATAGTGACCTTCTCTTCCAAGGGAATAATGCTTTCCCTAAAATTCTTGAATACAAAGGGTTCTCATGAGGAATATTATCACTAACAACATGAATTATTTGTACACTATCACATCTAAATTACGTGGGCATGAAGCAACCCGCAATAAGGAGTATGCATTATTGATGGAGATCGTTCTAGAACAAAGAAAACAAATACAAGATTTTAAAATTGAGTGCAAAATGCTTAGATAATCGGTTTCTCTTTGAATAGGTATTCACAATTGGTAGCTTCACATTTGGAACTTTTATGGGATCGACCTTGGGTAAGTTTAAAGAAGAAGAAGTTTTTCATTAATTATGTGAAGATGTGAAGATGGAAGTGCAAGAATCACAACCTTCTTGTGTTGGGCAGGATAATAGTTGTGGCAATCTTGTGTTCATTTAAATTATATTATATTTAATGTTTTGGACATTGGGGTTGATAGTAGGATTTTTCTTTGATACAATATATAATAGCATAAGATTTTTTTTCTCCTTAGTGAAGGGAATTTTTGAATTTTATCAACAAACTTATTAGTATTGTGCTTAGAATAAAAATTATTCTTTGTTAGACAAATATTTTTGTCTTTTAATGTTAATCAATGAGACTAAATTTTTTATTAAAACAATATATATATATATATATATATATATATATATATATATATATATATATATATATATATATATATATATATATATATATATATATATATATGTTTTTGAAATTAAGAAAAAAGAGTAAGCCTTGACTATTTAGAGACTTATTGACGGTGCATCAAACACCCTACAAAAATTTTCCTACACTTGAATTTTGGAGCCTACTGAGGATCTTGCAATATGTCGTTCCATTGTCACTTCATGTTAGATTAATGTTATGCAAAGTGTTTAAGTATTCTTCTTAGATTTTAAGTGTTAGATTCACTTTCTCATACATGCTCAATCTATGATGAATTCACAAATGCACTTCTTTCTATGCATGCTTAGATAGCCATTTTGCAACTCTTGAAAGTAAGGCATATGCAATCTTTATGAACAATTATTACACAAATTTTAGTACAATGAGTTTCACAACCTATGCTAACAATCAGTGCATAATATCATTTGATAATCCCCTCACATTGGTTGTGATTGTACTATTATTCCAATGAGTTTTCTCAACTATCGCTTTTGCACACCTTTGTTTTCGCAAGTGTCACTTTCAATTTCACATCTGTCGTTTTTACTTGTTTTCAATTTAAAAAGTGTTTCTTTCACTTTATCTTCACTTTGGCATGTGTCGATTTCACTTTCTTTAGCTTTAGCAAGTGTCATTTTCACTTTTTCTTATTGTCGCAAGTGTTGTTTTTAACTGTTTTCACTCATGTATGTGTCTCACCTTCGTGCATCGTTAGAGGAAGCTATAGTGCACTCTTCCACATTAGATGGTCCTATATATAATAATAATGCATGATAGAGACATTCCTGCAGCTTAGCGCACTTTCTGGTTGCAGTTAACACTTGTGTCACAACTTGTATTCCAAGTGTTGCAATGCTACATTTCAACTATTGTACTTAGAAATAAGTGTCGCTTTGATGTTGTTTCAAGGTGTGATTTTTTATTGTGAGTCGTCTACATTCCCCTCGATTGTATTGATGGAATTCATGTGTGTGATCCATGTTTGAGTCTCATTTGGATGCTTTTCTCTCTCTTACTCTACTGGTCCGGCACTTAGCCATTATGGAGCTCTTCTTGGTACTCCTGCCCAGTGTAAGTTATGAAAGAATTAATATTTCACCAGGTGATGAGAATTATCTATCCATGAGCCTCAATGATTAAATATATCCCTACCATGCTGGTGCATTGAGTCTTTCTCTAGGTCAAATCCTATCATTGTGCATTGAGAACCTTCAAAGCATAGTCACTAACCCTTGTTTCTTGTACTAACTCATTGTACTGAGCTCTGATCAAGTCTACCTTGTATAGCACATGGAGAATTTCTAGTTGATATAAAGGCCCTCTCCATCTCCTTGCAATGAAAAAATGTGTAATGCATAGACTTCCTCTCCTTCACAGTGTAGTGAGAATCTTCCTGGCAAAGTGACTTGACTTTTTGTTTCTTGCCTCAAACAACTACGCAATACTCTCTTCTAGTGAAACTCCCTTAGATCAGTGCACATTTATAGTGGAAAATGAGTCTACCCTTGAGCCACTGCAACCCTCAACTGCACTAGCATAGGATATTTCCTCTCAAGCGTTGTGCATTACGTAGTTGCAATGCCTAGTCTTGCTTCATCTATTGACTAGAACCCATCACTGTGCTATAAATTGTTCTGCCTTGTCTCCCTTAGTGCATTTCATAGTTCTAGTGCACAATGAGATCCTCCCACAGTCACTATGAAGCTCAATTGCGCTATCAATATTTCCTTCTCCCTTTATCCATAAGCTTTTCACAGTTTCAATCAACAAGCTCATCAACCTTGCCTCTTTCACTTTCTCACTACATTGGACCCTGAAGAGCCCCTCCTCATAGCGCATTGCACATTTCCAGTGAGTAGTGGTGTCACCCCTCATCCACTGATGACCTCAATTGTGCAATTCCCAACAAAACTTCCTCTCTTGGCACTGATACTGGCCTATCACATTCAACTTCTTCCATGAGAAAAGTAAGGACAAAATAGATTATTTCTAGAATGAACTTGCCTTTTCATGAGTGAAATTCATTGGAAGGTGTACTACTACAACATGGCAAGGTGATGCTCAAGGAAGATGTCTAGGAAAAGAAACAAACAAGCACTTGCAGAGAAGAAGCACAAAGAATAACCTGCATCAAGACATGAAGAGATCATGGACCATGACAGAGTGATGACATTTCATGAAAACTCTGAAGGTTCAAAAACTGATATAAGATATTTTGGAGGGTGAATATTAAGTACATGTTTGATTTACCATCAAGAATGCAAGACATAACAACAAGGAGAGGCACTTGGCATAGATGCATCATAGTGAAGTATTATGTCATAGTGGCCAACTCATTGCCTCTCAAAGTGCCCCTCATTAGTCCTATGATGTCCATGTAATTCACCACATGATGTGTAATGTAATTGTGTATTTTCAAGAAAAATGACAAAATGTAAATGCATGTAATTCCAAGATTCACATATGGAATATGAAAAGCTACATGTGGACCAAAGAGTCAATAGAAGTTCAAAGGTCACTTAGAATCCAAAGAGTCATGAGAGTAACTCAAGAGTCATAGGGGATATGAAAGGTCATTCCTCTTGTTATAGAAGAAACCTCATAACTCAAGCAAAGAGATTTTGGAGTCTTGGAATTTGGAGAGCTAGCCTTGGCTTCTCTAGCTTGGCATAAGAGAGAAGATTATTCTTTTGAGAAGCAAGAAGTGACTTAATGTTCCACTATTGGAGCTAGTGTCTCACCATTGTAACTGTGTATTGGATCTTTCCTTAATTATCAGAAGTTTTTTTATCCAACACATTTTCATGCATGTATCGTGAATATTGTAAGACTATTATTTAGATGTTTACAATATATGTTATGATGCACTAAATAAATTGAACCATTTCATTAGATTTGGTGCTTATCTTGTTGAATGCGTGGTGTACTTACTTTAATTATCAGTGCCTATGTGAACTACTTTGCTAGATAATTAATGAATCTTTACATGCTCTCATGTGCCTCTCTTAGGATAATACTATTAATTTACTTCTAGAGACTCACTCTTTACTCCCCTCTCATGAAAGCCTCATTTTGTGCATTGCAATTGGTGTTTCCAGTGTCAAATTACTTATAATTTCAAAGGTTATGTGCATACACGCTTATGTTATTAATTGTAGCTAAGGAAAACCTTTAAGTTATGGTGGTTGGGTCGACACTCTGGATGGGACTCCTACTCCAAATAGTGTGAAGTATTGAGACTTCACATCGGGGATACCCCTTGTATGTTGGCAGTATCCAACACTGTTGGTAAGACTTCATTAGAAAATAGAAGTCTTGCGAGTCTCTTAATAGAATCTTCATCACCAAATATAACTCATGTTAATATCCTAGTAGAACCTACTTCAACTTCTAATATTTGAGCACTCTACCATTTTATTCTTCTTTTATTGTTTTATTTATGCCAACACCTAAGTCTAATTTTGATTCACATGAATCACCTTTTATTCAACCAATGCTATGTTCTTCTCCAACCATTTGTAAGCAATACATGCATACTAATCATTTGATCGAAGACAAATGTCCATCCATCCAAGCCTCACATTGCTAATTGGTACACTATTAGTGCTTCTTGTAACTCTTTAATGAAAAACTGTAAGATGCAAAATATTGAATCCATGTTTTCTGCGAGGGTTATTTATGGTAAGGTTAATGATTGGTCATGCCACCATTTAAAAACTTGTTTGAACATACCTTATTAATTTGTTCCATAGATTGTAGAATCATAAGGCCCTCTTTACTTTGATTGATCAAATTCAACCAAAGAACATTAAAGGTTTTCCTTCAACACTTTAAAAACTACCTTCAATTCATCCTAATTAATGGCACCTTCAAATTTATCTAATTGGCACTTAGGCTTAACCACTATGACATGTGCCATTTTCAACACATTCATCAAAGTTAGTAAACTTCAATTTCCAACACATTTTAGGATTGTTCACAAATTTAAAGCTAGGTCCCACTGAAAGTTATTTTCAAAAAATCTCTCGCAAATTAAACATTAAGTAGGGGTTCTTGTAATGTATATTTGAACATCTTTCCCAAGCCAATATTAATAGGGGATGTTTGAATAAGTTAATTAATAGTGACTTGGTTTTAGTGGTGTCTTAAAAGGTGACTTTAATGGTCCTTCAAGTAATATGTTGGTTGCAATATTATTATATTGTGGAGTTTTAAAAAACCATAGTTCCCATCACATTAAATAGAAGGGTATAATTCCCATTTTTTTTTTACAATGCAAATTCATATGAATGTACAATATATTTTTGTAGTAGGTGTTTTCTCATATATTTACAAAGGATTTATCACTTTAATTTTGTGTCTTAGTGTTCATGTGTGCATTGGACTATATTTTAGGTTTATTTTGTATGATGGTTAACATTTTTCATTTTTTTTCGTATATATTAGTTCTCCATAATATAAACTTAAACGTATCTTCATTAATATGTGTCTTCATATTTTCTTTCTTCTAAATTTTAGAAAAAATGTATTTTAATATTTTTTTAACAAATAAAAATAATTTTATTTTCCATAAACAAATTTTTAATTACTTTTCATCTATAATATTATACACTACACCCATAACTGTGATACACAATTTCTCTTATCTATTAATAAACAAATTTATTACATCCCACGATTTTAAAACAAGGCTACAAGGTAGCTACTACCTGCTGCTTAATTTAAATATAGTAATGTTGCAATGTGATCTTGAAAATGTCTATGGGTAGCTATTACATGCCGCTTAATGTAATTATAGAGATGTTGCAATTTGAGTTTGAGCATGTTTATGAAGATTTGCTTTGTAATAAAGTATAGTTAAATTAAATTAGAAATAATTGTTGCAATTTGAGTTTGAGTTTGACCATGTCTATGAAAATTTGTTTTGTAATAATGTTGCTGCTTAATTTAGTTTAAATATAATTAAATTAAAGTAAAAATTTAAAATTTATGGGCTATATAGCAGTAATTTAAATCTATCTAAATTATAGTAAAACTATTAGATCTGCTACATATGCTTAGCTTATTTTTGGCATCAATATGAGTATGACAGAGTAGCTACTACCTGCTGCTTAATGTAAATAGCTTAATGTAAATATAGAAATGTTTCAATTTGAGTTTCAACATGTTTATGAGGATTTGCTTTCTAATAAAGTTGCTGCTTAGTTTAGTTTAAATATAATTAAATTAAAGTAAAAATTAAGAATTTATGTTAGTGTTAAGGTTTACAATCTAATCAATTTAGGTTTTTAGTAAATGGTAAATTGAGGTATTTTGTTAATCCAATTCCACCTAACCACAACAACAATGTCATATTGTCTTGATAATGTTTTTGTTGAGAAAGTCATCTAAAAGCTTTTACATTTTCCTAAAACACACACACACACATATATATATATTAAAGAGTAATTCTTCTGGTTAGATATGTCGTCAAAAATATAATTTATGAATAAGTAATATTTTTTGGAAATTTATAATGAGAAAAATAAAAATATTATTATAAGAATTACATAACAAAAGAATATATATATATATATATATATATATATATATATATATATATATATATATATATATATATATATATATATATATAATTAAAGGAATTTATGGTTATTATTCAAAAAATTGGATGCTATTTTTACTTAAAATTAGATGGCATGATACATAGCAATTAAAATATTTTGTATAGTTATATATTTGATCCTACCTACCCTATCTATTGAGTCCCACTTGAAGTATGCCTTCTATGTGAAAAATTTACTTAAATTAGAAAATATACTTAAAACATATAACAATGCAATGAAATTAAAATTACATTAAGTAAAACTTAAACCCTAATAAGAACTTTTCTTTCTTATTAGATACTTCTGGTCAATAAAGAGTGAAAATAAGTCTTTAATAAAATTAGTATAATTAAATATCTATTCGATTAGATTCTCTTGATAATTGTACCAAACTTTAATTAAAATCACACATATTAATAAACGACAAACATGAACATGTATACTTAATAAAAGCTTTTAACAACATTTTAAATTCATTAACTTTTAAAAATATTAATAATTTAACTTAAACTTACATTAAGTAAAACTTAAATCCTAATAAAAACTTTTCTTATAAATGCTTTGTGTCAATGCAAACACATAATATGTGAAAATAACTATTTAATAAAAAATTTATAAGTAAATCTATATTCAATTAGATTCTCTTGTTATTTGCACCTCACTTTAATTAAAGTATATTGATACACGAGAAACATGAACATGTGTACCTATTCAAAGACTTCTAACAATATTTTAACTTCATTAACTTAAAAAATATTAAATTAGACCAACCTTGGAATAAGAGGTTGGCTCAATTATTAATTAATGATTACGCAATTCTGGTGATGGAAGGGTGATGTGACATGGTCCCAATGGTTTAATGGATTAATCTTATGATGTGAAATTTGGCCTTTCTTTGCTCCCACGATGGAAGGATGATGTCACATGGTCCCAATGTTTTAATGGTTTAATCTTATGATGTGAAATTTGGCCTTTCCCTTGTACAATAGTAGACAGAAAGGACGTGAATTGCAATGTATTTTGCAATAACAAGTTGAACTTATTAACCAATCAAAAGTTAGATAAATAAATTTAAATAATAGAAATAAATAAATAATAAACAAAATTAAAGTTAAACTATGTAAAAACATAAAATTTTTAAATAACAAGTAAATTAATGTCACTATCAAGAAAAACTTATGCGTAGTGACCTGCAACGGCAGGGACAATAATCATCCATATTCTATTTATCATATTTAATAATAAATACATAAATAATATATATAATTATTTTAACGCAAAACAACAACATTGAAAAAGTTCATAAATCTACATATATATATATATATATATATATATATATATATATATATATAACACATGGAACATTGAAAAGATTCATTAACCCACAATTACATATTATTCTATGAAGAATTATTTTATAAGTCATAAAAATATTAAAACATTAGACCAAAGACTTGGGTTCCAAATCTTTACCCATAATAAATCATAAGTTTGACATTAAAAGTTAGTTGTCAATTAAATCAATAGATACATGCCTATTAAAACATCGTGCCTCGTTGGAAAATATTTTCATCCTTTCCATGATTCAATTATCATTTTTAAAAATCCTAATGATAGTGAATCATCATTCTTCCAGCTTCTAAAACCCACTAAAATTGCAAGGGCTTACTACCCCCTCTTTATCCCAAAACTCATGACTTGTAATCTTTATGAGTTCCATTTCTAAATTGTTTTCCTTGCGATTAATCCTATTCTCCAATGAGGCTAGCGGGTGCTCAACTATCAACCTAAAATGACATTGATTTACCATTTGCAATTTACTGTTTCTTTTCTTAAATTCAAAAAATAATTTTAAACACATTTTTCCATGGCTAATTCCTTGCAAGTTGTTTTTGAAATGATTTTATATGACATCACATACATAATAGTTTACTAATTACAAAAACATTTTAATATTTCAATACCTATTTTCCCTTTGAATTAAGAACACATATTTTATTCTATGTTATTAGTCATCATTACCTTTCTAATATTGGATCTATCCACTTAATTATATTTTGAAGTTGTTCTATTTTATTAATAATTTCCCAACTTTAACATTAAGATTGATTGAAATATTAATTTTTTTAATAATGTAACATTTATATTACTTAATTAAGAAAAGATGTATAAAATTGACTATGCTTATTAACTTCTTGTTAACGAAATGAGATTAGTAACATAGCGATACTGCTTTCTTCTAAAGAAATTGTCTAAACTTGAGAGAAAAACTTAAAATATAATTGAGGTTTTGATTGTTTATCTGATGATTATCAAACTTGGTATTAGTCCTATCTAAAAATGTATTGTTGTTTTTGTTTCTATAGAGAACAAAAAAATACTAAAGAGAACATTTACTTAGAAGTGGAGTTAACTTCTACAATATCCATGAAGACTTCTTCCTCATTTGAGGAAGTGAAATCCGAATTTTCTAGCTTCTTGGATAATATTGCAAACCCGTCAATGAAATTCCTAGTTTATTTCTACATCTCATTGATGCACACAAGGATTTCCCGTAGTGTTTTAGATTGTTACACGAAATTTTTTCCCATAATGGGTTTTAATGGTCAATATATGTCTATTGTTTGCATATACCTAGCCTACCTTGTCCTGGTGTTGTCGGTGTCAGGGATCCAACCACCAAACTCTTCCTCCATTTTTGCGTAAGTGATGAACCTTCTTTGAATTCTTGCTTCTCTCTCTGAATCTTGAATTTCTCTCCCTCTCTGACTCTTGAATTTATCTCCTAATTTTAGGAGGGTTCGAATGCACATAAACTATTGCAGATCATTCAAATGAACATTTACCAAGGGAGCTTAATGGAAGAGCATTAGATCTTCTTCCTCTACATTTTCTAGGGAGACTAGGGTAGACCATGAGGACTAATAAGGTATTGATAGGATCCAAAAAGAAATTTAGGAAAGAGTTTGAATACACATGGTAGCTCCAATGAAGATAAGAAGAATAAAGAAGGATCAAAACTAATACAGGAAAGGAAAGAGAGAAAGAAGTGTGAGGGAGGAAGTTACAAGAGGCTTCCTGAGTGATAGGATGCAAACTCAAAAGATAACCAAGATGAAAAGAGTGTTGGGTGTGGAGCCTGATTATCTTCTTTATTTTGTATCACAACATTAGACCCTTGTTCTTAATGAGACGACAACGCCACCCGTAATTGTACGCTGCCTGGGGGGTTCAGGGGGGCGGCTGCGACTTTATGGAGCCCCCCCTGGCGGGGGGTTTCGGGGGTAGTGCCCCCGAAGCTAAATACATATGTAAAATTTCCTTGTAAAAGTATAGTAATTTCTAGTCAATCTGGGCCGTTCATTAGGCGGATGATCCGACGATAGAAGTTATGTTTGATTTAGGGTTTTTTTCCCTATAAGGAAACCCCTCGTTTCGTATGAGGAAATTGTATTATAGCTGTGGATTGTATGTGTATTATCAGAGCGAGAAACTAATAGAGAGACCGTGAGAGAGAACAAAGGATTATTACAACGAATCTGTTGTAGGTTGTGTCTCTTCATTTTGCTGGATAATAAAAAGGAAGGATTTATTGTTCGGGGTGGACGTAGCCCAAACTGGGTGAACCACGTATATTTGCGTCTCTTTGGTTTTATGTGTTTTGTGTGCTTGTGTTTTCCGCATATTTTATGTGTTGCATTTCTCTGTAATATATAATTTTCTAACAAAGAGTAACCCAGAGAGAAGCGGGGGGAGACAAAAACAATAAAGAAGGAGATGCACGTACTCAAGAAGGGTAGGGAAGAAAAAGGTGAGGGGGAGACAAATAGAAACCATAACACCATTTCTCTTTAATAAATTATACCCATGAATGGAACAACCACCTACAATGAATACTGCATGAAACAAAAACTGCAAAAAGGAGTTGAACCAAACACTAGAGGGAGTGAAAATCCTTAAAGGAAAAAAGATAAATTCCAATGAAATAACACCTAGTTAACCTAATGAACCAAGGCTAAACAACAAACAAGGATAGAAATAACATATACATGCTTTGATTTGGAAAGGATGTTGAAGCATTTACCAACCTGAAACCTATAATTTTCTAAGTGAGAACTTGAAGCCTCAGGGCTCCTCACCATAAGAGTGTTCACTATTTGTTGGTTAATTTTTTCTTAACAAGTTGCACGACTGTTCTACGCAAGGAGAGTATTCACTAATTTTTATGCCAAATCTTAGGCTTTACATGCCCAAGAGTCTCTCCTCTATATTCAAAGTCTATATTGTGGATGGTAGCACAAAGCAGGGGGGAAAATATGATCCTAAAACTCTCCAATTTACCAAAATAAATATGCAACATACCCATGCACTAAAATATATGCCATCCTCTCCCTATGAACTTCCCAATTGCTTCACATTTATTTGCACACCTCCCTCGTTTTTCCATTAGGATTTTCCAGATAGATAATACTATGCTGTAATCATGGCACAAAGTGAAATCGTTGACTTCCTTGAACCACCATCCTAATCTTACCACCCTCTACTATAATGTTTTGCATGCAGGAATGTATCTTCAATCATGTCGTCGAGTGGGAAGTGGTCTTAAAAACTATCGTCCTCCCACATCCCATCGATTATAATGCCTTGTTGTATATCCATTAACATCTATTGTGGGGAACTGATTTCATAAATGTTATCATAACCATAAGGTATAGACCTCTTTTGAATCTTAACTAAATAGTAGTCAATTTCATGAAAAATTCAATAATTTGTTTATATTAATTTGAACGATTAATAAATGATTAAAAAAATATTGCCAATAAAGATCATCCTAGGTGATTGGGAGGAAGGAATGAAATCCTCTTAACTTAGATTCAATTCTTATACGTAACATGATTGATTCTGACTATATATATATATATATATATATATATATATATTTCTTATATCAAATATATCTATGAAAAAAATATTATTTTTAACATGCGAGAAAATAAATTCAATTTTCTTTTAATAATATCATTTACAATTATTTCACTCATCAACATTATATAGTCTCCCAATTGCAAATGTGATATTAAAACAAGGGCTACATATTAATTAGTACATGCCACTTAGCTTAAATATAACTTAATTAAACAAAAAAATAATAAAGACATAAAGACAAAGATTTACCTATGTAAAACTTTGTTATTATTAATATAAAATCTTGCATTCTTTAAAAAATAAAAATAAATAAATAAATAAATTCATCACAAAATAATATACATATATATGTATATGTAGATGTATATGTAGATGTAGATGTAGATGTACATGTACATCTACATCTACATCTACATATACATATACATATACATATACATATACATATATATAATTAAATTTATTAAAATACGTTTTTAATATGATAATATGTCACCTTAATTTTAAAATATGAAGAAAAACACTAAAAGTCATGAAAATATAAATATTAGAAAAATGAAAAAAAAATCAGAAAGTTAAATAAAAACTAAATACAACTAAAACAAAAAATTAGTAACTAATTGAAATAGAAGTTACTAAACAACTGATAATAAGACCTCAACCAATTATATTACAAATAAATATATTTAAATAATAAAAATAAATAACAAAAAAAAATCTCAATGTTAAACTTTGGAAAAACAACATAAGTTTTTTGGTTAAAGGTAAAACAAAAAATTAGTAACTAATAAAAATAAAAGTTACTAAAAAACGAATAATAAGACTTCAACCAATCATATTACAAATAAATATATTTAAATAATAATAATAAATAACAAAAAAAATCTCAATATTAAACTTTGGATAAACAACATAATTTTTTTTGTCAAAAATAAACTAATACAAAATCAAAACAAAATTAAATACATTATACCATGCCCTGCCACACTTCAAAACTTAAAAGTTTTTTTTAGTTTTTATAAGAGTTTAATGATTCTACCATAACATTTTGACTTTAAATAAAAAAATAAAAAATATACATTCAATAAAGTGAAAAATAAAACAATAACGAAGTAGTTTTGCACCAACCACCCTCAACTCGAAATTCATGAGCTAACTGAGTTTATCACACTCAGTTAACTATTACAAGTGCTTATGAGATAAGATTACATTTTGTTGTCCAATTTAATTAAGGGAGAATTAAATTAGACACATTTCTTGTTGACTTTTCAACACACCCTCTCAACAAGAAAGTGATTATTAGCTACCCCGATCCTGCCTCTATGGTATTCAAATTTTCTCCTAGTGAGCACCTTCGACAAAATATCCGCATCCTGATCTTCCGTGGGAATGTAATGAAGTAACATAATGCACCTTTGAACACAATATTTGAGAAGGTGGCACCAGATGTCTATATGCTTGGACCTATCATGGAATTCCAGATTAACCGAGAGTTTAATGCAACTCTGGTTATCACAATGTATCACCGTCAAATCCATCTGATGACTAAACAAACCAACCGGAATCTTCCTCATCCAGATGGCCTCACATGCAGCATGATTGGTTTCCATGTACGCTGCCTTAGCTGAACTGAGTGCCATAGATTTCTGCTTCCTGTTGTACCAAGAAATTGTTGTCGATCCTATGCTAAAGATGCCTCCTGATGTGCTCTTTCTGTCTGATGGACTGCCTGCCCAATCTGCATCGGTGAAGCCTTGACGCTTCACTCCCTCTGTCTGTCTGTACCATAATTCATACTCTGTAGTGCCCCTGAGATATCTCAAGACATGCTTCCCCGCCTTCCAAAAGAGCTTGGTCGGCTTAACCATAGTTTGACTCAGCTGGTTAACTGCGTAGAAAATGTCTAGTCTGGTGTTCACCAAGTACATCAGTGAACCCACAAGCTGCCTGTAAACAATAACGTCCACTACCTCACCCTGAAGTAGCATCCTCCTTCCTCCAGTTTCCTGGAAGAGGAGTCTCCATGGGTTTACAACTCTCCATGTGAAACTTACTCAAAATCTCTTTGGTATACTTGCCTTGAGAAACAAATAGCTCGCCATCCCACTACCATATTTCCAAACCAAGGAAATAGTGAAGGAGTCCCATGTCCTTCATCTCAAACTCTCTTGTAAGATGCTCCTTGCAAGAATTTATGAGCTACTCATCACCTGTCAAAATTAGATCATCAACATAAAGTACGATAATTAAGAGCTTACCATAAACCACAATTTGGTGCAGGTTCGCATCCGCTTCACTCTTCATGAAGCCCAACCTGGTGAAATAGTTGTCAATCCTGGTGTACCAAGCACGAGGTGCTTGCTTAAACCCATACAGTGCTCTCTTGATTCTGCACACATGCAACTCACTGTCAATGATCTCAAAACCTTCTGGTTGCTCTATGTACACTTCTTCCTCAATAAATCCATTGAGAAACGCAATTTTCACATCCATTTGATGTATCTGCCACCTCATTTGTGCTGAGAGTGCAAGGATATATCTAATCGATGAGTATCTCGCAACCGGTGAGAAAGTCTCTTCATAGTCAATCCCCTCAACTTGTGAGAATCCCCGGGATACAAATCTAGCCTTGTACTTCTCCACACTCCCATCTGCCGCCTGATTCACCTTATAGATCCATTTAGATCCAACCACTAATTTTCTGACTGATCTTGGGACAACTTCCCATGCACTGTTCTTGATGATGGAGTCATACTCCTCAACCCAAATTGGTTGTTGCACTGCTTCCTTAAAAGAGGATGCTTCTATCACAATACACTTTCTCATAAGAGCCATGTATCCAGTAAACATATCTGAAGACTGTCTCTGTCTGTGCAGTGAAGTAGGTGCTCCTACATGTTCTGCCGTATCAAGTCTCAATCTATCAGCTTCCATGGTGTGCCTTCTACCATGTCTGGTGGATGGCTCTACATGAGTGTTTTCTGCCACTCCATGATCCTCCACATGTGGCTGATCCACATCTTGAGGTTCATTCTTTGGAACCAATATTTCCTCCTCTACATGCAAATCAAGCTCCTTCTCAAGGGAAAATCTCATGGCTTTCTCCTCATCAAATTTTATATCCCGTCTCACAACAGTCATCCTGCTGTTTGGAAAATACACCTGATAGTTGTGGGGAGTATTAGTGTACCCCACAAATATCCCAATCTCAATTGTTGGTTCAAGCTTCTTCCTGGAATCTTTGGTCACATGGAAAATGACAGATGAGCCAAAAATTATTAAATATGACACATCAGGTTTCTTACCAGAAAAAGCCTCCTCTGGTGTACTCATGCCAAGTATCTGATGAGAACTACAGTTTTGCACAAATACCACTGTGTTGCATTCTTTCGCCCACAGATGCAGCGGTAGGCCCTGATCATGCAACATTGCTCTTGCCGCACCCAAAATTGATTTGTTATTTCTTTCTGCGACCCCATTTTGTTGTGGGTTATGAGGCGCAATCAACTCTCTCTGAATTCCTTCTTTGCTACAGAAGTTCTTGAATTCATTAGAGATGTAATCACCACCATTTTCACTCCTAAGAGCCTTCACATGCTTCCTCATATCTTTCATTAGCAGTGCTTTGAACTCACAAAATTTTGAGAACATTTGATCTTTCTTCTGCATGAAGTAGATCCAACACTTTCTAGAAAAATCATCAACAAAGATCAAATAATACTTGTGCTTTGGTGTCAAAGCTATAGAGAATGGCCCACACACATCTGAGTAAACCCTCTCAAGGGTTTCCTCTGCTTGGTTCTACTTCTCGTGAAAAGTGGCCTTTGCATACTTCACCATGGTACATCCCTTGCATGTGTCTATCTGCACAAGAGTACCCTTTGGAAGCCCTATAGAAATCTATTGCATGACCTTCAAGGCACCGTGGTGTAGATGGCCCAATCTCATGTGCCATAACTCACCCTCATCCCTACTCACCACTTTGTCTGCCTTACCCATCAATGTTGCGCAACCATATACATCACTTTTGTAGATATTCTTCACACGAATCCCAATCTTCTTGGCTTTTCATGTGGCTTTGTGTCGAAGGAAAGCTTTCCCTTCACTAAAAACCACATCATAACCTCTATCCTCCAACATTTCAACTGAAACTAAATTATTTTTCAAGCCTGGTACATGCATTACATTTTTTAATAAGAAGGGTTTACCTAACTGTCTCTGGAAGGTAACTGTAGCAATCCCGGTAGCATTGTACCTCTCGTCATCACCCATTTCGATATGCATCTGGAGGTCCTTCTCCTCCAAGCTACTAAAAATTTCTTTGTCTCCTATCATGTGGAAAGATACACCACTATCCAAGTACCACACCGATCCCATCGCACTTGACACCATGCATGCGATGAGCAATAAGTCCAACTCAAATTGCAAGGCCAAAGCCTCACCAGCTGCAGATCCCGAAACCTTCTTGTTCTTCTTATTTTGTGGACAATTAGTGGCATAATGTATATGCTCATGATAGTCAAAACATTTCACTCTGGACATGTCGCGCTTCTTTCCTTCTTTGCCGGTCTCAGATTTGGAATAGGATTTCTTTCCTTTCCCCTTCTTTGCCTTACCAACCAAGGTGCAATTTTCCTCATCATCTGTCTTAGATGAGGATCCATCCTTGATATTCTGCCTGAATTCTTCTTGCACCAAATCTAACCAAATTCATTCCTAATCCGACATCTTCTCCCTCCCATTGATAGAGTCTTGATAACTATGCCAACTCTTGGGAAGGCCTAGAAGAGCTAGGCTCATCAAGTCATCATCTGCTACGGTAATTACGATGCTCCCAAGCTCATCTCGACATTGGACAAACTTGGTTAAATATTTAAGAATAGTGTCGCCTTTCTCCATTTTGATTTTCTTGAGCTTGTCCTTCAGTGCCAATTTTCTGTGGTCACTTCTACTCTGCAACAGATCTGTCAAAGCCTTCCACATTGTATATGGAGTCGCTTTTCGATGGGGACTTGAGACAATGTGGTCTCATACTCCCTCCAATAAGATCTTCCTCACCTTTGCAACCTTATTTTTCCAAGCATTAAGAAGAGCGGCATTTGCTGCTACAGGTTTGGGAATGCCATTATCAATGAATTCTTTCAACTCATTGTTCTCCAGAACTGCTTCCATCTTGTCTTTCCATGCAATATAATTGGAACTTCCCTCGAGTGCATACTCCAATCTCAAGCCATTGAAAGCCATCTTGATCTTGATCCCCCTGTCGCACCAAATAATACTTTTGCAAATTCGAATGCTATTCAACACAAACTCATTTTTTTCTCCACTATAGTGATTTCCCACGCTCTGATACCATGTAGAAATTATACAAAAAATATGTATTCCGATAGGTTCAATTTGATCATGTGATATACTAAATAAATATACTTAATCCTTCTACAAATTAATTGCAGAAAATAAACACGATTGTAAATCAAAATAAGTAAAGAAAGAAGCAAATCAAACCACAACACAGATATTTTCCCGGGGAAAGCTTGCTGCTCAAAAACCATCTATATTATATTGTATATTCACCAAGGAATCATGAAAAAATTACAATGCACTCTTCTCACAAGAGTCTCCTGCACTCTCACAACCGTCTCACACTATCCGGACAAAATCGACCAACACAACCAATTTTCAGCCTCTGCTAAGCCTGCCTTGCTTGCGCAATTCATGCGAATGCAATCCCTATTCTTTAGGAAATTCAACCTTCCAAAACTGCACAATGATCATGGGATATCCTATGGTTGTCTTATTGCATTCGGGAAACCTACCTAATGATACAACTGATAGTTAACATCCCTTTAACCTTTGTCTCAACTGCATCTCCACTGGAATTGACATGCATGAAGATATTAATAGTAAATCATCAGTTTCATGACAAATCACTACATGTGAATTAAATCTGATTTAATTCACTTGACCTCTCACTCTAGTGCAACAAACAGTTACAACTAGTTCAACTGATTTTAAGTCAATAAATTGTGTTAACTGATTTCTCATGCATTAAACTTCTGCAACTCGAACTCCATAACTAATAGAATCACTCTGCATGCCTCACCAACCACCCTCAACTCGAAATTCATGAGCTAACTGAGTTTATCACACTCAGTTAACTATTACAAGTGATTATGAGATAAGATTACATTTTATTGTCCAATTTAATTAAGGGAAAATTAAATTAGACACACATTTCTTGTTGACTTTTCAACAACTTATTTTCAAGAATACACCATTGAAAGAGACACGATTTATCCATACAAATGAACCTCCACAACTTCTTCCACCACCAAGCTAATTCTCCAGGTTCCTTGTCCACCATAATAAAAAGATAACCAATCTTGGGAATATATTCCCCTTGGGAAGAATGGACCCAATGCAAAATAAATGCCTTGCCACTCAATCAAACATGAGATGCATTGAGAAATGTAATATAATTCTGCCACAAGCCAGACTAAACAGGTGAAAAATTCAGTAGATTTGCGTCCATCCAACCTTGTGCCCAAATGGATGTTTTGTTTGGATCCACCACTTGATTTAGAGTTATATACACCCTTTCATGCAAGAAATCCACCAACTCATTTTATTGGCGATTATATGTTACAACAATAATTTTTTACAATTATATATGTGCATTAAAAAATTCAAATTTCCAAAAGCCCAAATTTGCTTTACATTTTATAAATTAAGATTTTTGAATTATTTTTTTAGAAAAAAATATTTAAAATGTTAAAACGTTAACCTATGAAATTCTTATAAACAAAATTTGACATATTTATCTATTTTAATGTTTTTTAGTATTGTTTTTATTCAAAAAATTTCACATATCTTTTTAAAAGTGAAATTGAAAAACATTACCACTTATAAAAATATACTAAAATTTTCATAAATGAGATTTGACCTCATTATTATTATTACTTATATAAAACATATACTAACAACATATTAATTACAAAAATCAAATAATAAAATATAACTAGCACAACTATATTAATAAAGTGGTTGATGTACCTCAATTGATTTCATTTTCTACTTATAATCACGTATGGAAAATTGGTGTATGAAATATGGAAAATGATGTTGATCAATGTATATCAACCACTTTATTAATGTGTTTGTACTAGTTTATGGTTGGTGTTCATAGGGTGGATTAGTATACCATGGTTAACTATCATTGGCACTGTCTAACTATGGTTAAAAAGGGTTGAAAAAGGTTGGCCATGGTCAATAATGGTTGAGAAAGGTTGACCATAATTGACTAATAATAACCATGATCAACAATTATTGTAACAATATATTTTTTTTGCATTAATATTTGTTAAAACATATAATAATTATAGATTCACTATAAACAAAATAACAAAATATAAATATTGGGCTAGCCACCCAATGGCTTGTTTCTTGTTTACACATATTCGTATATGAACATTTAAAGTACACACACACATGATACACATTGAGCACATGTATAAATTTTGAATCTTATATTTCACACTTTCAAACGTATACCAAATTTTTAATAAAAAAAATAATAATCCAATTTTAAAGTCACAATCAAGCTAGACACCAAATTGGTGTATCGGACCACCTTGTTTATGGGATGATATGAATATGGATAAACTAGTTTTGTTGTGCTAGATTCCTCATCAGTATAAAATAAAAGTGTGCTTAAGGATCGTCTGAATTAGCAAGTTATGAGAGGATTTATGTGTCAAATTTGTGTGTCTTTTATGAGCAACTCATGAAGTAAATTAGCTTTAAAAACTCATATACAACAAGTAAATTGTAGATAAATAATACACAACAAACACATTACACAGAGTTGATAAAGGAATTCACCCCTCCTGGGCTACATCTCCTTGGACCTGCTTCAATGGCTTGGCTCTCTTTGGATTAATGGTCAATTATCTGATTGCATGCACCTAAAGTGCTCCAATATATTCCTAACCTACTCCAATGGATTCAGAATACCCAAAAACCCCTAAGGAGCCTTTTCTGGCTTCAAATGGTTTTTAAGTGAAGTATACATGGCCTCCTCTCGCCGTTGCCATAGGCATCTTTAATCTTCAAATGGGAAAAATCACTCCCATAAGTGCTCCTCTGCCTCTAAAACCTACACCAAACTACTGAGAGAATCAAAATCTGCTAGGCTAGACTCTTACTTAGCCCAATTTGGTCAAATATTGCTCAAGTTATGGCTTCTTCAGTTTCTCCTAGAAAAGCTCCTCCAAAATTGGAACAAATCTAGTTAACTCTGCCACATTTGGAGTTCCCAACGAAATTGGCGGACTCCGTAAAATAGTTTTAATCTGCAATTAAGTTTAACTAGAGAATAAGCGATGGTTTAGCGCACTAATGGCGTGGTTAAGAATCCACATTAACAAATGTGATTAGCGCACTTAAATATTGCTTATGGGTTAATAAAGCAGTGTTAAGTGCTTAAATCTCTGCTTAGAACAGAGCTTCGCCTGAGGTCACAGAGCGTGGTCCTGTGGACCAAGGGATGGCCCTATTTATCCCCGCCGAAACTTTTGTTTAAACTTAAATACATGTCAAATTTTATGTATTGTAAGAACTTGTGTGCGGATGAAGCGATAAAATGTTGAGTTTGTGTGGGGGAGGTCGCAGGGTTGAGCTCGACCTCTGCTCGTACACCATATAAAATTTTTTCCACCCTATAAATATGAATTCGAACTTTGGAGGGGCACGTGGCGGCCTTCGGGCTAGCCACGTGTCAGCACATCATTGGTCCGACTCAAATAAATCGAATTGCAACAAATCTGTAACCAATATGATAATGACACTTCGCAGCGGCTCACTGGTCCACCTAGGGGGGAATATTTTGAGAATATTCCAAGGAATATTCCTTGGAATATTATTTTTTCTAATTGGGCCGTACGGATGCCTAGTCAGCATCCCTGTTACCAAAATTTTCTTGTTTGTGCAATCAAACAAATCGCTCTAACTTTCTCATACGGACTTCGTTTTGTGCAAAACGAAGTGCACCAAAATCAGGAAGACGGTCGTTCAAGTTCTGGGTGATTCTGAGCACTTTATATTTTTAGCAAATTTTTGCCCCAAATTTAGTTTCTGATCATTCCTTCCCACTGAAAAGCTTTTGGACCCACAAAATCTGATTATCTGATGAGAGTTTAATCATCTTCACCTTTCCAAGTTATATCAACTTGATTCTACTTGAAAATTCTCCATGAAAACCACTTTGGTTCACTGACATGCCTTTCCTTGCAAATGGCTTGGCACTTCAACCAATGTCCTCCTTTCGTTTCTGACCCAATCCAACACCCATTGGTTGCTCGCTAACTGATTAAACACCTTATTGTACCAAAATGATCCCTCGGTGCTTGGAAAGCTTACTAATGGCCTTCCCACTTAGAATCTTGTTCCTTTTTTTCACACACATGCATTTGATGTAAGCCTATCCTTGGAAACTCTTTTCCAACTTAAGCCCATCTGAGTGAACTACAACAATGATTTCCAATATCAGTAATCAAAAGAAAATAAATGACCATTCTTTTACCTCCACGGTTCCAAATTCACAATATGGAAGAATTCATTCGCCATCTATTTCGCTTCTTGGTGTCTACACATCAAATGGTCTACAATGGTTGTTGTTTTGGCTGCAAACTTTTTTTGGCATCTTGTCCTTCTTTCCACTTCTTGATTCTATCATCCTCCAGTATTGACATGTTTCTCATACCATGATTTGAGAATGAATGCTAATCATGAGCCTCTCGCTCAAGAGTGGAACTTCCAAAATCCCGAGACATATTGTCACAAGAAAAACCATTAACTTTAAAAAAACATCATGCAAGAAACACAACTTGATGACCTCTTCCTTTTGCTCCTTCAAAGCAAAAAATGTCACTTCCTGTGAACATCGCCATGCATTCTTCTTTTTCAAAGTAACAAATGTCACATCCTATGAACATCGCCATGCGTTCTTACATCTTGGTGTACAAACCCATCGACTAAACACAAGTCGACAAAACATGTGTCTTCAAACCATTGACTCTCAAGTCAAACAAAAGCATGTACAACAACTTGACGATTCTTCTCCCAAAGCAACAATAATTTCACATCTCATGAAACACTTCTTCAACATATCCCTTTCATATTTGGAGACAAAATCAACTCTTTCAAGTCGATATGACATTAATGTAACACACAATTGACCAACACAAGTCGAAACTCATGCATGTGCAAATGATCAACACTCTCAAGTTGAAAACATACATGTTAACAAAGCAATCAACCAACACAAGCCAATCACTCATGCATGTTGAAAAACAATGAAACTATAAAAAATTCCACTGTTCACACACACAAACTTTCATGCATGTACACAATGCTCAACTCTCTCGCAAGTACACGAATTCCATTTGTATGTACAAGTAGTTAAAGAGCTGAAATGACCAAATTTGCTGCAACAAAGTGATTCAATATACACCACTTTCAAACACCTTCCTAGCGTAAACATGCAACATGCATTCTAGAGAAAAATAAAATCATTCATATGCAAATTGAAAGTACAAATTGCCATCTTTGTTGCATCTAACTGAGTCAACATAATTCTACTTTTCCAACATCTTGCTTCATGCAATATGGAGCATACTTTTAAGAGAAAATAAATGGATTTAGATAACAAGGAATTGCATCAAAAAGGCAAGATTTGCATAAATTATCAATAGAAATGCAAGGCCTTAATTGGTTAAGAAATCTAACCATCTCTTTTCAAACCACTTCATTGGCGCTTCTTTCAGCTGCACTTCATCATGTGTATCATCCTGACCCACATCAATTATAGAATCCCATTTTCCATTCTTGTCAATCTCTCTCTCCACCTTCTTCAAATGTCGTGGATTAATTGTTGGACACAAAGTCCAACACTTTTCTACAAGCTGACCCTGCTTATGGCAATGCGTGCAAAATAATTGCATCTTCTTTACAACATGGTTTTCATTGTCCATTGGACCTTTGGCTTTCTATCTCCTTTGTTTTGAAAGTTTCTTGTGTATGTCTATCTTCTTCCAACACCTCAAAACTTTATGGTTATTCAAACCACAAAATGAACATGTAAATTTCTCCAAATATTATGTAAGGATTTTCCATGTTTATCATGATTAAGAGAAACTTGATTAAAGGCAGATTTATACCTTTCATATTCACCTTTGTCACCTTTTTGAGGAGGTGAATTTGATGAGGTAGTGGCTCTCTTCAGAATACCAACAATGGCTTCAATGACGTTAGAGCTTTCAACATCCTCCTGTTTGCCATTTCCATTAGTTGCATGCTTATGACCGTCTTCTTGCAAAGTGGGTGTAAAACTTTTGCTTTCCTCATGAACACAAACTTCACGAGCTTGAGGTAATGAACATGTAATGAAAGTCTTTCTTGGAACACCTTCATGTCCCTCCTTGGCCTTGGAGCATTCTCCATCATGTTGTCCATAACTACGACCCAAATACCTAGGTTTTTCCTCTAAAACAATTGGCTCAACTATGATTTGTGCATGTTTTCCCAATCCTTTACCTTCATAGCCCATCTTCATAAATAATTTGGAACCTATTCCTCTAGTGTGTCTTTCAAAAGCACCAAAACATTCATCTTGAGATGAAATTGAAGATAAACTTGATTTTCATACCTCATTTTCATGCACATAATTGGTTAGGGTTTCATTTGCAATATGGATCTAAGTCTCCATCTCATGAATCTTTTCAAGAAGCTCTTGGTTCTCCTCATTCATGGCCGTCAACTGATCTTTAAGTATAGTTCTCTCCTTCCTATCTTCAAACATCTATTGCACCATATTGATTATGATGAAGAGATTCTGCAACAACTCTTTATCAAAGAGACTTGCTAAGGAAGATGGATTAGAAACATCACTTGATGAAGCTGCCATCACACTTGTAATTCATAAAAAATATTCTTTGCTATGATTTGAGAGCCGAGTCATCAATCTTGAACATCTCTTCTCTTCATCTTACACACATAAACTTGTGACACAGTTAAATTTTCCTTGCACAAATACAAAACCAATAGCTAATTTTCTAGCTAACCTTGGCATACCCTGAGATAGAATTGGGCTAAAATGAGCTGAAATGTACTCTGATACCAAATTGATCTCAATATGGACAAACTAGTTTTGCTGTGCTAGCTTCCTCATCAGTATAAAATAAAAGCATGCTTAAGGATAGTATAAATTAGCAAGTTATGAGAGGGTTTATGTGTCAAATTTTTGTGTATTTTATGAGAAATTAATGAATTAAATTAGCTTTAAAAACTCATATACAACAAGTAAATTTCAGAGAAATAGTACAGAACAAATACATTACACAAAGCTAATAAAGGAGTTCACCCCTCCTAGGCTACATCTCCTCGGACCTGCTTCAATGGATTGGCCCTCTTTGGATTAATGGTGAATTATTTGATTACATGTGCCTACAGTGCACCAATGGATTTACAACCTACTCCACTGGATTCAGAAGACCCAAAAACCCCTAAGTAGTCTCTTCTAGCTATTCAAATGGTTTTTAAGTGAAGTAGACATGGCCTCCTCTACTGGTGGCCCTAGGCATCTTTAATATTCAAACGGGAAAAATCACTCCCTTAAGTACTCCTTTGCCTCTGAAACCTGCACCAAACTGCTTAGAGCATCGAAATATACTAGGATTGACTATTCTTGAGCCCAATTTGGTCGAATATTTCTCCAATTATGGCTTCTTCAGTTTCTCTTGGAAAAGCTCGTCCAAAACTGGAGCAACTCCGGTAAACTCTGCCACATTTGGAGTTCTCACCGAAATTGGTGGACTCCTCCAATTAGTGTTAATCCGCAATTAATTTTAACTAGATATTAATCGATGTTTTAACATGCTAATGGCGTGGTTAAGAATCCACATTAACAAATGATATTAGCGCATTTAAACATTGCTTATGGGTTAATAAAGCGGGGTTAAGCGCTTAAAACTCTGCTTAGAACGGAGCTCTGCCTGAGGTCACAACGCGTGGTCCTATGGAATGAGGGATGGCCCTCTTTATCCCCACTGGAACTTTTGTTCAAACTTAAATACATGTCAAATGCTATGTATTGTAAGAACTTGTATGCAGATGAAGTGGTAAAACGTTGAGTTTGTGCGGGGGAGGCCGCAGGGTTGAGCCTGTCTTCTGCCTGTCCACCATATAAAATTTTTTTACACCATATAAATATGACTTCGACCTTTGGAGGGGAACATGGCAGCCTCTAGGCTAGCCACATGTCAACACATCATTGGTCCGACTCAAACCAATCGAATTGTAGCAAATCTGCAACCAATCCGGTAATGACACTTGGCAACAGCTCACTGGTCCACCTGGTGGGGACATTCTTTGAATATTCCTTGTAATATTATTTTTGCTAACTAGGCTATATGGATTCCTAGTCAACATCCCTGTCACCAAAATTTGCATGTTTGTCCAATCAAACATATCACTCTAACTTTATCATACGGACTCTGTTGTGAGTGAAACGAAGTGCACCAAAATCAAGAAGACGAAACCTATCCGGTTGTTCAGGGTCCGAGTGATTCTGAGCACTTTAATTTTTTAGCAAATTTTTTCCCCCAATTTAGTTTCTGATCATGGGACAAGGGACCCACCTCCCCACAACGATGTGATTGCTAAATTTTATGAATACATACATACTCTACCCCTCTAGATTGGAACCTATGACTTTTTAGAAGGAAATACACACCCTTAACCATTAAATCCATTGAAAATGTATCCATGATAATAATTAAAAGAAAATTATTTTACTACTTTAAAATATATATCACAAATGAAATTTAACCTTACTAGTATTATTTACCTGAAATACAGGGTGACATTGATTTACTATATCTTAAAAATGAAGATATAAATATTAGACAAGCCACCTACATACATGTGTGTTTCAAATTCAATGCTTAATATACTAAGTGAACAGATACACATCAAATAAACATATTTGGAAATTTTATCTCATTATTCTCCACATATTTTCAAAGTTATAATTAAAATTTTATTAATATTACAAAATTTAGAATATTGTTTTTCTATATGGTTCATGGTCCTCAGAGATCAGTGACTGCTACGTCCATGAAATAATTGTACTAGGTAGATCTACCTGACACTATCTCTTCTTGCTGGCTCAACCACACATTTGACCTCGAGAATGTTGAGAGAATTGAACATGTAACGTCTCAATAGTAAAGCTAATTTAACGAAGGGGACTCAACTAACTGAGCTAACCCTTATGGCTTATAGTACTATTAACTATTTGCAATTTTATGTATGATAATATATAGATAAATATGTTAAACAATTAAAATAAAACCAAAATGCAAAGTAAACTTAGAGGAAGAACTCCAAAATTTGTTACATTCTAGATGGTGTTGGATAGGTATGAGGAATGTGTGGATTACTTTAAAAGTTTTTTTTTGGTGGAAGGTGATGTTGTAGCTCCTAGAGACAGCCTTGAGTTGCAAAATACCATTGCCTAGGACATCTTAAAATCAGAGGTTAAATGTGGACAATTTCATAAATGCCTCTGACAGAATATGGGTCAAGTGAATAATGGTTTTGGTCGTTCAAGAAAGGAGAAGACCATCTGAGCCTGATTCATGTGGATTCCTCAAATTGTGAAAGGGCTCAGGAGGCTATGAGGCTAGATGGCTTTTAAATGGGCCAAGTATATAAAAATGAGCAGAAATTTTAAAAATATGCAGAGGTGTTAAGAAAGAACGAAGAAGGAACCCATAAGAGAAATGCTTAAGAGGATTAAGAATCTGTCCCTTGTGAACTCAGAGGAAACATATATGAATGAGATATGGAAAACACAGAGGTTTGTGGAGCGCGAATTAAGGGAGTGCAACAAGGTTAATACATGAGCGTTAACAGCTGAGCGTTATACATACACGAATTCATGAATAAGATTGCAGACTACTAACATCTACATTACACGAACCATCAAAGCAACATAGCATGAAATATGATTACACATAAAAAAGAGATTACTGATAATAGAAGGAAACATATACATACTACTCATTGCCCCATCTAGAATCCAAATAACAGCTCTGTATCATATTAAGTTTAAACAACTCTCCCAAATATGTGCCTCAGAGCACATGGAGCACAATCATACAAAACTACAACAGATTTCTTCAAAATTCTAGAACCTTTCTTTCATCTTAGAACTCACTATATATAGAGTTCTCCTTGAGGGCTTACGATCGAATATTCTGTCATGATCAACCCCCACAGGTGAAACCAAAAATATCCTAACTAACGATCAGAGCGTGCATCAAGCAATCACTTCTGCAACAGAAAAATCAAAACAAAATTGGGTAAAATTGGGATTTTACCAGCGAAGCATCATTATCTAATCAGTAAAAATAACAAAACAATTGGCCAGGGAGGCCAAATTCCAGAATATTCAAAGGAGTGGCAACGAATGGCTGAGAACAGGTGAGCGGTCTGGCCTTCATCATATGATTTCACCTACTATTTGAAGACCTCCACTCTCTAATGCTCATGATTTCCACTTCTCGTTTTGGAATATCCAATTGTGCTATGTGTGTTGAACTCTTTAGTAGAGGTTATCCTATGGAAACTGAATTAACCATACTGCAAGTTCCAACCAAAATCCCATGTCGTGTTTTAAATTGCAAACCGGAACCAAATTTCAGAGGGGGCATGAATGGTGGAAGCGGAAATGAACTTAGCGGGACTTTTTATCACTGAAATGGGAAAATGACAAGCCACAATAGGGATATTGATGACATGGCAAGGCAGTGGGACCCGCGCCCGCAAATCGTAGATCGCAAATTTTATATTCACGCAACGAAAGGTAAATGGTGAAGAGTGTGATGTGTGAAATGCAGGGAAGGTGACATGGCACGGACGGTGGTGGGACCGCGCTCGCAGATTGCAGGTCGCAAGTTTTATGTGGGAGAAGGCGAAGGTTAAACGTTAAAACCTACGAAGTGCGAAGTGCGGGAGCGGGGAAGGTGACATGGCAGATGGAGGTGGAGCCGCGCATCGCAATTAAAAGATAATACTTTGCGAGCTCTTAAAAGGTATGTTACAAACTGTGCGAAGTGCGAAAATTTATAATCGTCGATCTGTGAAGTTTATATTTAGCGATGTACGATGGATGTTGGGGGAAAGGGTGACATGTCAGGGGGAAATGGCCCCACTTTAATCGCAATCGGGGAATCGGGAAGACAGACGACAAGTGAAAACAATGATATGGCGATGGAAAAGGTAAGGTAGAAAGATGAAGCGGAAAGGCGGAAAGGTAAGGTTTAATTAATTTTAAGGGAAATTAAATGAAAGGAAGCATGGCGGGTGAATGGGTCCCACTTCATCACATATCACATTTCGAAAGGTTTGTAGGAGACGACAATTAAAGTATTTTGGGATTTGGCCGATGCGAAAAGAAATTTGACTGTGTGGTCATGAAATAGAAAGGGAATGACTTAGGAAAAATAAAAATGGAAATGGGTAAATGGTATTAGAGCGTTGGAGTTCAGAATTAGGACAAACGAAGGGTAGGAAGGGGGTAGATGGAATGAATGAGGCAGTATGGAATTTTCTCACCATCACTCTTAATCAACAACACTTTCCTCTTTCAACTGAATTAAAAGGCAAATAGATTCATTTGAAGCTCTTTGATAGCTAGGATTTTCCCTTCCTTTCTCCTTCTCCACTTTGTGTTTGGTCACAGGCCAACAAGTGGTATTCTCATATCTATGAAGACATGAGGGATATTTTTCAAGTAATATGAACCTTGTTTTTTTTATCAGTGGATGATGTTATGTAGTGGTCGATATCCATTTCTCTTCATTAAAAAATATAGGTCACTTTGTAAAAGTGGTTGGTTTAGATGTTATGTACCCATATCTAATCTTGTGCAATTCCTTTATTTGAAAGTGTCACTTAATCATTAAGGTTTATTCCTTTCCTATGGATCCAGCACATGGGGAGGGCTCGTAAGTTATAGGGAATTTGGAGCCAAGTTTAAATTTTGGGGTAAATGTATATATGTCTCAATGTGGAGTTAGTAGGGATTTTATTCCACTTGAAGAATTGTAGTAGGAGGGCCAAGATGAGCAAGGTTATCCTTTGTGTTCATAGGAGAAGGATTTGCTAAGAGGTTACTCGATTTTATTTGGTCATGTTTTAGAGCCTTCGAAAATAAGTAGTCTTATGGAAAAGGAATTAGAGGCACTAAGTCAAGTCACCATACTATAATTTAGGAATTTGGATTATGGTAAGTTCGCTAGCTCTTTCATTTTGGATTAAAAAAATAAGGAGGAATTTACTAAAAATATAACGATGATTCCTAGTGAGGGTGGTGCATATTTCTCTTAATGGGAACATTAATAATAATAGAGTGAATGTGGTTGGAAAGGGTTTATGTGAGGGCACTCCCATTTTGAGGAAGCACCTAGTGGAACAACATGGTGGGAATATTTTAGAGAAGGAAAATATTAGGGGGTTCGTAAAGTGGTGAGTGGAATATTGTTAGGAGGGAGGGATGATTAATGCAATTTAGACAAAAGCTAGCAAGGGTATTGTTCAAATAAAGAAGAAGAAATTCATTAGATAAAAGAGAATTCCTATAAAGCTTGTATTTGGGGAGGATATAAAGATGAATGAGATTGTAAGCATGGTGATGCAAATTCTTATTGGGAGAATTTATGGAAGGAGGTGTTGCAAAAAAAAATATTCGATCATGAATGAAGGTTGTATAGGATTTCATATTAGGTTATGTGTTGGTGTTTTATTTCTTCCTAATAGGTTGGATGGTATTCTTATTCCATTCTACAAAGGGTGCATAAAAGCTAATGTCTTCTTACCATAAGTGGGATTCCACTCCTCTTTCCCTCAAGATATGTTCATCTTCTTTTGCTTCTTGATTTGGAAGGGTAGATGACATGCTAATGTGAGTGAAGTTACTAGGTATCCCCCTTGAGTATTGGTTTAATGAGGTGTTCAAAGAAATTCAGAATTCCCCTGGGAGGTTCATTGAGATAAATATTAATTATTTAGATTCAAGAAGCTTCTCTATTGCTAAGATTATAGTTGGATAGATCTAAGAGAAGGATTGGTAAATGATATTATTTTTCAATAGGGTTCAAGCACTTTTGTATAGATTTTGGATTATAATGAAATCTTGGCTTCATTGCATAAGATGTCATGAATATGGACATATTATTGTGGATTATGAGTTTTATTTAAATAAGAAGGTTTGGTTTTGAAATGACCATATTATGGATAAAGAGAAAAGGATGAAAAATGTTTCCCCATATAATTTCGGTAGGATTGACATGGCTCAAGTTGATGTTACGATAATTGTTTTTGAGATGGAGAAGTAGGTTGAAAATCATGATTATTTTAATTTAGCAAGGCTAAAGGTTAGTAATTAATCATAAAAAGGAAAGTGGTTAGGATAACATAGATGATAAAGAGAATGATTCTAGTGTTAGCAAGGAATTAAAGTCTCCATAAATGACTTTTCTCCTCTAAATTTGGAATTTTATATGGTTGATAGAGGGATTGATTTGGGGTTTTAGGTTAGATGATATTTCAATATGCTTGGATTTTTAAGCATAAATGATTCTTCTATGTGGGGTTTAGTGGATATGATTCCTAATGAAAATCAATTGGACTTTTGATTAAATATGGGGAAAGGGCATGCCTTGATAGAAACATATGCAATAGGGAAAATACTATTCTTTATAGCTATAGTAATACTTCACATGGGAAATATAGTAGCTTAAGTAGTGTTAAAAGATATAATCTAAGAGTTAGGAAAATTTATTTTGTGATTGGAGGAGGGGAAATTAATGGAAATTTAGCACTAAATTTAGGAGAGGAAGTAAAAGGTTCTATTAGGGGTACACAATCCTTTTTGTCTTAGCATGAGAAAAAGTTGGTGATGAACTTTTGATGGGTAAGAAATCATCTATTTTGGTGGTTCTTATAGCAAATGGCCCCTTGTTTAGGGTGACTTATCATTTTTTTATCCCTTAGTTCTCGAGGTTTGGTAAATTCCTCAAAGAAATAGCCTAAAAAGGTTTGTGGAGACCAACAAGCTAGACATTGTTATGTTCAAGAGATGAAGAGGGATTATGGAAATTTTTTGATCCTATGGCGTAAAAAATTTGTGGATTGGGATTTCACTTTTCTTAATGTTATAGGTTATTTGAGAGGTGAAATAACTTGGTGCAAGATAAGGTATTTATATTTCTCTAATACTTTGTGTTTTGATTTAGCTTTAGGAACTATTTTTTACTCTAGGAATGTGGATAAGGAATTAATGGTTCTAGACATATATGGGCCATATAATTGTTGATTTTTGGTAGCATCGGATGTGATCTAGCTCCGAAACTTTGTGGAGGGGCTAGGACACATGAGATCTACAAGCCCCATAAACAGTTTGGAGAAATTCCACCCAGTGTAAAAGTTATTCAAATAAAAAAAAAATTAATGGGGACCCTAAGGCTAACTTAGGGAAATTAAAAAATTAAAGTGAATTAAATTACACATGTGGGTGAAAATGTTCTAAGTGACGTGGATCAAGATTTTTCTAATCTAAACTATCAATTAGAGATTATATCATGACTGTTGATTTATCAACGATAAAAGTATTAAAGGAAGTCTTGGGGTCAGTTGGAGGATACACACAGAGCGGTAACACTTGAGCTAAGTCAAAATTCTAGGGCGCAGTTTGCTGATAATTTTCGAGTGAAATTACAGTGCTTGTGAGGGGCAGATCGGTGAGGGATTATTCTGGTCCGAGGCTGAGAATACAAAGGCGGAGAGGCAGATCCATACCATGTAGCACAAAGACCAGCAGGAGGGGTGCAACCCAGCTAGGTTCATGTAGAAGCAGCGCAGAGGTTGACGCAGGGCATTTAGAGTGACACAGAGGCAACACTGAGCCCAAAAGGGTGACACAAGGGCAGCTTGTGCTACGCAGTGGCTACATTGGGCAAGAGAAGCTGACGCAGAGGTTGGAGGAGTAGCGTTGGGGTTCCAGTGGGCCAGAAAGGGATCATATTCAACATATTTAAGAGGAGTTATTCCTCGGCTGAATCAACCATATTTTAGGTCTCCGAGTGATAGGTACATCTGTTGTGAAATTATCTGTTGGGAAAACCGTTACTGGTGCCCTTGATTGTATTCATATATTATTCTTATTAAACAAACCCTTTAAAAGCTGCTGCACTGGTTTTCCCGCATTGGGTTTTTCCGGGGACATTGTCCAAAAAATAGTGTGTCCTTTGTCATGTGTTCTTATGCTTTAGTAAATGATCTGTATATATGTGTAGGTTGTAGTTGTATTCTCTTTCATATTTTACTGAATATTCATAAAATAACTTGTTAATTAAATAAAACAAGTAGGAGAAGTAAATCAAGATACTACAGTAGGGTTTCAATATTAAGAAATTTTCACATGGTATCAGAGAGGATTGTAGATCAAGCTGAAGCCATCAGCATAGGGTTGAAAATTTATTTGCCGCAGGAGGGCAGTTGAAGCTACAAAGATTCAGAAAGAGGCAATGTAGCACTAGAGGGACAACACAGAGGCCTTATAGGGGTGACGCAGCGCCAGTCTGCTCACGCAGAGGCTGACACAGGCCAGAAGGGCGAAACAGAGCCTGTCAAGCTCACATTGATCTCACGCAAGCCCAAGAGGGTGGCATAGTCCAAGAGGGAGTGACTCTATTCCGATTTCCATGGCTGGAAGTGCAGTTTTCTGATCTTTGAATTTTTTGGTGGGGCATTATTTCTGCCGGTGCAGAAATGTGCCTAGAAGGGTTGAAAAAGTAAGAGGAAAATGTTCCTCAACAGATTTTATAGCCAAGAAATCTGAGATTCAATCAAGAGGATTGATCGTAGAGGGTTGATTCAACATAATTGGTGAAGGATTTCTAGGAGGGAAGTCATTTGTTAGAGGGAGCATACTCTCTAGAGGGTTTCTATCACCAAGAAACCCATATCTGGTATTTTGCTAAGTGTAGCAGTAGTAGAAGGGAAAAGAGAATTTTCTTTGACAATTTGAGCAGAGATGGCCCCGTATGGACTGAGAGATCAGGATAGGTTAGACGATGGGTATAAATTTAATATCTGGAAATCCATAATCTTGACAGTCCTTGAGGAGTATGGCATCATAGATCATGCCGAGAATGTCCTGGCTGTATCGACCGAAGTTTATGCTCTGAAGAAGTTCAATGAAAATCATGCGCGGGATAAACGCTTGATCATGGATGGAGTGAAAGATCATGTGGTTCCACACATTATCGTGAAGAATACTACAAAAGAGGTGTGGAAAACATTAAACACACTGTATCAAGGTAGCTTCATCCAGAGGAAGATGCTTCTGGAGAATCAGATGCAGATGTTCTAGATGCACAAGGGAGAGGAGATTGATCCTTTCCTATTTAGATTGCAGACTATTCGAGACTGGCTGATTGCCATGGGGGCAACTCCTGATGATGGACTCATGGTGAGGACTGCCCTGAATACAGTCACTGATGAGTGGGAGACCTTTGTCCAAATTATCTTGGGTAGATCACAACTCCAAAACTGGGGGGACATGTGGGAAATCCTTCGACAAGAGGAGATTAGGAGAATAACCAAGAGGGAATTCAACAACGAAGGAGTCAAGATTAAGAAAGAGGAGGAGGAAGATGCAACCCTAGCATCTAAGGGACAGAGGTAGCAAGGGAAGAATAAGGACATAACCAAGGTTCGGTGCTTCATATGTGGTGAATTGGGACACTTCGGCAATACTTGTCCTAAGAAGAAGGGAAAGGAAGATTCAGATTCCAAGGCAGCAACAAAAAAATGGGACGATGACAACGATGATGATGTGGCCATGAGTGCTCATGTACCTAGAGACAAGAGGTGGGATGACATATATCTATAGAGTGAGCTACATATGGTGTTGGAAGGATCCTTGAGGTGCCCAAACTCTTCGATCACATACAAGCTACGGGAGCCTTAAGATAATAACATGATGACTGGAGTCAGTGGATGTAGAGGATCATGGAAAGGCATAATGCAGTGCTTGAACATTGAATATTGGAGTAGCGCATTGCAGTGGCAGCAAAAACGTGGAAGCAGCGACACAGAGGGGCAGTTCTTACACAGTGCAGAGCAGCAACAAAGCAAAGGCTCTAGAGGAACAATGCAAAGCAGCAACGGAGGGTGCTTTAGCGATGAGATGCAACCAGACTGAGTTGTTTGTCAGTTGTTGGATGATTGTCCTTCATTTGCTTACATTAGGGGAATATTGAGGTATAAAATGGGACTCATAAGGAAATTGTAAAATAATAGTGGAAATAATAAAATAATATTAGATTACATCATCAAAATTTAGAGGGAAAAAAGAAAAAACTACTTTTTCAACTCTTATTTTCAATTTATCTCCTTATGGGCTTACTCAAATTTCGAGCGAGAACACTCAATGGATGAAGAATTTGATTCCTCATCCAAGGAGTACACATGTTTCATACTTTCGATGGACCCTGCTACACTAAAAATGAGAAATACATGAAAATTGTGATTACAGCACATTTTTTCATGTATTTCTCGTTTTTTGTGTAGCAGGGTCCACCGAAAGTATGCAATATTCTCTTTGGACGAGGAATTAAATTTTGCATCCAATGTGTACTCCCACTCAAAAATTTAGTAAAACATTATGGAGATAAGTTGAAAATATAAGTTGAAAACGTCATTTTATTATTTTATTATTTTTTAATATTTTTACTTTTTTACCCAAAAAATGGTGAATCATCCCCCATGGTTGACATCATCATCTTGAATCCTATTGGTTCTTATAAAGTTTATTTTGGTTGTAATTTTCTTAGGATCAGGCCTATTTTAGACCTCAAAATTTCTCTAATGCTTCTCAGCAATTGAGTTGCAGTGTAGCAGTTAGCAGTGGCAGTGCTATAGGCAACATGATGCAACAATTTGAGAGGGAACTGCAGTACAGATGTGGCAGTTCGTGTAAGAGAGTCATGGGAAGCAGTACAGAAAGAAACAATGCAGTGGATGGAGGGCAGTAGGCCAAGCATCCGCAGCGTAGGGCACCGATGCTTTGGATTTGGATGATGCTTCAAGATGAAGTATTGCTAGATCACATTCCTCGCTAAGAGGGAGTGTTGATTTTTGGTAGCATTAGATGTGGTCTAGATCCGAAACTTTATGGAGGGGCTAGGACACATGATATCTCCAAGACCCATAAATTGTTTGGCGAAATTGCACCCAATGTAAAATTTATTCAAATAATTAAATATTTTAATGGGGACCCTAATTCCAACTTAGGGAAATTAAAAAATTAAAGTGCATTAATTTACACATGTGGGTGAGAATGTTCTAAGTGACTTGGATCAATATTTTTCTAATATGAGCCATCGATTAGAGATTAGATCACATCCGTTGAGTTATCAATGAGAAAAGTATTAAAGGAAGGCTTGGGGTCAATTGGAGGACACACACAGACCGGTAACACTTGAGCTAAGTCAAAATTATGGGGCGCGGTTTGCTGAGAGTTTTTGAGTGAGCTTGCAGTGCTTGTGAGGGGAATATCAGCGAGGGATTATTTTTATCTGAGGCCAGTAATATAAAGGCAGAGAGGCAAATCCATACCAGGCAACGCAAAGACCAACAGGAGGGACGCAACCCATCTAGTCTCATGCAGAGGTAGCACAAAGGCTGACGTAGGGCCTTCAGAGTGATGCAGAGGTAGCGCTGAGCCCAGAAGGGTGACACAGGGGCAGCTTGTGCTGTGCAGAGGCTGCGTAGTGGCTACGCTGGGCAGGAGAAGTTGGCATAGAGGCTGGAGGAGTAGCGCTGGGGTTCTAGTGGGCCAGAAAGGGTTTGTATTCAACGTATTTTAGAGGAGTGCTTCCTCGGATGAATCAAACATATTTTTTTGTCTCCGAGTGATAGGTACATCTGCTGTGAAACTATGTGTTTTGCAAACCATTACTGGTGTCATTGATTGTATTCATATATTTTTCTCAATAAACAAACCCTCTAAGAGTTGCTATACCGGTTTTCCCGCATTGGGTTTTTCCGGGACATTGTCCAAAAAATATTGTGTCCTTTGTCATATGTGTGCTATGCTTCAGTAAATGATCTGTATATATGCGTAGAATGCAGTTGTATTTTTTATTTTTATTTTTTACTGAATTCAGAAAATAACTTGTTAATTAAATAAAACAAGTAGGAGAAGTAAATCAAGATATTGCAGTAGGGTTTGTATATTAAGAAATTTTCACAATAATTAAGGAGTGAAGTTTATGGGAGGATATTTAGTATGTTCATTTTGGAAATAGGGAGATATTATATTAGGAGGAGATCTAAATTTCTCTTTGGGCAGTACTAAAATATGGGTTCCTATGGCACGTGTAGATCCACTAACTATTTTTTTCAAACAAAGGTTGGAGGAACATGGCTACTCTACATTGAGTCGATTAATTTAATCCCACAAGGAGATATAAGAGGGTGGTTAGAGATAGGATTAAAAATAGGTTAGGAAACTTATCTTGTTAAAAGGGTTTTAAAATGACCAAATTCATATAAGACAAGATTAGGGGGAGAATCAAATCATTTCCTAATATTTTTAAGATGTACGAAACTAGGATCAACCTTCCTAGTCCCTTCAATTTCAATCATCTTAGACAGAAGAAGAAGATTTTATAAAAGCTACAAAGGAGATTTCTTCCAATTTTGATGGGCTATAAGGGAATTAACAACCATACAATTTGAAGCGAATTTGAAAAATATAAAGAAGGTGGATATAGTGTGGGTTCATGAGAAAAATGTAAAATATTCTTAGGAGTTATAATTGTTAGAGGCTTAATTGGATAGTTGTACACACATAATGTGGTATGCTATTATATCAAGGGAATTAAATTCATGATTTATGGATTAGAGAAAATGAAGAGTAAGTTGTTAGAGGACAAGGAAACTGCATGGAGGTTAAAAGGTGGTTTTTTATGGCTAGCAAGGGGTGATGAAGATAACATATTTCCAGCAAACCATTGGAAAAATATTAACACCATTTGGAAAGTAAAGTGAAATAATAGAGAGATGGAAACAAGTCTTGAGGACATTGAAAAAACAAGGGTGATCATTTTGGTGAGATGTATAAAGAGGAAAGTAGAGTAATTATAGAAAATATAGTACAAATGACAATGTACTTTCATATATTTTTAACTAAAGAGGACATTGGCAGATTGTTGGAAGACATATCAAAGAATTAATTGTAAGTGGTTCTTCATAGTTTTTAAAAGGACACAAGTGTTGGTCATAAAGTTTTTCCTATTGAATTATTTTTCCTATGAAGTAATCGAGGAGGATTTGATAAGGGATATCTAATATTCTAAAGAAAACATAGGGGTGCTAGATACATTTAATGGTATGACTGTTGCTCTTAATATAAAAGTAGGCATTCCTTCATCACTTGAAGGATTCATGTTGATTCCCTTGTGTAATTGTATATACAAAATTATTGCAAACATTATAGCTATGAGTGATCTTAATGGAAATTGGTATCCATCCATATTATTTACTCATGGTATTATAACTCACGAAGACAATGAAAATATGATAAAAAGGAGCCTCACCTTGTAAAAGGAGTGATTGGTCCACTGCGATGTAGTGTAAACAATTTCTCCATTTAATAAATAATTATTTGTTTTTTTGTAGCTAGCTTTCAAATAAATCTCATTGGCAATGTTTGATAGTCGACGTTTCGATCCTACTAATGAGGTTCATATTCAGGTCCAAGGTTAGATATGTTGCTAGGTATTCATTATGTGTATTTGTTTGTTCAATATTTTTCTAAAAATATTTTTAGGACAAATATTTATGTTCCCTCTCCGCATTCATGTCTCCTAGATCCTAGATCTTAGCCCGTAAGATTCAAATAAGTGGTATAAGAGTGGTTACAAAAAATAAGTGGTATAAGAGTTGTTACAACTCTGTAACAATTAGGGTTTTACAAGGGTTTCCAAGGTGTATCCATTGACTTCTTGCCATAAATATTTTTCTGGATTGCGGTTTTTTATTCTCTGCACCATGGCCACCCGGCTGTCATCAAGTGTTCCTTTGTACATAGTACCAATACTCCCTTGGACAATGAGATTTACAATGGCGACCAGTGTTGGGTTTCACGACAAACTTCAAAGTCTTTTCATTCGGCATCACGAATCCCTTGTGCAAAGCATTATTTCGTGTTAGGCCTTTTCCACCATCGCTATAACAAAGAACGCTAGTGATGGAGATGTCACTAGTTGGGTTGAGACAAATTGAAAGCCCATTATAAGGTTTTCTTCTACGGTTTTTGTAGGAATCATGATGCTTCATAGTGGAGAGGGTTTTTGCATCTTTTGTTTCTTCTTCATCATTGTCATCAAGCTACACAAAGTGGAGAGGTTTAAAGTGATGGAGTTTGAAATATCTTCTCTTGCACAGAAGTAAGAGCGAGGGAAGAGGCCACATTAGAGAGAAACATTGGGATTTATCCTTCGCCAACCCTTCCAAACAATCCTCAGATAAATTGAAGATACCCAAAAAACTTAAAAAGCCAAAGCCCCCAATAGTCAAGAAGACAAACACAAGCCCAAACTTGAATCCCAACAAGGCCTATGCTAGAAGAAGGGTCCTAGTCTCTATCCACAAAATTCACTATAGAACAAACAAAGCCCAAGAAGAGAGTCAAAGAATACACTGATTAAGACCAGGAAGCCATATCTACATGAATCTCGACATATTCATGCAATGAAGAGAGTTTAACGATCCGGTGGTCACTTTCTGAACACTTATAAGCTAGATTATTTGAAAGAAAATAATGGAAAGATATCAAAAGGACATACTGTGTAGGCTGGGAGTTCCTCAGGTTTTGAAGTCCTTCAATCTAAAAATGGAAATGCAAATTCTACGCAGGAGGTACATGCTGCTTGTGGGATGTTAGGCTCAGAAGTTAGTAGATTTATTTGAATCATTCTCCTTAATCTGGCTGACGACATTTGGCATCCTTCAAGCATCACACTTCTCGATACATTATTTGTTTGCAAGGCAAACAAGGCATGTTGTAACTTTTTATTCTACCTTTCCAACAATGCATTTATCAGTTGGGGTACTTGGTTTTGGAATCACTTGCTTTGGCTTATGATACAAATATCTTTGGAGCTCTTACATACTACAACATCAGTCATGAAGGTTCCTACTATGATGTAATATTTGTTGAACTACTGGATGATCTGAACGGAAAATGACATCCACACATGGTATTACCCACCCATGGTATTTACTCATGGTATTCATGGTATTGTAAGAAGGCTATAAATTATGAGTCTCACTTTGTAAAAGTACATTCATACACCATGTAGTTGTAACATATATTTAGATCTCATTAAATAAAGAATTGGGCTTTATGGTATATCTTATTTTGTTTTTTCATATTTTGTTTTGGGATGTATTCAGTTCATGTTTCTTTTTTTTGCCATCAATGTTCTAGTGTTGATTTCTCTTCTCATTATTGGTTCTGGATCTAGCCCTCAAGATCTAGATCAATGGTATCAAAGCAAATGGATAGAAGAGGGATCCCAATGGTAGCAGCAATGAAAGGACATCTATGTAGAAAAAAATTGACTGTAGCTCGCTTGCTGGCCCAAACCATGAAATGGTCACTCCTAGACAAGGACAAGATTCATGACTCCACTCTCCCAATCCAAAACCTCCTTCCTTCATATTCATCAGGGGCCTTCTCAACGAACTTTCCTACATGGTAATATGGAGAATGGAGGAAGGAAACATAATTGCAGAAATGACCGTTGCCAATATAGAATTACTTGTGGCCAAGTGTCGGTTTAGTATTCTATGATAGGGCACTGGGAGCATCAATTTCCTGTCAGAGTTGCCTAAATTTAATCTCGATCTCGACCTCGAAAAAGGCGAGGCTGACATAGAGGTCAAGATCGATTGTGAATATTCCTCAATATTTCTATTACTGATAAAAAAAGGTTTGATCTCTTCGCACATATCACAGGGCTTGGGATCTCTTCCTTATCTGACACCCATGCCTTCAAATCTCATAGGAGTTGAGATTTATTGACTCCATTCATATCATAATATGATCCTAAGAGGCTCCAACTTCAATCACATTGAATTCTACTCCATGTTGTCTAGGAATCCACCACGAGCTAGCCCCACCACTAAAATTTTCAGTCCACAAATGTGTATTCTATGAACTCGTCAGGAAATGAGGTGCCACAACCATACCCATCTCCGAATCCTAGAGTGCTATCGCCAAATTTCAGGAAGATTACCTCTCAAAGAGATGGAGTTGTCTGTCGATCATGATCCAGGTGGATATTGGTGGCCACCTGCCTATTCCACTTAGATCCCTACCATTGTTTCTTTTAGTTTTTCAGTTTCCTTAACTGTAGCACAATTTACTATTTTTGGTAGTTTTTCGGGTCCTGAACTTCTGGCGTTGTTTTGACGCCCTAAACGACATTTTTTAGGCATCAAACCTCTGGTTAATATGAGTCTGTTTCGGACTTGTGGACTTGATATTTGTTGTCAGCAGTTTTATTCCTCGGATAGATATTTATAACGATGTATCATGTGCGTCAAACAGAGATAATATGCCAAAGTTACGACCTCGGGAAATTGATGTACCAATTTACCTTGAAGAGGACCATATTTTGGCATTTCATCTCTTAGGGTTAGGTTTTTGGATGTTTAGGGTTTTCCATTGTTTCTAAATAATATATAGGCCTTTAGCCGCCACATCTCTTCTCAAAGATAAGATACCAATGCCCTAGCTATTTTATTTCTATTATGTCTGTAAACAAATTTCAGTTATTTGATATTATTGAAATGAAGTGTTATTTCCATTGCATATTTGTATTTATGGTTATATGTGTATTTTATAGTGTTCCTGAATGAATTTGAATAATATCATCACCACAACAACAAAAAAATCTCAACGAGGATGCTAAGGAGCTTCATATGTTTGTGTGGAGCCCTTATGCCTCTCTTGTATCAAAGGGAAATCAACATTAAGTTTTCGGTGGAACCTGGAAACAAATATTTACAAGTCTATTGAGCCATAAATATCTGCGGCAATATATGCCTCCGGTTGGATTGAAACAAGTACAATATCCAGCCGTGTAAATATATTGTCGTCACATATTAATAGCTCGATAACCTGGTAAATAAAATTTTTCGTCAACCTGCAAGAGTTCCACCTGAAAACACTGTTAAAAGTGATCCTTGTAATGGGGAGGAAGTACACATGTTTGATTAACATACCGCCAATGGAGGAAAAGGGTTACGTGAGACTTCTAGTGGGTTTTACGATGAGTCTGCGCATGGGAATTTCAATTTAGGAGAAAAGGAAATGGTATCTCATGTAGACGGATGTATAACTTGAGATATGGAAGAATCCAACTCAAATTCGAAACTATATCCAGGGTATTCGTTGGATCAATATGATGAGAAAAACCATGTTGAAGCTCGAAGGATGAGTATGCCTCCTGGCAGTGTTGTGACTAAGCTAATTCTCATAATGGTGTGGAGAAAATGCATCATAAATCCTAACAATTATTCTGGTGCCTTGGGTGTCATTTGTTCCTTTGCCTCTTTCAGGTTCAATGCTACAATTCCCAATCTAGTCCATGGTTCGATAGTAATCTTGGCCATGTTTAGCTTGGGTCTAGTTAGGGCACTGCGACCAAAAATAGTAGCGTGGGGAAAATCTATTGCTAGATTCACAATGGTTGTTAGATTTCAAATGCCTATATTGTTGTTGGCCTGAGAGGTTTGTTTTTTTCATGTGGCTATTGTTCAAGCAATGAATTCCTATGGCGACATCATGGGAGACGCCTTTGGGAAAATTGTGAAGATCATGTTGGAGATCTGCGTTATTATTACAATTTGGGAATTCTTAGTGTTCATATGATTATTATAGGTGATACATCATCAAATGGTGTGAATCATGTATCTTTGAATAATGGTTTGGATTTCATTGGTGGAATGGATGTGTTTCAATCCTTGTGCTCACCAAAGTCCTTATTGTGGCTCAATTGGTGTCTTTTAAGAGAGTGGATTATTTGAAATTCACTTATGGATTATCAGTTGCATTCACTATTGTATATGTTTTAATTATCATTGGTATAACTATTGTAAAATTGTTTAGTGGATCCAAACACCAATAGTATTACCAAATATTGTGGATCATACTTCGTTATTGAAACTTTTCATTGTGGTACTAGTTATTGATTGTTAATATCTATAGTTACACTTTTCATTCCATATAAAAATTCAACCCATTTTTTTCACATCATTGGGATTTAGTTTTTTCTATTTGGAGGCCAGGTTATGGATGACGTCCTGGTCAATTTTGGCACCAAATTGGGGAGATCCTTACTGTGTTGTGGTGAATTCCATTGTTCGTGTGACCTATGTTATACATATGATGTTGGTATTTTCTGAATATTCATATTATGATCTCATGATAGCCTCAAGAGCATAAAAAATAAGGGTGGACCCAGTTTCAAATCATATGGTTAACATGGATTATCTAGAAAAGGTGTTCCATTTAAGCATGGAAAAAGCATATGGATTTCTTATTATATTTATTAAAATGGGTCCTTTGTGAATATACAAAGATAAGCCACCAAATTTCTACAAGGCATACCGATAAGTGAACTATCTAATCATGGTTATGGGTCATCCACAAACCCATGGTTATGGGTCAACCCCACAAAATCCTTGCCACTAAAGTCCATTTTCTAGGTCGCACACTGTGAACATCACAAATGAAACACAAGCATTATAGGTCTCTAGCCTCGGATATTTGTTCATCATGGTTATGGGTCATCCAAAAACCCATGATTATGGGTCATCCACATAAAACCCTTGCCATCAAATTCCATTTTCTAGGTCACCCATTGTCAGTATCACAATTTCCTCACAAGCATATCTCTATTCTCAGATCTTCGTTCATCATGGTTTTGTGTTATCCACAAACCCATGGTTATGAGTCAACCACACAAAACCCTTCTCTTCATTATCTCATATTCAATAAACATTTCTCACAAGGGAACTTGATGCAATGGGGACCATTAATTCCTAAGGGGGAAGGAGTGATCTGAATGAAAAATGGCATCCACCCATGGTATTTACCCATGGTATTCGCCCATGGTATTTACGCATGGTATTGTAAGAAGACTATAAATAATGGGCCTCACTTTATGAAAGGACATTCATAAACAATGTAGATGTAACATCGTTTTCGCTCTTATTAAATACAAAATTGGGTTTTATGGTATATATTGTTTTCTCTTTTCATATTTTGTTTTGGGATGTATTCAGTTCATGTATCTTTTTTTTCATAAATGTTCTGGTGCTGGATTCTCTCCTCATTATTGGTTCTGGATCTAGTCCCCAAGATCTAGATCACCAGATGTTTTCCAAATGTGATTCTTTTGTGCTATAATCAATGCTATAATATGGTTCGTATTTGAAATTTTCCCGCAGGAAAACTTCTTTGTTGGACAGGCCATAACCATCTTTGTTTCACATTTGAAATTGTAAAGGCCTTACTATATCTTTTATGTACGTTCAAATATGGGATTTTCCCATTCTTTGAAATCATCCTACTCTCAGCATCAAAGACATGTTTGTCTTCCTCTATATTTCTCATGGGTTCCCATGGTGACAGGGCCATCTTTGCTGACTATCTTGAAGCACATTTTTGGCTCCGAAAAAATACCCCTCTAGATGCCAAGGTAATGTCATGGTGGGACTATCAAATAACAATAATGGGAATAAAAAATGTGAAACTTGAGTACTTGGAGGAAGAATTTACCACATTTAGTTGGATAATGAGAATTTACAAAGATAAGCCACTAGATTTTTTCCATACCTTGGCATACCGACAAACAAACTATCTTGAACTCCATTTTCTAGGCCATACACTGTCAGTATCATAGATGGCCCACAAACATTATAGGGTATATCTATCCTCATACCTTCATTCATCATGATTATGGGTCACCCACAAACCCATGGTTATGGGTTAACCACACAAAACCCTTGCCATAGAAGTCCATTTGCTAGGCCATACATTGTCAGTATCACAATTGGCCCACAAACATTACATGGTATCTCTCTCCTCAGACCTTCATTCTTCATGGTTATGGATCATCGACGAACCCACAGTTATGGGTCACCGAAGAACCCACGGTTATGGGTCACCCACGAACCCACAGTTATGGGTCACCCACGTTTCATTGTTATGGGTAAACCACACAAAATCCTTGCCATCAAAGTCCATTTTCTAATCCATACACTGTTAGTATCAAAGTTGGCCCACAAGAATTACACGATAAATCTATCCTTGTAATTTTTCCATCATGGCTATGGGTCAACCACACAAAACCATTCTCTTCATTGGCTCATATTTAACAAAAGTTCTCAAGAGGGCACTTGACGCAATGGGCACCATCGCCTCCTAAGGGGGGAGGATTGATCTGAATGGAAAGTAGCATCCACACATGGTATTTACCCATGGTATTATAACTCAAGAAGCATAGATAATACTACAAATAATAGGCCTCACCTTGTAAAAGGACAGATTGGTCCACCATGATTTAACGTAAATAATTTCTCCATTTAATAAATAATTATATACTTTTCATATGTTGTTAGGTATTCAATGTGTGTATTTTTTTGTTCAATTTTTTTCTAAGAATATATTAAGGGAAGATATGCATTTTCCCTCTTTGCATTAATGGCTCCTGGATATTATCCCCTAAGATCCAGATCAATGGGGGTGAAGAGTTTTTTATTAGATACAATCTCTCATGAACAATTTTGGTTTTTATTAGGTAGATATATCCATGTGGTAATACACATATCTCAAGATGGGTTGCATGTTATTAAAACCAAAAGGGTGCATACTATGGTGGTTAAAACAAACTTATTAAAATATCCTTTTTTGTTTCCTTCACCAAAGCCTTATCAAAATCTTATGATAGGGTTAGTTGGTTATATTTGAGGCATATGTTGATTCATCTAGGTTTTTCTACTTACTTTGTGAGTTAGGTTATGAGTTGTACCACCAATGTATCTTTCTCCATATTGATAAATGGTTTTTCTTCTATAGTTTTTAGACCTAGAAGAGAGTTAAGGTAGGGTTTCCCTCTATTGTAATTCCTATTTTAAATTGCTATTTGAGGACTATGTAGGGAATTGATAGAATAAAAAATAATAGGTAATTGGAAGGGAATACCAACCCTTAATCCTATTAAATTTGTTATTTTTAGACAACCTATTGGTATTTTTGTGATGGAAAAAGGAGAGATGATCTCAATCTCAAGGATATTATTGATTTATATCATACAACAATAGGAATGACGATTAATGCTAGGAAGTCTGCATATTATTTTTTAGGTGTTAGTGATGAAGATGTTAGATATTTTACTAATTTGTTCCCTTTTCAATAGATTAAGCTTCAAAGTGCCTTAAAGCGTTTAGGTTTTACTTAAATCTAAATGACTATGGTAAAAAAAATGGGACCGACTAATTGCTAATGTTGAAATAAGGCTCTATGTTGGTGTAATAGTTGGATATCTAAAGGTGGAAGGCATACTTTGGAAAAGTTTGTGATTGGAGTTATTATTGTATGACCTGAGTTTTTATTATAAAGGGGTTATAGATAAATCAAGGGAAATAATTTAGATATTTTTATAGTTAGGGTGTACGGTAAAAAGAGGCATCCCCTTAGGTAAAGTACAAAGGTTAGTAGTTACTAAAGGGATGGGAGGATGGGGATTAAAAGGCATCCATCAATTTGCAAAAGATATTTTTGAAAAAAGAGTTTGAATGCTAATTTTTCTTAAGGATTTGTGGTGTTAGGTGGTCATTTAGAAGTACATTGAGCCTACTTCAGTTGACGATTAGATAAGATCACCTATATAATTTTGTTATAATGTTTAGATTATATGGAAGGAAACAATTGTAACTTTTCCACTAATTTGGAAATTATTGATGTGGAAGGTTGGGGATGGTCATATGACAATACTTATTGAAGATCCATGAGTTGATTGTAGACCATTGAAAATTCTTCTTAATCTCCTCAAGGGAAAATGGTATTTTAAACCTTTTTTAGGTGGTTGATTCCAACCTCACTATAGTTTGGGGTTAGGAATGGAAGTGAATAGAGCCCATTGGTTTGTAACATGAAAATTATTTGGTGTTGGAGGGTTTGTATAAGCTAGGATTACAAAGGGAGATGTTGAATTAATATGGTTAATGAATTTGAGTAGGGATACTGATTCTCTAAGACTTGGATACAAAGTATTATGTGATAGAGAAACTAATGGAGGACCATTTTGGTGGTGCATTTAGAAATATAAATATCCCTTAAAATATCTAATGTTCATGTGGTTAACACTAAATTCTAAGTTGCACACATGGGATAATCTTCAAAAAAGGATCAATTTTGGGCCTAGTTGATGTTCCCTGAATAAGGAAGATGAATAATCTATCTTTCATTTGCTATTTTCATGTTCTTATGCTATTCAAGTTTGGAATAAAGTTAAATATATTTCCAATTTAAATCAAGTTTGGAATGGTAATACAATTGATGAATGTATTAGAAATTGGGAAAAGAATGTTAATATAAAGTGTTTCAAGGAACTTCCATTGATTGTTCCTTGGGGGATATGATTGTGTAGGAATGCTAATATATTAGATGACAAGTTAATTCTTCCTATTCAATTTGCAATGCAAAGTTTGAATATTCTCAACATTTTTACTCAAGTAAAGTTGAAAATATTTAGGAGGTCATGGATAGGTCAAGGGCCTAAAGTTTATGTTGATGGAGTTAGCATGAGGGAAGCCTCATATTTGTGGAGTACATATAGTGTGCAATTTTCAGACACCCATTGGTTAAAATCTAAAGTGGGTTTAAGAAGAGGTACTAACAATTATATTAAAATTAAGACACCAAACATCTCTCTTATTCTTGCTATAGAAAAAGGGGCCCAAAAATTATAGATTTTGGGGGACTCAAAGGTGGTTATAGAGTGGTTGGAGGGAACATTTACCTATGAAAACTACTTTTACACCCATTATTTGATGAGATTCCACTTTAAATTAGGATTTAATTCTATCTCATTTCATGATATATTAAGAGAAATTAATGATTAGGAAGATGGTTTATGTAAGGAAGGCATGAATTTGAATTCTATTATTTGAAATATTTGGGAGAAGGTAGATGGTATAACCTTGAATTGCATTCATCAATATTTCTTTTACTTATGGTCAACGGGCTATGTGTGTGTGCGTGTTTTGATATCTATTTTATAATTATATAAACCATTTTTAAATTTAAATTTTTTTTGCTAGATATGAGGATCTCTTATAAGGTGAATAAACCCTACTTCCATAAGGGGATGATGTTACTTATGAGCCTTTTTTGGAAATGTATAGGGGAAAGTTTGGTTAGAATATATATAAAGATGCAGGAATTTAGGGTTTATAGAGATTTATAGATCCTTTCTATAGGAACTTATGGGTTAGCTACATAATATTTACAAAATAGATTTAATTTTTATATAATGAAATTATAATATTATTTTATTTTTTCCAATTCATCCAGAATATATGAAATGGTTTGTTATATACATTTCACTTTAAAATATATATCCTGTTTACAAAGTTTTTTCTCCCCTTATTCATGCTTTCATATATATATATATATAAGAAAGCTTATTTCTCTTACCTTGACACTTTATAGGTTCCTTACATAACCCTCCATCCACTTGTTAGTCCATTTTGTTTGTTGTAACATGAAAGTGGTGTGATATTGAAAATTAGGCACGAAGCATCATATCCCTTTCATAGAGAAACACGACATATGGAAATCGAGATAACAACTTTTCATAAGTTCAACCCTCATATAAGGTGTGAGGTAAAATCTATGAGGTTGAAACCTAAGTCAATGATGTGAAAAATTTTACTAAGTTTGAGGCTGGGTATGTTGGGTGTTCTTAAATGGAAGGCTTTGTGAAGGGAGGGGGATAGGTCTCGAGGATAATAGGGAGTAGGCTTGGGTTCATAATATGATTAAGCACAACACCTTTCATTTGTTATAGGTTTGAGTATTAATTTATTTATTCCCATGGATAGTTGTTGAGGTCTCAACAAAACCCCTTAAATTTCCTCAAAAGTAAATCCCCTAGTTTAAATTTTGAAAATATAGCCTTGGTTTACATTTGATTGCTATTTTTAGTGATTATTGTGTTCATTATTTCCCACTTTTGATATTATCGTCATCTTCTCCTCTTCGATATCATTCTTATGATATAAATTTTGTCTCATTCCAAGTTCTAGATCAAAAGTTGTGACCCTTAGAAGTTTTGCATTTTTTCCCTGTTTTTATGTGGAAATCTACATGGCATGCTGATGTAGAATTGAAGACTTGGAATAATCTATGTGTCACATGGGTCTTCCACATGACCACCACATGTCACTTAATTTTGGCATATCAACACCCAAAGCGCCTTTCCTTCCCGCCACATGGCACCCCCATGTAGATGCCATGTCACCACTTTTTGCTTTGTCAATTTTCCATATTACTTGGTCGAAATTTGATGGTTGATGGCCAGAAAATGGTAGCCAAAATTTTTGGGTTCTCCAGAATCTCAGTTTCCAGGTTCCTGAGACTTTGGTATTGTCCAAAAATCAAACTCAACAGCGGGCTAAGGATCCTAGGAAGCCTTAGTCCAGGGAGTTGGGGAGATGGATTGATTTTTATTTATTGATTTTTTATTAATTTTATTTAATGGATCCCGATTCCATGGGAATTTTTCATGGTCCAACATTTAAACCCACTTGGGGAGTCGGGGAAGGTTTGCGAGTTTTTATTATTTTATTCCATTTAGGTCGAGGCCTGGGGACTAAGGAGTGGGGAAGGTTTAGTCCCAGGGGGCGGGGTTGGGGATGCATGAAAGGCTTAAGACTTTGTTTATTTTATTCATTAAGGAATCCACAATATCTACCTCACACGAAGGTTTGGAGTTTGATTATTATATTTCATTACCTAACCTTTCGTACAATAAAAACATTTAACACATGTGTCTACCATAGCCTCCTCATTATTTTCACAAAAATCATTATAAAATCATAATAAAATATAAACCATTCAACTCGTGCCATGAATATGGTATTATGATTTTGGTGTTTAAATCAAGGGCCAAAATTAACCCATGAATTTAATTAATGGTGGTTGAGCATCAACTTCCTAGGGAAATATCTTAAGTTCTAGAGCACCAAATTAGGTGTGGGATAGCTTATTAGAAAACTAGAAACATGGAGAAATTTTTGGGAATATTAATTTCATCAAATATATAAATTAAATGCCCAAAAAATGCAAGGAAAAAAACCAAGAATTTACATGAAACTTGTGTTGGAGAGATAGAAATTGGGCATACATAAGTTCACCGAGTTAGTAGAGTCAAGGAGAATATTTCTTGATGGTTAAGTTTATCCAATTTGTCGGAAAAAACCAGTAAAATCCATTAAAATATCGATGTGCTACTTATGTTTTTATTTTCTTGCAAATTTGTTTTATTTCTTTTACTAATTAAATCTATCTGTTGTCCACAGGTATACAGTTGGTCACTTATGATAGGCTTTGGATGGAGATCGCTCATGGAAGCTTATTGGATATGATCCTTTGGCACACTACCAAATTGCAACCATCGATCCTGGTTCTATTTTCAATTATGTATTATGGTACAAATGCATTTTGAAACAATTTGTAATATTATTTAAAGAACTCAATGAGACCTAGGGGGTATGATTTTTGAAAGGGGAACAAAGCCTTTGCATTGTTGTAGAGTTTAATTCTTAGAGGGAATTATAAATCTATAGGACCATACCAAAGAGAAGATGTTGGGGATCAAGGAAGCTCATTCCGTCATGAAATTTCTTTGAAATATTTTGTACTTTAGTGCATGTAACCATATCTTCACTTGTGTACATCGTTGTTTGAATTCAAAGGCTGGATGATGACCTATTAAACCTCCTTTTTTTTTATTGATTCTTTTCCCTAGATAATCGTATGTTGTTTGTTTTGCATTGCTATTAATTTCATACAATTTCATGCTTATTTAAAATTATTGAAAAGCTATCTTTTCATGGTTGGTCAGATTTAAATTAGAATTGAATGATGAATTCAGGTAAACCTATATGTGATTTATGGTAACTATTTATGCAACTAAATTACATGTTTATATTTGTTCCAATCGTTTTTGTATGATATGAACTATTTAGGTGATACGATAGTTCATCTTAATCTTGAATTCAATTAGTGATATTTGAATCTAAATATGTGTGTGTGAGGCATTGGTAACTTCTTATTGGATAAGAACACATGCACATGTGCTTCAACTACTGTAAGTTAGATGAACTATTTTTGTGGTTTATCAGTTCATATGAATCTTGGATTCAATTATACTCCATTCACCTTGCTCTTAGTTGAGATTGAGACTGTTCCCTCCCTTGAATGAGATATGATAGATTGAGTTAGTTTTAGATTAGTGATAAATAACTCTTTATTTTGTTTGCATATTATCTTAGGCTACATTTATATTTACGAAATCATATTAGAAAATTTCCTTTCGAGGAGCAATTCTTTCTGTGGAAATTGGACCCACATATCGGACAAAATCACTGTCCCAAAAAGATAAAGGTTTAATTGGGATCATGATCGGGTGATCTCCCTAATGTTGGATTTGTCATTTCCAAGCATCAACAATAGTGTAAAATGGCAAGTCATTAGGATAATTTTTAGATAAAAATGAGCCTTATAACAAAAAATATACTAACAAAATTAACTTTAAAAGAACCAATAAGATTTAAGATTTAAGGGGAAAGAAAGAAAAGTATTTCTTGTACAAATTATACAACATGCATGTATATATTGGATTCAATCCAATCTAACAATGTAATAAATTTAAATACTGAATCGCTTCTACAAATCCTTAGCGGAATTGAAAAACACAATCGCCAATCACATGAAGTAAAGAAGAATCAAATCAAACACAACACAGATAATTTCCCGTGGAAAGCTTGCTGCTCAAAACCCCACTATCTTCTATTGTATATTCAACATGGATCATGAAACAAATACATACAAAAATCTTCTCACAAGAGCCCTCCAGTACTCAGCTAATTGTTTCACACTGTCATACAAAAAATGACCAATACTTACCCAATTTACTACCTCTAGACGGTCTGCCTTGTTTGCACAATCCCTGATGAATGCAATCCCTAAAGAATAGGAATTTTGGCCTTCCTTGACTGCGCAAGTATCATGGGCACTCAAATGTGTGTTTGGTCTTATGGGTGCAGCCCAATAATCCTACAACTGATAGTCAACTTCCCTTTCACCTAGATCTCAACTGGGTCTCCACTGGATTCGACATGCATGCACCTAATAATAGTAAATCCTCAGTTACATGTGATATCACTGATTGTGAATTAATTAATATTTAATTCACTTGATCTCTCACTAGTGAATCAAGCAGTTACAACTAGCACAACTGAGTTAATCTGATTACATCCTGCATTAATTAATGCACCACTGCACTTCAAACTCTGTTACAACTAGAATTACTTTGCATGCCTCACCAACTACCTCTAATTCGAAATCCATGAGCTAACTAAGTTTATCACTCTCTAGTAACTATTATAAGTTATTTTAAGACTATATTACATTTTATTTTCCATCTTAATTAAGGGATAACTAAAATATACATGAACCAAAAATAACAATGTGGGCCCCACCATAGTAGGTGCTTAATGCACTAGGCGTGGGTGCTGAAATTTTCTTGTTGAATCTCAACACCCCCTCTCAACAGGAAAGGGATTATCCTTGACCCCGATCCTGTCTCTATGGTATTTGAATTTTCTCCTGGTGAGTGCCTTCTTGAGAATATCTACATCATGATCTTCCGTGGGAATGTACAGAAGCAACACTATTCTTCTCTGCACACAATCCCTGAGATGATGGTACCAGATATCTATGTGCTTGGACCTATCATGAAACACAGGATTAATCGAGAGTTTAATGAAACTCTGATTGTCACAATGTATCACTATCAGATCAATTTGAGAACCAAACAAACAAACCAAGATCTTTCTCATTCAGATAGCCTCATGTGAAGCTTGAATTGGTACCATGTATTCTGCTTCCGCTGAACTGAGTGCCACAGATCGTTTTTTCCTGCTGTACTAGGAAACTGTTGTCGATCCTATACTGAAGATCCCTCCTGATGTGCTCTTTTTGTCTGATGGACTGCCCACCCAATCTGCATCCGTGAAGCCTTGAAGCTTCACTCCCTCTGTCCGTCTGTACCATAGACCATACTCTGATGTGCCCCTCAGGTATCTCAAGACATGCTTCCCCTCCTTCCAAAAGAGCTTGGTAGGCTTAACCATAGCTTGACTCAACTGGTTATGTGCGTAGAAAATGTCTGGTCAGGTGTTCACTAGATACATCAGTGAACCAACTAATTGCCTATAGACAATAATATCCACTACCTCTACAGAAGTAGCATCCTCTTTCCTCCAATTTCCTGGAAGAGGAGTATCCATGGGTTTGAAGCTCTCCATGTGAAACTTACCCAGTATCTCCTTTGCATACTTGCCTTGAGACACAAAAATTTCACCATCCTGCTGGCATATTTTCAATCTAAGGAAATAATGAAGGAGTCCCATGTCCTTCATTTCAAACTCCCTTGCAAGATCCTCCTTGCATGAGTGTATCAGCTGCGCATCACCAGTCAAAATTAGATCATCAACATAAAGAAAAATAATCATTGGCTTACCCTCAATCACAATCTGGTACAAGTTTGCATTTGCTTCACTTTTGGTGAAGCCCAGTCCAGTGAAATAGATGTCTATCCGAGTGTATCAAGCACGAGGTGCTTGCTTCAACCCATACAGTTCTCTTTTGAGTCGGTACACATGCGACTCACTGTTGAAAATCTCGAAACCTTCAGGTTTCTCTATGTACACCTCTTCCTCAATGTTCCCATTGAGAAACGTAGTTTTCACATCCATCTAATGAATGTGGCAGCCCATCTGTGCTGAGAGTGAAACGATGGAACTTATGGAAGAGTACCTTGCAACAGGTGCAAAAGTCTCATCATAATTGATCCCCTCGATCTGTGAGAATACCCGGGCCACAAATCTGGCCTTGTATTTCTCCACACTCCCATCAACAACTTTCTTTACTTCATAGATCCATCTCTATCCAACCACCGATTTGTCGACTGGTCTTGGGACAATCTCCCATGCACTGTTCTTGACAATGGAGTCATACTCTTCCACCATTGCATCAACCCAAGTTGGTTACTACACTGCCTCTTGAAAGGAAGATGGTTCAGTCACAATACATTTGCTCATAAGAGCCATGTATCAAGTAAATCGGTCAGGATACTATCTCTGTCTGCGCTGTGAAGTAGGGGCTCCTACATTCTCCGTAGCAACGAGTATCAATCTATCAGCTTCTGTGGTGTGCCTTATGCCATTTCTGATGGATGAATTTGCATGAGTGTTTTCCTCCACTCCATGATCCTTCGCATGTGGCTGATCCACATCTTGAAGCTCATCCTTGGGAACCAACAGTTCCTCCTTTGCATTCAAGTCCAACTCCCTCTCAAGGGAAAACCGCATGGCTTTCTCCTCATCAAATTTTATATCCCGTCGCATAACAGTCATTTTGTTGTTTGGAAAATACACTCGATAATTATGGTGCAATTCAGTGTACCCCACAAAAATCCCGATCTCAGCTGTCAGTTCCAGCTTATTCCTGGCGTCCTTGGTCACATGCACATAAACAAATGAGCCAAAAATATTAAAGTGTGAAACATTAGGTTTCTTAACAGTGAAAGCCTCTTCAGGTGTACTCATGCCAAGTATCCTATGAGGACAACGGTTCTACACAAATACTGGAGTGTTGCATGATTTCACACACAGATGCATTGGTAGGCCTTGATCATGCAAAATCGCTCTTGCTGCACCCATGATCATTCTGTTCTTTCTTCCGTGACCCCATTCTGTTGTGGGTTATGAGGCACTATTAGTTCTCTTTGAATTCCTTCTTTGCTGCAGAAGTTCTTGAATTCGTTAGAGATGTATCTCCACCATTATCACTCCTAAGAGCCTTCACTTGCTTCCCTAACTCTTTCTCCACCAGTTCCTTAAATTCAAGAAACTTAGAGAATGTCTGATCTTTCTTGTGCATGAAGAAGATCCAACACTTACGAGAAAATTCATCAACAAATATTTCATAGTACTTATGTTTTGCCGTCGAAGCAACTGAGAGAATGGTCCACACACGTATGTGTGAGCACTCTCAAGGATCCCCGAAGCTCGGTTCTCCTTCTCATGAAAGGTGGCCTTTACATATTTTCTCATAGTACATCCCTTGCATGTGTCTGACTACGCAAGTGTACCTCTGGGAAGACCAGTAGAAATCTGCTGCATGACTTTCAAGGCTCCATCGTGAAGATGGCCTAATCTCTTGTTCCATAATTCGCCCCCATCTCGCCTCACCACTTGATCCGCCTTGCCCATCATTGCTACGCATCTATATACCTCCAGCTTGTAGAGATTATTAACTCGAATCACTATCCTCTTGGCTTGTCCTGTTGTTTTGTGTCGCAGGAAAGAGTTTCCTTCACTAAAAACAACATCATAGCCTCTATCCTCCAACATTGCGACTGAAACTAAATTTTGTTCAAACCTGGTACATGCATTACATATTTTATTGAAAGGGTTTACTTGAATACCTGTAGAAGGTAATGGTACAAATCTCGATAACACTGTACCGCCCGTTGTCACCCATTTCAATATGCATATGGAGATCCTTCTCCTCCAAGTCACTGAAAAGTTCCTTGTATCCCGTCATGTGAAAGGAAGCGCCACTATCCAAATAAAAAACAATTCCCAATGCACCTGGCACCATGCATGCGATCAATGAGAATTCAAGCTTAAATTGTGAGGCCAAAGCCTCACCAGTTGCAGATCCTCTAACCTTCTTGTTCTTCTTATTTTGTGGACAGTTAGTAGCAAAATTCCCATGCTCGTGACAGTGAAAACACTTCACCTTGGACATGTCCTGCTTCTTGCCATTCTTGGACTCAGATTTGGAATGGAATTTATTCCCATTCCCCTTATTTGTCTTGGTAGCCAAAGTACAATCTTCTTCATATTCATTCTTAGATGAAGATCCATCTCTGGTGTTCCGTCTGAACTCCTCCTCCACCAAATCCGACCACAATCGTTACCAATTTGGAAATTTTTCCCTTCCATTAACAGAGTCTTGATAACTGTGCCAACCCTTGGGAAGTCCTAGGAGAGCCAATCTCACCAAATCATCATCAGCTACAGTTATAGAAACGCTACCCAGTTCATCGTGACATTGGACAAACTTTGTTAGATATTTTGGTATGTAGTTGCCCTTCTCCATCTTGATCTTCCTAAGTTTATCTTTGAGTGCTGATTTCCTATGGCCATTGTTGCTCTGGAATAGATTTTTCAAAGCCTTCCACATTGCATATGGTGTGGCTATCCCATGGAGGCTTGAGACAATAAGGTCTCGTACTCCCTCCAACAAGATCCTCCTCGCCTTTGCCACTTTCTTTTGCCATGCATCAAGATTTGTAGCATCTGTCACAATGGGTTTAGGAACATCATTGTCAATGAATTCCTTCAAGCCATTGTCTTCAAGTACTGCCTCCATCCCGTCCTTCCAAGCAATATAGTTTGAGCTGCCCTCGAGTGCATACTCCAACATCAAGCCATTTAAAGCCATTTCGATCCTGAATCAATTGTAGCACCAAGAAAGTCTTTCTACAAAATTTAATTCTATCCAGTCACAAACTCAGCTCCTCCTTCACAATTGTGATTTCATGTGCTATGATACCATGTAGAAATTATACAACATGCATGTATATCTTGGATTCTACCCGATCTAACAATGTACTAAATTTAAATATTGAATCGCTTCTACAAATCTTTTGCAGAATTAAAAAACACAATCGCTAATCACATGAAGTAAAGATGAATCAAATCAAACACAACACATATAATTTCTCGGGGAAAGCTTGCTGCCCAAAACCCCACTATCTTATATCGTATATTCAGCATGGACCATGAAACAATTACATACAAAAATGTTCTCACAAGAGCCCTCCAGTACTTAGCTAATTGTCTCACACTGTCATACAAAAACTAGCCAATACTTAGCCAATTTACTACCTCTAGATAGCCTGCCTTGCTTGCGCAATCCCTGATGAATGCAATCCCTAAAGAATAGGGATTTTGGCCTTCCTTGACTGTGCAAGTATCATGAGCACTCCAATGGGTGTTTGGTTGCATGGGTGCAACCCAATAATCCTACAACTGATAGTCAACTTCTCATTCACCTAGATCTCAACTGGGTCTCCATTGGATCTAACATGCATGCAGCTAATAATAGTAAATCCTCATTTGCATGTGAGATCATTGATTGTGAATTAATTAATATTCAATTCACTTGATCTCTCACTAGTGTATCAAGCAGTTACAACTAGCACAACTAGGTTTAACTCACTTAACTAAGTTAAACTGATTACAACCTGCATTAACTAATGCACCACTGCACTTTGAACTCTGTTACAACTAGAATTACTCTGCATTTCTCACCAACTATTTTAGTTATCCCTTAATTGAGCTAAATGAGTTTATCACTCTTAGTTAACTATTACAAGTTATTTTGAGACTAGATTACATTTTATTATCCATCTTAATTAAGGGATAACTAAAATAGACATGCACCAAAAATACCACTGTGGGCCCCACCCTAGTGTAGGTGTTTAATGCACTAGGTGTGGGTGTTGAAATTTTCTTGTTGAATCTCAACACTTCTTTTAGTTGTATTTTCAACTTATCTCCTTATATGTTTACTCAAATGCCAAGTGTAGTACCCACTGGTTACAAAATTAATTCTACATCTAACAAGTGCCTACACTTGACATTTGACTAAACCTATGAAGAGATAAGGCAAATTACAACTAAAAAAGTAGTTTTTTTCTTTTATTTTAAAAATTCATAACTCTTATTCTATTGTTTTATTGTTTTCCCTAGGAGGCCCATTTTAGACCTCAAAATTATCCTAATAAAAACTAAAGAAATGGAACCTTAGCCACAAGTTCAACCCTTACTTATGGGTATGACCATGACTACCATAAAGAGTCAATCACTAATCATGTTGATGGATGCTATAAAATAATAGAAAGCATGTGTAATGGAACATTCCCTAAAGTATTTACCTCTAGATAATACATTAAAGTGCTAAATATAACTTGTGAGTATCGAACATTCTGTGAGTTGCTAAGTGAAGCTTTAAAACCTATGAGAATCAAGCTTTCCTTAAAGTGCAAGTAAAGTTTATGATGTGCGCCCATGAATTGTGGCATCCTACTACTCACAACTAACAGACTCCACCAACTTTCTTGGATACACACTCTTCACGCACCCAAGGCCAAGCTCCAAGTAATTGAGTCAACCAAACATGTTATGCACCTACATTGGACTAACTCTCAATACACATTTGAGTTTTCAATTTGTATCCATTACCTGTATTTTTTGTGGCTCTACCAACTTGTATTTGATAAAACACCACATTGTCTTCCCCTTTTCCCTGAGAGATATTGCCTTTGCTTCAATTTAGTCGACCTCTGCTAGTTGGGAAACCTCTCTTGTCTCTATCCCCTATAAGAGCCATAGGATATGGAGATGATTGCACCAACATAGATGAGCCACATATTACTCATGCATGTAAATTTAGGCTCAAGGACTGCTACATATGATCTTAATGTGAATAAAATTCATGAGAATGGATTGCACATTGATAAGAATTTGAGCACATGAAATAATGTACTATACCTAAGTAGGATCATTAATATAAAGATATCATGTTCATGGAATAAGATTTACTAAGTAGTTTGGTGTGAAAAAAATAATTAATATTATGTGCTATATTCATTAAATAAGAGTCAATAACTAATTGGTGAGTAATAATTGTAATAATGAGGGGTAGTTAACAAAACCCTTAGGAATACTCTTGAGAATGTGTATATACACATGCATATCATTGCATTGGGTAGACTAGAATTGTACTGTGTATATACACATGCATATCATTGCATTGGGTAGACTGGAATTGTATTGTAATAAACATAGTTTGTGAAGGAATACCTTTCATAAGAAAATATCGATAATTTTTCCTTACGTTATAGTATGTTCTCTATATTTTTATGTTTTTTTTTTCACACAAGTTTGATTATGATGTATTATCAGAAAAAGAGAAGAGGTGAAGAAATTCCTCGTTGAAAAAGCACCCCATTTAGCTTACAAGATGGATTTATCTGCTGGGGGTGCATTGCTCCTTGAGTACTGATGTTACTATTGTTTCTATCTATCCTTTCTAAAGTAGATGCTATTGCACTTGTGCTATATTGCCTTACAAACTATTATAAAAGGAGGATACATTTTGATTTCATTTTTAAACTGGATTATCACCTATTGAATTGATGGAAAACATAGAAATACTGAAGAGGATATGGGTCATTTATTAACTGTGTTCTCGCTATCTCTGTGTCCACTTCCATGATCTAGAGAGGTGGATCCTTGCTCTGACTTTTTGGTGATGTCTTTTCGCAGAAAGTTGATTGTCTCTTCCATATTATTGCATTCGTTCTTCATCTCCATTAATTCCTTGTTACATGTGTTCCATTGCTCGCGGCGGATAGTCATTTCCGCTTTAGAATGCACTTTATCTTGTTGTATTTGATTCCCAAAGTTTTCAATAACCACTCTATGAGAATTTCAAAAAGAGCAGGAGTGCTTTTTATCATCTAAAGAATCCATAATCTTGAAGAAGGGGAGAAAGACTGAGCTGATGCCTCCTCTAATAGTTAGAGATAATGTTGTTTTGTATTTGGTAGCTGTGTATCCTTCTCTGATGGGTGCACTGTTGTGTCCTCTATTGACTGTGCAGTTGCCTTCTTTGTTGGAAGTGAGATTGGCTTTGTTGTTGTAAAAAATGCAGATGACTGAGATAAAGATGGGATTGGAGGAGCTCCCCAGGAGGAGGAGTACTAAAGGGAAGGGAGGGAGGGGGCGAGAAAAGGGACGGAAGGGAGGGGAGCTGTGAGGGCATAAGAGAAAATTGAGAGCCAAGGCCCAAAATAGCTGGGGAGGCTAGATACGCCTGCAAAAAAGGAAGGGATAGCTAGAAAGATCCAAACAAATACTAGGGAGATCCATGCTTAAGGAATAAATCGAGCTTGGAAGCAATAATGTGAAGGGGTTGACAAGCTTGGAAAACGGATGCACAATAAACCAATTGAGATAACCTGCAAATATTCTAGCCTTTTCAAGTAAATTAAATAAGAGAAGAGGGAAAAAACAACGATGGAGGGTCACATGAAAGGAGTAGAGATTCTGGATAAGGGTACTCTGCGTCAAGATGCTATAAATATTTGTGAGATTGCGCATGGCAGATTCGATGGAGTTGTTGTAAGGGAATTTAGAGAAAAGAGTCATGGCATGGCTGTGAATCTGCTGTCCTATGTAAGGATGGTAATGCGTCAAGAAAAAGGTTGAAAGAGATCTCATCATGGGATAGGGAGTAGGATTGTGTGCCCATCAATTTTGGCCTGGCTTGCGTTACTTTGAACTCCTTCATTATCTTGAATGTCCGCTTGCTTGTTGTTTATTTTGAGGATATGATAGTAATCTACATTTCCAACCTTTTTTTCAATTTGCTTGACTCTATGCAAAATTTGACAAAGAGCTGCATTTTTTGGGAGGCTACCACCCACCATTTCTTGGATGATGATGGACGAGTCTCCTAAAATTATTGCGTTGCTAATTTTCATGTCTCTTAGGATTTTCATGCCTAGAAGAAGACCATAAGCCTCTGCTTTGTTGTTTGACATTGTCCCCAACCCCCAATTGTATTGTATCTAACTCATATTGTCTTTGAGGATTATGATTCCACCTGCTCCCACTTTTCTTGGATTTTTATTTGAGGCTCCGTCGAAGAAAAGACAAGGCCTGTTGAGAGAATTTATCCACCTTTGGAACTCTGCCTTATTATTCCTTAATTTCCAGGTTGGATGAGGCTTTGTGACTTTTGGAAAATGGCGAATGGTGATATTATTGAGAGTGAAGCTGATCCAGGTCCTTTCATCATTTTTTAATTGAGTCATATCTATTCCATATATCCCTTTAGCTATGAGGAACTCAGTCATCTGCCCCCAAGCCTAGGTGGTCACTATGTTCACTGTGGGATTTTTGTTTTTGAAGGCTTTCTCGTTTCTAGCTAGCCATATTTTCCAACAAAGAAAGGAGGGAAGACTAAACCAAAACCTTTGGATTGTGGATTTGTTTTTAAAGGAGTGGGGGAAGCTGCTCCTCCATTTACTTATAATTTGATTTAAAGGGAGTCTATAGTTCAGATTTTCATTCATGGGAGACACCATAATATCCCAACACTCTCTAGAGAAAAAACACTCTAGGAAGAGGTGTTGAATGGTCTCTTCTTCCTTCAAACAGAGAGGGCATTGTGAAGGCCATATATTCGTCTTTTTTTTTTTTAAATTCTCTGCTGTGAAGAAGGGTCCATAGAATTTTTTTTTTATTTTTGGGAGGGTTTCCACCTTCCAAGCATGCTTCCAGTATTCCCATTCCTGCTGCCTCTGATTCTCTTGTATATTTTCATATCCCACCTTAACTGAGTACTCTCCTCCAGTAGGAATCCAGAAGTAGGCATATTGGGTGCTTTTGTCTATTGGTGCAGCTCCCTTTCGGAGAGAAGTCACGGAATTCCATTGATCAATTAGATCATTGGGTAAGTTGGGTCTACCCCATTGTTTCTAAGTGCCATCAATTTCCAATTTGGATATGTCTCCCAGTTTATTGTGTCCTTCTCCTATCATCCAGCTCTTTAGATCATTTGATATCCGGATTTTTGCCCAAGGGAGGGTTTCCCATTATGCTGTCAGTCCATAGGCATATCCTTCTCCCATTTCAGGGCCTTGTGGAGATGTGTTACTTGATTAAATGAATTGCACCAGAGATGAGTTTCCATATTTGAGAGCAAGGTCTTATGGGAGGGCTTCTCTTTAGTATGGAAATTCTTGCAGCGTTAAGATATTTTTCCTCTAATGCTGCTTTCCACCAGAGTATTTCTCCGGTGAGGAATCTCCAAGCAATCTTGGTTCCCAGAGCCAGATTCATTATCCTAGGGGTTTTAATGGAGAGACCTTCGTTTTTGTAATGTGCAGTTACTTGCTTCCAATTGACAAGGCTGAACCTTTTTGTATCAGTTTTCCCTCCCTCCCATAAGAAACTTATGATGATGATCTCAATTTTCTTGTGAATGCTTTTTGGTGCTAATATTAATGCGAACTGATATAAGGGCAGGGCTGAAAGAATTGATTTGATGAGAATGATTCAAATTGCTTGATTTAGCCAAATCATCCCCCATGCTTGAATTTTATTTTTCATCTTTTCAACATAGTTGCTCCATATTTCTGTCTTTAGATTTTTCTTGGTGATAGGCAGCCCAAGATATTGGAAATGGTTCCAATTATTCTTGAAAGGAATTTCCAGAATTTGAGACATACGTTGAAGAGTTCTTGGAGGGGTGTTCCAGCTATAAATACAAATTTTCCCATTGGTAATCAGCCCTCCTGAAACATCCATGAAATTGTCTAGGATGTTTTAAATCTTCTGGCGACGATACAAGATGCGGCCCCCAGTAGAAGGGTGTCATCTACAAATAAAGAATGGTTAATTCTTTTGGTTCCTCTGTTGATTGTGAGGTCTGTTAAGGAAGAATTTATTTTGCTATGATCCAATTTCCTGCTAAGAGAATCAACCATTAGAATGTAGAGAAAAGGAGACAAGGGGCAACCTTGTCGAAGGCCCCTTGAGCTTTGAAAGAAGTCACATGGTCTACCGTTAACAAGAGGAGCTATCCATGGTCCTATAGTGCAAGCCTTGATTGTGTTCATGAAATCTTCGAAGAAGCCATATCTATTTAGGAAAACAACGAGGAAGGTGAGATTAACTCTGTCAAAAGCATTGGCCATGTCCATTTTTAAGATGAAGCCTTTTTCATTTCTAGATAAGCTTGACTGAAGGACCTCTTGAACAAGGATGATATTGTCAACAATCTGACGGTTAGGGACAAAACCTCCTTGATTTTATGAAATGAGGGAGTGGAGAAGAGGTTTGAGCCTTCCACCAAGAATTTTGGTGATGATTTTATAAGAGGCATTGTAGAGGGAAATTGGCTGAAATCTATTGAGAGTGGTAGGACGAGGATCTTTCGGAATGAGGGTGAGGAAGGTAGAATTAGTGAATCCTCCTACCTTTTTCTTTTTAATGACGTATCTGATCATTTTTAATAAGTCCTTTTTTTATGGTTTTCTAGAAGGTACGATAGAAAGAGATAGGGAAACCATTTGGGTCCGGTGCCTTTTCCGAATGCAGATCCAAAATAGCTGACATAACTTATTTTTCCGTGACTTCTTTAGAGAGGTTATTGTTTGTTTCCTCATCTATTAGCTTTGGGATGTGTATTAAGAATTCCTTCGGGTTTTCTTGGCTGTATACAACTATTAGAAGAGTTTTAAAGTGTTGGAAGACCTCTTTTTTTATGTCTTCTTGCCCCTTTATTTCATGCCCTCCTTCTCCCATGATTTTTTCTATATTGTTTTTTATCATTCTTGTTTTGGTTGAGTTATGAAAAAAGGTAGTGTTTTTGTATTTAGCTTGAATCCAGAGGTGCCTTGAATTTAGCCTCCATGTTTCTTCCTCTTGTCTAATATTCCTGTAAATTTTCCAGTGTATTTCTTTTTCCTTTTCTTGTCTTTTAATTGTGTTTTCTGTGTTTTCCATTTCCTCTTGAATTTTTGTTAGTTCTTTCTGCAATGCTTCTTTCTCTCTGTACGGTTCCTTGTAGTTGGTCTTCGCCCAGTCTTTCCATCTTACTCTGGTGGCTTTTAGTTTCATCTCCCATATGTAAGTTGGGGATCCATTAATTTTCTGTTTCCATATTTTTTCGACCTCTTGTTTAACCTCTTCATGGCTTCTCCATAGCTGGTTGTATTTGAACGGGAGACGTCCATAATTTCCAACAATTCCAAGCTCAATGAATTAATGGTTTATGGTCTGAAGCTGCTGATGGAATGATTTTAGAAGAGACTCTATTGTAGTTGGCCATCATGCTGTCCCTAATGAGGATTCTATCCAACCTCTCTTTGATATTGGCCTTCCCTAGTCTCCTGTTGTCCCATGTGTATTTCCCATTTTTGGGAGGGATGTCCAAAAGATTACAATGTTCCATGATTCCTTCAAGGATCTCTCTGTTTGGGTTTGGCTGAAAAGTGCCTCCTCTTTTTTCTTCTGGCTTGAGAATAAGATCAAGATCTCCTCCTAAGATAATATTTTCTTCTTGATCTTCCATTGTAGTTTTTTTAGTGTCTTCCAACATATTTATTTGTCCATGTAGTGATTTGGTGAGTATATATTATATATGCTGATTTTTTTCCCATTTGCTACATTTTCCAGATTTGTGTTAATCCAATGTCCTTTCATTGCTGAGTTTTGCAGGTGCCATTTTCCTTTTTGCCATATAGTACAAATTCCTCTTGAAACTCCATTCGCCGAGATTGCTTATCCTTCGTAAATTTTTGATTTTTCTAGAATGTTGTCCATCTCTTGGCTATTGATTTTTGTCTCTTGGATAAGGAGGATGTCTGGTTTTTCATTTTTTATGAGGTCTTTAAGAAGTTTATCTTAGAGGGATGACCCAACCCCCTGCAATTCCAAGAGACAACTATCATTATTTACTAGTGGTTGTGGCTGAGGGACCTTTCCCTTTGTGGACTTGTTGGAATTTTTCTTTATTCTTGGTGCCTTTCTTGAGGTAACTATCCATTGCCTGTTGCGTTGCCAAGGAAATATCCTTTACAACTGCCTCATCTCTTATTTCTCTATTGGATTTTCTTCCAGCTTTCTTTGTATTTTTAGTGTAAAGGAGGGACTCTTTGGATTTATTTCGAGTTAGGATCCGATCTGAGGAGAGGGAAGGGGGGATGGAAAGGATGGGGGGTCTTGCTGATGGGAGAAGAATCCCAGAGGGGGAGGGGAGCCCGAGGGAGGAGAGGAATGTGTGATCAGGGGGGTAGAGGGAGGGGATGGGGGGATATGAAGGGATGAGAGATTTGGATAAGATATCAAAAGGATTGGATCCTATAAAAGGGGAGGAATCAGGGATGGAGGACGAGGGTTGGGAAGAGGGTTTGATGGAAGGGGAGGGGAGGCCAGATGGAGGTGGTGGAGGAGGAGCAGGCTGAGTTTTAGATGCGGTCTTTTTTTTTTCTTGACTTTTTCCCATTTTGGGTCTTGGTTTTCTTCCACATGTTTATCAATTTCTTCTTTTTTGTTGCATCTATTAGCGAACTGACCATACTTGTGACATACCTTGCACTTGAATGGGATTTTTTTGTAGTCCAGCTGTTGAATGTGCATCCAGTTGTCAACCTTGAGCTTAATGGCTTCCGGGAGACCTCTTCTTAGATCTACTTCAACACAGATCCTTGCGCATGCCTGCATATTGTCCTTTGGTTCGCTTTTGTCAATGTATTTTCTAACGACATTCCCTATTGTTCTCACTGATTCATCTCCCCAGTAGTGCAAGGGAAGGTGAGGCAACCTGACCCAAATTGGAACAACATTTGGAACATCTAGTTTCGGGTCAAAATCAGGGGTCCAACGATTCAAATATAAACCTCTGGTGTCCATAAAGTATGGGCCACTTCTGAAAATGAGATCCTGATTGTCATTGGATTCGAAATGAAAGGTGTAGTAATATCTGCCACAAAAACGAACGGAAATTTTTCCTTGGGTGAACTGAGCCCAGTTTCTTTCAACCCATTTTTGAACAGTCTTGGGAGATGGCCAAAGTCTAGTGATCTGGCCAACCAATCCTTTCTCAGCTAGAGAGATCGCTGCTTTCCGAGGCAAGTTGGGCAGCAGGATAGTTTCCAGTTTCTTGATGAACTTGGATATTTCCGGTCTGGTTCGTTGAGGTCCCATTTAATCGATTAAGGAGGCGAAGGCAACAACAACCACATTAGGCTGAGCTTGGGACGATGGGATGGTGCCTTCGCTGAGGGGAATCACACCCGGATCTGGCTCCAGGAGGGCCATGTCGGCTGAGGCCCAAGGCTACGCACAAGAGGCTGCTAGGGCTGGAGCTGGGGCTCACAGCACAACACGAAAAATTTTATTAGGAACTCTACCATGGTTGAGGAAGGATTTTTTTATTTTTTATTTTTATTTTTAATTTTTATGTTTATTATAATGTAGATCCCATCATTATTTTCTTTTATATATCCCATATATTAAGTATCAAACCAAGTGACACCTTAATAAATATAACAATACACTACACCTATGATTACCTGGCTAACTTTGAGCATATAAGATAAGTTAAAAATGGAATCACTTAAAACAAAATTTTGATACAATGAAATAACCTCATTTTATTTTATTTGTGGGGGTAATTATGCCTTTTCTTGAAACAATGAGACAACCTATCATAACTCAATTGTCAAATCGGTGAGGACAACCATCATTGACTCCTATCTGAGCATGCAAACTGACTCATCATTGTTATTCAAGGAAAACCACACCACTTAGATTTACCTATTGCTGGTCCTTAATAGGGTCAGAGTTTCACTCTTGCAAGATGTCTTTGGGCCTTGGGCCATTAACTTATTTCTTTATGTCCAAGATAATTATATACTACCACAACTATCTTATAATTAATAAAATCTAAGTATAATTCAGTTTTCAAATTAGTAAAATTTCTTTAATTATTTATAAATAAAACACTGTTATTAATTAAAAAAATTTATTTAAAATTTTATAAACTACTAAAAAAAATTAAATCTTAAAAGAAATAAAAAATAAAAATTCAATAATCCAATTGAATGATAAAACCATAAATGAAAATTAATGAAAATTGAATTGGAAAGATAAAACAATGTACAACGGTATTCCCTGAATCCATCTTGCACTGAAAACAATAAATTTACCGATAAGATATTTCAATTATAACTCACATTTTGTCAAAACATAGGCTTTTTAATATGAGTAATTTTTAGTTTTTATTTTTATTTTTATTTTTATTTTTATTTCAAAATTAAAACTTGTTAGGTTTGTTTTATTATTATTAATTTATATAGTTAAAAATTTATAATATTTTTATATTTTATTTTTAAAAATTTACCATAAATTTTATATTTCATAAAAATATTATTAATAATCAAATAAAAATATTAAATATTATTAAAATAATATAATAATCTCACTTCTTACTATTAAATAGGTGTATAATTAAAGGCTAAAAAATGTACATATTTTATTTTTCTAAATTTGAACCTTATTTAAAAAAAAATACATATTTTTAATCATCAATATCAAATCTAAACAAAAATTGGGAAATTTTTATTTTAATTTAATAAGAATTTTTTTTAAGAAATCTAATGCTAAAAATGCTTGAATGGTTTTTTTTAGTAGAAATGAATTCAGTACTATCAAGAACTCCTGAAACACCTAAAATCTAGAAATTTAACAACTATAATTCAAATTTCTAAAAATTTCTAAATTTTCTCAAATTATGTCTAAATTTCCATTATTTTCCTAAAAAAAAATGTAACACCAAGGCCAAAAATATTCCTTATAAAAATTGCATTTACTTCACTTCCAATCTAGTTTGTATTCTTAATTCATCGCTACAGATTCGGCTTTCGAATTCTTCCTGGCCCGATGTGTGTTTCTCAGGTTATACAATGCTGAGATATATCTGCATTTTATTGAAATATGGATCGGCTTGTAATCTTCACATTTCAAGGTTCTCTCAGAATTTTTGTCAATATATTTTAAAAAGTCAATGGAATTAGATATGATATTTAGATTTTACAATATTTTGGAAATGTTAGCATAACTTACATCAATTGTTCAACATGTATTTTTGGTTTTTTAAAATATTTTAATATCTTTTATAAAGTTAGTTTGAATTTAAAAAAAATTAATATTAAATTATTTATGTGTCATATTATTTGAGTTATAATATGTAATTTTTTTTTTATGTAATTGAAGAATATTTTGGATATTTGAATTTGAATAAAATTAATTATTTAACTTATATTTGTCAAATTTTATATTCATCAGATTTCCAAAATATTTTAAAATCATCAAATTTCTAAAATATTTTAAAATCTACAATAAAGTTAGTTCAAATTCAAAAAGTACATTTAATAAAAAATTCTTCATTTCTTAAAAGTTTCATGTTGTTTGAGTCATAATATGTAACTTTTTATACAACTAAAAAATATTTTGGAAATGTGGACATGAATGAAATTAATTAGAATTTCATTTATGTTTGTCAAATTTCCAAAATATTCCTGAATCCTCTATAGAGTTAATTCAAATTAAAAAAGATTTAATATGAAATTCTTCACTTTCCAGACAATTAAAAAAAAATTAATGCTAAATTATTCATGTGTCATGCTGTTTGAGTCATAATATGTAATTTTTTATGCAACTGAAAAATATTTTAGATATCTGAATCTGAATGAAATTAATTATTTAACTCATTTATGTTTGTCAAATTTTATATTCATCAGATTTTCAAAATATTCTAAAATCTACAATAAAGTTAGTTCAAATTCAAAAAGTATATTTAATAAAAAAAAATTCACTTCTTTTAAGTTTCATGTTGTTTGAGTCATAATATATAACTTTTTATACAACTAAAAAATATTTTAGAAATGTGAACATGAATGAAATTAATTAGAATTTCATTCATGTTTGTCAAATTTCCAAAATATTCCAGATTTCTCAATAGATTTGATTTAGATCCATAAATATTTAATATGAAATTCTTCACTTTCTAGACAATCCTATGTTATTTGAGTCAATATGTAATTTTTTTTTAATGTAACTCAAGAATATTTTAGAACTCTGAACATAAGTGAAACCAACTATTTAACTGCATTTATATTAGTCAAATTTCCAAAATATTCTAAAATCTATAATAAAATTAATTAAAAAAAATATTTAATATAAAATTATTCATTTTACATAAATTCCATTCCATTCTGTTGGGGTCATCATATGTAACTTCTTATACAACTGAAAAATAACATTAGATGTTATAATTAAGGTTTAAATGTTATGTTCCAGGTTTGTTGTGAGGAGGCCATAAGGTCATATCCACTGGCTAAAAGAAATCTGGAAGAAGAATGAATTTAAAAAACAGTTCAGTCATAACTACTTACTCCCCATTTTTACATAAATATATCACACTTCTCTACTATCTTCATAGAATTTTTCATATAAATATATCACACTTCTCTGCTATATTCATAGAATTTTTTATATAAATATATCACACTTCACAATCTTTATATAAAAGAGTTATGACAGTACCTTAAGAGCTCTTCCTGACAGCAGCAGGAATCCCACATTTCCCAGAATGAAGTTGAGAAACTGCAGACTGCACGTTATATAATACATCTCCCTTCCTGCAACACCCAAATTTCAAAATCATTCCACCTCTCTTCATGCAACAGACAGCAAAAAGATCAAAATCATTACTATTCTCTGCAATGAATTCAGTGTTAATAATATACACAGCATTTGTCCACCTAAAGTAAAACCCATCAAATCTCTGTATCTGATGAACCGTCTGCCATCTATTGTATGCAGTTTTGCCAGCAAACAATTTGCATAGAGTGATATAACAGCTAGGAAGGCCATGAAAACTGTGCCCCATATCCATCCCAGAGGTTTCATGATAAAATTTGAGAATCCCAGAATATATCCTCCATTGAAACTTACAACAAGCAAAAGAGCCAGCTGATACCATGGATCTGAAACCCACAACACAAAGTACAGTTTCACAGCAACATAGTTAGTACTTTGATATCACTGTATTGTATTCAGGGGCATAAATAAACATATTGTATATATAATTTTCTTTATACATGTCTCTGATACATAGGAAAACTTTGCAGGCAATACAGGCAGTTAGCTCAGGGTTCTCTTCCAGACCACTAGAGTCTTACATGAAACTTTAACTACTGAAACTAGTCCTCACTGTATTGTATTCAGTTCCATAAATATACAAATTGTATATATCATTTTCTTTATACATGTCTCTGATATATAGGAAAACTTTGCAGGCAATACAGGCAGTCAGCTCAGGGTTCTCTTCCAGACCACTTGAGTCTTACATGAAACTTTAACTACTGCAACTAATCCATGAAGCTTGCTTAATTCAGACAGTTATATCTTATGATAATAATGCTCACCATGATTAATTATGTGGGCAGTCCTTGTATGATCATCCTGGCCATTTTTATTCACTGTCAAGCCATTTTCTATGGATAAATGTGATACACTACTGGAAGTTAGATGAGAGCCAGCAGGATCCCTGATGCCCATTTCAGAACCAGAAGAATTCATGGCATGCTATCTGTAAAAGATTCTCAGATGGGAGATTCAGTGTGAGACATAGAAGGAAGATCAATTCATGGCATGCTTTCTGTAAAAGATTCTCAGATGGGAGATTCAGTGTGAGACATAGAAGGCAAATCAATTCATGGCATGCTTTCTGTAAAAGATTCTCAGATGGGAGATTCAGTGTGAGACATAGAAGGCAGATCATTTCATGGCATGCTTTCTGTAAAAGATTCTCAGATGGGAGATTCAGTGTGAGACATAGAAGGCAGATCAATTCAAACTGATGAAGGAATACCTTTGTGGTTGAACTACTCAAGATGATTCGCATAATAAAGATAATGTAAGAAAGAGTACATCTTTTTATTAATTGTGGTGAGTCACTCCTTTCACATAGGCTGTAGTAGTTGAGCATGAATATGTGGGTCGTTGGGGCTTGGAGCGATGTCAAAGTTGCTGTCAGCTCCTCCAATTGTGTTGAATTGAAATGGAATCTCAAAGCTGCAAGTCAGTGAAGTATGTGGACTTTTCAGAGCGAGAGTTGTTTTTGATGAATTTATTATGAGATTGTGTTTATGATATTCAATTTTGGTGTTTTCTAGATATCCTAAATATAGAAAAGTGTTCAAAAAGTTATTTGAAAAAGTTGAAAAGAAGTGAAAAAAAGTATTTAAGTTTTGTTTTTTTCGTTTTTTTTTTAATTATATATCTACAAAACATCATCATTATCTTAAAAAAAGAAAAGAAAGAAAGAGAGTAAGTTGTTAATGCGGAAAACGGGATGATCGATTAAAAAATTAAGTTTTTTTTTTCATCAAATTTATAAAATAAAATTGAATGGAAGTATATCATTTATTTTTTTAATAAAATAAATAGAATAATAATAATGATGGTTACAGTTAGTTAACATTAATGTTGTTTATAAGATTTAAAGAGAGGAGAAAGAATCTAAGTTTAATTCTTCAAAATCTTGTTTTTATGGTCAAAGAGAAGGGAAATAAGTGCTCCAAAATTGTTATAGGTGGGTTGGTTTAATAGGTCAAGAAGATTGGAAGTGTGGCAGATGATAGGAAATTGAGAGCCAATTTGAATAAGAGTTGACAGATTCTATCGTTCAAAGGGGTCTTGAGAATAGACCACCCTCCGGTCTCATTTGGAGTCTACAGATTCTGTAGTTCCAAAGGGTCTTGGGAATAGACCACCCTCAGGTCTCACTCGGAAGCTCATGGGAATTAGTTCTTGTCTTAGCTATGCTCATTTTTTTCTTATTATTGGACAACACAGAGAGATAATTCTGTAATATCCCCAAAGGGAAATAACCAGTAATACACAGAAATATGCCAGACAAATATACAAAATAAAATGCTGGAACCAGATCATGGAACAAGTACACATAGAATGCCAGAACACTAAGCCATTTTATTAATCTGAGAATACATATAGAGGAGTACAAGATAATCAGAATGAATGCACCTATCCTTGCCCTAGGCAAGTGGAGACCCTCTCAGAACAAATAATGGCTGCAAATAGGGACAGCGTCCTAGCTGGCTGAAGAATCTGCTATGAAGAACTGCTGCTGCAATGCACTGGAACTATGAGCTGGAAACTAGAAAGATTGCTGATCTCAATCCTCCAGACAAACCCCAGAAAATGTGAAACTGATGCTCCACCACCAATCAAGCCCTCACCAGTGAAAACGATGTCTCTGCTAGTGACAGCGCAGAAGACAGATGAAACGCTGGCAAGAAGGGGTGAATCCAACCACAAGTCCTCCAGATGAGATGACCAACTCCTCAGGGCTGGAAACACTGAAAAACGTTGCCAAACCCCACACAAAGACCCTGCTCATCAGATCAACGTCCTCCCTAACTGGATCTGCGTCCTCTCTGCCCAGATCTGCTGGATCTGAGTCCTCCCTCTCCAGATCTGCGTCCTATCTCTCCAGATCTGCATCCTCCAAGGCTAGATCTGCTGGATCTGCGTCCTCCCTACCCAGATCTGAGGCTCTCCTACCTGGATCTGCTGGATCTGAGTCCTCCCTATTCAGATCTGCGTCCTATCTCTCCAGATCTGCGTCCTCCAAGGCTAGATCTGCTGCTATTTCTCCAGATCTACGTCCTATCTCTCCAGATCTGCGTCCTCCAAGGCTAGATCTGCTGCTATTTCTCCAGATCTGCGTCCTCCAAGGCTAGATCTGCTACTATCTCTCCAGATCTGCGTCCTCCAAGGCTAGATCTGCTACTATCTCTCCAAATCTGCGCAGTCTCAAGAAGGGGTATCTCCTCTGCCAAATCTCCACCAGAAACTACTGCAATTTACCACTGAAACTGAAGGATGATGCTCAGAAAATAACCTTACTAGGGCAGGCACTCGAAGTCCCCCGAAGCTAAGGGTGAGATCTCCGACCGGAGACACTCAGTTTGCACTAAACAGTGCTGCAGACCGACTAAACAACCGGCGTGCTTGAAGTAGACAGAAGTCTAGCTCTCAATATCAATATCAAATCATCAATGCCCAAAATGAGGTGAGAACCCCACCTTTTATAGTGCTAAACTCCCTCCAAATCCTTGACTGCGTGGTTCACTCTCCTTGGCCTGCGCAGTTAACCTTGGGTCAGCCTGAGGCCTCCCCTCATACACATGTGGACCCCCAAGGCCCCCTCTCTAAGGTATAACGTCAATCAACTAGGAAAAACACTTTATTTTATAAAGTGAGGTGACTAAAGTGAGGTGACCCCTCTTATTTCTCACTTTATTTATTATTTCTAGCTAAAGCGGCAAAATAAAACAAAATTGAAATATTCCAATTAGCAAAGCTAATTGGGAATATTACAAATTCTGATTATCAAGGATGGGGTTGATCACTTCCTTATAGTATCTTAGCTTCCTTTTACCTTCCAGCGCTCCTGATCCTCCCACAAAATTATGAAATTTGTTAAGAAATACTTAAAATAACAGTATTCTTGCTTTCATCACTAATTCATGAAAAAAAGGGTGATAATAGTCTCAAATGTTCACATTTCTATTTTTTTGTCATATCCAAGTATCACCTTGCATTAGAATTCAGAATTACAGTTTTGGCTAAATCATGAGTTTCTTATTTTTCTTCATATACGCACTATGATGGGGAGCAAGATAGTTGAAACACTCTCTCAAACATTTAATCTTTTACAAAAAAAATTATCAACAAAATTTAAAAACACATTGTAATATTTTTTTCATCTTTTACTTATTTAATGATAATATGAAAATGAATATAAACCTAAGAATTAACTCATACATATGAACTGTTGAATTTTTTTCTCAATTATAAACAATAATACTAGTTTTAATGCCATTAATTTTACATAATTATCTAATCCAAAATACAACCAACTCAAAATTCTTTTCCAGACCACTTGAATCTTACCTGAAGCTTTAACTATTGAAACCAGTCCATGAAGCTTGCTTAATTCAGATAGTTATATGTTATGATAATAATGCTCACAATCATTAATTTTGTGTGCAATACTTGAATGAACACTACTGGAAGTTAGATGAGAGGCAGCAGGACCCTGATGCTTATTTCAGATCTGAAGAATTCATGACATGTTTTTTTAAAAAGATTTTCAGATGGGAGAGTTTTTAAGGGTGTGGTGTGGGGTTGTTGGTCAATGGAAGTATTGTTAAGACTTTTGTGTTGTTGTGTAGGTTACTAGTTCAAACTTAGTTTTGTTCATGGATTGTACTTGGAGGTGGTGTTGTTGTATCTGATAGTTGTCACTAATTCAAATTTCTGTTTTGCTCATGAGCTATGTTTAGATACAGTGTTGTTGCACCTAAAAGTTATAGTGACAGTAGTGTTGTTGCAGTGACAGCCATTCAAACACTGTTGCAACTAGAGATTGTCACTAGTTTAAATCTAATTTTAACTTTTACTTATAAGTTATAACACCTAAAAGTTATAGTGACAACCGTTGAAATAAACCCTGCCGTTAAAATAAACCCCATATCACCCAAATACAAAAATCAACATATTACCAATTCCACCTATCATTAAAAAAACAAAATTTCTCAGATGGGGAGATCCTGTGTGAAACTTAAAAGGCAAATCAACTCTAACTGACTATGGAATACATTTGTGGTTGATCTACCCAAGGAGAATCACAGAATCAAGATAATGTGACGATGAGAAAATCTCTTTATTAATTGTGGTAAGTCACTCCTTTCACATGGGTTGGAGTAGTTGAGCATGAATATGTGGGGCGTTGGGACTTGAAGCGATATCCAGTTGCTGTCACCTCCTCCAATTGTGTTGAAAGGAAATGGAATTTCAAAGCAAGTCAGTGAATTATGTGGACTTCTTAGAGTGAAAGTTGTTTTTGATGAATTTATTATGAAATTGTGTATATGATATTCATTTTTGGTGTTTTCCAGGCCACCTAAATATAGAAAAGAATTCAAAAAGTTATTTGAAAAGCATTGAAAGTAAAAAAAAAAAATTATTATTTTTTTAATTAATTTTTGTATTCCGAAAACATCGTCATTATCCGAAAAGAAGTCGTTAATGCACAAAACTAGATCATGGATCATTTCAATGATTTTTGGGTAACTTTTGTGAGTTTTTAAAATTTTTATCTTCAATACTTTTATAAAGAGTTACTATTTTTTATTAAATTTATAATATAAAAATATATAAAGAAGATATATCTTTTTCTTTCTTAAAAATATAATTTTATTTATTAGAAATAAAAGAAATAAAATGTTTAAATAAGAAAATTGTTAAAAGTAGGTAGAGATAATAAAATTATATTTTGTTTTTATATTCATGAAAATGAGGATGATAATAGTCTTAATCTTAATTTCTATTTTTTGTTATCATTTTACCAACTTGTATAAGAATTCTAGCTTTGAGTAAATTATAGGCTTTCATATTTTTCTTGATGTACATATGAAAAAGAGCAAGATAGTTGAAAAACGCTCTCAAATCTTTAACCTCTTACAAAACCAAATTTAAAAACACATGTAACATATTTGTTCATATTTTATCCATTTGATAAAAACATGAGAATCAATATAAACTTGGGAATTAAATCACATCTATAAACTGTTAATTTTTTTTTCAATTGCCAAGAACAATGCTAGTTTTATTGTCATTAATTTTGCATAATTATTTGACTTAAACTCAACTTAATACTTATATGCAAAGAATATAATTCTCCCCCTCCCCACACAATAAAACGTCGTTAAAACATCTCATTAAAAAAGTCCAAAGAATCTCTTATTAATATAAACCTCATTAAATTTTCTCTTCCTTATTTTATAGGAAATAATATTTTGATATAATTTTTTATTATTAAATATAAAATTATAAGTTATAATAAATAATAACAAAGTAAATTATTTCTCTCTATGTTATTTTAATAATGTAAATAGGAATCAAAACTTAAAAAAATGAGCTTTAAAAGTTGGATTGTCACTCACCCAAGTTATATAGAAAATTATAAAAAAAACTAAGATTGTCTACAATAAATATCTTCAGTTAGTTAGGGTTGCAATACTGAATAATTGTTTAATATTCAAAATACTTTGGATATTGTTGTTTAATGACTTAAATGATGTTATTTTTGTTCATTGTAATTAGTTTTTTCAATATATATTTACATTGTAAAAACAAAATATTAAAATTTAGGAAAAACATTAATAAATTAAATAATTATTATGAAAAAATTATTATTTATTTTTTTATGTGATTTTTTTTAGAATATAATAGTTAATTAGGATTAAAAATATGTATTGTTAATTATTATTTATAGAGATAAATGATTTCATTATTGATATTAGAAAAAAAATCATATTATCTAAAGTTATTTCATTTAATTGCTTGTAATTCAGTTAGTGCTTAATATGGAGTTGACAAGTGTTCAATAAAAAAAATAATATACACTTAATACAAATTAATGTAATCTTAAACAAATATGAAAATAACCATATAAATAAAAAACTAAAAATTGATTAATAAAACAATTACAATTCATTGTTGGATTAGTTTGTTCTACTCAAATTTGCTAGCCTTTATATTTACTAGAAATTTGAATGGAAATTAGAATGGGATTCTCAACTATTCATAGCCGCCACAAATTATGATTAGTATGCAGTCAACAATAGTAACAATGTATTTAATGTTAATATTAAAATGTTGGTCCTCATAAAGTTGGAAGAGAGAGGAGAGAGATGGAGAGAAGGGGAAGAGAGCCAGAGAGAGAAATATAGATAGATATAGAGAGAGATTATGTATGTTTAATGGGTGCCATAGAGAGACAAAGAAGGAGAGAGGGAGGGAGGGAGAGAGAGATACAGGGAGGGGAGGGAGGGGTAGTCTCTATGTGTTTAAGGGGAAGAGATAGAAAGACAAATAAGGAAAGTGGACATATATATATATATATATATGTCCACTTTCCATATATATATATATATATAGAAAGACAAAGAAGGAAAGTGGACATAATATATAATAATAATAATAATATATAGACACACTATGGGGAGAGAGACAAGTCTTTCATCCTATGAATATTTTGGTGAGACAAGCTCTTTCATCCTATGAATATTTTGGTTTTCCACTAAAATAAATGCATTGATTTCAGTGCAGGCGTTGATTCCTAATCCTATTTGATTGATTGTACATCATGCATTATTTCAGTGTAGTTGTTGATTTCTCATCCTATTTGATTGTTTGCACTACATATATTGATTTCAATGCACTTTCAATGTAGGTGTTAATTTATGATTTGATGTAACTAGACGTATGATGTACATTAATTTCAAATGTAATCACAAAAAAAGGTATTGACATCATGCATTGATTTCCATGTTACAATAATTCAACTATAAATAAAATACATTCTCATCTTACTTGAAATGTTTGTTTCTTGAAACTATAAACTATTTGTATTTGACTACATTCTTATTATTCCCTTTTTCCATATTCAACATTGCTAATCACTTTGCATTCAAACAAAGTAAAGAAAACAATTACCATTAAAAATTACTTGGGTTTGACAGTCCATAAGTCACAATAATTGACTTTGGAGAAAACTACTATTAATATTGGAGAGCAAGAGAGACAAGGTATGACATTTACTACAATATCTCAAGTTAAAGAAACAATTACCATTAAAAACTTGGGGTTTGACACTCCATAAATCACAACAATTGACTTTGGAGAAAAGTATTATTAATGTTGGAGAGCAATAGAGACAAGGTATGACGTTTAGTACAATAGCTCAAGTTAAAGATTTGAATAGTCTATGATTTCAACCCCCATTTTCATATGATCAATTTGAAAAGATGACAAAACTAATAGGTGTGACAATAAGAACAACAAAAGAGAACAATTTGATATTGATCACAATGAATACTATTTGCAATTGACTATATTCTTATTATTCACATTTTCTATCATTGAACACTTTGCATTCAAAATAACACTAAAGAGAGACATACAATAAAAAAATTGTGTGATCGTACTGAAACCAACCTAATAAGACTAAAGAGAGACATAAAATAAAAAAATTGTGTGATCTTGTAGTACTGAAACCAACCTAGACCATCTTGAATCGAGATCTACATCTTGAACCGAAATCTATCAAGTACTGAGAAAAATCAAATTGTTAGGAATGTAAACCTTTCCTCAAATTTACTCTCAAAATTCTAAGCCTTCTTATTAAAAATAACGTATTACAAAACTTAAAAATAAATTAAAAGAGATAATATATAACAAAATTACAGAAATTAAAAGATTTGATCTATTCTAAACCTTCTTATTAAAAATAACCTATTACAAAACTTAAAAATAAATTAAAAAAATAATATATAACAAAATTACAGAAATTAAAAGATTTGATCTTATCTAAAAATAGTTATGGTTTGTGTTTAAATCGGCTGTGACAAAATTTTAAAATTCTATATTAAAATAAGTTACAACAAAATTCTAAAAGTTAGTAAGATTTGATCTTATCTAAAATGGTTTGTGTTTGAACATATTAAAAATCAGCTGTGACAAAATTCTAAAATTCTATATTAAAATAAGTGACAACAAAATTCTAGAAGTTAAAAAATATTACTAAATGACAAATTAGTGTTCAATATTGTGTGGCCAGAAATATCATCCGGCACGGCAACAAAGTCACAAATTGATAAGAATTCTCTTCACTTTGATCACGTGTTTGTTGAGAATCAAATAATGGACCATCAATCAAATAAGACAAATCAAGTATTTGGGGTAGAAGTTACGTGAATCTTACTTTTTATATTAATAAAAAGGAGCCTCTTTTCATTTTTTAAGTCAATGAAGTTGCATTAATTTTCATGCCAGATAAGATTGGATTGTTTTGAATATTTTCATACTATATAAATTTATTTATTTATATATATTAAAAAAGCTTTTAGAGCACTTGGATTGTGCAAAGTTCTTATCAAACTTCTGTTTTTAATAAATTGCTACTTTATTTAGAGAAATTAGATCCAAAAAAACCACTTAAAAAACTTTCAAAAAATGACACTAAAGACAAACTCTATTTAATTTTAGATTAATTTTTATTTAAAATAATATTGAATTATATAAAATGTTTGAAATAATTAATATTTTTTTATTAATATGATATTTAAAATTATAAATTTAATTATAAATTAATTTTGTATAATAATTTATGGATATTGAGTTGCCGTTATATTTACAATAAAATTTAAGCAAATTTATTTCAAAAATAATCATAATACTCACTAGCCAAACTAGCAAAAACTTAACCTTAAGGCTTAACCCTAAGGATATAGAAAACAATTGATCTTATCACCTTCCCATCAACAAAAATACTTAACAACAAAATTTGGACTAGTTAATTTTGAACTAACCATTAAGATTGATTTTAAATTAATTTTTAAAAAATATTAAATTATAAATAAATTATATAAAATTATTGTATTTTAATATTTAAATTTAAATTTAATTATTAATTTTAAAATCTATTTATTTTATAAATAAAAATAATTATATATCACTTTTATGGTTTAAAATTCCAATTTAAATTATATTTCAATATTTTATTGTTGATTCATCTTCATATCTATCTAAATATCTGAAAACATTGTGCCAGTGCGGACACCCAATCAAATTTTATTTGAGTAAAGGCTACTTTGTGTAAAATTTCAATTACATGTAAAAATCACACTGGAAAATATTTTGAAGGATATGACAATATTTCAATAGTTATGATATTGGTTGAACAATAATTTTTTTAAGTTCTGCAAAGGTCATTTTTTTTTTTATTTTTATATTGAGTAAAAAACTACATTTCATTTTTAAATATTTTTTAAGAGCGAAAAAGTGTGAATCTAATCAGTTTTTAAATTCAGTAAAAGTAATTTTTTTTGAATTTTTAAATATAAAAAGTGTGAATTAGTTTTTTTAATGTAATGTTTAATTATATATAAAAGATTTAAGTTAACTATTATTTGAAAATATTTAGTTTGATTGTCTTACAATTATTTTTTAATAATTTAAGTAAATTAGTTAATAACTCAAATTTAAAAACATATATAATAATAATGAGAATTTATATTTTTATAAACTAACAAAACATTTGAATAGTATATTTTTTTTAATAACAAATAATAATAAAAAGTGAATTTTCCAGTATTTACCAACACTAAAATAATAAAATAAAAATATTTTAACAATTTATTTATTTTTAAAAATTTCAGAATTTTTATCGTATTAGTAAAACTATGACCACCTAAGAACACTTCTCTACTTTCTTTTAGATAGTAGAAAGAAAATATTAAAGAATCTCAATTAACCTCTTACTTTCTTAAGGTCTTATAGACCATACTAGATTAATTATCATCATTATCATTATTTTATAATTTGAAAAAATAGTACTCTTCCTATAAAAATATGTAATAACATAATAAAGTGATACAATTTATATGATTAAAAATAAAATTTCTAAATTCAATACATTCACATTTACATTCAATAAAAGTAAACAAGTGGGGAGGGAAATTTGGTTGAGTTATTGATCACATAGGAAAAAAAGACTTGATTATTTATTTATTTATTTGGGACCTAGAGTACTTTCTTGATGGTACCCACTTTAGTGAAGGCCTTTATTAGGAAGCCTCACCCCAAGATAATAAAAAAGAGTCGACCCAATGATCAACAACAACTATCCCTTAGGGGGCCTCACCCCAACTTCACTTTTGGATTTAGACAACTTAAGCTAACCCTTGAAACTTATCTGATATTAAGATTAATATACAATAAAATATCACATTTTTATTTTTATTAATATTTTTTTTTTCTAAAAGTGATCATGATTACATTGATATTTCAAACGTGCAGAATAAGTTAGCTAATATGTTGACAAATATAAAAGTAAAAGGAGGAGTATCAAACATAAAAAAAGCAAATTTCAAAAGTTGATTAAAGTTACAATCATATTTGATAAAGTTAGGATAAAAACAAATTTCAAAAACATAATTGTAACTCACAATCATACTTTATCGAGTGAGAACACAAATAAATTTCAAAAATTGATTGTAACTTACAATCATGTCAGAATAAAAATAAATTTCAAAAATTATTTAAAATTACAATCATACATGATAGAGTGAGAATAAAGTATATATTGAAAAATATGGAGTAGACATATCATATAACCTATGGAGATATGTAGAAGAAGATGGGTTGGATTATGAACTTACTAGTAATAGTAATGATGATGTGTAAAGATAAAAGAGATTTTTATGTAATGTTGAGGATTTTATTTTATAATAAATTAATGATAATATGATTAATTATTTTAAGAGTTACAATTATATATTTTTAGATGTTATGATGGATGACAAATATTATAATAGATAGTTTTAGTATCAATAGATGTCTTATTGAAATTCCTTAAGATGCATGGTCCACCTTTAATGTTTTTTTTTTTTTTTTTCATGTCATTTTTAGCTATGTTTTTATGTTAGTATTTACACCTTCTTTAATATCTTTGCAATGTGTGTCATAGTAGCATCACATTATATCATGTTGCACCGCATTTTTATTGGTAAAAACAATATAAATATGGACCAAATTTATGCAAATATTTGTGATTTGAAAAAAAACATGAAATGTAACAAATGGATTTTACAACACACTATTTCTACATTTATATTTCATGTGGTTTGATTATGTAGACAAAGTTGTGAGAGAATTTTGGGCTATACAACATGAACATGCAATCGAGATTTGAGTTCCCTTCAATATATCTATTATATCCCCCACATAAAAGGTAAGATTCATTATCATCTGATTTGCTCTTACTTTTCTAAAATTGTAGATTCTTTCTCTTGATTTGGTATTTGGGATGTGAATGGATGGGATTTGAGATTGATATAAGGATTTATATTTTGGAATAGATATTTGTGAAGGATTTTATTGTAGGGTTAAAAAATTAGATTCATAATTACGAAAAAAAAAATAGGGGTTTATGGTTTACAAATATCTTCCTCTTCCTCTTCACATGCACTCCAACTACCAAACCAACTCCTTCTTCCTCTTCTTCTTGTTGTCCCACATATCCCTCTTCTTTGTAGAAATTATACAACAAGCATGTATATCTTGGATTCACCCGATCTAACAATGTACTAAAGTTAAATACTGAATCACTTCTACAAATATTTTGCGGAATTAAAAACACGATCGCTAATCACATGAACATGAAGAAAGATCAATCACACACAACACATATAATTTCCCGGGGAAAGCTTACAGCTAAAAACCCCACTATATTCTATTGTATATTATATCATGGATCATGAAACAATTACATACAAAACTCTTCTCACAAGAGCCCTCAATACATCAGCTAATTGTATCACACTGTCATGCAAAAACTGGCAAATTAATGAGCCAATTTACTGTCTCCAGGCAACCTGCCTTGCTTGCACAATCCCTGCTAAATGCAATCCCTGAATTGATGCAATCCTGCCTTCCTTGACTGCACAAGTATCATTGGCACATCCAATGGATGTTTGTATACATGTGTGCAAGAAGATAATGTCACAACTGATAGTCAAATTCCCTTTCACTTAGAACTCAACCGGGTCTCCACTGCATCTGACATGCATGCAACTAATAATAGTAAATCCTTAGTTGCATGTGAGATCACTATATGTGAAATAATTAATATTTAATTCACTCGATCTCTTACTACTTGTATCTTCAGTTACAACTAGAAAAACTGAGTTTAACTCACTTAACCAAGTTAAATTATTTACAACTTGCATTAACTAATGCACCACTGCACTTCGAACTCTTTTACAACTAGAATTAATCTACATGTCCCACCAACCAACCTCTAACTTGAAATTCACTAGCTAACTGAATATGCCACTTCAGTTAACTATTTCAAGTCCACTTTGAGAATATATTACAGTTTAATGTCCATCTAAATTAAGGGATAATAAAAATAGACATGCACCCAAAAATAGCACTGTGGGCCCCACCCTAGTTTGGGTGCTTAATGAAACCAGGTGCTAAATGAAACCAGGTGATTAATGCACTACGTGTGGGTGCTTAATCTTCTTGTTGAATCCCAACACTCCCTCTCAACAAGAAAGGGATTATCCTTCACCCCGATCCTGTCTCTATGGTATTCGAATTTTCTCCTGGTGAGCGCCTTTGTCAAAATATCTACATCCTGATCTTCCGTGGGAATGTAATGAAGCAACATGATCCTCCTCTGCACACAATCTATGAGATGATGGTACCAGATATCTATATGCTTGGACCTATCATGACACACATGATTAATTGAGATTTTAATGCAACTCTGATTATCACAATGAATCACTGTCGGATCCATCTGAGAACCAAAAAAACCAACCGAGATCTTTCTCATCCAGATAGCCTCACATGCAACTTGACTTGCTGACATGTATTCCACTTCCGCTGAACTGAGTGCCACGGATCGTTGCTTCCTGCTGTACCAGGAAACTGTTGCTGACCCAATGCTAAAGATCCCCCCTGATGTGTTCTTTCTGTTCGATGGAATTATAGCCCAATCTGCATCTGTGAAGCCATGCAACTTCACTCCATCCGTCTGTCTGTACCATAGACCATACTCTGATGTGCCCCCTCAGGTATCTAAGGACATGCTTCCCCGCCTTCCAGAAGAGCTTGGTAGGCTTAACCATAGCTTGAATCAACTGGTTAATTGCAGAGCAAATTTCCAGTCTTGTGTTCACTAGATACATTAGCGAACCCACTAACTGTCGATAGACAATATCATCCACTACCTCTCCAGAAGTAGCATCCTCTTTCCTCCAATTTCTTGGAAGAGGAGTATCCATGGGTTTGCAGCTCTCCATGTTAAACCTACCTAGTATCTCCTTTGCATTCTTGCCTTGAGACACAAAAAGTTCACCATCCTGCAGCCATATTTCCAATCCAAGGAAATAATGAAGGAGGCCCATGTCCTTCATTTCAAACTCCCTTGAAATATCCTCCTTGAATGAGTGTATCAACTGCTCATCACCAATCAAAATTAAATCATCAACATAAAGAACAATAATCAATAGCTTACCCTCAACCACAATCTAGTACAGGTTTTCATCTGCCTCACTTTTGGTGAAGCCCAGTCCGGTGAAATAGCTGTCTATCTGAGTGTACTAAGAACATGGTGCTTGCTTCAGCCCATACAACACTCTTTTGAGCCTGCACAAATGCGAATCAATGTTGAAGATCTTTAAACCTTGATTTTGCTTTATGTACACCTCTTCCTTAATGATCCCATTTAGAAACATAGTTTTCACATCCATCTGATGAATGCACTAGCCCATCTGCGCTAAGAGTGCAAGGATGGATCTTATGGAAGAGTACCTTGCGACAAGTGCAAAGGTCTCATCATAATCTATCCCCTCGATCTGTGAGAAGCCCCGGGCCACAAATTTGGCCTTGTATTTCTCCACACTCCCATCAATTGCTTGCTTTAACATATAGATCCATTTCGAACCTACAACTGATTTTTTGACCGGTCTTGGGACTATATGCCATGCAATGTTCTTGATAATGGAGTCATACTCCTCCACCATTGCATCAACCCAAGTAGGCTGCTGCACTGCTTCTTGAAAGGAATATGGTTCAATCACAATACATTTGATCATGAGAGCCATGTATCCAGTAAATCGGTCAAGACACTGTCCCTGTCTACGATATGAAGTAGGGGCTCCTACATTCTGTGCAACATCAAGTATCAACCTATCATATTCTTTGGTGCGCCTTCTGCCATTTCTAATGGATGGCTTTGCATGAGTGGCTTCCTCCAGTCCATGAACCTCCTCATGTGGTTGATCCACATCTTGAGACTCATCTTTGGGAACCAACAATTCCTCCTCTGCATGCAAGTTCAGCTCCCTCTCAAGGGACAACCGCATGGCTTTCCCCTCACCAAATTTTGTATCTTGTCGCACAATATTCATTCTTCTGTTTGGAAAATACACACGATAATTATGGGGTGTTTTTGTGTACCCCACAAAAATCCCAACCTCAGCTGTTGGTTCCAGCTTCTTCCTGGCGTCTTTGGTCACATGCACATAAACAAATGAGCCAAAAATATTAAAGCGTGAAACATAAGGTTTATTATCAGTGAAAGCCTCTTCTGGTGTACTCATGCCAAGTACTCTATGAGGACAACGGTTCTGCACATAAACCGCAGTATTGCATGCTTCTGCCCACAAATGCATTGGTAGGCCCTGATCATGCAACATCGCTCATGCTGCACCCACGATCATTTTTTTCTTCCTCTCCACGCCCTTATTCTTCTGCGGGTTATGAGGCGCTATGAGTTCTATTCAAATTCCTTCTTTGCTGCAGAATTTCTTGAATTCGTTAGAGATGTATTCTCCACCATTATCGCTCCTAAGAGCCTCCACTTGCTTCCCTGACTCTTTCTCCACCAATGACTTAAACTCACATAAATTAGAGAATGTTTGATCTTTCTTTTGCATGAAGAAGTTCCAGAATTTACGAGAAAAGTCATCAACAAATATTACATAGTACTTATGTTTTGCTGTTAAAGCAACCGAGAATGGTCCACACACGTCTGTGTGAACTCTCTCAAGGATCCTCAAAGCTCGGTTCTCCTTCTCATGAAAGGTGGAATTTACATACTTCCCCATGGTTCAACCCTTGCACTGATCTAACTAAGCAAGTGTTCCCATTGCAAGTCCAATATATATTTGTTGCATGACTTTCAAGGCTCCATGATGAAGATGGCCCAATCTCCCGTGCCATAATTCGCCCTCATCCCGGCTCACCACTTTTTATGCCTTGCCCATCATGGAAGTGCAACCATATACATCCAAATTGTAGAGATTCTTAACTCGAATCCCTATCCTCTTGGCTTGACCCGCTTTTTTATGTCGCAGGAAATATTTTCCATCACTAAAAACAACGTCATAGCCTCTGTCCTCCAACATTGCAACTGAGAACAAATTTTTCTTCAGACCTGGTACATGAATTAAATTTTCTAATTGAAATGGTTTACCTGAATCCCTCTAAAAGGTAATGGTACCAATCCCATTAGCACTGTACCATCCATCGTCGCCCATCTCAATATGCATCTGGAGATCCTTCTCCTCCAAGTCACTGAAAAGTTCCTTATCTCCCGTCATGTGAAAGGAAGTGCCACTATCAAAATACCACACCGATCCCAATGCACTTGACACCATGCATGAAATAAAAGAGAAATCAAGCTCAAATTGCAAGGCAAGGGCCTCACCAGCCACAGATCCAATAACCTTTTTATTCTTCTTCTTTTGTGGACAGTTAGTAGAAAAATTCCCATGTTCATGACAGTGAAAACACTTCACCTTGGAAATGTCTTGCTTCTTGCCTTTGGACTCAGATTTAGAATGGAATTTCCTCCCCTTCCCCTTCTTCGCCTCGACAGCCAAAGCAAAATCCTCTTCATCATCATGCTTATATGAAGAGCCATCTTTGGTGTTCCGTTTGAACTCCTCTTGCACCAAATTCGACCATAGTCATTCCCAATCTGGCAATTTTTTCCATTCGTTGACAAAGTATTCATAACTGTGCCAAATCTTAGGAAGTCCTAGGAGAGCCAAACTCACCAAATCATCATCAGCGACTATTATTCCCACACTCCCTAGTTCATCTCGACATTGGACAAAATTCGTGAGATACTTTGGAATGATGTCTCCCTTTTCCATCTTGATCTTCCTGATTTTATCTTTGAGCGCCAATTTCCTATGGTCGCTGCTGCTTTGGAATAGATCCGTCAAAGCCTTCCAAAAAGCATATGGTTGGATTTCCCATTGAGGCTTGAGACGATGTGGTCTCATACTCCCTCCAACAGGATCCTCCTCGCCTTTACCACTTTCTTTTGCCATGCATCAAGATTGGTAGCATATGCAACATCTGGCTTAGGAACATATTTTTCAATGAATTCCTTTAAGCCATTGTCTTCGAGTACTGCCTCCATCCTGTCCTTCCAAGAAATGTAGTTCAAGCTGCCCTTGAGTGCATACTCTAACCTCAAGCCATTGAAAGCGATTTCGATCTTGAATCAGCTGTAGCACCAAGAAAGTCTTTCTGCAAATTCGAATTCTATCTAGTCACAAACTAAGCTCCTGCTTCACTTTTGCAATTTCCTGTGCTCTGATACCATGTAGAAATTATACAACAAGCATGTATATCTTGGATTCACCCGATCTAACAATGTACTAAGGTTAAATACTGAATCGATTCTACAAATATTTTTCGGAATTAAAAACACAATCGCTAATCACATGAACATGAAGAAAGATCAATCACACACAACACAAATAATTTCCCGGGGAAAGCTTATAGCTAAAACCCCCACTATCTTCTATTGTATATTATATAATGGAGCATAAAACAATTACATACAAAAATCTTCTCACAAGAGCCCTCAGTACATCAGCTAATTATCTCACACTGTCATGCAAAAACTAGCGAATTACTTAGCCAATTTACTTCCTCCAGACATCCTGCCTTGCTTGCATAATCCTTGCTGAATGCAATCCTTGAATTGATGCAATCTTGCCTTCCTTGAATGTGCAAGTATCATTGGCACATCCAATGGATGTTTGCCTGCATGTGTGCAAGTGGATAATGTCACAACTGATAGTCAACTTCCCTTTCACCTAGAACTCAACTAGGTCTCCACTGGATTTGACATGCATGCAAATAATAATAGTAAATCATCAGTTGCATGTGAGATCATTGCATGTGAATTAATTAATTTTTAATTCACTTGATCTCTCACTACTTGTATCTTCAGTTACAACTATCACAACTGAGTTTAACCCACTTAATTGAGTTAAACTATTTACAACTTGCATTAACTAATGCACCACTGCACTTCGAACTCTGTTACAACTAGAATTACTTTGCATGTCCCACCAATCAACCTCTAACTCGAAATTCACTAACTAACTGAATTTTCCACTTCAGTTAACTATTTCAAGTCCACATTGAGAATAGATTATAGTTTAATGTCCATCTAAATTAAGGGATAAAAAAATAGACATGCACCCAAAAAATAGCACTGTGGGCCCCACCCTAGTTTGGGTGCTTAATGCACGAGGCGTGGGTGTTGAATATTCTTGTTGAATCTCAACATTCTTCCTTATCCTCTTGTTCTCTTCTCTTTTCCTTGTCCTTTCTCTCCTTTTCTATATTCCTCTTTCTATCCTTCCATCTCTCCTTTTCCCTCCTCTTCTTCTCCCCCCAACATATCTTCCTCCTCCTCACCTACCCTTCTTCTTTTTCTTATCGCTCTTCCTCTTCCCCTTCAATTTCATCTTTCTCTTCTTATTCTCCTTTTCATCTTCCTTCCCCTCCCTCATGGCCGCTTACTTCATATTCCCTAATTCGCCCCCTACTTTTCCTCCATGTGCCCTTTGTGGTAGTTAAATAAAAATGTCAAGACACTTGGATTGTAAGTGGAAAGGATATGAGACTTATTCCATCTACTTCTCCCACTTTTATGGCTCAATGGATTGACACATATAAGCATAATTGTTTTTACCAATAAGATGACTACAACCATACAAATCCATGTTAATATGAACTTCAAGACATGCCATTATCTTTGTAGAGGGTCAAAAAATAGAAGTATAAAAAATTATTGTAAATTTATCTACATAAAACACATTGACGAAGATAATGAATCTATAAGTGTATCTATAATTTGAATTTGACCTCCCTTGTTGAATTCTTGCAGTAAAAATAGAACAATATAGTTTAGGCCTTAAACTTGATTCACACATATAGCTTGGAATCAAAACAAAATTAGTTGTCTGATTGGTGTCACATAGCTAACTCATTAATGCATGGAAACATCTCAATTAATAATTAGAGAGTGAGGGAATTAAGTAAGATAGAAAATAATAGAATAATAATTTATTGAACATGTGATACATCTATTTCCCTATTTATAACATAGTTTTGATTATAATATCCACCTAAATGGATTGGATAACCTACATTAAGGGTTAATATATTCATTTCAATGAAAATATGGTATATTCTTACTTCAAAGAACAAATTGCAAATGAGAAACT